>CM069924.1:21848274-23048274 GCA_036172225.1 Cryptocoryne crispatula var. balansae
TGATTTTGATTGAAACCTTAGGTTTATGAATTTTGTTAAGAATTGTTCTCTCAACAAATGGGTTAGGATCCTAACTCCAATCTCCAATGACCTAGGTTTCACACAATCTCACCACGTGTAGGTAACGTAGGATGCTTCGTGTTTTGGGGAGTGGTACAACCAAACCGATCGTGTTATAGGAATACTCCACATATGAGGAATTATGGAGCCCTTGATGAAAGCCAACCAAGTCAACTAGGAAGGAATATCCTGTGAAGAGAGGTCAGAATCCACCAAGAGGGTGTTTTTGATGGGAGGGATAAATGGGAGAGTGAGCTCCTTCCTCAAAAAAGTGTAAAAGAAAGAGGTAGAGAGAAGAAGCAGAAAATGCAATCAAGTAGTAAAGCAAGTAATAAGCAAGACATAAACTTAAATAAACAAGCAATCACATAAGACAAGCAATTAGAAACTAGACAGACAACTAGAAACTAGAATCCAGACCTTGTTTCTTATGTGAGCCAAATGGAGATAATGAAAAGGTGATGGATAGAAGAGGGTTCAAATCTGATGGCCAAGCAAAAAGGGTGTTCCACATGGGGACCGATGTAAGAATAAGCTGGTTCACGTGGGAACCGGGGGTAAAAAGTAAAGGTGGTTCACGCGGGTACCGGTTTTGGGTAAAAAGGGTGGTTCACGTGGGGAACCAAGCTTGAATGGTCAAAAGAGGGCCACGCGGGGCCAATTAAAGGTGAATAAGGATCTGATCCAAGTTGGGATAGATATAAAAAGTAGTTTGGTTCACGTGGGAACCGAAGTAAAGAAAGAGATTGGTTCACGCGGGAACCACAAACTTTAAAAGGAAAAGGGTGGTTCACGTGGGAACCGGTTTTAAAATAAAATGACAGAAATTAAATGAGGTACTTGGCACTTCAGATCTGATTAAAGATTGGTGAAATCAGAAATTTTGAGATGGCATGAAGTTTAAGAGAGGTGGAAGGAAGGAAAGGCTCATGTGGGAACCGGTCTAGAACTAGAACTAGTTGCAAACAAAACACTTAGCACCCACGGTTGAAGACATTGTTTGTCCCACCGTGGTTGCCACAAAGGCTTTCGACTCGAAAATTCGATGGGGTCCTCTCCTTCATGGAAGTCCGTGAACCCGCATCGTCACCTCAAGAGGGGATGAGAAAAGAAAGGAATAAAACTCGGAAAGCAAATCTCACCTCGGTCCCACACTTACATTGATCCCCGAACTTTCATCCCTTGGCGTCGCTCGATCACCAAAGAGACGGTTCAGGTCATGTGGGAGGAGGATAAGAAGTAGAAAATTAAGACATGTGGTCGCCAGAACCGTGGGGTTCCGATTTATAGAATTAAAATGACCGTGTGTACCTTAGCGTGAAGAGCGTGGTTAAAGCTTCTCCTTCTTCGGCCACCGATGAAGAAGAGTCCTCAACGCGTGGGTGCTTGATTTTACGTGCAACTATACCAAACAAATAAGTGAAAAGGATAATTAGAACTAAACAAAATGGAGTATATGTAAGGAAAATAACATGAAACACACAATTGACTAGAAATCCGACCGGATTCGGGTTATCTCTAACCCCTCTTTTTCATTTTCGGAAAACAGACTAAAAGTAATGAAAAAAATGTAAAAAATTAATATGAGGATGTAGAATCACGAAAAAGAGAGATAGGAAAAAGAACAGCAAGATTCTGAGTTGAATAGAGAAAGATATAGCCAAATCGTGTTGTCGAAAGCCGAGCAAGAGTCCAGGATCTGCCAGGTGCGACTTTGCTTCTGCGCTCGTCACGACCAGCCCCGACCTCGGAATCAAGTTCCGTCGATTGTAAACTGAAGAATACTTGGATAGGAATAACTTTGACGAAGAGAGCTTGGGCAGCAGACGTCCACACTCTGCTGTAGAGGATGAAAAAGAGAGACCTGGCTGATCACCTGCATAACAGCCTTTCTCTCTCTTGAACCGACTCTTTCTCTCTCTAAAAACTCGAAATTCTCTCTCTAAAAATCACAAAAAAAATTCAGGAGGGAGGTTAGACATCTTGATATGCCTCGGGGGATCGTGCTCATGCCTTTGGAACGACTTAATCAGATTTAATTTATAGGAGAACGAATAGACCTATCCGAACTAAAAAAATAGGGCACATTGCGCCCTACCCCAGGGTGCATGCGCCTAGTGCAGGGCGCATGCAACCCACCGAGGGGCGCATGCGCCCCCGGAAGCGGCACATCCTATCCTCGTCCAAAAATTCGACCTTATCTCGGTCGATCTGTTCGCCGGTGTAGAGTCCCGTGAAAAACTGGTTCCCTCGTGCCTCAAGGGTAGGACACATGTACCCTCAAGTGAGGGCACGAGGTCACGTGCCTCACTGGTAGGGCGCATGGGCATGTGCCCTGGGTTCCGGGCGCATGTGACCAGGGACCCGGGCGCATGGGACTGTTTTTGCGCGTCCTTCTTCCGAAGTCATTGCGAACACTCCCGAACTTGGAATTCGACGCCGTTTGTTGCGTTAGAAAGATAACAGGATTAAGAAGCTTTATATAGCATTGTATCAGCCATAAAACCATCAAAAACTTCAGAATTTTGTCTGGAAGTTAGGGCAAGGAATGTATGATCCGATACATGTCAAAATGACTCCGACGCAAACCGGAAAGGCACGATATGCAAAAAAAACTTGTCCGGGGTGTGAATCTGACCATAACCTTCAATGCATCATCATTAGGCATTGGTCATTCAGCCAATTTCCGTGTTTACACGATTTACGTGTGGCTTTAGCTCGTAAATTATGGCTTTTTGCGGAAAACTTAAAGCATCCGATTTCGTTCGGCGAAGCTCCAAATCAACATTAAAAGACCCGGTATTATTATAAGGTAAATCATACATGTTACCCTATGAAAACATAAGTTTTATGCCTTGAATTAGGCAAATTTGGCGTGTCTACAGCTATCATTCATGGATGGCTATTCCGATTATAATCAAATCTGGTTGGCCGAAGAGGACCAGGAGAAGGCCTCGGTCACCACACCTTGGGGAACCTATCAGCTATGTCGTCATGCCCTTTGGACTAAAAAATGCCGGTGCTACCTATCAGAGGGCCATGATGGCTATCTTCCATGACATGATGCATACTCTTGTAGAGGTGTACGTGGACGACCTAGTCGTTAAGTCCAAAAGCCAAGAAGATCATCTTGAAGTGCTCAGAAGGGTTTTACAAAGGGCTAGAGAATATAAATTGAAAATGAACCCACGTAAAATGCACATTTGGAGTATCCTCGTGAAAATTGTTGGTGTTCATAGTGAGCAAAAGGGGCATAGAGATCGACCCAAACAAGGCCAAGGCAATCATTGGTATGCCTCCTCCAAGAAATATGAAAGAACTTCGAGGATTGATCGGGAGGCTACAATTTGTCCACCGGTTCATCTCACAAAGCATTCCCAAAGGTGTAAACCTTTCTATGAGTTGACCAAGGCGGGGGCCGAGTTCAAATGGGATTCGAAGTGCAAGGATGCATTCGATGGTTTGAAAAGATACCCGACTTAGTCCCCCGGTGCTTAGACCACCGGTCCCCGGCAAGCCCTTAGTTGTATACATCTCGCTTTTGGAGAATTCTCTTGGGGCGTCCTTGCACAAGTGGATGAAGAAGGGAAAAAGAGGGCAACTTACTACTTGTCAAAGATCTTTGATCCATGTGAGCAGTAAGGGATACTGTAGTGGAGAAGACCCGTGCCGCACTAGTCTCGGGTAGTTCAAAAGCTTAAACACTATTTCTTAGCTCATGAGGTCAATCTTATTGACCGCATCAATCCCATCAAATTCCTTCTAGAGAAAACTCGTTCTAACCGATTCGGTTAGGTCATTGCGTAGCTTCCTTTCCCAATTTTATATCACATATGTCCCCCAGAAGGCGATTAAGGGCTATGCCATTTCCGAACACCTAGCCCATCACCCTATACCCCTCTTCGATCCGGTCCATTCGGAGCTCCCGGGTGACGAACTAATGTTGATCCGATCTTCCCACCTTTGGACATTATATTTTGACGGGGCTCTAAATTCACACGGTAAGGGAATAGGAATCGTCCTTCTATCACCCGAGGGTGTCACCATTCCACAGTATTTCAGCTTGACTTCCCAAAGAACCAACAATATAGCCGAATACGAAGCCTTGCTGGCCGGGCTAGAGGCCGCTCATTTCTATGGTGCCACGGAATTGAGGATGATAGGTGATAGCCAACTAATTCTTCGCCAAGTCCTAACCAAATACCGAACTTCTCATCCAAACCTCAAACCTTACCAAGAACTCACTTCTTGCTACATCAAACTCTTTTCTAAACTCACTTTTGTCCATGTTCCTCGAGCTCAGAACAACCTTGCTTTGCTGATGCCCTAGCCTCCTTAGCTTCATCTCTATCAGTCACACTAGGTAGACAGGTGCGGACTATCCATGTCCGTAGAAGGTCGATACCGACGATTAAGGATGGTCGATTTCTGAAAGTCAAGGAGAGTTTTGGTAGGAAGGAATATCTAGAGCATAAAGAGGAGATTTCTTTGGTTGAGTTGGAAGAGTTAGATGAGGGTGAGAGGCCTTGGTTTGATGAGATTGCAAGGTATTGTCAAGATCGACATATCCACCTCGGGATCAAATGCAAATTAAAAGAAGGCCATCAGGAGAGTATCCCAGAGGAATACCATCCTAGGGGGGGTGCTCTACAAGAGGAGCTTGAGTGGGATCTTGCTTAGATGTGTTGATGAAGAAGAGGCAGAATTGGTGCTTAAGGAAGCACATTCTGGGGTCTGTGGGGGCCATGTCAATGCTCAAGCTATTGAAAAGAAAATCATCAGGCAGGGGTATTATTGGCCAACCCTAGAAGAGGATTGCTCCATCTTTGTCCGACACTGTCATTCTTGCCAACTCCATGCCGACAAGATCCATTCTCCCGCATCTTACCTTCATCCAATTCATGCCCCATGGCCCTTCGCCATGTGGGCTTTCGATATCATTGGCCCTCTAAGTGATCTTAATTCTAAAATTCGTTCCAAATCGTTCATCCTGACGGCAACAGAGTACTTCACCAAGTGGGCAGAAGCGGAAGCGTTCGTGGAGATCAAGGCATCAACACTGTGCTCCTTCATCAAACGCAATATCATCGCCAAAGTTCGGGATACTCGCCGACATTATCAACGACAATGGACCGCAATTTCTCTCTCAAGATCTGCGTGATCTTTTGCAACAGTACCGCATTGCATTGCATCATTCATCTCCTTATTACCCGCAAGGTAACGGTCAAGCGAAGCCACCAAAAAAACTTTGATTAAAATCATTAAGAAAACTCCGTAAGTCTAGCAAGTTCGCATTGGCCGGATAAGCTTGTAGATGCCCTATGGGCTTATCGTACTTCGTACGGACCCCCACCGGTCAAACCCCGTATGCTCTCGCATATGGGATGGAAACGGTGGTCCCGTACGAAGTACTCCTTCCATCACTCCGAGTTCAACTCGATAGGGACATCCCCGTCGATGAGAGACGAGAATCTCTCCTTACACAACTTGAACTCCCGGATGAAAGAAGGTTGGCCGCCCCGAGCATGCCCGGACTTATTAGAACCGATTGAAAAAGTTTTATCGAAAAGAGGGTGGTAGAGAGAAAGTTCGAAATCGGTGAGATGGTAGTAAAATGCATATTCGTTAAGCCGGGTGGTCCCCGCTCCAAGTTGCAACCTAACCGGAAGGGCCTTTTGTTATAACGGAAAAATATCCCTAAGCAATGCATATGAGTTAACCAACGCCAATGGAGAAAAATTGAACCATCCATGGAACGACGTTTACCTCAAAAATATTTTCCTTAGAAAAGAAAATGGAGAATTTACGGTATGATATTAAGTCATCAATCCAAGGGTGTTAGCTAGAAGTCAAGGGTAGGCATCACCTTGCACACACAACACCTCCCGATCCCGTAATCTAGATAGCCCAACACTCGAGAGAGGCATGGCGTAACCCACGAAGGCGGAAAGGAAACCTTACCTTATTCTCTTCTATTCGGTCCAAAATAGGTGAAGGGGACTAGAGGAGGATAGTATCGAAAATGCCCACCGCCTTAGTAGGAGGCCGTCTTATAGGGTGCAAAAGGGTGCCAAAAGATGGGCAATGAACCCCACAGGTTTAAACAAATATGGGCCTGTTCGAATGAGTACCCGGAAGAATAGAAAATGAAGAAAAGGCACCAAAAGATGGGCAATGACCCCACAGGTCAAAGACTTGTCCAAATACGTGCCATATGTAGAAAAGACCCGAAGAGGCCGAACCCCAACGGGCAATTTGGGCATGAGTAGAGAAAGCCTCCTCTACACCCCCGAATCCTATCAAAGACTTCCTTTATTATTCTTCCATCTAAAACCCTAGGGTAGGGTAAACCGATCAAGAGAAGAGGACAAGAAAGATTCTGGGTAGGGAACCTTATTTTCACGTGGTGTTTATCGCTTGAATCTTGATTAACACTCAAAGATCGATGAATTGTTTCAATACCGGCACATTCCCCACAAAAATCCAAAAAAATCGAATATTTTCCAAAATTCAAAAAAAATTGAATATTTTTAAAAATCCAAAAAAAAGTTGAATATCTTAAAAAATAAAAATTGAATACATTCTAAAAATCTAAAAAATGCATAATCTAACTTGACATAACCTTGATTTTTGCCTTTGCTAGCATTCATGTTTATCTTTATGTCTTGCATGTTTCATTTCCGCATTGCATATTTACCTTCATTATCACCCCATTAAGAGGGCTCCTCCCTTTGACCTAAGTCAAAGTTGGCCATAATAGGCAAAGGGATGAGTCGTTGTAAAGATCTGATCCTCTTTTATCAAGTGTTTTCGTGGACTTTAAAATAAGAGGAGAAGGTTCTCTCAACGATGTGTAAGTTCTCTTAACTATTTCATTTCACTCATTTAGGTTATTTTTACACCTTGTTAAGAAGACTCCTCTCTTTAACCTAAGTCAAGGCATGAAGAATAGGCAAAGAGATGAGCCATGGTGAAGATTTAATCCCCTTTTATCAAGTGTTTCGTGATGCTAAGATCAAGAAGGGTGTGACTCTCACCATAGCAGTAAGCTTTCTTAACCCTTATCTTATTCATTTTCTACTATTTTGTTCATATTACCTTGTTAATAAGGCTACCCCCCTTGATATGTAAACAAGGCAAGATGACAATAGGCAAGGGGGTAAGCCATAGAGCAGATCTAACACCTTTATTAAGTATTTCAGAAAAGAAACATGAGTCAAGGAGGGGGAAATCTCGCCAATAGGAATTGCTCACGGAAACAAAAGAATGGACATGGGAAACCCCCATTACTTGCTGACTAGCATGTATGTCTCTAGTCGTTGTTATTATCTTATGCATTATTTGTTGAAGACCATGAGCACGGAGAAGACTTGACCCGAGATCCCCTTCATCAAAATCTATGACGGTCGGGTCATCTCTAATGCTCACGGATAAGCCAAAGTTGTGCTGTGAGGGACGATGGTTCCCGAATGGGTATCTTGACCTCATAAACAATCTATATCTTCAACTATTTGTTATACAAGTTTTGTTTTTGTTTTCTTGAGCCCAGCATGCATCATATAGTATTAGTTGCATTGCATTTTTCATTATCATTGCATACATTCTTTTAAAAGTTTCACCTTCTCACCCTCTTGTATCATAATTCCGATCATTCTGAATCCCAACATGTTTTCTAATCCCACCGTGTTCTCTAATCCCACCATGATCTCTATTCCCACCAACCTCTCTAATATCCCACCGTGTCTATTAATCCCACCGTGTTCGGTAATCATTTTGTGCCCTCAAATATTTCATTTCTTTTCACCATTGTGGCCATTGCAACTTCTTTGCTATTCATCCCACCATGGCAGCCAATTCGTCCCGCCAAGGGCCTTCTATTTGATCAGAACTTACACCGTCACTATCTTCACGGTCTATGCTTAAACATTTGCCTTTTGAAATATGAGATCATTCCATTCCGAATCAAATCTTGTCTCTTGGAAGACTTAAATGAATTAGAGAGCCTAAATGTGCTCGATTGGTATTCTTTTACTTTCTCAAAACAAATCTCTTTTTAAACTTTAGCCCATCACAAAAGACAGAACACCGCAAAGATCGGGTTACCGGCTGATGATGAACCTACGAACCCATGTTTCGGGGACTCCCCACCGTGTTGGGGGTTGGCTATTCTTCTCTCGTGCCAATGGCACATCTCTTACCGATCGAACATAGAAAGACTTGATGAAACATGGAGGTTAACCAGGAGACTTGAGAAGATTCGTCTTGCCGAATATGGTCGTTAAGCGTGTCTATATCTACACCTTGATGCCACCTTTTCAGTCCATCACCATTTCGCTCCACTACGTTCCACTACGATCCATCTCGCTTCGCTACGCTTTCTCTAAGTTTCACTCCGCTCCGCTACATGCCATTCCCTTGCAAAGCCGACATCAAGGCAAGGCAAGCTGTAGACACGCCAAATTGGCCTAATTCGGAGCCTCAGACTCTTATTCCATAGGCGATATCTTTTATTTGACCGTTATCTGATCCGGATTACCTCATGGAGATGAGCTAAGGACATTGGTGGAGCCCCCTTGTTAGCTGAGAATGGACCAATGATTTTCGGAATATTGCCGAAACCTTCAAGCGAGAGCCACGCGTGAACTGTAAAATCACGATGCCTGCTCAATGACCGACCTTGAATGGTCCATAATTGAAGGTCTCGGGAGTCCCGCATGTGTTCCGTAACATTCAGGGTTTCCGAGAAGTCATTCCGGTAAGCGTTGGTCAATGACAGCTTTTGTTGCGGCTTTTTCGATCTGTACTGACATGACTATCCTGGACCACGCGTTAAGCCTTTCCGGTCATCACCGGGTCTTTTTGGGTCATCCAGGTCAATTCTAACCGAATATTTTCATCAATCAGGGCCATACGTCCGGTTCGGTCAATTTTAGGGTTTACCAGCTTTTCTGATGTTCGGTTCACGTTTACCGGGTTAATCTCAGAGTTTTCGATGATTTCGGGTTTTCCAATCGTACCGGACTTGTTCGGTCATCATTTTAAGTCATCCCGAGTTGACCCGAGAATTCTCGATCGGAACCATACTCTTTCGGATCTTCACCACGGGTTTCGGATTTCCGCGAGAGGCGGGGGCGCGGTCGGTTCCAAAAATCATAAATTGCCCCGATTAGCACCTTCTAAACTGTGTTTTTGGAAGGTTTCCGTCGAAAATTTTCGATTATTTGTACCGCACCCCCGGTTCGGGGGCGCGTTACGTATGTCAAGTCAATTTTTAGTAATTTTCGGAAGTTTCCGGTGAATTTTAGCAATGAGACGCGTACTGCGCTCCCGGTTTCTTTGAAACTGGGGGGCGCGCAGACTGCGCCCCCGAAGTGAGGGCGCGCCCCCGCACACCCTCAGGTTGAGGGCGCGCCCGCGTGCCATCATCCCATTTGAAAACCGGGGGCACGATCGGTCCAGTTTCCCTTTCTGCACCGCCTTCCTTCCCCTATAAATTGAGGGTCATTCTCAATGACCCAAGGTTAACCCCCATGCCTAGCTCGTCCAGAGGTCGTCCAAGCTCATCTCCAAAGCCATCCCGACGTGGCGACGTCCAAAGGCGATCCGACATTGAGAGATCGATCCCGAGGTGAAGGAGAAGGCTCAATCCGGGTGTTCTGCATCAACTAACTTCTTCGAGTTCTGAAGAAAATCTGAGACTCCTGATGCAAAAGCCTTTAACATGGAAGTTGTTCCTATCTTCGTTCTCTTTCTTCTCCAACTGACAGAACTCAATTCTGACTTGCCGTTTGTTTGTGGTGGTTGCTGCACCAAGGGCGCGCATCCAGGTTCTGTTTTATTTATCCGCCCACTTTCATAATTTTTATAGACTTCTACAGGAGGATTTCGGAGAAATCATAAACATAGGATCTCTTCCTCTCCAAGTGTTCTGTCTACTCCAACAAATGGCACTCGATTCTTACATTGGGTTTGTCCATAGCATCCTCTGCACCAAAGTCGCGCCAGAAGGGTGCAAAGCTACCCGAACCGGCCTTCTTCAACCAACTCGGCATCAACTCAATCAGATCCATTACATAAGCTTCTTCAACTCATTTAACTCAGTTAATTTACTATTTTAAATCATATTTTAGTTCATTTGCATCATTTTACATAATCAAAAATACAAAAAAAAGGGGTTAAGGCTCACCCCGAAGCCAGTGAGTCCAATTCCAATTGCTTCTTTCTCATCTTCTTACTACAGTTACTACACTTCCCATAGTTCTAATCATTTTCTTTCACTTTGTTTATTGTTCTAGTTGCACAGGTCTATCAAGCTAGCACCGGTTGGAGACTCTTCTTCATCGGCCGGCCGAGGAAGAAGAAGGTTGAACCCATATCCCGATCACCCGCACTAAGGTACACGGTCAAATCAACTCATCTCTTGTTTTTATTCTATAAAGAGGAGCCCACGGCTCCGGCGACCACCTTTTATTTATGTTCTAATTTCATCTCCTCCACACTCTCCTCCCACATGACCCGAACCATCTCCGGTGCTCGAGCGACACCGTGAGATGAAAGTTCGGGGATCAATGTGAGTGTGGGACCGAGGTGAGGACCTTTCATTGCTTTCTGAGTGTTTTTCCGATTCACTCCCCTTTTTCCTTTATTCCATCGTTCACCTTCTCTTGATGTGCTGATCCGGAACCCGTTTTTGGAGTCGACACCCTCACCAGCCATTAACCCTCCATGACGCCTAATCATTAGACCGCCACCAGCCTCCCAACCAACACCCCAACCTAACCCATCAACCATCGTTCCTCCCCGACACCTAATCATTAGACCGCCACCAACACCCCAAACATCACCTAACCTACCACCAGCCTCCACCAACCTATAACCCAACCTACCACTCACTGCCACTCTGCAACCCTTCATCATTAGACCATCACCACCAACAACCCAACAATCACCCAACATACTGGCCTCCACCAATCCACGACCCCTCATCATCCGATCCTCACCGCCCTTACCTACCATGGGCCCCTCAACATACCAACCAACCCTACCATCACCATCATCACCACCCTCCCCTACCATGCTGGTGTCGGTACTTCATAGAGGGAGGATGTTCCAAAGGGTCTTCCCCCAGGCCGGGATGCAACCACAGGAGCAAGCAGAAGAGGAGGTAGTGTAAAAATTGTTGCCCGGCACGACATATGACCTATTGAAGCATCTGGACAAAATGCCGGCATGGATTTCAATCCTAGAGCTGATCAAGAGGTCAAAGAACCATCAAGACATCCTACAACAATACTTGCAGCAGGTCATGGTCAATGAGGACCTCCCGCCCGAGAAGATCATTACTGTCCTGACCCCGAGGAGTGAACATCCGGCACTTACATTTACACAGGAGGAGTTGGCACGGCCAGAGATCAGAAAATATGCTTTGCGTGTTGCAGTAGTCATCCGAGGCGTGGAGATCAAGTCTTGCTTGATTGACACCGGAGCATCTATAAATGTCATGCCGCCGTAAACATTGCAACTTTGCGGCATCTCCATTGAAGAAATCGAGCTTTCTCGCCGTCACGGTGACAACATATGACAACTCCCGAAGTGGCACGAGGGGTGGTTAAATTGGAAGTAGGGCTCGGGCCGTGTGTTACCACCACCGAGTTTCATGTTTTAGAACTAGACCCTACATTTAAAGCCATCTTGGGACACCCATATCTTGAGGCAATAGGAGCCGTTTCCTCCACTAATCATCAATGTCCGAGGTTCCCATACAAGGGTCAGGTGATTAAAGCAACCAACATCCCCATTCTAAATGACGTGGATGACCCCTCTTCTGCACTGCCAGTATCAGAATTTGTCCAGCCGTTGGTTTCAACTACAGAGTTGCCCGAGGTCATGATGTTAACAACGCCTCCAGATACAGTTGCGTGGCGGATAATGAAAGGGATGGGCTATCTCCAGAAAGGGGTTGAGAAAGGAGTTACACGGGGTTGTGCACCCCATTAAAGTTGCACAAAGACCGAGATGGCACGGGCTTGGCTATGAGCCCAGTTTTACTCCGAGGATGGTCTACCGGCCAAAAAATGACATGGGACTCCAAAAATTCTTCATCAAAGGGAGACCATGATGATGGCGGGGGACGAAGAGGAAGAACCAACTAAGAGGAGGAAGGCACCAGAGCAAGAGGAAGAAGTGGACAACCTGAGTTCATCTTTGGCTCAGTTGTTCATAGAGGAGGAAGAACTAGTCGAGGGCAAGTCCATCCCTAAACAACTTGTTCACTCAAACTCACCTCCAAACAACATCCCGCGTGAGCCGTATCCTACGGTCACATATTTCAAAGTCCTCACGCTCTCCCTCCTAGATTCGCTTGATAGGATGTCTAGCCCGATTCCTACTTCTGGGCCAAAATGGCCACCTGAACTGATCACTAGGCCTGAGAGCCCATTCAAATATTCTTACTCCACTGAGCTTCTATGCCCATTCCAATCCAACAAAACTGGGCCCGCGTGCCCACCAATTGGGCCCACGTGCCCTTTAAATTTCTTGTCTAGCTTTGGGCTCATGTGCCCACCAATTGGGCCCACGTGCCCCTTAGATCTTTTCCATAGCTTTGGGTCTATCTCGCCTATGTCTTGCCATTGTCGGGCCCACGAGCCCATTTTTCCCATTTTTGCTTAAGCTTTTCGTCTCTGCTCGAGCCCCACCGGCTCATTTTCTTTCCGTTATTGAAAACACCCAAAAAAAATGTCTTCTCGCAAACTCACTTTTCCATTGAGGAGACGTCTCTACTTATCTTGGAGGGTGCTCCCAACCAGGGACCCCTCTTCTCCAACTCACTGATCGATCTGCTTGATCCTTCACCCATTGTAGATACCGTTTTTCCAATTCCATCCTCTTTAGGAGTAGTTAGGATAGGAAAGAAGAAAACCCGAGGTAAGCATGTGCCGGAGAGATATCTCCAGCAATTAGCTCAAAATGCAAGGAATGTGTGAGGCTGCCAAGGTTCTTGAAAAATGCTATCTAGCATGACGAAATCCAATATGAGGATGAATTCAATGTAGATCATACATTAGGAGTTTACGAGCTTTTATCAGAGAAGGATCCTAATTTCGAGGATGGAATTAAGGACTTGGCTGATGTGTATGCATCTAGACTTAAAAGGTTTGAAGAACCATTAGCCATGGTGGATGAATCGACAAAAGAATTAAATCTTGGAACACCGGAAGATCCCAAGACAGTCCTCCTAAGTGCAAACCTCACTCCCACTGAGGAACAATGCTTAATTAAAATTTTGGAAGAATACAAAGACACGTTCGCATGGGCATACAAAGACATGCACGGGTTAAACAAATTTCGTTAGTTGAACATCGTCTAACTTTGAAACTCGGAGCTACCCCGGTCAAACAAAAATTAAGGAGATTCCACCCTGATGTTGCACTTAAGATGAAAGAAGAGGTTGACAAGTTACATCAAGTAAAATTCATTAAGGTTGTCCATTATCCGCAATGGGTGGCAAACATAGTCCCTGTCATGAAGAAGGATGGTCGAGTTTCGATCTGTATAGACTTCAACGACTTGAATCGAGCGTGTCCTAAAGATGACCTTCCTCTACCTCATATTGATGTACGAGTTGATAACACCGTCGGATTCGAGACATTGTCATTCATGGATGGCTATTCCGATTATAATCAAATCTGGTTGGCCGAAGAGGACCAGGAGAAGGCCTCGTTCACCACACCTTGGGGAACCTACTGCTATGTCGTCATGCCCTTTGGACTAAAAAATGCCGGTGCTACCTATCAGAGGGCCATGATGGCTATCTTCCATGACATGATGCATACTCTTGTAGAGGTGTACGTGGACGACCTAGTCGTTAAGTCCAAAAGCCAAGAAGATCATCTTGAAGTGCTCAGAAGGGTTTTACAAAGGGCTAGAGAATATAAATTGAAAATGAACCCACAGAAATGCACATTTGGAGTATCCTCAGGAAAATTGTTGGTGTTCATAGTGAGCAAAAGGGGCATAGAGATCGACCCAAACAAGGCCAAGGCAATCATTGGTATGCCTCCTCCAAGAAATATGAAAGAACTTCGAGGATTGATTGGGAGGCTACAATTTGTCCACCGGTTCATCTCACAGCATTCTCAAAGGTGTAAACCTTTCTATGAGTTGACCAAGGCGGGGGCCGAGTTCAAATGGGATTCGAAGTGCAAGGATGCATTCGATGGTTTGAAAAGATACCTGACTAGTCCCCCTGTGCTTAGACCACCAGTCCCTGGCAAGCCCTTAGTTGTATACATCTCAGTTTTGGAGAATTCTCTTGGGGCAGTCCTTGCACAAGTGGATGAAGAAGGGAAAAAGAGGGCAACTTACTACTTGTCAAAGATCTTTGATCCATGTGAGCAGAAGTATACTGTAGTGGAGAAGACCTGTGCTGCACTAGTCTGGGTAGTTCAAAAGCTTAAACACTATTTCTTAGCTCATGAGGTCAATCTTATTGCCCGCATCAATCCCATCAAATTCCTTCTCGAGAAAACTGTTATAATTGATCGGTTAGGTCATTGGCAGAGCTTCCTTTCCCAATTTTATATCACATATGTCCCCCAGAAGGCGATTAAGGGCTATGCCATTTCCGAACACCTAGCCCATCACCCTATACCCCTCTTTGACCAAGTCCAATCGGAGCTCTCGGATGACGAACTAATGTTGATCCGATCTTCCCATCTTTGGACATTATATTTTGACGGGGCTCTGAATTCACACGGTAAGGGAATAGGAATCGTCCTTCTATCACCCGAGGGTGTCACCATTCCACAGGCATTTCAGCTTGATTTCCCAACAACCAACAATATAGTCGAATACGAAGCCTTGCCGGCCGGGCCGGAGGCCGCTCCTTTCTGTGGTCCCACGGATTAAGGGTGATAGGTGATAGTCAACTAATCCTTCGCCAAGTCCTAACCAAATACCGAACTTCTCATCCAAACTTCAAACCTTACCAAGAACTCACCTCTTGCTACATCAAACTCTTTTCCAAACTCACTTTTGTCCATGTTCCTCGAGCTCAGAACATTCTTGCTAATGTCTTAGCCTCCTTAGCTTCATCTCTATCAATCCCGCTAGGTAGACAGATGCGGACTATCCATGTCCGTAGAAGGTCGATGCCGGCGATTAAGGATGGTCGATTTCTAAAGGTCAAGGAGAGATTTGGCAGGAAAGAATATTTAGAGCAGAAAGAGGAAGTTTCTCTAATAGAGTTGTAAGAGTTAGACGAGGGTGAGAGGCCTTGGTTTGATGAGATAGCAAGGTATTGTCGAGATCGACATATCCACCTAGATCAAATGCAAAAGAAAAGAAGGCCATCAGAGAGTATCCTAGAGGTATACCATCCTAGGAGGGGTTCTCTACAAGAGGAGCTTGAGTGTAATCTTGCTTAGATGCGTTGATGAAGAAGAAGCAGAATTGGTGCTTAAGGAAGCACATTCTGGGGTCTGTGGGGGCCATGTCAATGCTCAAGCTCTTTCCAAGAAAATCATCAGGCAATGGTATTATTGGCCAACCCTAAAAGATGATTGCTCCATCTTTATCCGGCACTGTCATTCTTGCCAACTTCATGCCGATAAGATCCATTCTCCCGCATCTTCCCTTTATTCGATTCATGCCCCATGGCCCTTCGCCATGTGGGCTTAAGATATCATTGGCCCTCTAAGTGATCTTAACCTTGAAATCCGTTCCAAATCATTCATCCCGATGGCAACAAAGTACTTCACCAAGTGGACAGAAGCGGAAGCATTCATGGAGATCAAGGCATCAATGTTGTGCTCCTTCATCAAACGCAACATCATCGCTAGGTTCGGGATACCCAGCGACTTCATCACCGACAACGGACTGCAATTTCTCTCTCAAGATCTGCGTGATCTTTGCGACAGGTAACGCATTGCATTGCATCATTCATCTCCTTATTACCCGTAAGGCAATGGTCAAGCAGAAGCCACCAACAAAATTTTCATCAAAATTATTAAGAAAACCTGTAAGTCTAGCAAGTTCGCAGACTGGCCAGATAAGCTTGTAGATGCCCTATTGGCTTATCGTACTTCTGTACGGACCCCAACTGGTCATACCCCGTATGCTCTCACATATGGGATGGAAGCGGTGGTCCCGTACGAAGTACTCCATCCATCACTCCGAGTTCAACTCGATAGGGACATCCCTATCGATGAGAGGCAAGAATCTCTCCTTGCACAACTTGAACTCCTAAATTAAAGAAGGTTGGCCGCCTCCGAGCATGCTCGGACTTATCAAAACTTATTTAAAAGGTTTTATCAAAAGAGGGTGGTAGAGAGAAAGTTCGAAATCGGTGAGATGGTAGTCAAACGCATATTCGTTAAGCTTGGTGGTCCCCGCTCCAAGTTGCAACCTAACTAGGAAGGGCCTTTTGTTATAACTGAAAAATATCCAGGTAATGCATATAAGCTAGCCAATGCCAATGGAGATAAATTGAACCATCCATGGAACGACGTTTACCTCAAAAAATATTTTCATTAGAGAAGAAAAATGGAGAATCTCTGGTATGATATCAAGTCATCGATCCTAGAGTGTTCGCTAGAGGACAAGGGTAGACATCACCCGACACACACAACACCTCCCAATCCCAGAATCTAGATAGCCCAACACTCAAGAGAGGCAAGGCAGAACCCTGAAGGAAGAAATGAAACCTTATCTTATTCTCTTCTATTCGGTCCTAAATAGGTGAAGGGGACTAGAGGAGGATAGTATCAAAAATGCCCGCCGCCTTAGTAGGAGGCCGTCTCATAGGGTGCAAAAGGGTGCCAAAAGATGGGTAATAAACCCCACAGGTTTAAACAAATATGGGCCTATCTGAATGAGTACCTGTAAGAATAGAAAATGAAAAAAGGTACCAAAAGATGGGCAATGACCCCACAGTCAAAGACTTGTCTAAGTAAGTGCCACATGTAGAAAAAAACCCGAAGAGGCCGAATCCCGACGGGAAATTTGGGCATGAGTAGAGAAACCCTCCTCAACAACCCCAAATCCTATCATAAACTTCCTCTATTATTCTTCCATCTTAAAACCCTAGGGTAGGGTAAACTATCCAAACTCAGGGGGAATCCAAACCGATCAAGAGAAGAGGGCAAGAAGGATTCGGGTAGGGAACCTTATTCACACGTGGTGTTTTTCCCTTGAATCTTGCTCAACACTAAAAGATCGATGAATTGTCTCAATACCGGCACATTCACCACAAAAATCCCAAAACAATGAATTTTTTCAAAAATTCAAAAAAATAAGTTGAATATTTTCAAAAAAAATCTTAAAAAAAATAAATTGAATGTTTTCAAAAGTCCCAAAAAGTTGAATATTTTCAAAAAAAAATTAAAAAAATTGAACATTTTCAAAAATTTAAAAAAATCGAATATTTTCAGAAATTTTAAAAAGTTGAATATTTTCATAAATAAAAAAAAATTAAAAATACAAAAAAATATATCATTTAACTTGGCATAACCTTGATTTTTGTCTTTGCTAGCATTCATATTTATTCTTATGTCTTGCATGTTTCATTTCTGCATTGCATATTTATCTTCATTATCACCCCATTAAGAGGGCTCCTCCCTTTGACCTAAGTCAAAGTTGGCCATAGTAGGCAAAGGGATGAGTCGTTGTGAAGATCTGATCCTCTTTTATCAAGTATTTTTAGGAACTTTAAAGTAAAAGAGGAAGATTCTATCAATGATAGGATTCTAAGATCAAGAAGGGAGTGACTCTCCCCATAGCAGGTAAGCTTTCTTAACCCTTATCTTATTCATTTTCGATCATTACCTTGTTAATAAGGCTACCCCTCTTGACATGTAAGCAAGACAAGATGACAATAGGCAAGGGGGTAAGCCATAGAGCAGATCTAACCCCTTTATTAAGTATTTCAGGAAAGAAACATGAGTCAAAGAGGGGGAAATCTCACCAACAGGTAAGTTTCTTAACCTTACATCTACTATCTTCTTTATTATTAACAGTTACCATCTTTAAGAGGCTTCCACCCCTCGACAAACTTGCAAGGGGACAAGCCAAAATATGATGTAAACAACCATTTTGAGTGATGTCGAGCAAGAAGAATAGTGCAAGTGACTCCGGAACAGACAAAGATCTGATTACACCATCAAGTACTACAACAATGAAACAAAGCAGCTACAACAGAAGAAGATTAAGCCGGCTACAGATATCAGTGCCTACAGCTACCCTCTCCAAGAGAGCGGCCACGTGGAGGAGGCATGGTAGCCATGTCCGCCAAAGCTGCTGCGGCCGCCTCATTGTGGCGACGCTCTGAAGAAGTGGCCAAGAACGTAGAAGCACCGTGCTCATGGCTTTGGCTCGGCCACTCGCCCTCGTTGGCTTTGGCCATGGTGACCCCGGCTATGAGCGGCGTTGCCACTCCGTTGCGTGCCACTCCGATGGGAGCTGCTCGGTGGGTGCAACTCTAGCTCGACCGTGGAGGGACGCCCGGCGGTAAACTTGTAGTGTCGCCTCTCGCCGCCGACAAATGAACATGTCACTACGCAGTGCATCTTCTCCAAAGACCACATGGCTCGCCTATGTTGGCGCTCTATCTCGCGCATGGCTCTCTCATGCTGAAGATGGAGATCCGAGACGATCATCCGGGAACGAAGATCGGCAGGGCGGACCACAATGTCTCCACCTCGGCCTCCAAAGACCGGATACGGGAGAACAAAGTACTCGAAGCTTGGCAACCTAGAAGAAGAGGTAGAATATGAACCAAGAAAAATCGACAACCAGAATAGAGAATAATGAAAGATACCTCTACCTCCTTGGTTGTCAGGGCCTCTCTTCCCTCACTAAGACGCTGGCGGAGCTCAGCCACCTCTTCTCTCGACAGAGAAGGAGGTGAACCCTCGGCACGGGCCTTCCACTGCGAATAGAAGAAAAACACATCAGAGCAAGGAAAGTATATGTCGAGAATATAAATGAAGGTCAAAGGCAATGTCTACCTCCGTCTCTAGCATGCCACGAAGAGTGGCCACCTCCTGCCGAAGATCAGCAATCTCCAGCTGTTGGCGTAGCAGTAGAGCCCGAGCCTCCTAAAATGGCACGAAGGTCAGAAGAGAGCAACAACATAGACTTGAAGAAAAATAAGAAACATTTATCTGACTCTCTAGAACAAACAAATGGTCGTACGCCTCCGTGTATTGGCGAAGGTAGTCTCGGTTGTCCTCTGCCCTGCCAATAACTACCTCGCCACCTTTGTACCATAGTGTGATTGAGGCGTGGTACCTCTCCACCCAGTCCATGAGAAGGAATAGGCATCTGGGATGGGCCCCGACTAGGGGAAGAGAGGGAGGAGGCTCCAGCCAGTCCTGCTCCAGACCGAGGACGCATGCCGAGAACCGAAGCCACAGTGGCGCTAGCTCATTGACGCAGAGAAGGTGAAGATCGTGGCCGAAGACACGACCCGCCTGGGCAATCCAAGGCTGGAGATGGTCGTCGGTCAAGAGATATGGCCTCCAACACACCTGCATGAAGCAAAATCATGATTATTATTTCACCAGGACAATATTGATACACAAATTAAAAACATACCTCAGTGTGTAGGAAGCAGAGAATCTGTGCACGAATTGAAGCCAGCTGGCTCCAGTGGCCCTCAGTAGGGCGGATGGGCTCCCAACGAGCTATCAGAGGGAAGAGGTCGGGGTAGGACTGCTGTGCCCAACCCAGGGGGAAGTAGAGGTAGCTCTAGACCTGTAAAAGGCACAACTCGTCAGAACAAAGTAGAACAATACAAACGTATAGAAAATAAAAGCTGTTAAAAGTCACCTGGAGAAAAGGAGAGAAGCCAACAATTGAGAGCCCGCCTCAGGCTGGAGGCCACAGAACAAATGGGCGAGCATCGCTGCCCCCCACGCGTACGTGCCAACCCGCTCCAAGTCAACAAGCAAAGGGAGGAACCGCAGATGGATGCGGTCCATCTTCGAGCCCAACAGAAGGCACTCGAAGAAGAAGAGGAGGAAGTGGCACAGCTCTATGACTGCCTCCAAAGAGCCAGGACAAAAGAAAATGTACCTCTCAGACTACTGGGAGCTCGGATCCCTAAGAATCGGAGTCATAGCGACGAACGTGTCTCGGCATCTGCACCAAAAGGGAAGTTGACATCAAATATTATTAGATACATTTTATTTTATTTATTTTATTCATCAAAAAAAAAAAAAAAAAAAATGGCGAATGCTCCCTCCCCATTTTTGCAGAGGGAGGGCACACTCTACGCGCCCCTGTTCGGTGAGGAGAGAGAGGGCACGCAGACCGCGCCCTCCTCTTGGGGGTGCAGTCAGCGCGTCCCCAAACTAGGGGCACGGTCTGCACGCCCCTGTTCTGAGGGCACAGTCAACGCCCTGCGTTGACCGCACCCCTCGCTTGCTCGATCCTTATTTTTCCGATAACTTGTTCAAATGAACTCGGAATTGCGTGAAACTTGAACCAAATCGAAGAGCACAACCTGATCTACATTTCTTGAAACAGGGGCACTAACCTATGATGGTGTTTAGGACTCCAAATCCGAGTTGGAGCTCTGGAGCTTCTGGCACGAGGAGAGATAGTGTGCACGTGGAAATGAGAGATTCTTACCCTCAAAGGGTATTTATAGAGAGTAAAAATGTGTAAATAGGAAAAGTTTGAAAATGTCACCAAAGGTTCACAAAATCGAGCTGATCGTGACGCCACCGAAAGAATCTCAATTCGATGCGTGGTTTGCTCAGAATAATTTTGTGAATAAAAACTCTCTTTAAATTCCCACCAAAAATCCCTCTTTTCACATAACTTTGAATGTCTCAGGTTCTAAATTAGCTAGACATATTCATGTTTTTTATCATCACTAGCTAACATTTTTCAGGTGACAGGAGAAGATTCCATGCATTTCTTAGTAAGAAATGGCTAAAAATGTATTTTTCAGGGTCGAAATTGATAAAAATGGTGAAAATTTTAGAAAGCGCCATGCCATTCATAAAATTGAGCCGATCAAAGAGTCACTAAAAGAAAATTCATCAAACTCATGATTTTCTTTAAAAAATTACCTAAATAAAAAAGGCATTTTAAAACCTGTGAAAAATATCTTGTTTCATATTAAAAAACATTCAAGGTGTTGAAAAATAACAAGACATATTCTTCATAATTATCAACATCTGTATTGCAATTTTCTGAAACAAGGTAAATTTCTATTGAATTTTCAGTCAAACCTGCTATAAAAAAATTTAGTGTTTATTCAAAATAAAAACAATATGTCTAACAAGTTAAAGCAGGAAAAGAAGACTCTTAAACAAGTAAAAGCTTCAACGCGAAGATGTAGCGGTGCTTTCGGTCAGGGTCCTCCTCAATCAGGAGGCCTGGGCAGCACACCCGACTCGTCTCCCACAAGGCAATGGCTGAGATTGCCTCCTCCTCGTCATCCGTAGAGCCAGGATGCCTGCCTTTAATGGGTGGCAGGTGGGACAGCTTGGGCAACTCGTACCGAGGCATGCCGATCTAAGAGTGGCAACGGTGAGCGTTGTACAACACGAAGGCCGAACCTGTAACCAGGCGGAGATCAATGCCAGGCGCAAAGCACACCTGGAAGTCCTTCTACATCAGGGCAGCAGAAGAATGCAAGAAGCCAGAACGGTTCATGGAAGCAAAGTGAGCATGCCACTCTGTCCTCTTCTTCGTTGATGCACACCGGTTGGCGACTCTCTCGCCAAAGCCGAGTGCGGCGGCATATGGGAACAAGGGGTTGCGATGGAAGAGCTGCTACCTGGTGGCTACCTCACCTGCTGGATCGAACTTGAAGTGGAGGTCGGCCCAACAAGCCAGTAGAAGCACACTGCCGAAGGGAGGACGGCCCACGCAAGCTGCGGACAGTCCATAGTACAAGAAGCCCAGAACTGAAGGCCCCAACCGTGCACCGCTCCAGATACCGTTGATGCACGAGACTTGATCAGGCCCCAAGAAGCCGTCCTCTACAGGGAACAAGAACATTGCGGCAAGGCAAGCCATGAAACCCTTCGCGCCGCGCAAAATCCGGTCCTCTTCCAGACCAGGAGCCTTCAAAACAGAAACTGTCCAGGCTGCCAACTTGGGAACACTGATTTGCTTGCCGGCTAACAAAGTGTTGATTTGCCGAGCCTCGATGAAATCTTGCAAGAACTCCAGGCAAGAGAGAGGTCCAAAAGGGATGAACATACCTTCAATTTCTCCCTTCTTAGTCTGAGGAAGGCCGAGAAGGAGCTCCACCTCTTCAAGAAGAACCGTATACTCAAAGCTGCTGAACACGAACGTGTGAGTGTCAGGATGCCACAACTCAACAAGAGCTCCCATCAAACCAAAGTCAAGGGAGTAGCCTAAATATTGCTTGGCATGAATCAAGAGCCCGGTCAGGCCCCAATCTCGAAGAGTCGCTCTGACCGACAAACTGAGGATGTCAAGCAAGACGATAAGCCAAGGAGGAGAGCAATACTGGCGTGGTCCTGGAAAGTTTAGGTAATCCTACACCCAAACAGGAGGTAAGAGAGAATTCCTTTAGAAAAAAGAAGCTGAAAAGTGGTTGAAAGCTAAAATTGGTAGCAAACTTACCAAGTTGGTGCCGATTCTTGCCTTCAAATGACCCGGGACGCTTGAAATACCTCGAACTGAGCCAACACGCTGCTTTTTCAAAGGAGGAGCCATCCTGGGTGTTGGTAAGACGTTCTAGTCATCCTAGGAGGTGTTTATATAGGGGAAATTGGCTCTGATTTAAATAGAATTTGGATCCGATCGAAATAGGAAACTGGGATCGAACGTGCCCCTACAGTGGGGGTGCGCAGGCCGCGCCCCCAAGACCAGGGCGCGCAGGCTGTGCCCCCAGTTCGAGGGCACGTTCAGTCAAATCCTTTCAAAATTCCTAAAAAATTCTAGAAATTTCAGAAAATTTCAGAAAAAAATTAAGGAAAATTTGTTAAATCAAATTCATTTATGTTTTTTTCTTTATTGAGGTCAAGTTGACATCATTGTCCATTCGGGGCTAACATTTTTGATAAAAGACAGGAATTGTTTGCGGAAATAGGAGAATCGACATGGGAAACCCCCATAACTTGCCAACTAGCATATATGTCGTTAGTCGTGTATTATTATCCTATGCATTATTTGTCGAAGACCATGAGTGCGGAGAAGACTTAACCCGAGATCCCCTTCATCAAAATCTACGACGGTCGGGTCATCTCCGATGCTCACGGATAAGCCCAAAGTTGTGCTGTGAGGGATGATGGTTCCCGAATGGGTATCTTGACCTCATAGACAATCTATATCTTCAACTATTTGTTATACAAGTTTTTTTTTGTTTTCTTGAGCCCAACATGCATCATATAGCATTAGTTGCATTACATTTTGTTTTGTCATTGCATACATCCTTTCATAATATTCACCTTCTCACTCTAGTCTCTAAATATTTTATCCTAATTCTGATCATTCTGAACTCCACCGTGTTTTCTAATCTCACCGTGTTCTCTAGTCCCACTGACCCTTCGTATATCCCACTGTGTATATTAATCCCACCATGTTCGATAATCACCTTGTACCTCCAACTCCTTCATTTCTATCACTACTGTGGCCACTGCAACAACCTTGTTGCTATTTATCCCACCGTGGCAGTCAACTTATCCCACCAAGGGCCTCCTATTTGATCAGAACTTGCACCATCACTATCTTCACGATCTGTGCTTCAACATTTGCCTTTTGAAATCGGAGATCATTCCCTTTCGAATCAAATCTTGTCTCTTGGAAGACTTAAATGAATCTGAAAGCCTGAATGTGCTCAATTTGTATTCTTTTACTTTTTCAAAACAAATCTCTTTTTAAAATTTTAGCCCATCACAGTACAAGAACACTGCAAAGATCGGGTTACCGGCTGATGATGAACCTACGAACCCATGTTTCGAGGACTCCCCACCGCGTTGGGGGTTGGCTATCCTTCTCTCGTGCCAATGGCACATCTCTTACCAATCGAACATCGGAAGACTTGATGAAACATGGCGGTTAACCAGGAGACTTGAGGAGATTCGTCTTGCCGAATCTGGTCGTTGAGCGTGTCTATATCTACACCTTGTTTCCACCTTTTTAGTCCATCACCATTTCACTCCACTACATTCCACTACGATCCATCTCCCTTCGCTACGCATTCTGTACGTTTCACTCTGCTTCGCTACACGACATTCCCTTGCAAAGCCGACATCAAGGCTAGGCAAGCTGTAGACACGCCAAATTGGCCTGATTCGGAGCCCCAAACTCTTATTCCATAGCAATATTTTTTATTTTACCATTATCTAATCCGAATTACCTCATGGAGATGAGCTAAGGACGCTGGTGGAGCCCCTTGTGAGTTGGGAATGGACTGATGATTTCTAGAATAATGTGGTAAAATTCAAGCGAGAGCCACGCGTGAACCATGAAATCATGAAGCTTGCTCAATGACTGACCTTGAATGGTTCTTAATTGAAGGTCTCGGGAGTCCCGCATGTGTTTTTGTAGCATTCAGTGTTTCTGAGAAGTCATTTCGGTAGTCATCGGTCAATGACGGCTTTCGTTATGGCTTTTTCGATCTGTACTGATACGGCTATCCTAGACCACGCATTAGGCCTTTCCAGTCATCACCAGATCTTTTCGAGTCATCCAAGTCGATCCTAGCCGTATATTTCATCAACCGGGGCCATACGGCCATTTCGGTCGATTTTAAGGTTTTACGGCTTTTTCGAGTTTCGGTTTACGTTTACCAGGTTAATCTCATATTTTTCGATGACTTCGGGTTTTTGATCCTACTGGACCTGTTCGGCCATCATTTTAAGTCATCCTGAGCTGACCCGAAATTTCTCAACCGGAACCGTGCTCTTTTGGATCTTCGCCACGGTTTTCGACTTTTCACGAGAGGGTAAACCGGTAGAAAGCCCTGTGCAAACATCTCGGGAGTCATGCCAGCTAGTTTACCGACTTGAGGAGGTGCGGTTGAAGGCCATCTTTCCAACGTAACAAACGAGAGCCGAATCGGACATCCCATTTGCAAGTTAAGGCCTGCGGAACGCGCGTGCAAGAGAGAGAGTGTACTGCGCCCCCGCCCCCTTTGAAATGGGAGGGCGCGGTCACTGTGCCCTAAACCTGGGGGCACCCCCTGCACGCCCTCAACCTGAGGGCACGCCTTGCGCGCCCCCGCTTTCTTTGAAACACGGGGGCGCAGTTAGTTTTTGAAAATCGGAAATTACCCCGATTGACACCTTCTAAACCAGATTTTTGGAAGGTTACCATCGTTAATTTTTGATTATTTGTGCCGTGCCCCGGGGTCGGGGGTGCATTACGTTTGTCAAGTCGGATTTTTAGCAATTTCTGGAAGATTCCGATGAATTTTAGCAATAAGACGCATAACGTGCCCCCGATTTCTTTGAAACTAGGGGGCGCACAGACCGCACCCCCAAGGTGAGGGCGCGCCCTACGCACCCTCAGGTCGAGGGTGTGCCCTACGCACCCTCATCTCCTTTGAAAAGCGGGGGCGCAGTCGGTCCAGTTTCCATGTTTTGCACTGGTTTCTCTCCTCAATAAATTGAGGGCCATTCTCAATGACCCAAGGTGAATCCTCCATGCCTAGCTCATCCTAAGGTCGTCCAAACTCTCTCCCAAAGCTGTCCTGACGTCCAAAGCCGATCCGACGCCTAGTGATCGATCCCGAGGCGAAGGAGAAGCCCAATCTGTGCGTTCTTTATCAACCGACTTCATCGACTTTTGTAGAAAATCCAAGGCTCCTTTTGCAAAAGTATTTAACAGAGGAATTGTTCCTCTCTTCATCCTCTTTCATTTGCAAGTAGTGGCACTTGATTCCGACTTGTTGTCTGTTCGTGACGATTGCTGCACTAAGGGCACGTATCCAGGTTCTGTTTTTCTACATCCGTCCACTTTTAGAATTTTTACAAGCTTCTACAGACATATTCAGGAGAAGTCATCAACATAAGATATCTTCCTCTCCAAGTTCTCTATCCATATAACCAAACGGACTTGATTCTGACATTGGGGTCGTCCGTAGCATTCTCTGCACCAAAGTCGCGCCAGAAGGGTGCAAAGCTACCCGAACCGGCTTGTTTCACTCATCTCGGCTTCAACTCAAGCCGTTTCATTCTACAAGTTTCTCTTAACTTAGTTTATTTAATTGTTAGAGCATATTTTACTTAGTTTGCATCATTTTTACATAACCAAAAATACAAAAAAGGGGTCCGGTGAGTTCTATTCCAATTACTTCTTTGTTTCATCTCCTCTCCTATAGTTTCTACACTTCACATAGTTCTAATCGGGTTTTTTTCACTTGGTTTATTGTTCTAGTTGCATAGGTACATCAAGACAGCATCGGTTGGACTCTTCTTCATCGGCTGGCTGAAGAAGAAGAAGGATGAACCTACACACATTCTCTCCCGCGCTAAGATACACACGGTCAAATTCAACTCATCTCTTGATTTACATTCCATAAAGCGGAGCCCGTGGCTCCTGGAGACCACCTCTTTTATGTTCTAAGTCATTCTCTTCCTCATTCTCCTCCCACATGACCTGAACCATCTCCGGTGCTCGAGCGACGCCATGAGATGAAAGTTCGGGGATCAATGTGAGTGTGGGACCGAGGTGAGAACTTTTTACCGCTTTCCAAGTGTTTTCTGATTCACTCCCTTTTCCTCTATTCCATCATCACCTTCTCTTGAGGTGCCGATCTGGAACATGTTTCCAGAGTTGACAATAATCTTCAAGGAGATAATGATAAGTTGAAGATATGATGAGAAGGTACGAGTCCTATCTTATGAAGAAATCTTCACCCGAAGAAATTCCAATTGGGGAAAGAGTGTAGACAAGGTTGAATTGTGCCAAAACCAAGTGAGGATGAGGAAAGGTTTAGCCAAGGATCAGGTGTGTGCACAAAGGAGATAAAAATTTATTCTGGTCATTCGATCTAAATGCTCTCGACTTGATGCCTATCATTAATTTTTACCAAAAATTAATTAAATACACCTTGCATTAATCTATAAAAATATAGAATAAACTCCGATGGCCATTTATCTTGTTCTCCATCAATATGTGTGACCATGATACCCTGAATTGCATTAAATCTATTGATTTTGCTAATTTCTCCAATCGGTGCAATCTCTGCCGTCGATAATACTATAAATAATAATTGAGTGTAATTAAATTCTTTCATTGGCCAAATTTTAATTCTAATACATCAATATTTTTTAGACTAAAGTAATGGACTAGGAAATTGAAATTTTTAGCTTGTAGGCTGATATAAAAATTATCTAGACTATGATGCCCCTAGGGTGATTTAACATGAACTTCGTCCATATTTGATATTTCTTGAATAACTTTCCAACCAGTGATCAAAATTTCAATCTATTTCAAGCGTTGTCTATATCTATCTAATACTGACAATATGGTGGAGTTGTATTTCTCTGATAGAGTCCCAACTTGTCCCGAAGTGTCGGGAAAAAATGGTCATTTCAGGCTTTTGGTGTCTATTTTCTAAGTTTTAGGCACTGTTGTGAAGCTCTCAACTGGGACTATGTAATGAATTCATTATCTTGGCCATTTGGAACCTGTCAAGCCATGCCGAGGTATTTCCAAAGCTTGTTTATATCATTTGGTCCTTATCTTACTAAATCTAGGTCAGATTTTTGAATCGACTTTGGCATTGCTCAAATCATTATTAAGCAAGATGAATGAAAAAATTTAGTGCCAATATAAGTAAAATGCATTTGATCAAGGATTTGGCATGTTGTTGTAATGTCGATTTTTCCTTTGATCCTATAGAAACATACCCTAGGGGAAGAAAGCTGCTATCTTCAGATCCCAAGCTCATTGCATATGAACTACTAGTGATGTGATGTACACTGACATGAACAAGTGAAATTCAATAAACATTTAAAGTTCTAGGTTGGTTGTAGGTAACTGGGCATGGATACTAGCCCAATGGACCAGATGTGATGCAAACTGAAACGAACTAAACATAAGTTAATCAAATCTGAAATGAAATTGATCATATCTGAAATACACCCAAACCAACCTCAAAACACAATAAAAATTGGTCATTAACACCTCAACATTCAACAAAAATTAGACTTAACACAAATCTGGAAAATTTAAATGAACATACTTAATTCAATGGAACTTTATTTCTTAAGCAAGTGAAAACAAAAACCAATCAAATGCAACATATCAAAACACATAAAAATACATCAAAACATATGAAATCCATATTAAAACATAAGAAATCAGAGTATATAACAATCTGAAGTTGAGCTTAATCAACTTCAATCAAAGTTTAAAAACATCTAAAACATATGGTACACACTCAAATTGGTATTAAAATATTAACCAACATGACAAAACAACAAAACATCTTCATTCACATGTCAACTAAACCTAAAAAAGTCAAAACATTCATCACATCTAAAGTTCATTCAAACAAAACAAAACAAAATCATTTCAATCAACTGAAATAAAAAGCAACCAAAACTCACAAATTAACAATAAAATCAAACTCAAATCAACATAAACATCTCAAATCAAAACATAAAACAACTTAAAACAAAACTTAATCAAACTTGTTCACATCTCATCGAGCCCTAAGGGCTAGAGCCCTTTGTGTTCTTTTTATTCTATGGATTTGCACACTCTTGTCAAACACGATTTCTATGTTAGCTAATCAAGGGTGTTTGAGCAGTTGCTCATTGTAAATGAACATCAGATATTCTCAACATCCAATGGAGAAAAGCTAAATTTTCATAGAACCTGAACCTGATTCTATACTTTATACAATATCACCCAGACTATCTAGTACTCTTATAAGTTATCACTTATTTTGATAGAAAGTTAGATGTTGATATTTCTAAAAAAAACAATCACTTTTCAAACTTTACAAGAACTTTAAAAAATGAATGTTCCCACAAAGTGCATGCAATGTATGGAGGTAGAATAGAATCAACAAGGAGATCAGGCACAAGCTTGGCAACAACCTAGCTTAGGCATCATTTAAGATCCATTATTGGTTCATATACCCACTCCATCACTAGCACCCACACCTGCTAAGCACAAAATCAGCCTTGTCATTTAGCCACCAAGGAGGGCATCGATCGTACTCAAAATTGGTGACTAGAGAGCACGGATGCCATCATGCCTACAAACCCAACCACCAAGCCAACTGAACCCACCCTCTCCATACCATAAGCCACCATGAATGTAGGTCGGTGACTCATTCACTCACCATTACCATTGAACTCAATTTCCTTTTCATCAAACTTGACACCACCACCATTGCACCCAACACCACTACTGTCAAACCCAACACTGCCACCATCAGCCATTACTTGCTCTCATCAGCTCTTAAACATGTTAGTTTCACCACCCCAGCCAACAACTGCACCATACCATCCAACCCTCATCCTCACACCAAACTTACCTAGATGCTCCCTTATCATTAGACCATCACCACTCCACAACCCATAACCCCATCACTCCAACAAACTATAACCCCATCCCCACAACCAGCCATGCCAACACCTACACCAACCTTACTACCATCACCACCACTGGTCTTGTCTCATACACCTTGAAAAATAGAACCCAACTAACCCCGGTGCTTAGGAGAAGAAGAATGTTCTGTTGACTTTTCCCCAAGCTGGGATGTCAACACAATCACTGGAGCCAGCAGAAGAGGAAGTGACAGAAGAGCCACTACCAACATAGCCACTGGAGCTAGTTGAAGCATCTAGACAAGATGCTAGCAAGGATCTTGATATTGAAAGTAATCAAAAGATCAAATGTGCATCAGGAAATATTACAACAATACCTATAGAAAATCATGATTAGAAAGGACCTCCTACTGGAGAAGATCATAATGGTGTTAGCTTCTAGGAGTGAGCACTTAATGCTCACATTTTCTCAAGAAGAGTTGGCAGCCGCAGAAATTAGGAGATATGCATTGTGGATCACAGTCACTATAAAAAATGTTGATGTAAAGTCTTGTTGGGTCAACATAAAAGCATGTATCAATGATATGCATTCAAAACTTTGCAACTATGTGGCATGTCTGAGGACAAGAACAAGCCATTTCACATTACCATGATGGCATACAAAATTTTTAGAAAGCCAGCACATGGAGTGATCACACTAGAAGTGGGGCTTAGGATGCATACTATCATGGCTCATTTTCATGTTATAGAACTGGATTCAACTTTCAAGCATATTGGGATGACTCTACCTTGAGACAATGAAAGTTGTCACCTTGACTAACCACCAATGCATCAAATTTTTATACAGGGAATAGGTGGTTAAGGTGACCAGTACACCTTTATTGAACAATGAGAGTTGTCACTCCTCTACACTATCCTTGTGGGAGGCCATCCGGTCGGTGATTTTAGTAATGGAGTTGCCCGAAGTCAAGGTCTGGCAACCCTGACCCTGGATATCATCAGATGGTAGATGATGAAGAAGTTGGGATATCAACCATAAAATTGACTAAGTAGAAATATGCAAGGAATGACTTAGCCTATTAAGTTTTCAAGAAGGCACCGAAAAGATGGGATCTATTGTGAAGAGGCACTTTCTCCCAAAAGTAACAACGAAATAGGGTACACCTTGAGTCCTTATGATATCTTCATCAAGAAGGAAACCATCATGTAGACTAATGATGCTAGAGATATTGAAATAATACCACCCATACTAATTAAGAAAAGGAGGGCCTATGAGCTTGAGAATGAAGTGATAGACCTGATCTTGGTTATGGCTTGCTTGTCTATAGATGAGAAAGAGCAGTTTCAGCCACTTGAGGTGGACCAACCATTGATCAACATGTCCTTTCAAGTGGTTGCTTTTCCACTCTAAATGATGTTGTGATTCAGTTCATTCTGTGAGGGCTGTCTCCCATTGCTATTTACATTGAGACCTACCTCTCTTTTTGGATTTTTTTGATGGGTCTTTAGCCCACTTCTCACTGCTAGGCCCATCTAAGATGATAGTTCGCACTAGGCCTACATGCCCATTCAAGCATTCAAATTTCTCATCACTACCGGGCCAATGTGCCCATCCAAATTCACCATCAACACTGGGACTTCATGCTTGTTTGAGTTACCCATCAACACTTTGCCTACATGCCCATTTGAGTTACCATCAATGCTAGGCCCACATGCCTATTGAAGTTCCCCATCAACATTGGGCCCACATGCCCATTTGAATTGACCAGCAACATTGGGATCATGCACTCATAAAAGATTCTCATCAACTTCAGGCCCACATGCCCATTTTCCATCAGTGTTGAGCCCATGAGTCCATTTTTCTTATTCCTTCTCAAAATCTTTTTTCTCATTAATTGCATCATTTTTTATCAATCATTTCAATCTATCCTTGATCGAGTAACCTTGACTCATTCTATCTTCATGCTTGAAAATCTCCTAAAATGTTTTCTTCAAAAATCACACTTTCATCGAGGAGATGTCTCTACTCACTCTAGAGGAGGCTCCCAAACAAGAACTTCTTTTTTTTTAAATCATTGATCAATATACCCGATCCTCCACCCACTATAACTACCATATTTTTAGATTCATTCTTAGTAGACAAAGTTAGGTTAATAAAAAATAATAAAATCCAAGGTAGATGAGCTTCAAACAAGTATCTGCAACATTTGGCTCAGAAATGTGAAGAGTATGAAAGATTGCCTAACTACTTTAAAAATGCTATCTAGTTAGAAGAAATCTAATATGAGGACAAACATAATTTGGATTGCACTTATATGAGGTGCTTTTAGAAAAGGATCCTGAATCCGAGGAAGGAAACGAGAACTTGGCTGAAGCGTACATTCTAGACTCAAAATATTTGAAGAACCATTGGCAACGGTGGATGAACCAACAAAGGAATTAAATCTTGAGATACCGAAAGAACAAAAAAAATTTCTTGTTAGTGCTAACCTAACTCCCTCTGAGGAACAAAAATTGATCAAAATATTTGAAGAGTACAAAGACATGTTCGCATGGGCACATAAAGACATGCCAGGGTTATATAACTCATTGGTTGAACATAGCTTAATGTTGAAACCTAGAGCTACCCAGTTAAACAAAAGCTCAAAAGATTCCCCGGTGCTGCACTTAAAATGAAGAAATAAGCCCATAAGTTACACCAAGAAAAATTTATTAAAGTAATCCTTTATCCTCAATGGGTGGAAACATAGTCCCTATCATGAATAAGGATGGACAAGTTTAGATTTGTATCGAATTTAAGGACTTGAACCAGGCGTGTCCTAAGGATGACTTTCCTTTGCCTCTTCTCTATGTCTTGGTTGACATACAACTGGGTATGAGACTCCATCATTTATAAATGGTTATGTTGGTTACAACTAGATCCAATTAGCCAAAGGGGATCAGGAGAAGACCACATTCACTATACCTTGGGGAACTTGCTGCTATGTCATCATGCCCATCAGATTGAAGAATGTCAGTGCTACTTATCAAATGGCTTTGATGGCTATTTTTTTATGATATAGTGCACAAACTTGTAGAGGTGTATGTGGATGACTTGGTCATTAAGTCTAAAAGTTGAGAGGATCAACCGAAAGTATTAAGAAAGGTCTTATGGAAGGGCTAGAGAGTACACATTAAAAGTATATCCTAATAAATGCACATTTGGTGTTTCATTAAAAAATTTCTCAGGGTTCATAGTAAGCAAAAGGGCATAGAGATTGACCAAAATAAAGCTAAAGTAATCATTGATATGCCTAATCAAAAGAATATGAAAGAGCTTCAAGGATTGATTAGGAGGCTATAGTTTGTTCACTGGTTTATCTCACAACACTCTAAAAGGTATAAACATTTCTATAAGTTAACCAAGGTGGATGGGGGCTAAGTTCAAATGGGATTCAAAGTGCCAAGAAACTTTTATTGATTTGAAGAAATACCTGGCAAGTCCCAAGGTGCTCAAGCCACAAGTTCCCAGCAAACCCCTAGTCCTTTGCATCTTGTTTCTAGAAAAATCTCTTGGAACAATCCTTGCATAGGTAGATGAAGAAGGGAAAGAGCGAGCAACCTATTATTTATCAAAAATCTTTGAACCTTGTGAGAAAATTACTATGTGGTAGAAAAGACTGTGCCACCTTAGTCTTGGTAGTAGTTTAGAAACTCAAGTATTACATCCTTGCTTATGAAGTTTATCTTATTACTCACATCAACCCCATCAAGTTTCTCTTTCAAAAGACTATCCTAAATGATAGGTTTACTTGCAAGTAGAGTTTCTTCTCATAATTTGATATCACTTATGTCCGATAGAAGGCAATCAAGGGCTATGCTATTACTAAACATCTTGCTCATCATCTCACACCCATCTTTGACCTAGTCCAGTTAGAGCTCCCAGATTAGGAACTAATGTCCGTCAAAAAATCCAAAATTTGAACATTATAGTTTGATAGTGCTATGAATTCCAATGGTAGAAGGATAAGAATCATTCTTATATCACCTGAAGATGTCACCATTCATCATTTTCTTTTTAGCTTGACTTTTCAACAACAAACAACATATTTGATTATGAAGATTTGTTGGCCAGGCTGGAGGCTACACATTTATATGGTGCCACTAAACAGAGGGTAATAGGTGATAGCCAACTAATTTTGTGCTAGGTCCTAACCAAATTTTGTACATTCCATTCAAACCTTAAACCCTACCATTAACTCACCACTTGCAATGATAGGCTCTTCTCCAAACTCACTTTTGTTCATGTCCCTTGAGCTCAAAACATCCTTGTTGATGCCTTACTCTCTTTAGCATTATCACTACCTATCTTGCTAGGCAAGTAGGTTTGGGCCATCTACATTTATAGGTGATATATTCCTTTAGTCAAGGATGCATATTTCTTGAAAGTCAAGGAGAAATTTAATAGGAGGGAATATCTAGTGTAGAAAGAAGAAACTCTTTAAAAGTGTTGGAGAAGTATGAAGAAGGTGAGAAACCTTAGTATGATGAGATTGTGAGGTAGTATTAGGATCTGGCCTATCCACCTGGATCTACTTTAAAGGAAAAGAAGGCAATCAAAAAGTTTTTTCAAAGCTATACAATTCTAGGTCGAGTGCTTTACAAGAGAAATTTGGGTAGTATTCTATTTTAGTGAGTTGATGAAAATGAAGCTGAGTTGGTATTGAAAGAAGCACATTCTAGAGTCTATGGGGACCATGTGAATGCTCAAGCTCTTAATAAGAAAATTATTCAACAAGTTACTATTGGAAACTCTAGAAGAAGAATGCTTTATATTTGGTCAGCACTGTCACTCATGCCAACTTCATGTCAACAAAATTTACTCTCTCATTGTCAAGTCTAGAAACAGGGTTCTCAAGTCGGCACCCCTCAAAGATAGATAGAGTAGGAGGAGGAGATCCCTTCATTACCTACACTCACATTGATCCTTCACTACTCAACATTCGACATCACTAGGATGCTGAAGGGACTATCCGGGTCATGTGGGTAAGAAAGGATAAAAGAAATTAATGTATAAAATTAAATGAATCTGCTTTATGCAATATAATTAAATAAGAGGTTGACTGAGCATGTGTACCTTAGGAAGAAAGTGGGTGGGTTCTAGCTTTAGATGTAAATAAAATAACATAAAAACATAAAAACACACAATTGAGGAACTAACTGGATTCAAGTTATTTCTAACACCTTATTTTGGTTTTTTTGGTTAATAGATGAAAACTAATGCAAAAAACATAGAATATAAATGAATAATGACAAAATAAAAATATAGAAAAAATAGAAGATAAACTCTGAGCCCTTTTGGAGGAGATATGAGCAAATATGAGCCCGTCAAAAAACTTGAATACGAATCAGTATCTAGCTAGTACAACTTTGCTTCAGAGCTCTCCACAACCAGCTAGTTAGAATTGCATGCCATCTATTGCAAATGAAAGAGGACTAGGAGAGGAAGAACTTTGTTTTGACAGCTCAGTCAACAGATGTCTCCATGCTTCTATAGAGATTGAAGACAGTCCTGGCTGGATGTGCGGGAACTGACATTTCTCTGTCTAAACACACTAATTTATCTCTCTAAAAATCACCATAAAATGGATGTATGATGAATCCTGGATGGTCATGTTCCAATCTCTAAAACATCAGAGATAGTCTTAATTTATAAGAGAATCCGGCATCTATCAATTCCTAAAAAAACTAGGCCATGTGCCTTGGGGTGGGGCACATGTGTCCTCCTCTGGGAGCATATGGGCATGTGCCACACCTCTGAGGCACATGGTCACATGCCCTTGAACAAGAGCACATGAAAATTTAAAGATAAATTTTAAAAAATCAAAAATAATCCAAAATGGGATTTTTGGGCTTACCCATCAAAATTAGAATCAAAGTTGAAGACTGGTGCCATGTGTCCCAGTTAGGGTTGCTTGTGACCTCCTCAAGGGTTGCATGGGCATGGCCACATTCCTTCTATTAGGGACATGTGAAAATTTGGATGATAATCTCAAAAAATATAAAATTTACCTAGACAAAGCTTTTGGACCAAAGATCGAGAATAGAATCAAAACTAGAGTCCAGTGCCATGTGCCGGTCAGGGTGTAGGGCCATGTGCCCCATGGGAGGGTGCATGGAACTATGCCCCCCAGGGAGGGTGCATGGGCCTATGTCTCCAAGAAAGATGCATGTACCCCGGCCCTAGGGCGCATGGCATTGCATCTGCGTACCTACATATCAAAAGCTGCCACGAACACTCACGAACTATGAATTTGATGCCATTTGTTGAATTTAAAATATAACTGGCTGAGGAACCTTTCTACAATGATGGATCATATGAAAAGTGATCCAAGACTTCATAATTTTATCTAGAAAGTGGGGTAGTAAATGGAAGGTCCGATGCTAGTCGAAAAGAACCCAACCACAACCAGAAAGACATGGCACAAACCAAAACACATACAAAATAAAGATTTGATCATAGCCTTCAATGTTTGATCATTAGGCTTTGGTCATAAATCCAATTTCTATGCTTTCATGGTTTATGCATGGCATTCTCTTGGAAATATGGCTTCGCTTGAAAACCTTTGGAAAATGTCTGACTACACTTGGCAAAGCTCTGAACCAACACTAAAAGACCTGGCATAATTTGGAGGAACATCATATGCATTACCCTATAGAACATGAGTTTTATGCTCTGAAATAGGCAAATTTTGCATGTCTACATTTTTCGGCTATGATCTCCTAGGGGTTGGTTGTCGACTTCACTTGTAGAACACGAGTTTCATGCTCATATCTCCTCCAAATAGACTCATATTTGAACCATTCTTTTTCCTATCTCTTTATTTTGTCATTCTTCTTTTATCTTCTATGTTTTTGCATTAGTTTTAGTCTGTTAACAAAAAAACCAAAAAAAGAGATTAGGAATAACCTTGAATCTAGTCAATTCTTCTTCAATTGTTTGTTTTTATGTTATTTTATTTACATATACTACACCCCATCTAGTTCTAATTATTGTTTCACCCATTTTGTTGTCTAGTTGCATAGGAAATCCAGCACCCTCACATTGAGGACTCTTCTTCATTAGCTGGCCAAAGAAGAAGCTATAGCCCACCCACTTTCTTGCTAAGGTACACATGCTCAATCAATCTCTTATTTAATTCCATTGCATTAAGTGGAGTTTGCGGTTAGTGGCGACCATGTTCTTCAACTAATTTCGTGCATTAATTTTTTTTATCCTTACCCACATGACCTAAATAGTCTCTTTGACATCTTAGTGATGTTGAAGGCCATGTATTTGGGGATCAATGAGAGTGTGGGTAATTATGGGATCTCCTCCTCCTCTTTCTATCTCCAAGAGATGTTGACCTAGGAACCTTGTTTCTATAGTTGACAACTAACCCTTTTTGGAAACCATGATAAGGGCATGTACCCCTAGGGGGACACATACCCATGTGCCCCCCTCAGGGGCATGTGTCCACGTGTCCCCAATCAAGGTGCATGGACCCAACAAGGCTAACCAAACCTTTTGGCTCTCAAACTTGGTCAAATAAACTTGAAATCGTGTGAAATTATAGTCAAAATGAAGAGAATGGAAATATCTACCTTTTACTTAATAGAAGTACTAACCTTCGAGTGAGATCCAAGCTCCAAAAGTGAGGGAGAATTCAAATCGGTGATGGTGAAGAGAGATGGTGTGCATGGTAAAATGAACATGTGTGGGCAATGAGGTCTATCTATAGGAGTAAAAATTTACCAAAAGACTATAAACTTTTTAAAATTATCTCAATGTTCAAAAAATTGAGCTAATTACAACACCATTGAAATAAAATCAAACAAACTTCCAAATTGCTCTGAAAAACTTATGGAAGAAAATGCTCTCTTAAATTCAATGAAAAATCTATTTTTAGCTAGAAAATTTCATGAATCATGTTGTAAAATAGTTGAGTTTTTGAAAATCATTTTGTTCATGCACTAACAATTTTTCAAGAATAAAGCAAATTTCTGTGAATTTTTATTTTAAACTTGACATAACAAAATTCATTTTTATTCATAAATGACCATGAAATGTTTGACAAAACAAGATAAAAAGGCAATCAAGCACAAATAAGCTGCAACAAGGAAAGGTAGTGATGGAGCAAGTCTGGGATCTCCTCAACTAGTGTATCTGGGTGCCGCAGTCAGCTCGTCATCTACAAAGTAACAAAAGTCCAAGCCTCTTTTGTATCATTAGCATGACTAAGTCTCGTGTCCTTGATAGGAGGCAAATGTAACAACACAGGTAGCTCATGATGAGGTAAACCAATATGAATGTGGCACTTATGTGGGTTGTACAAAATAAAGGAAGATCTAGTAACCAACTGGAGGTCCATGCCAAGAGAAAAGTAGACTTGAACATCCCTTTGTCTCATGATAACCAGACTATGCGCAAACTAGGAATGATCTATGGTAGCAAGGTAGGCACACTAGTCTGTCCGCTTCTTCAAACAAGTGCATATGTTGGATATTTTGTTAGAAAACATGAGAGCCGTAGCATATGGGTACAAAGAATTGTGTTGATAAATTCGTGAAGTGGTAGTTGCATTACCAGTTAGATCAAACTTGAAGTGGAGATCTACCCAACAAACAAACATAAGAGCACTGCCAAACGTGGGACATCCCACACAAGAAGAAGACAAGACACAGTACAGAAAGTCAAGCACCAAAAGACCGAGTTTCTTGCTGTTCCAGATTTCGTGAATGCATGACAACTGGCTCTACTCTAGAAAGCCATATTCTTTGAGAAACAAGAATACTATAGCTAGGTAAGTACCAAAACCCTTGGAGTTGTGAAGGAGCCGTGTCTCGTCAAGGCCGTGAGAAGAAAAAGTGGAGATGGACCAGGCTGCCAATTTTGAAAGACTAATCTATTTGCCAGCAATAAGGGAGCCAACTTGCTCAACCTTCTTGAAGTCCTACCAGAACTTGAGGCAAGACACTAATTCAAAAGGAATAAACATATCAGTAGCCTCACCATTTAAGTTAAATCAAAACCATTATCTGATAACATTTTTATGGCTTTCTAATCATAAAAGATACAAGTCACATTTTATGATCTCAAATAACTTTAAGAAATTAAATAATATCCATTGATCCTTTCTATCATCAATTACCACACAAATTTAAATCTTCATCCATGCAATGTTTCGATCGGTTAGAGGTTTTGCACCGATTGTCAGCCTCTAAATATCTTAACTCTTTGGGGCATGTACTCAGGTTTAGATCAATCTAAAAACTCCATTTCTAATTTTTCTAAGTACCTTGGCCAAGGATTTAGAGTTATATTCCATAGGACATTCTCTCTCTCTCTCTCTCTCTCTCTCTCTCTCTCTCTCTCTCTCTCTCTCTCCTATCAAGAGTAAACAACCCCTTGTTGTACACTCAATTACCTCCACCAAGTTTCTCTTACATCCAATACATTAACTATACTAGACCATCAAGATGGTGATCCATAAGCCAATAGTAAAAGTATAAGATATATCTAGTAAGGCATCTTTGGCAACTCAAGTCAAAGATCCAACCGTGCTACTATGATGCTAAAATAACTTGATAGACATTAGCAAGATGTTGATTGGGTTTTTTTAATTGGTCAGTTCAATGAACTCATTCCACCAATGAGCACCTAAGTGTGTATCTCAATGTCTCCACACTAATGACTAATGAGATCGGTTATCCTCATCATAGAAGATTCTTGATGACCCATCTAAAAGATCCTATGGCTAGGAACATTTAGATCGCATATCTTTAGATGATCGATCTCATTAACATGATATCATCATGATTCAATCATCATTACATGTTGTCAAGGACTCCATTATAATGTACGCATCTACTAAGAGCAAGTAATGAAGATTTTTTCTAATTAATGAAATAAGATATTTCTAGAAATGTCGAATCATATCATATATGATTGACTTGTAAGATGTACATTTCTATTAAGAACAAGGGCTGTCATTCTGCCATAATAGGCCCTGGCGGTTCCCCAATGGGGCACTACCCCTAGCGCCCCACCAAGGGGGCACTACCCCTATTACCCCACCAAGGAGGCACCTACAAACTAAATTTGTTTTCTTGTATTTTTAGAATCTTTGCATCTTCATTTCCGGTTCCCTACTACTCACTTTAGACCAAACTTGCATTGACATATTGTGTAACATAAATTAGAGCATCCTTTTTCATCTTCATGCACATTTAAATCACCTAAAATAGGGGTTGGGATCTAGTCCCAATCTTGTCAGTTTCTAACCTTTTGTCTATTTATGTTTGATTTGTGCATGTTACTATATTACCTTCAATCCTAATGTTACTTTCACTTGTTTTCTTGCTTTCTTGTAAACACTATAGGATGATCCAATTGAGATGAAGATATACATCATCAAACAGATCAAAACAAAAGAAACTCCTCAAGCTCTCTACTTTTAATTGACCAAGAGAAAGGAAGTCGGAACTTACAAACACATCTCCTCATTCAAAAGGTATACCAGTCTTTTCATTCCCTTTATTTCTCCTTTTAACTTTGGAGCCCACAACTCCTAGTGACCACAACCAAAAGACCATCCATAGAGGAAGCTCATCTGAAGATAAGATAAAAGAGAGCAGAACCCTGAGTCATTCTGGCGACCCACATTGGAGACCCCCCTAAGGGAGCACTAAGGGCGAGGTCCCCCCAAGAGGGCACTAGGGCTTGGAAGTGCCAAAAATGTGTGGAAAGCCCTTTTTTTTTTTTGAAAACTCAATTCCTTCGATGAGGTACTTGAATATCCTCTAAAAAATAAGAGTTTTAAGCTTTACAACTAGATCAAATTTGCATGTCTACACATAGCACTTCTGAACGCTTGAGTAGGTCAGCACTCAAGGGCCCATGTTTATGAATGTGTAAAAATATTTCTATCGCTCCATAATGAATAGAAATGAAATGAGTTCATTGAAAACGAGATTAACTAATAAACATGTGCCAAATTGAATCATTTATCATAGTTTTATTTCATATATGCTCTTGACAATTTGGTTGATAGTTAAATAGTTTTATTACATCTTATATGGGTCTACTACTCACTGCCATTTTTTGTGCATCTTGTGTTGTTTTGTTTTACCCCGGATGATAGGTCTACCAACAAGAGGAGACAATTCTTATTCTAATAGTGAAAGAAGAATTGAAGAATTAAGTGGAGCTGTAGAGAACTAGGTCTCTTGTTAATCACTTTAAATTAGGAGTACTTTTTATTTACTCTTGTAAACAAGGTTCACAAAAACATTGACTTGTGTACTTGTGTATGTTTACTTCTTTATGTCATTATAATCTTTTGTCAAATGAATGTTATGGTGATTAAATACTAGAAGACTTTACAAATTGAAAGATCTTAGAAGGATCACGAGGTGGCTAAGTAGAGGCAAATTGGGGTCGTCACAACTACATTTTGGATTAAACTAACATATTGTTGGCACCTAATTTTTTCATTCAGGTCGCTCAACTTAGATTCGAGCAATACCAAAGTCAGTTTGGAAATCTGACCCAAACTCGATAAGACAAAGACAGTTAGTGCAAATAGGCTTTGGAAATGCCTTAGCATATCTTAATGGACCCGGATAGCCAAGACAATGAGCTCATTACATAGCCTCGATCAAGAGCTTTGCAACGGTGCCCAAAACATAGAAAATGGACACCAAAAGGCCAAAATGACTGGTTTCCCCTACACTTCATGACAAATTAGGACTCTATAAGGATGCTCTGACTTCACCAAATTGTCAATATAAAACAAAGTAGGACAACACTTGAAACAGATCAGAAATTCGACCACCGATTGTAGACATGCCAAATTTGCCTAATTTAGAGCATAAAACTCATGTTTTGTAGGGTAACAAGTGTGCTTGATCTGAGAATGATTTTAGGTCTTTTATTGTTGATTTGGAGCTTTATATAGTGGAATCAGACATTTTTCAAAGTTTTTCGAACAAAGTCGTAAGTTCTAAGCGAAAGCCACGCATAATTAATGTAAACACAGAAATTAGCTTGGTGATCAAAGCCTAATGATCAAACATTGAATGTTATGGTCAGATTCACATTTCGGACATCTTTTGTTTAATGTTATGTCTTTCCAGTTGACCATCAGAATCATTTCAACCAATGTTGGATCTTTTGTTCACTGTCCCAACTTCCGAATAAAATTTTGAATTTTTCTGGCATGTGTCATCTGATGTTCTATTGTATAAAGCTTCCTCGACTTTTTATCTTTTCAACGCAACAAACGGCGTCAAATCCCAAGTTCAGGAGTGTTTGCAATGGCTTTTAGAACGCAGGCATGTAGATGCAGTACAATGTGCCCTAGGGTAGGGCACATGCGCCCTACCAAGTGGAGCATATTTCTATGTGACCAACTAAGTGGGGCACATTTCCATGTGCCTCAAAGGTCGGACACATGCCCATGCGCCCCTATCGAGGGCACATGGAACTCATCTTCAACTTCGATTCCATTTTCGACTGGATCAGATCAAAATTTTTTACAGGATCAGACCGAGATTTTGGACTGGATTAGATGCACCCCTAGAGCGGGTGCACATGTGCCCTAGGGTGGGGCGCATGTTCCCTATACTAGGGCGCATTGGCCCTGTTTTTTAGGAGTTGATCGATATTTGCTTCTCCTACAAATTAAGCTGACTTTCAGTCGTTCATAGAGAGGTTCATGACCCCCAAGCTTTCCAAGACATCCAATATCCCTCCTACTTCATTCTAGTGATTTTTAGACAGAGAAATTTGAGCTTTTAGAGAGAGAAATGTCAATTTTGGAGAGAGGAAGATCAGTCCACACATGTTCAGCCAGGTCTTTCTTCTCTAACTTCTACAGAAGCATGCGTATGTTTTCTGCCCTAGCTATCTAAATAAACGTTCTTCCTCTCCGAGTTCTCTTTTGTTTTCAATAAAAGGCATGAAATTCTGAGGTTTGTGCTGGTCATGGAGGGCTCTAAAGCAAAGTCGCGCCTGACAGATCCTGGTTCTGTTTGGCTTTCTCGACAAACCCAGATTTGGCCATATCTTCTTCAGTCAGACTCAGAATTGATCTGTTCTTTTCATATCTCTTTATTTCTTTTTTATCCATTCATATATCATTTTTAAAAAAATTACATTATTTTTAGTTTGTTAATTTAAAAATCTAAGAAAAAAGGGTTTAGAAGTAACCCAAGTCTGGTCAATTTATTTTCAATTATCTGTAATGTCATTCTCTCTACATATACTTCACTGTATTCAGTTATAATAATATTTTCACTTGTTTTATTTTATATTTGCATAGGAAATTGAACACCCATGTGTTGAGGACTCTTCTTCATCAGCCGACCGAAGAAGGAGAAGCTTTAACCCACATCCTTCCCGTTAAGGTACATACATGGTCACTTTTCTATTCAATTCCATTACATAAAGTGGAGCCCATGGCTCTTGGTGACCACATCATTCTATTTTTTACATACTTTAAGTTTTTCTATTTTTTTTCTCATTCTCCTCCCACACAACCCCTACCGTCTCTTCGATGATCGAGCGACGCTAAGAGATGAAAGTTCAGGGATCATTGTGAGTGTGGGACCAAGGTGAGAGATTTCCTTTTCCCCTCACACTACTTTATGAGGTCCCAACTTGGGACCCATTTTTGGAGTTGACAGCTTCTTGGCGACCATGGTGGGACAAGCAATGTCTTTAATCGTGGGTGCTTAGTGTTTATGTGTAACAAGTTCAAGTTCTAGACCGGTTCCCACATGAGCCTTTCTTTCCAACTTTCTCAATTCGATTTCATCTTAAATTTTATGATTTAACCTTCTTTCATTAGATCTGAAGTGTCAAGTCTTTTATTTTTACCATTTTATTTTATCCGGTTCCCGCGTGAACTCACCTTTACTTTTAAAATCGGTTCCCGCGTGAACCAACTCTCTTCTACAAATTGGTTACAGCATAAACCAAAATTTATTTTTTAGTCTTTTCAAATCAGGTTGTTCTTTTTTTGTTTCAGGTTATCCCACTTTCATCTTTTATTTTCAATTGTATTTCAGACTGGTTCATGTGCAAACCACCTTTTTTAATTCAAAATGGTTCCCGTGTAAACCAATTTCTTCCTTTACTTTGATTCCCACATGAGCCAAAGCTTTTTTTTCATATCTATCCCTGCATGTATTAGATTCTTATTCACCATCAAAATGGCCCCACGTGGCCCTCTTTTGGTCATCCAAATCAGTTTCCGCGTGAACTATCTTTTCTACCCAAAACTGGTTCCCACGTGAATCACCTTCACTTTTTACCCCGGTTCCCACGTGAACCAGCTTATTCTTACATCGGTCCCCACATGGACCACTCCTTTTGCTTGTCCATCAGATATAAACCCTTTCTTTTCTATCACCTTTCACCACCTCCATTTGTCTCCTATGAGAAACAAGGTCTGGATTCTAGTTTCTAGTTGCTTGTCTAGTTTCTGGTTACTTGTCTTGTGTGATTGCTTGTTTATTTAAATTTATGTTTTGCTTATCACTTGCATTATCACTTGATTGAATTGTGTGTTCCTCCTCTCTCTACCTCTTTTATTTTACACTTTTATCTTTTTTGAGGTGGGAGCTCACTCTCCCATATACCCCTCCCATCCAAAACACCCTCTTGGTGGATTCTGACATCTCTTCTGGGATATTCCTTCCTAGTTGACTTGGATGGTTTTCATCAAGGCCTCCATGATCCCCATATATGGAGTATTCCTCTTCATGACCGGGTTGGTTGTACCACTACCTCGAAACCCGAAGTATCCCAAATTAACTACACGTAGTGAGGTTGTCTAAACCCTAGGTCATTGGATATTAGAGTTAGGATTCTAACCCATTTGTTAAAAAAACAATTCCTAACAAATCCATAAAATTAAGGTTTAAAAAATCATTGCATAATCTTGTTTTCAAGTCTTTTCATCACTTGCTTCTCAAACAAAAATTAAAAACTCTAAAAAATTGAAAAACACTAAAAAACCAAAAATAATTGTTCTTTGTTTGTTTTTACCAAATTGTTTGTTTTACCCTCCTTTTAAAGTTGATAGGATGGCAATGCAATTAAGGTCTGGAAGGCGTGTTGGAATGGCGAAACATGCTAAACATCAAGAGAACAAGATGGGTCATCAACAACAACTCTTAATTCCATTTAATAGTCATGTCAATCTCCTATTTGAGTTAGAAGCACAAGAGGTCCCTCAACCATATGCTTCATGAGTTGTTGAACGCTTTAGGGAGTTATCTCTTTATACTAACCCAGAAACCTTCTCACAAAACTTTCTCTGATCATACCTTTGTTGAAGCCAATCGAGTTGCTTCACCTTTCCGATCCGTGGTCTGAACATTACTTACTCAACCATATATGGTTCAACCATCTCTTATCCAACCATCAGTCATTCAACTATCACTTGCTCAACTATCTGTGGTTCAACCATCACTTATCTAGCCATCTTACTCCAACCCTATTGCTCTATTTTCCCATCATGTTATAGGACAATCATCAGATAATTTGCCAGCTCATGTTTCTAATCCTCAATTCCAGAATCAAACATTGAATCACATACCAGCACCAGTAAACCAAGAACCTTCTCTCACTCAAGCATTCTTAGATCAACTCACCCAAATGAATGAACATTATAAGGAGCTGAGATGTTGATTGGATTCTAAGTCAACTCCTGAGGTTTCTATTTCTTCTTTGTAGGTTCTTCACTTGCCACCTTCAGAATTGCCAATTTATCGCCATTACAATGGTATCAGCAATCCTTTTCTACACCTCAAGAATTTTCTCTACAAATCTTCATTTTGGATGAATGATCGTAGGGTCCTTGCTTTCTTGTTCTGCCGATCACTAGAAGGGTCTGCACTGGACTGGTTTTATTCGCTCGACCCCTTTGGGGCAGGAGACTTCGACATTGTTAAGACCAAGTTTTTACAAAGGTACAAAGACCGGGTTGCACCATCACGTTCAATCACAGATCTAATTGCTGAGAAGATGAAGCCCAATGAGGACTTCATAAAGTTTGCTGACCAATGGAGAGGAAGGCAGAAAAGTTGATAGATGTTATTTCAGAAGGGGAATAGGTGAAGATGCTTATTGGAAACACTATACCAGCTCTTAAGAATGTTTTGATCATGCACCATCCTACCACTATGAACAAACTTTATGATAGTGCCTAATACTTGCAGGACCATTTTAAGGATGCCACAATGATAAATCTTTTTGATCACATGCTTAGAAACATCCAAAAAACTACTTCTACACCAACCAGGCCTACAACCAAGAGATTAGTAAACAATGAAGTTGTGAACATTGTGGAGAACTAGGAAGGGAACCACCCAAAACAGTATAGGAACCCACCACAAAACTCATCTTACCACCTCCTTCAACAGCAAGTTCAAGTTAGGCCACAACCACAACAACTTCCTCAGCTAGTAGTGCAACCCCAGCAACCCGACAACCCACCTACAATAGGGAACCACCACCACCCAATTAAGCACCACGAAGGAGAGGTCCTAAAAAAGAGAACTACTAGAAATTACCTTATTCTTTGATTGACATCTTCAATGTACTCATGGTAGAAAAGTAGTTGGAATTTCCCAAGGAAAGGGAGGTTTGGCCAGTTAATGCAGATATGTCATGATACTATGCTTATCACTAGTTCTCTAGTCATATTGTTGAAGTGTGCTTTCAATTCAAAGATTATATCTATGATCTCAATGACCAAGGTAGTATTGATTGGGCCTAGATGGGGGAATGCATACAGGCAATGAAGGCTAGACAGCAGCAGCGACAGCATCCACCGGCTCAGCCACAATAGCAACCCAACTTGGGGATTGTTCATAACCCGCTTCTATTGCATGCTTTCACTCCGGCACCAGCACTAGCACTAGCACCAGCACCACTCTAGCACCATCCATGCCCAAGGATGCAACTAAAAAAACTTGATGCAACTATTCCGGTCAATCAAACTATGCCTCCTACCATAACCACTACCTGGCTGATAATCCATGAACCACCTACTCCAAACACACACACACACCATCTAACTTAGCACACCAACCATTGGCCGCTACTTCTTCTCGCCGACTTATCATTAGGCCAGCTCCCGCACCAACCACACCTCCATCAAATCCTCCAATCATTGTTCCTCCACAACCCCTTCTTATACGACCACCACTATCATCTCCAAACTCGAAACCCCAACCTACCACACCACCAACTCCACAACCACTTGTAACAGCACCTCCATTAAACCCACCAACATTATTGCACCTCAGCTTTTTCTTATCAGGCCACCACTATCGCCATTCCCACCTTCTCCAAATCCCAATCTTTCGCTTATAAACCCAATCACAACAAAACCTCCAGTCATCACCTCAATTCTACAAATCCTATCACCTACCATACCAGCACCTTCTCCATCACATTCCACCCCAGTTAATCCACCATATTTACCCAACCATCAGATAGCCACGATGCTTCAGAGTGGGAGAATGTTCCAGCAGCTTTTTCCTCAAGAGGGGACACAACCACAGGAACTAGTAGAGGAGAAACATGTAGAAGAACAATTTCCTAGCATAGCTTATGACTTGTTGAAGCATCTGGATAAGATGTTGGCTCATATTTCTATACTTGAATTGATCAAGAGATCAAAAGTGCATCATGAGATTCTACAACAGTATCTACAGAGGGTTATAGTAAATGAAGATCTCCTGCCTAAGAAGATCACCACTATGTTAGCGCCCAGAAGTGAGCAGCCAACGCACACTTTCTCACATGAGGAATTTGTAGACCCAGAGATCAGAAGATATGCTTTACATGTAGTTGTTATCATCTCTAATGTTGAAGTGAAATCTTGTTTGGTTGACAATGAAGCTTTAATCAACATCATGCCACCAGAAACCTTGCAGTTATGTGGCATTTTAGAACAAGAAATAAAGCCATCCTGTGCCATAGTAATAGCCTATGATAAATCCAAGAAATCTACATGTGGGGTGGTCACCCTAGAGGTGAGACTTGGGTCGTGTACTATTACTATTGATTTTCATGTCCTAGAGTTGGATCCAACTTTTCAAGCTATACTTGGGAGGCCATACCTAAAAGCAATAGGGGCTATGGCTTCAACAAACCACCAATGTATAAAGTTTTTCTTTAAAGGATAGGTGGTCAAAGGGACTAGCATGCCTGTAAGAGACGAATTGAACAATGCTTATTTTGCATCACCCCTAGGATTATCTATAAGGCCCCAGATCTCAGTAGGAGAATTGCCATAAGTTGGATGTATAATTGCCTCTCTACTAGATACTGTGAGATGGTTGATGATGATAAAATTGGTCTATCAACCTAGAAAAGGTTTGGGCAAGGATTTTCATGTAATTACTCAACCGATTGAAACTTTGAAAAGGCTACGCAGGTAGGGGTTGGGATATGAAGAGGACTTCATTCCAAGGGGGTTCATCTAGCCAAGGTATACCATGGGACACCAAGCACTCTTCATCAAGGGAGAGACCATGATGATGGCTGAGGATAACAAAGAACCAATCACAACTATCAAGAAGAGGAAAGCTTTAGATGAAGAAGAAGACTTGGAAGATGTGTGTTTGTCACTAACTCGCCTATTCTCAACCGAGGAAGAGCACCAAGAACCACTCAAGGGCAGGCCAATTTTAGATCATTCTATTAAACAAACCACTACCCAAGTTAGAACCATTCCACGAGGCCTGTACCCAACCATCACCTATTTTAGGAACCATGTGCCATTATTCTTGGACCTTTTAGATGGGCTTCTTAGCCCACTTTCTTTCACTAAACCATCATGGCCAACAACCCACTTTGAGTCCATGTCCCCTTTCTAGCTTTCAAACCATCCTAGGCCCATTGGCCCATTCGAGCCTTCCTTTCTTACTGGTCCTACTTGTTCACTCAATGGGTCCACATGCCCATCCATATCCAAAACTAGATCCACATACCCATTTACATTTATCATTCGTTTTGGACCCATGTGTCCATTTTCTATCAGTATTGGGCCTACGAGCCCCTTTTTCCCCTTTATTCTTAAGTTTTTATTTTTACTAATTCTATCAATGTCTAGTAAGTCTCGAGCCATTATGACTCATTATTTCTTTTTGTTCAAAAATCTCAACAAAAATATCTTCTTTGAAACTCACATTTCTATTGAGGAGACATCCCTACTCATCCTAGAGGGTGCTCTGTGTGAACCTCGGGAATCTTTTTTTTTTGAAATGTGTTAAAAGATTTGTTTTTGAATGTTGAAATATCGTACCTAAATTTTCTAGTAAAATAGGTGATAGACCATAAAAACTATTAGATAGTCCAGGTGATATTAGAAGAGTATAGAACCGATGTTCGGGTTCTGTGAAAATATTTTTTTTGACCTCTCTCCATCGGATGGTGAAAATATCCGATGTTCATTTACATCGAGCAAACACTCGAACACCCTTGATTAACTACCATAGCGATCTTTTTTGACGAGAGCGTGCACATCCATAACATATAAAGAACACAAAGGGCCCTGTCCTTTTAGGCCCGATGAGATGCAAACAAGTTTGATTAGATTTTGTTTGAAGTTGATTTATGCTAGATTTAAGAATGTATTTTTGATATGGTTTGAAATGTTGATTTCATATTTTGATTTGACTTGGATTTGAATGTTATTTGTTTCGGTTTGTTTTAATTGTTTGGTTTGTTTTAGTTCAATTGGTTGAAGTTTATTTTATTTTTTGTTTGAACTTGATATTTTAGATGTGTTGATCAAATTTACTTGTTTAAGTTTAGTTGACATGTGCTGAGTCATTTTAATGTGGTTTTCTCATGTCGGTTGGTGTTTTAGTACCGATTCGGGTGCATTTGGTATGTTTTAAATGTTTTAAAGTTTGGTTTAAATTTATTAAACTTGAACTTCAAATTGTTAATGATCTAAATTTGACATCTTTGAAGATGAATTTCATATACATTAATGTTTTCTTTATGTGTTCTTTTCAATTGGTTTGATTATTTGATTTGCACTTGTTTAGGAAATTAAATTCCAATGGATTAAGTGTATTGAATCAATTTTTCCAGATTGTATTAAATATGATTTTTATTGAATATTAAAGCTTTAATGATATGTTTAAAGCATGTTTTAAGGTTGATTTGAATGTATTTTCAGATTTAATTAAGTTAACTTCAGATTTGGTTAACTCTTGTTCGGTTTGCATCACATCCGGTTTGTCGGGCTAGTGTCGATGCCCGGTCACATGCAATCAACTTGGCACTTGAAATGTTCATTGAATATTCATGTTCATGCTGGTGTACATCAGATGTGGCAGTTCATATGCCATGAATAATGCTTGTCGAAGTGTCAAAGTCCTTCCCTTTGGTGTAAAATCCCACTTGACCGGGAGAATTTTGGCAGCATGCCGCCTTATTTTCCGATCGGTGTGAAATTTTACCCATCCTACAAGGCATAGTCATTTGACTTTCCAAGTAGTGGGAAGGGTCCATATACAGTGGGAAGCGTGTCCCATGCCTACACCCAGGTCAGCGTTCCGGTGCATGCCGGATGAGCCACCCAATGAAGCGTCCAGTTGTGGACTAACTCCTTATTTAATTTTGGCATTTCGCCTCCAGATTTAGTTAAGTGTGCTTTTTAAATGTCCAAGGCCCAATGGGACAGCTGCATCAGCACAATGGGCTGGTCTTCATGTCATGTCAGCCTAGTAAGACTCATTCTTGAGCTTCATGGGCCCTGGCAGCCTGATTTGCACTCCATGACCCAATGGGCCTAATTTGCACCTCCATGGCCCGGTTGGCCTGATTTGCACTCCTTTTTTTTTTGCACCTTGAAATATTGCTATCGCAGCAGGGTAGGCGAACCTCAGAGGGGCTGGAATGGGTTGGCTAAGGTGCTTTTTAGGTGAGCTTTTGGTAGGACTGCACAAGGGGCAGGTATAGGTGTGAACTAGGACTAGTTTAGGAATGAACAAAGGGCATTTTGACATGTAGAAATCAGGGCCACCCAGCTAAACTCTTGGCCCGTCCGGTGGATTCCAAGAGGCCCGGGCTGTCACCCTTCCTTCCATACATCAAAGAGGGTGATTCGTTTGTTTGGGGATGCCAAATGGGCTGTTTATAGGCCACCAATGGGCTGTGCGCACATGGGCAATGAGGAGCCAGAATTGGGACAGCAAGGGGTCTGAAATGAAGGGATCAAAGAGGCTGATTTTTGATGGCTTGTGGGACCAACATAAGGAGGTTGAACATAGGCTTTAGGTGGTACCAACAAGGCTGGGTTTTTGGAGCTTCTTGAATGGCCATAGAGAAGACCGAGGGGAAGAGAAAGAAGAGGGGAGGGAAAGAACTAGAAAGTACTACATCTTCCCTCACCTTTTTGGCACAATCCTTGTTGGAGATTGAAGGAGAAGATGGCTGGTATTATACCCTTCTTCTTCTTCTTCTTATTTTGCTGAGAATGGGGCTGGAATCAGTGCTCCAAGAAGGAACACCTGCTGTTGGAATCAGTGCACCACCGATTGGGCTGCTGCTGGCGCACCTGCTGGAGGGAGGCCTTTTCTCCTTCTTCTTCTTCACTTGGAACACCACAAGGGGGCTGGAGAGGTTGCTGACTTGATGATGAAGACGTCCAAGCAAGGAGAAGCTATCTTGGAGCAGGGTAGAGGGAGGAGAGGCAAGGCTTCCGCAGGGTGATCAGCTTGTCCTCACATGGCCAGCAAGGGGGGTTTATATAGGAGTTGATGGCGCCATCTATAGGAGGAGATAAGGATGGAGGTTGTTGAGGAAACATAAGGATAACTCAAGGGATGTTGAGGATGATAAGGATAACCCATAGTTGGTTGTTGAGGTGATTATGCGCCAACTAGAAAGAGAGGGAGAGAAGGGTGCGCACATTCTCCTACTTTCAAGGAGGTGTGCGCACATGACTTGTGGTAGGATGGATGGTTCGGCCAGGGCTTGGATGAGAATAGGCTTGGTTAGTTGTAGGATTAGTTAGGATGAAGATAAACCAAGGGAGTGGTTGAGGGTGATAAGGATAAGCCATGGGAAGTTGAGGTGGTTGAGGATGAGATAAAGATAAACCAAAGAGAGATGGAGAGAGTTGGGAAAGCCTTGCGCACCCTCCCCTACTTTCTAGGGCTGTTTGCGCACACATCAGATGATGGAGTATGGTAGTTTCGGCCATGATAGGTTGGTTTAGCCCATCTTGGGTTAGGTTTAACCCTGGTTTAATCAGAGTGCTCCCGATCCAACGGCTAGCATTAATTCCAGCCAAAACCAATCAAATAAATCCCAAATTGACTTCAAAAAATTCCAGATCATGCCCTGATGGACATTGATCTTATGCTCCATCCTGATGTGTGGTTGAGATCACTTGAATTGCAACGGATCTCTTGATTTAGCAAGTTTCTCTGATCGGTGCGATCTCGGCCGTCGATAATGCCGAAAACTGTATCTGAGTGCAATTACCTTCTCCTATTGGCCAAATTTATTTTTCATGCATCAATATTCATGAGATAAAAGTTTTGGGTCATGAAAATTGAAATTTTCAGCCCATGGGTTGATCCAGAGCTAATCGGACTATTATGCCCCTGATGCGAGAACATACAGCTTTCCGTCCGGATTTGCTCTTTCTTGCATATCTCTTCATCCAGGGGTCGGATTTTTGATCCGTTTTGAGCGTTGCCTAGCTCTATCCAACCTTGACAATGTGGTAAAGTTAAAATTCTATGTTAGAGTCCCAATTTGTCCCAAAGTGTTAGGGGCAAAATGGTCATTTTGGCCTTCTAGTGTCCATTTTTTATGTTTTAGGCACCGTTGCGAAGCTCTTGACCAGGGCTATGTAATGAGCACATTATCTTGGCCATTTTTAGCATGTAAGGCCATGCCAAGGCATTTCTAAAGCATGTTTACATCATCTATTCTCGAATTTTCTGAATCTGGGTAAGATTTTCTGCACCGGCTTTGGCATTGCTGAAACTTGTATCAAGCAAGCTAAGCGGAAAAATTTGATGCCAACATGCTCCCAATCAGAGATCCCTCTTCTCTGAATCATTGACTGATTTACTCGATCCTCCCTCCACTACAAATACTATCTTTCCAGCTTTGTCTTTAGCAGGTCAGGTTAGGTTAGGAAATAGGAAAATCAGAGGTAAACGAGTTCCAACCAGATATCTGCAACAATTGGCACAGAAATGCATAAAGTGTGCAAGGTTGCCTAACTTTTTAGAGAATGCTATCCTGCTGGACAAAATTTGATATGAGGATTAGCATAACATAGATCATACATTGGGAGTATATGAGATAGTATCAGAGAAGGATCCTGAATCTGAGGATGAAATCGAGGTCTTGGCTGACACATGCATCTAGACTTAGAAGATTTGAAGAACCATATGCCACAGGGAATGAACTAACCAATAAACTAAATTTAGGAAACCTGGAAGATCCTAAGACTATTCTAATCAGTGAAAACCTCACTTCCTCAGAGGAACAATGTTTGACCAAAGTTCTAGAGGAATACAAGGACACGTTCGCATGGGTGTATGAAGACGTGTTGGGGTTAGATAACTCATTAGTTGATGTAAACTGTCCTTGAAACATGGAACTACCTTGGTTAAACAAAATCTAAGGAGGTTCCACCCTGACATTGCATTGAAAATGAAAGAAGAGGTCGACAAATTACACTAGGCAAAATTTATTAAAGTTGTCTTTTATCATAATGGGTGGCTAACATAGTCTTTGTTAAGAAGAAGGATGGATGAGTTTGGATTGGCATAGATTTCAGGGACTTAAACTAAGCATGTCCTAAAGATGATTTTTCTTTAACTCATATCAATGTATTAGTTGATAACACAGCTAGGTATGAAATGCTCTCATTCATGGATGACTATTCTGGATACAATCAGATCCAATTAGTCGAGGAGGATTAAGAGAAAAGACCTCATTCACTACACCTTAAGGAACATATTTCTATGTTGTCATGCCCTTTGAGTTGAAAATTGTTGGTGCTACATATCATAGGGCTATGATGGCTATTTTTCATGACATGATGCATGCCCTTGTAGAGGTGTATGTGGATGATTTGGTCATCAAATCCAAGAGTCGAGAAGATCATTTTGAAGTACTAAGGAATGTTTTGCAATGAGCTAGAGAATGTAAGTTGAAATTGAACCCTAAGAAGTGTGTGTTTGGTGTTTTATCAAGAAAACTATTAAGGTTCATAGTAAGCAAAAGGGGCATAGAGACTGACCTAAATAAGGCCAAGGTAATCATTGGTATGCCTCCTACAAAGAATACGAAAGAGTTTCAAGGATTGATCAAGAGGCTACAATTTGTCCGCCGATTCATCTCACAAAATTCTCAAATGTGTAAACCTTTTTAGAGTTAACCAAGGCGGGGACCGAGTTTAAATGGGATTTGAAGTGCTAAGAGGCATTTGACGAATTGAAAACATACCTGGCAAATCCTTCTATACTTAAACCACCAATTCCTGACAAGCCCTTGGTCCTCCACATTTCAATTCTCGAGAACTTTCTTAGGGCAGTCTTTGTACAAGTTGATGAAGAAGGAAAAGAGAGGGCTATTTATTACTTGTCTAAGATCTTTGACTCTTGTAAGCTGAAGTATACTGTGGTAGAAAAGACCTGTACTGCTCTTGTTTGGGTAGTTCAGAAACTCCAACACTATTTTCTTGCTCACCAAGTCAAGCTCGTTACTCGTATCAATTCCTTCAAGTTTCTCCTGGAGAAGACTATCTTGACTGATCGATTAGGGCGATGGTAGAGCTTCTTGTCTCAATTTTATATCACCTATGTCCCATAGAAGGCAATAAAGGGCTATCCTATTGTTGAACATCTTGCCCATCATCCCATACCCATCTTTGACCCAATCAGGTCAGAGTTCCTGGATGACGAACTAATGTCGGTATGATCATACAATCTTTAGACATTATATTTTGACGGAGCTCTGAATTCATATGGTAGATGGATAGGTATCGTTTTTGTATCACCCGAAGGTGTCACTATTCTACAGACTTTTCAGCTCGACTTTCCAACAACCAACAATATAGCTGAGTATGAAGCCTTGTTGGCCAGGATAGAGGCCGCTCACTTCATAATGGCACTGAACTAAGGGTGATAGGTTATAGTTAATTAATCCTAAGCCAAGTCATGTCCAAGTACTGAACTTCCCATCCAAACCCCAAACCGTACCAGTAGCTCACCACCTGTTATATCAAGCTATTCTGTAAACTCACCTTTGTCCATGTCCCCCATACTCAGAATGTCCTTGCCAATGCCTTAGCCTCATTAGCTTCAACTTTATATGTACTGCTAGGTAGGCAAGTGTGAACTATTCACATCTATAAGAGGTCAATTCTGGCAATTGACGATGGACATTTTCTGAAGGTTAAGAAGAAATTTAATAGAAAAGAATAATTGGAACACAAGGAAGAAATCTCCTTAATTTAGTTGGAAGAATTGAAAGAAGTTGAGAGACCTTGGTATGATGAGATTGAGAGGTATTGTCGAGATCAGTCGTATCTGCTTGGATCAAATACCAAAGAAAAGAAGGCAATTAGAAGAGTATCCCAGAGGTATATGATCTTAGGAGGAGTGCTCTACAAGAGGAGCCTAAGTAGCATTTTACTCCGATGTCTTGATAAATAAGAAGCTAAGTTGGTGCAAAAGGAAGCACATTCTGAAGTACGTGGAGGCCATGTGAATGCTCAAGTGCTTGCTAAGAAAATCATCCGACAAGGGTACTATTGGCCAACTCTAGAAGAAGATTGCTCCATCTTTGTCCAGCATCGTCATTCATGTCAACTCCATGCCAACAAGATTCATTCTTCCGCATCCTCCCTTCATCCAATCCATGCCCCATGGCCTATCTCTATGTAGGTTTTTGATATCATTGGCCCTCTGAGTGACCTCAACTCCGAAATATGCGCTAAATCATTTATTTTGACGGTAATGAAGTACTTCACAAAGTGGGATGAAGTGGAAGCGTTCATGGAGATTAAAGTGTCAATAGTTTGCTCCTTCATCAAGCGCAACATCATTGCAAGGTTTGGGATCCCCAGCGACATTGTCACCGATAATGGCCTCAATTCCTCTTTCAACATCTGCGCGATCTTTGTAACAGGTACTACATTTCATTGCATCATTCATCACCATATTATACTCAAGGCAATGGTCAAGAAGAAACCACAAATAAAACATTAATCAAAATCATCAAGAAATCTTATAAGTCTAGCAAGCTTGCGGACTAGCCTAATAAGCTTGTAGATGCTCTATTGGCTTATCGTACTTCTGAAAGGACTCCCACTAGACAAACCCTGTATGCCTTGGCATATGGGATGGAAGTAGTGGTCCCCTATGAGGTATTACTTGTATCTCTCTGAGTTCAGCTCGACAGGAATATTCATGTTGATGAGAGATGAGAATCTCTCCTTGCATAGCTTGAACTCATAAATGAAAGAAGGCTAGCTGCCATCAAGCATGCCCAAACTTATTAAAATAGACTTAAAAGTTTTACCAAAAGAGGTTGGTTGAGAGAAAATTTGAGATCGGTGAGATGGTTGTTAAAAGAATATTTGTTAAGCCGGGCAGTCCCCGCTCCAAACTGCAACCTAACTGGGAGGTGTCGACTCCGAAAATTTGATGGGGGCCTCTCCTTTTCAGGAAAGTCCATGAATCTAGATTGTCACCTCAAGAGGGGATGAGAAAGGAAGAAGAAAACATGGAAAGCAACTCTCACCTCAGTCTCACACTCACATTGATCCCCAAACTTTCATCCCTTGGTGTCGCTCGATCACCAAAGAGATGGTTCGGGTCATGTGGGAGGAGGATGAGAAGTATAAAATTAAGACATGTGATCGCTAGGAACCGCGGGTTCTGATTTATGAAATAAGATTGACCTTGTGTACCTTAGCGTGAAGAGTGCAGGTCAAAGCTTCTCCTTCTTCGGCCGGCCGATGAAGAAGAGTCATCAACGTGTGGGTGCTTGATTTTATATGCAACTAGACAAACAAACAAGTTAAAAGGACAATTATAACTAAACAAAGTGGAGTATATGTAAGGAAAATGACATAAAACACAATTGTCTAGAAACTGACCGGATTCGGGTTATCTCTAACCACACTTTTTTTTATTTTCTTATTAACAAACTAAAAATAATGAAAAAATGTAAAAAAAATGATAGGAGGATAGAGAATCACGATAAAAAGAGATAGGAAAAAGAACAGAAAGATTCTGATAAGAATAGAGAGAGATATGTCTAAATCTGGGTTGTCGAAAAAGCCAAGCAGCAGTCCAGGATTTGTCAGGCGCGACTTTGCTTCTGTGCTCATCATGACCAGCACTGACCTTGGAATCATGTGCCATAATTGAAAACTTAAGAAGACTTTGAGAGGAAGAACTTTGATGTTGAGTGCTGAGGCATAAGACGTCTACACGCTTCTGTACAAGCCAAAGAAGAGAGACTTGGCATATCACCTACAGACCAGCCTTTCTCTCTCCTAAATAGACTTTTATCTCTCTAAAAACTCAAAATTCTCTCTCTAAAAATCACAAAATTGATGCAAGGGGGAGTTTGGATGTCTTGAGATGCCTGGGGGGTCACCTACCTGCCTCTGGAATGACCGGAATCGGAGTCTATATATAGGAGAAAAACGTCACGATCCATCCTCAAAAATAGGACACCTTGCACCCTGGTCTTGGGCGCATGTGCCCTGGTGCTGGGTGCATGTGCCCTAGTGCTGGGCGCATGTGCCCTGGTGCTGGGTGCATGTGCCTCCAAGTGGGGGTGCATCCTATCCACCCAAAAAATTCAGTCTAATCCGGTCGAAAAATTCGATTCGATCTGATTAGAGGTAGAGTCCCGGTTGAAAATTGGTTCCCTCGTGCCCTCGATCAGGGGCGCATGGCCTCGTGCCTCAGGGGTAGGGCGCATGGGCACGTGCCCTGGGACCAGGGCGCATGGGACTATTTCTGCACATCTTTCTTATGGAATCCATTGTGGACACTCCCGAACTTGGAATTTGACGCCGTTGTAGACACGCCAATTTGGCCTTATTTAGAGCTTAAACCATTATTCCATTGGCAACATCTCTTTTAGACCATAAAAATCATGATGAACCACCCTTTTGGATGAGCCTAGGTGCTTATTGGAAATATGAGTATGATTTGCTAATTTCTAATCAAATATGTGTTTGCCGAACAAGAGACTCTTGGTGGTGTGCCAGATTATACTTTTCCCAGCATATCCTCTATTTGTAATCTTTTCACAGGATTATATGGACGTCTAATGAAGAAGTATTCAACATGAATAATCTTTCTCTCTGAGTCTTCTTTTCAATGCAACAAACGTCATTCAATTCTGATTTACCATTTGTCTGAAGCGCATTTTAGAAGTCAGACGTGCAGTTCTGTCCGCACGCAGCACCGATCGAGCCCAATTGCATGCAAGCCCAGCCCATTGGGCACATATATGACCAATTCACGACCTTACCTTCCTTTTTCCTCCTCCATATCACTTTTTATAGTATCTGGAAGCTTCATGGTCTAAATTAGCATCATCTAATGATGGCAATCCAACTTGTTGTCTTGTATATCAAGACTTGCCATTTTTAGACTAGATTTGTTTCCTCTTCAAGTGGAGGCATATTTTGAGCATGGGGAAGGTGATCCACGGTTTCCAATATCTCTAAATCATTTAGGTAAGTTTCTAGATGCCTCAGGATGAAACTTAGCAACATTAAATGGAGGAAATCCAACCTATGGTCGGATGTATCAAAACTTGCTATTTTTTGACATAGTTCTCATCCCCTATAAAGGGAGACTCATATGAATGACCTAATAAGGGCATACCCATCATCCAGCACTCTTATCCACACCCTCCAGACACCCTAGGCTCATCCCAACCTCCCCAAATCGTCCTCTCTTCGTCCCGGTGCCCGGAGATCATCCCAAAGTGAAGAAGAAGCCGGTCTATGCTCCAACGTGCTGCACTGCTGATCATTGGCTTCTACAGATCTTTATAGTCATTTTATGGCCTCACTTCTTTCATACGAAGTGTGGTTAATCAAGATATATTTCATCTCCAACAAACATAGATCAATTATGACATTTCCTCTGCTTTTTATGGCTTCAACACCGGCGCTGTACAGACAGATCCGAAGTCTTCTATTCTAAGTCATTATCAATCAATTTCAGTACATTTAATGGTAGATTCAGCCCATACATCCTTCATAGAAATTGTTCCCTGGTGAGTCCTATTTTATTTAAAGAAAGAATCATTCAATTTAGATATATGTGGTTCCCATAGAATGTCCTACATCGACATTGTGCTGGGAGTTTCCAGAACTTCACTGTTTAAGATCCGGATTATCAGGTAAATTCAGATTACTTATCATAAGATTCAATAAAACTTGTCTTCATATAAAACCACCCTCGGTGAGTCAAATTTATTTTTAAACAAACATCACTTGATTCTGACATTGGTGCTGCTTTTTACGGTCTTTGCATCAGAGCCGTGCAGTTTACATTAAATCTGTCCAACCCGGTTGCCACTTTGCTTGGGTTGTGTTGTCTTTCACCGTTCATATTCTCTTTTCTAACTCTTCATTCATATCATTTAATTCATATTTAAGCATCATTTTATTCAGTTTTTTATCATTTCATATATCATAAAAAACCAAAAAAGGGGTTAGGGCTAACCCCGAATCCGGTGAGTTTGTTTCCAGTTGTCGTTTATGTTATTGTTTTTACAAGTTACTACACTTCACTCAGTTCTAATCCTTCTTCACTTGTTTTCTTGTCTTATTGTCTTCTAGTTGCACAAATACATCAAGCTAGCATCGGTTGGACTCTTCTTCATCGGCCGGCCGAAGAAGAAGAAGGTTGAACCCGCACACACTTTCTCCCACGCTAAGGTACACGGTCAAATTCAACTTTATTTCTATTTTCATTCCATAAAGCGGAGCCCGCGGCTCCTGGCGACCACATCTTTCATGTTTTAATTTCATCTCCTCCTTACTCTCCACCCACATGACCCGAACCATCTCCGGTGCTCGAGCGACGCCGTGAGATGAAAGTTCAGGGATCAATGTGAGTGTGGGATCGAGGTGAGGATCTTTTACTACTTTCCGAGTGTTTTCAATTCACTCCTCTTTTTTTCCCAATTCCATATTTCACTTTCTTATCTTGAGGTGCCGATCTGGAACCCATTTCTGGAGTCGACAGCTTTTTGGCGACCATGGTGGGACATCCAATGTCTTTAACCGTGCTAGCTTGATTTGTTTGTGCAACTAGTTTCATTCTAATTCAGTTCTAGTCACTAGACTATTTATTTTGTTGCATGATTGCTTTTCTCATTTGCATATCGCATGTCTCTATTTACTTCATTTCATTTCATGTTTTTGCACATTGATTGCTTCTTCTTCTCTTACCCTCCATTTTTGCTTTTGCATTAGCTTTTGCATTGGGTACCGGAGTTGTTCCGATCCATAGGGCATTCGAGGTGGGGGCTCTCTCTCCCAACCCACCTTCACCCTCCAAACACCTTCTTGGTGGATTCTAACCTCTCTTCTGGGATATTCCTTCCTAGTTGATTTTGTTGTTTCCATCAAGACCTCCGTAAGTCCCCATCCATGGAGTATTCCTCTCCGCACGATTGGGCCGGTTGTACCACTTTCCCAAAACCCGAAGAACCTAAGTACCTACTCGTGGTGATTGAGTGATAACCTTAGGTCTTGAAGATTGAAGCAATAGAAACCATACCCATTTGAGTGAACAAATTGCTAACAATCTATCAAATCTAAGGTTTCAACCCAAAAATTGTCGAGTAGTCATTTTAAAAACTTGTTTGCATAACTTGTTTGTTCACAATAATTGAAAACAACCAAAAAAAAATTCTTTAAAAACACCTAAAACAAAAAAAACCTTTAATTTTTGTGTTCAATTTTCTTACCAAACAACAAAATTAAAACCAAATCAAATCAAACAAAAAAAAAGCATAACCAAAAAAAATCCTCTTTGCATTTACACCTGTTATTTGCTTTCTTTCAACCTTTTTGTAAGAAAATCAACAGGATGCCCATGATGCTAAGGTCCGAAAGACATGTTGGGATGCTGGACTACTTCAAGATGGGCCACTACGAGCTACAACAACCCATGGTCCAACCAAAGGGCCATGTCAATGCTGTCAAGGAGCCTGAAGTTCAAAATCCTTCTCATCCACCTGCTTCACTTAGTGTGGAACAAATCCTCCAGGGTCTATCCCTCCATTTAGATCCTGAATCCTTTTCACTTGTGCAATCTTTAACAAAGGGCAAGATGCCCGCTAATCAAGATCTGGTCAAGGGAAATCAAGCCCCCTCACCACCCCAATCAAGAGTCAGGCCCCTCATCATCAACTCTCTTGCACAATCTTGCAGTGCTACCTTGCCTACTCACCCTATTGTGGGTCACCTACCTGATTCCATGCTAGTTCCTACTGTCGACTCCGAAAACGGGTTCCGGATCGGCACCTCAAGAGAAGGTGAAAGATAGAAGAATTGGGAAAAAAAAGGGGAGTGAATCGAGAAACACTCGGAAAGTGGTAAAAACTCCTCACCTCGGTCCCACACTCACATTGATCCCCGAACTTTCATCTCACGGCGTCGCTCGAGCACCGGAGATGGTTCGGGTCATGTGGGAGGAGAGTGAGGAGGATATGAATTTAGAACATGAATAAAAATAAAGTGTGGTCGCCGAGCCGCGGGCTCCGATTTATGTAATGGAAAGAGAAAGAAGTTGACCGTGTGTACCTTAGTGTGGGAGAAAGGGATGTGAGTTCAACCTTCTTCTTCTTCGGCCGGCCGATGAAGAAGAGTCTCCAATCCAATGCTAGCTTGATCAACCTGTGCAACTAGAACAATGAACCAAGTGAAGAGTTTGGTTAGACTTGTGAAGTGTAGTAACTGTAGAGAGAATATGAGAGAGAAGCAATTGGAATCGAACTCACCGGATTGGGGTGAGTCCTAACCCCTTTTTTTTGTGTTTTTGATGATGTAAAAATGATGTAAATGAACTAAAATATGCTTTAAAACAGTAAATAAACAGAATTAATGGAGTTTAGAAAGCTTATGGAATGATTTGGCTTAAGTTGAAGCCGAGTTGGTTGAAAACAGCCGGTTCGGGTAGCTTGGTACCCTTCTGGCGCGACTTTGGTGCAGAGGATGTTACGGACGACCCCGATGTCGGAATTGAGTGCCGTTTGTTGGAGTAGACAGAAAACTTAGAGGGGAAGAATTCCTATGTTGATGAATTCTCCGAAATCCTCCTGTAGAAGTCAGTAAAAATTATGAAAGGGGGCGGATGTGGAAAACAGAACCTGGATGTGCGCCCTCAGTGTAGCAACCGCCACGAACAAACGGCAAGTCGGAATGGAGTTCCGTCAGTTGGGGACGAAAGAGGACGAAGAGAGGAACAATTTTTATGTTGAAGACTTTTGCAGCAGAAGCCTCGGATTTTCTCCAGAAGTCGATGAAGATGGTTGATGAAGAACACCCGGATCGAGCCTTCTCCTTCACCTCGGGATCGGTTTCTTGACTTCGGATCGCCTTTGGACGTCGGGACGGCTTTGGAGAAGAGCTGGGACGACCTTGGGACGAGCTAGGCACCGGGGTTCAACCTCGGTTCGTTGAGAATGGCCCTCAATTTATAGGGGAAGAGAGCCGGTGCAAAATTTAGAAACTGGATGTACCGCGCCCCCGCGTTTCAAAGGAGGCGAGGGCGCGCAGGGCGCGCCCTCAAACCAAGGGCGCGCAGGGCGCGCCCCCAGTTCGGGGGCGCGGTCTGCGCGCCCTCCTGTTTCAAAGGAGGCGGGGGCGCGTTCGGCGTCTCACTGCTAAAAATCGACGGAAACTTCCGGAAATTGCTAAAAATCGACTTGATATACGTAACGCGCCCCCGAACCGGGGGCGCGGTACAAATAAGTGAAAATCCTCCCCGGAAACTTTCCAAAAACCCGGTTTAGAAGGTGCTAATCGGGGTAATTTCCGATTTAAAGCAACTGACCGCACCCTCGCTTTTCAAAGGGACTGGGGGCGCTCAGGGCGCGCCCCCAGTTTGAGGGCGCGCAGGGCGCGCCCTTAAGTTGAGGGCGCGCAGGGCGCGCCCTCCCCTTTCAAGCGGAGCGGGGGCGCGGTACACTCTCTCTCCTGCGCGCGTGTTCCGCGAGCCGTATCTTGCAAACCGGATGTCCGATTCGGCTCCCGTTTGTCGCGTTGGAAAGAGGGCCTTCAACCGCACCTCCTCAAGTCGGTAAACCAGCTGCATGACTCCCGATATGTTCGTACGGGGCTTTCTACCAGTTTACCCTCTCGCGGAAAGCCGAAACCCGGGGCGAAGATCCGAAAGAGCACGGTTCCGGTCGAGAAATCTCGGGTCAACTCGGGATGACTTGAAATGATGACCGAACAAGTCCGGTACGATCGGACAATCCGAAGTCATCGAAAAATCTGAGATTAACCCGGTAAACGTGAATCGAAAGCCGTAAAAGCCGCGAAACCCTAAAATTGACCGAAATGGCCGTATAGCCCCGGTTGATAAAATATATGGCTAGAATCGACCCGGATGACCCGAAAAGACCCGGTGATGACCGGAAAGGCCTAACATGTGGTCCGGGATAGCCGTGTCAGCACAGATCGAAAAAGCCGTAACGAAAGCCGTCATTGACTGACGCCTACCGAAATGACTTCTCGGAAACCCTGAATGTTACAGAACACATGCGGGACTCCCGAGACCTTCAATTATGGACCATTTAAGGTCGGTCATCGAGCAGGCCTCGTGTTTTTATGGTTCACGCGCGGCTCTCGCTTGAAGGTTACGGCATTGTTCCGGAAATCATTGGTCCATTCTCAACTTACAAGGGGCTCCACCAATGTCCTTAGCTCATCTCCACGAGGTAGTCCGGATCAGATAACGGTCGATAAAAGATATCGCCTATGGAATAAGAGTCTAGGGCTCCGAATCAGGCCAATTTGGCGTGTCTACACCTACTTCTAACCCGCCTCTTACAGCATGTTCATCAAAATACCTTGCACCGGTGGCTCAGGAACCCAGCCTTACTCAAGCATTCATGGACAAACTCAATCAAATGGATGAGCGCTTTGAAGATCTGAGGCACTGTTTGGACTCGAAGGCCATCCCTAAAATATCTGCTCCATCTTTCCTAGTCCCACATATCCCTCCATCACAAACACCAGCCTACCATCGCTACAATGGCTCAGGTGATCCCTTCACCCATGTCAATGATTTCTTAAGCAAGTCATCTCGATGGCTACATGATCAAAGAGCTCTTGCTATTCTTTTTAAGCAATCATTAAATGGTGCAGCCTTAGAATGGTTTTTTTCACTAGGGGAAATAGAGATATGGGATTTTGAAATTGTCAAGGCCAAATTCTTGAAACGATATGGGCCAGGCTATTCAATAATTGGGGAAGTAAAAGAAGATGTGGAATTAATGCAATATTCTGATGAATTGAGGCCCCAGGCTTGGGAGGAGCATTGATGATATGCATAAACCTAGGAGTCCTTCCCAATCCCATCATAATCATCTTCATCGGCCGACTCCTCGACGCCAATTGATTAAGCCACCCATGCCACAACCTCAGCCGGTCATGCAACCCTTGCCAATGGCACAACCAATTGTGCACAATCAAGTTCCTCTTGTCGCTTGTGAAAATACTTCGTTACCTAAACCGGTTCCCCAACCTTTGACTCCACCAACATTTCCAAAGGCCCCTCGGCCAATCATCCGGCTCTTAGCTTCTCAGTCTACTTCACCGACAACTCCTCGGCCAACCACACAAGCCTTGGCCCCTCAACCAATTTCACCAATAGATCCTCGGCCTGAACCGACTTCTATGCCAACACCAATTGAACAACCCTTGGCTATTCAATCAACCCCTCAAAATAGGGTTCCCCCTCAGTCAGTCAAACCACTTGTTTCGTCTGTTGCTCCTTCCATGGTAGAGAAACCAGTCACTCCGATCATTCATGCTCCTGCTATGGTATATGATTTAGTCACTCCGACCCCTCAAGCTCCTACGTTGGCAGAGGAAATAATAACTCCAACCATTTGTGCTCCTGCCATGGCAGAAGAATCAGCTTCTCATCATGTCATTTCTATATCTCAAGATCAAAGTCAGCTAGTAGGGGAGGTCGAACCAAACCATTCTACCTTTTTGGAATCCCCTAGACTAGGCATGCCCTCTTCTATAGAACATACTGAGGAGAAGCCTGCTATAGGGAGCTTAGATGAAGGAATCATAAATTTTGTTGATTGTCAAGGACTAGGCAAGGATTCGCCAGGTATAGATCAACTATCGTCATCATTGGAATTGATCCATTAAGTTTGTCAGATTGAATTGACCCCTGAGCTGGGAAGTAAGGAGACCAAATTGGTCAGTGAAATGGGAAAGGAATCTATAAACCTATAGATGGAAGATGCAGACCTTAGCAAGGGGATACTAGGACCTCCTCCAGCTAGGCAAGTAAATTCCTTAGCATCAATCTTAGGGCCACGACCCTTACCCCATTCTTCTCCTAATCAACAATCTGGCCCATGGGCCCACGATCAATCAATCTTAGGGCCACGACCCTTTATTTATTCTCCTCCAAATCAACGATCAGGCCCATGGGCCCACAATTCCTCAATCTTAGGGCCACTGCCCTTTCTTTATCCTTCTTACAACCATCAATCAGGCCCATGGGTCCAAAATCTGTCAATCTTAGGGCCATGGCCCACACCCCATCCCACTCAATCGAGCCTTTATGCCCCATTTTCGGGTTCTTAAGCACCTTTTCATCAACTGGGCCCATGTTCCCCTTTCCATCATCCGGGCCCATGTGCCCCCTTTATCCAACCGGGCCCATGTGCCCCTTTTAATCAACCGGGCTCTTATGCCCATTTTCTTCAACCGGGCCCACGTGCCCCTTTCAATCAATCGGGCTTGCATGCCCCTTTACTTCAATTGGGCCCATATGCCCCTTTTCCCCAACTGGGCTTACGTGCCTCTTTCCTTCCATCGGGCCCACGTGCCCATAATTCTCCCCAATCGGGCCCATGTGCCCTTAATTTTTCTAAATCGGGCCCACGTGCCCAAAATTCACCTTAATCGGGCCCGCGTGCCCGCAATTCACCTCAACCGGGCTCACATGCCCATCTTTTTCTGCAATCGGGCCCATGTGCCCAAATTGCTTCTAAATCGGGCCCACGTGCCCGCCTTCCAACAACCTCGAGCACACATGCCCACACTCCTTCAACTTCGGGCATTTATGCCCCCATTTCTTCACCAACGGGCCCGCATGCCCATACTTCTTCAAAATCGGGCCCCCGTGCCCCCACTTCTTCGAATTCGGGTTTGCGCACCCATACTCTTCAATGGCGCCAGTGAGCCCATCACAAATCACAATCTTGCTCCCAACTATCTAAATCAGGCCCGTGTGCCCACTCTTTTCGTTGGGTCCCTCGGGCTCAACCTCCAATCGGGTCTTTGAGCCCATCGCCTCCAATCGAGCCCTCATGCCCATCAACATCAACCGGCCTCTCTGGCCCACATTCAAATCTTGGGCTCATGTGCCTCTTGATTCCAACTACTCCCAGGCTTTCAAGCCCACTTTCAACTCATGGGCCCAAGTGCCCATTTTAACTCACTTTTGTTTTCAAGCATGTTCCTTTCCTTTTTGAATTCGCTTTCCTTTTCCAAGTTTTATTTTCAAAAAAAAATCAAAGTAGAGAAATTTCCTTGGTGTTACAACAATCTTTGCCTTTACATCATTAATTTTGACTCCGCCATGCTAAATCAGATCCTCCACATTTTCACTTCATCCTATGACTATGAATCTTCAATCCAATGCAATATGGTGCATATCAAAAGTGGAAGCAGTTGGGCAAGGCAAGGCAAGGCATGGCAGGCAAGGCAAGGCAAGCATAAGCAAAGCCATCATCTACAATGAACTTCTCCTTCTCTAAGGTATTACATGAAATTGCATTCATCATCATTATGTCATCCGCAAGGCAATATTTTTTTAAATGATTTTGAAATTCACATGACAGTCTTACTTGAGAGAAAGTTTTGATTGATGATAACTACCTTTTGTCTTATCCTAATGAATTCTTTACAATGCAAGGCATGTTTTCAATTGATTAGCCCATGGAATGTAATCTACCTCAAAAATGGAAAGAACTACCAGTATGACTTAAGTCAACATGTTCTAGGTTGTTGTCTAGGAGTCGAGGGTAGATACCATTCTACACACACAACACGTCCTGATCCCAGAATCTGGATGACTTGACACCCGAGAGAAGCTAGGCAAGGCTTAGAGATGGAAGGAAAACCCTCTCCATATTCTCTTCTATTCGGTCCAAGATCGGCAAAGGGGATTAGAGGGGGAGAGTATCGAAAGCATCTGCCGCCCTAGTAGGAGGCCATCTCATAAGGTCCAACTTCTCCAAAGAAAAGGGTGCCAAAAGATGGGCAATGAACCCCACAGGTTTAAACAAATATGGGCCTGTCTGAATGAGTACCCAAAATGTAGAAAATGAAAAAGGTGCCAAAATATGGGCAATCACCCCACAAGTCAAAGACTTGTCCGAGTGTGTGCCACAAAAAATAGGTTTGTCAATAAAGAAGAAAAGACCCGAAGAGGCCGAACCCCAATGGGCAATTAGGTGCAAGTAGAGAAATCCCTCTTGACATATCCAAAGCTTATCAAGGACTTCCTTCTTCATTCTTAACCCCCCCCCCCCAAGGTGTGGGTGGACAAACCAAATCAAAGCTAAACTCTAGCTGATCAGAGGTTGAAGGTTAGAAAGATTTTGGGTAAGGAACCCTATTTTGCATATGGTGTCTACCAACGAACCTAGAAAAACAACCAAGTAATGAGAACTTGTATCAATATTGATTTTTCTCTCCAAAAACAAATAAAAAAATATTTTCAAAAAAAAAACTCTCAAAAAGGTTGAATATTTTTCAAAAAAAACTCCAAAAAAAAATTTAAGTATTTTCAAAACTAAAAAAAAAAGAATATTTTCAAAAAAAATGAATCTTTTCAAAAAAGAAAACTTATTTTTCAAATTCAACAAAAAATTTCAAAATTTAAAAAAAAAGTCACCATGCTTGGTTCGAATTTTCGTCTTTACATTCATATTTACTTTCAATCTCTCATGTTTCAAATTCTTCATTGCATATTTGCTACTTTATTTTTACACTCCTAAGAAGGCTATACCCCTTGACAAAGGTCAACGCAGATTGCAACTTGCAAGGGAGATAAGCCACATTGTTGTTCTAATGTCTTTCTTCTAAGTGTTTCTGGCACAAGGAGAACTTACACCCCTTGACAAAGGTCAAGGCATACTGCAACTTGCAAGGGGATAAGCCGCATTGTTGTTCTAATCTCTTCCTTCTAAGTGTTTCAGGCACAAGAAAAACTTTACACCCCTTGACAAAGGTCAAGGCAAACTGCAACTTGCAAGGGGGATAAGCCATATTGGCATTCTAATCTCCTTTTTCTAGTGTTTCAGGCACGAAGAACAAATGAGGAGAACTTCACAAAAAGGCGAAGCTCGCCACTTCCCTCCCCAAGGATTCTTAGGAGGAGGTGCCACCATGACCTCGACCTCAACTTCATCGATGAGCATTTTCAAGATTTCAATAAGGCGATGCTCGCCACTTCCCTCCCCTGAGGATTCTTAGGAGGAGGTGTCACCATAACCTCGGCCTTAATTTTGTCGAGAAACCTTTTGCAGGCGATGCTCGCCACTTCCCTCCCCTGAGGATTCTTAGGAGGAGGAGGAGTCATTACCTCGGCCTCAACTTTGCCGAGAAGCTTTTACTCTGTGTCCTCATTAGGACACATGAACTCTTTTGTGAGAATGCATGTCATCACACCGCAAACTCACCGTTATCATTTCCTTTCTTAGCACATATTAGGTGCATTACTATTTATTTTATGCATTGATGTTGAAGACCGTGAATGCAAAGAAGACCAGGCCCGAGATCCCCTTCAACAAAATCCACGACGGTCAGGTCATTCTTTGTGCTCACGGATAAGCCAAAATTGTGCAGTGAGGGACGATGGTTCCCGAATGGGTATCCTGACCTCATAGACAATCTATATCTTCAACTAATTGTTAGACAAGTTTTGTTTTTGTTTTCTTGAGCCCAGCATGCATCATATAGTATTAGTTGCATTGCATTTTTCATGATCATTGCATACATTCTTTTAAAATCTTCACCTTCCCACCTTAGTCTCTAAATAATTTATCCTAATTCCGATCATTCTGTACTCCATTGTGTTTTCTAATCCCACCGTGTTCTCTAGTCCCACCAACCTTTCTAATATCCCACCGTGTCTGTTAATCCCACCATGTTCGGTAATCACCTTGTGCCTTCAAATCTTTTATTTATATCCCCACTGTGACCACTGCAACACCCTTCTTACTATTCATCCAACCGTGGCAGTCAATTCGTCCCGCCAAGGACCTTCTATTCGATCAGATCTTGCATTATTGTTGTCTTCACGGTCTGTGCTTTAACATTTGCCTTTTGGAATTTGAGATCATTCCATTCCGAATTGAATCTTGTCTCATGGAAGACTTAAATGAATCTAAGAGCCTGAATGTGCTCGATTGGTATTCTTTTACTTTTTCAAAACAAATCTCTTTTTTAAACTTTAGCCCATCACAGTACAGGAACACCGCAAAGATCGGGTTACCAGCTGATGATGAACCTACGAACCCATGTTACGGGGACTCCCCACCATGTTGGGGGTTGGCTATTATTCTCTCGTGCCAATGGCACATATCTTACCAATCGAACATAGGAAGACTTGATGAAACATGGTGGTTAACTAGGAGACTTGAGGAGATTCGTCTTGCAGAATCTGGTCATTGAGCATGTCTATATCTACACATTGATGCCACCTTTTCAGTCCATCACCATTTTTCTCCACTACATTCCACTATGACCCATCTCTCTTCGCTACGCTTTATCTACATTTCACTCCGCTACGCTACATGCCATTCCCTTGCAAAGCTGACATCAAGGCAAGGCAAGCTGTAGACACGCCAATTTGGCCTTATTTAGAGCTTAAACCATTATTCCATTGGCAACATCTCTTTTAGACCATAAAAATCATGATGAACCACCCTTTTGGATGAGCCAAGGTGCTTATTGGCAATATGAGTATGATTTGCTAATTTCTAATCAAATCTGTGTTTGCCGAACAAGAGACTCTTGGTGGTGTGCCAGATTATACTTTTCCCAGCATATCCTCTATTTGTCATTTTTTCACAGGATTATATGGACGTATAATGAATAAGTATTCAACATTAATAATCTTCCCCTCTGAGTCCTCTTTTCAATGCAACAAACGGCATTCAATTCCTATCTACCATTTGTCTGAAGCGCTTTTTAGAAGTCAGACGTGCAGTTCTGTCCACACGCAGCACCGATCGAGCCCAATTGCATGCAAGCCCAGCCCATTGGGCACATATCTGACCAATTCACGACCTTAACTTACTTTTTCCTCCTCCATATTTCTTTTTATAGTATCTTAAAGCTTCATGGTCGAAATTAGCATCATCTAATGATGGCAATCCAACTTGTTGTCTTGTATATCAAGACTTGCCATTTTTAGACTAGATTTGTTTCCTCTTCAAGTGGAGGCATATTTTGAGCATGGGGAAGGTGATCCAAGGTTTCCAATATCTCTCAATCATTTAGGTAAGTTTCTAGATGCCTCAGGATGAAACTTAGCAACATTAAATGGAGGAAATCCAACCTATGGTCGGATGTATCAAAACTTGCTATTTTTTGACCTGGTTCTCATCCCCTATAAAGGGAGACTCATATGAACGACCTAATAAGGACATCCCCATAATACAGCACTCTTCTCCTCACCCTCCAGTCACCCTAGGCTCATCCCAACCTCCCCAAATCGTCCTCTCTTCGTCCCGGTGCCCGGAGATCATCCCAAAGTGAAGAAGAAGCCGATCTATGCTCCAACGTGCTGCACTGCTGATCATCGGCTTATACAGATCTTTATAGTCATTTTATGGCCTCACTTCGTTCATACGAAGTGTGGTTCATCAAGATATATTTCATCTCCAACAAACAGAGATCAATTATGACATTTACTCTGCTTGTTATGGCTTCAACACCGTTGCTGTACAGACAGATCCGAAGTCTTCTATTCTAAGTCATTATCAGTCAATTTAAGTACATTTAATGGTAGATTCAGCCCATACATCCTCCATATAAATTGTTCCCTGGTGAGTCCTATTTTATTTAATGAAAGAATAATTCAATTTATATATCTGTGGTTCCCATAGAATGTCCTACATCGACATTGTGCTGGGAGTTTCCAGAACTTCACTGTTTAAGATCCGGATTATCAGGTAAATTCAGATTACTTATCATAAGATTCAATAAAACTTGTCTTCATATAAAACCACCCTCGGTGAGTCATATTTATTTTTAAACAAACATCACTTGATTCTGACATTGGTGCTGCTTTTTATGGTCTTTGCATCTGAGCCGCGCAAATTACATTAAATCTGTCCAACCCGGTTGCCACTTTGCCTGGGTTGTGTTGTCTTTAACCGTTCATATTCTCTTTGCTAACTCTTCATTCATATCATTTAATTCATATTTAAGCATCATTTTATTCAGTTTTTCATCATTTCATATATCATAAAAAACCAAAAAAGGGGTTAGGGCTAACTACGAATCCGGTGAGCTTGTTTCCAGTTGTTGTTTATGTTATTGTTTTTACAAGTTACTACACTTCACTCAGTTCTAATCCTTCTTCACTTGTTTTCTTGTCTTATTGTCTTCTAGTTGCACAAATACATCAAGCTAGCATCGGTTGGACTCTTCTTCATCGGCCGGCCGAAGAAGAAGAAGGTTGAACCCACACACACTTTCTCCCACGCTAAGGTACACGATCAAATTCAACTTTATTTCTATTTTCATTCCATAAAGCGGAGCCCGCGGCTCCTGGCGACCACATATTTCATGTTTTAATTTCTTCTCCACCTTACTCTCCTCCCACATGACCCGAACCATCTCCGGTGCTCGAGCGACGCCGTGAGATGAAAGTTCGGGGATCAATGTGAGTGTGGGATCGAGGTGAGGATCTTTTACTACTTTCCGAGTGTTTTCAATTCACTCCTCTTTTTTTCCCAATTCCATATTTCACCTTCTTATCTTGAGGTGACGATCCGGAACCCGTTTCTGGAGTTGACAGCCGTTTGTTGCGTTGGAAAGATAACAAGCTGAAGAAGCTTTATATAGCACTGGATCATACATAACACCCTCCAATACTTAAGAATTTTTTCTGGAGGTTAGGACAGTGAATAGATGATCTGATATTGGTCGGAATGACTCCGACGGCCAACCAAAAAGACATGGTATGCAACAAAACTTGTCCGGAGTGTGAATCTGACCATAACCTTAAATGCATAATCATTAGGCATTGGTCATTCAGCCAATTTCCGTGTTTACACAATTTACGTGTGTCTTTCGCTCAAAACTTATGGCTTTGTGCGAAAAACTTCAGAAAATATCTGATTTCGTTCGGCGATGCTCCAAATCAAGTTTAAAAGACCTAGCATTATTCTAAGATTAATCAAACATATTACCCTATAAAACATGAGTTTTATGCTCTGAATTAGGCAAATTTGGTGTGTCTACAGCTTGTCTCGCCTTGATGTCGGCTTTGTAAAGGAATGACATGTAATGAAGCGGAGTGATTCGGAGTGAACTGTAATGGAATGCAAGTGAGCATAGATGAATGTAGCGGAATGGAATGGTGATGGACTGAAATGGTGGCATCAAGGTGTAGATATAGACACGCTTATCTACCCGATCCAGCAAAATGAATCTCACTGATTATTCTAGATCACTTTTATGTTCCATCAAAACCTCATATAATTGATTGGTGAAAGACATGCCATTGGCACGAGAGATGAAAAATAAAGGATAAAGGATAAAGGATGTAGCCAACCCTCAGTGCGGTGAGGAGTCCCCGAATTTGTAGGTTCATCATCAGCCAGCAACCCAAACTTTGCGGTGTTCTTGTACTGTGATGAGCTAAAGTTTAAAAGAGAAATTGATTTTAAAATAAAAAGAATACCAATCCATCATATTTGGAATTTCCAATTCAGTTAAGTTTCATAAAAATACTCAGTTTAATTCTGAGTGGAATAACCTCAAGTTCTAAAAGAATTCATTTAAGCATAACAAAATTTCTCAGGTATCGTGAAAACCATGAATCATGCTCTGGCAGAAAATTGAGTATTCATAAAATGACAAAACAGACTTAAGCCATAGTGGTATTGAAAGATAATGGTGGGACTAACATAGAATGATGGGAAAGAAGAAACAATGGCATGAAAAATTGCCATGGTAAGATAAAATAAAAGACACGATGGGATAAAAGAGTAAAACATGGTGGGATAAATTAAAAGACATGGTGGGATAACAGAGTAAAACATGGTGGGACAACATTGATAATGATGAAGAATGAAAAGAAGATGGATATGAAAACATAGAAAATTATGTAGAAAATAGTTGAAGATATAGATTGTCTATTGGAGGTCAAAACACCTGATTAGGAACCATCGTCACTCTAATGTTCAATTTTGGCTTATCTGTGAGTGTGAAGAAATGACAAAGCTATCATAGATTTTGTCGAAGGGGATCTCGGGCCCAGTCATCTTTACCCTCAAGGTCTTCAACATCAATGCATATAATACATATCAAATGAACCTAACATAACTAAATGACAAATGGTAGGAGTGATGTGAAGTGCAAAATGGAGTGCTGGTGATGATGTGAGATTGATGTGAAACTGAGTGAAGTCTTCAGGCATGGTTTATCAACTTGCATCAACCGCCTGATTCATCAGCATCACTGGTCCATCCTTGTCTTGCCTTCTGACGGAATACAACACCATGATAATGTTCAGCTGGGTGGCGCTTCCTCTCTTTTCGCCACAAGGTTGGCATGACATTCCTTGGGGAACATTAATCTCACCAATTCACCTGTTAGGCCTTAAAAGGTTGCCTGCACATTTCTGATTAGTACCCAACAGATGAAATTGTCATATGAAGCATATTTTTCTAGAAATGAACAACTGAAGTTTTCATTATTAGAACCATGATTTTGAGGTCAAAATAATGTTTTTGATGATGGTTCCTTTATAAAAAAATTCATTCTCAACATTTTAAACAAATTCTAAAATTTTGAGATTTTTTTGAATTTTTTAGTCCATGTGCCCCCGATCGGGGGCACGTGCCCATGCGCTTTGGGGTGGGGCACCTGGCCATGTGCCCCCAGATGAGGGCACATGCGCCCTGGGCCTTTTTTTGAAAGAAAATGTACCTAATGGCCCTTCTCTTTCTCTTCTTCAGCTCCTGAAAATACTTAACAAAGATGATTGAATTTTCATCATAACTCATCCCTTTGCCTATATATCGTTTGCCTTGATTTTGAGTCAAAGGGAGGAGCCTTCTTAATAAGGTGGAATAAAATAAATGACTTAAATGAAATGGAGGTAAGGGTTACGAGAACTTATCTGCCATGATGTGAGTCCTCTCCTCTCCAACATTGAAATGCCTGAAACACTTGATAGAAAGAAGATTAGATCTTCATCACGACTCATTCCTTTGCCTATTACGGTCAACTTTGACTTAGGTCAAAGGGAAGAGCCTTCTTAACAAGATAATTAAAGCAAAAATGGACATGCAATGTAGGAATGGAAATATGCATAACAGAAAAATAAACATGGATGCAACTGAGGCAATGATCATTGACTAAGTTAAAAAAAAGATACATTTTTTTGGGTTTTCTTAGAAATATTTATTTTTTTAGATTTTTGATTTTTTTGATTTTTAAAATATGCAATTTTTTGTATTTTTAAAAAATGCATTTTTTGGATTTTTGAAATATTCACTTTTTTATGGAGAAAATGCTGGTATTTGAGACAGTTCATTGGTCTTTGAAATTTGTTAAGACTGAAGTGGTAGATACCATGTGCAAAATAAAGTTACCTACCTAGAATCCTTCTAACCTTCTTCCTTTGATCAGCTTGGATTCCATCTGGATTTGGTCGGCTTACCCTACCCAAGGGGTTTAAGGAGGAAGAGTATAAAGGAAGTCCTTGATAGGGTTTGGAGATGTTGAGAGGGATTTCTCTACTCTCACTCAAATTGCCCGTTGGGGTTCGGCCTCTTTGGGTCTTTCCTATTTTATTGCTCTTTTCTATGTGGCACATATTTGGATAGGTTTTTGACCCATGGGGACATTGCCCATCGTTTTGTGCCTTTTGCCTTGACTATCATTTTGGGTACTCATTCAGACAGGTTGATCATTTTTCTTTTTTCTAACCTGAGGGGTTCATTACCCATTTTTTGGCACCCTTTTTCACCCTCTGAGATGGCCTCCTACTTAGGTGGCGAGTGTTTTCGATATTACCACTCTCTAATCTTCTCTCACTATCTTGGACCGAGTAGAAGAGAATAGGGTAAGGGTACTCCTTCCGTTTCTAGATTTCTGCCTCGCCTTTTGCAAGTGTCATGTTGTCTGGATTCTAGGATCGGAAGGTGTTGTGTGTGTAGGATGGTACCTACCCTTGACTTCTCACGAACAGCCTAGGATCGATGACTTGAAATTATACCAGTGGTTTCTCCATTTTTATGGAAAATACTTTTTGAGGTAAACTCCATTCCAAGGATGATTTAATTTTTCTTCATCTGCATTAGTCAATTCATATGCATTCCTTGAATACTTTTCAGTGATTACAAAAGGCCCTTCTTAGTTACGTTGCAATTTGGAGCGGGGACCCCCCAGCTTAACGAATATATGTTTGACTACCAACTCACCAATTTTGAACTTTCTCTCAACCACCCTCTTTTGATAAAACCTTTTAAATCTATTCTGATAAGTCCGGGCATGCTCGGCGACGGCTAGCCTTCTTTCATCCAAGAGTTCAAGCTGTGCAGGGTGAGATTCTCGTCTCTCATCAACAGGAATATCCCTGTTGAGCTGAACTCGGAGAGATGGAAGTAATACGTCATAGGAGACCACTGCTTCCATCCCATATGCCAAAGCATACGAGGTTTGTAAAGCGGGAGTCCTTACAGAAGTACGATAAGCCCATAGAGCATCTACAAGTTTATCAGGCCAGTCGGCAAACTTGCTAGACTTACAAGATTTCTTGATGATTTTGATTAAGGTTTTGTTGGTGGCTTCTACTTGACCATTGCCTTGAGGATAGTATGGTGATGAATGATGCAATGAAATGTGATACTTGTTGCAAAGATCACACAAATCTTGAGAGAGAAATTGTGGCCCATTATCAGTGATGATGTCACTGGGGATCACGAACCTTGCAATGATGTTGTGCTTAATGAAGGAGTAGACTATATTGACGCTTTAATCTCCATGAATGCTTCCGCTTCAGCCCACTTTGTGAAGTTCTTCGTTGCTGTCAGAATGAATAATTTTGAGCACATTTCGGAGTTGAGGTCACTCAAGGGGCCAATGATATCAAAAGCCCACATGGCGAAAGTCATGGGGCATGAATTGGATGAAGGGAAGATGTGGGAGAGTGAATCTTGTCAGCATGGAGTTGACATGAATGACAGTGCCGAACAAAAATGGAGCAGTCTTCTTCTAGAGTTAGCCAATAATACCTTTGTCGGATGATTTTCTTAGCAAGGGCTTGGGCATTCACATGACCACCACAAACTCCAGAATGTGCTTCCTTTAGCACCAACTCGGATTCTTCTTCATCAAGACACCTGAGTAAGATTCCACTTAGACTCCTCTTGTAGAGCACTCCTCCTAAGATTGTATACCTCTGAGATACTCTTCTAATTGCCTTCTTTTCCTTGGTGGTCAATCTAGGTGAATATTACTGATCCTGGAAATACCTCGTAATCTCATCATACCAAGGTCTCTCACAATTTTTCTAATTCTTCCAACTCAAATAAGAAAATTTATTCTTTGTGATCCAAGTATTCTTTTTGTTGAACCTCTCCCTAACCTTCAGAAAATGTCCATCCTCAATTGTTGGAATTGACCTCTTACATATGTGGATAGTTTGTACTTGCCTGCCTAGCAGGACAGATAGAGATGAAGCTAGTGAAGCTAAGGCATTGGCGAGGATATTCTGAAAACGGGGGACATGGACAAAGGTGAGTTTGAAGAATAGCTTGATGTAGCCGGTGGTGAGCTCCTGGTAGGGATTGAGGTTTGGATGGGAAGTTTGGTACTTGGATAGGACTTGGCGTAGGATCAATTGACTATCACCTATCATCTTCAGTTTGGTGGCACCATGGAAATGAGCAGCCTCTAGCCCAGCCAGCAAGGCTTCATATTCAACTATGTTGTTGGTTGCTGGAAAGTTGAGCTGAAAAGCCTGTGGAATTGTGACACCTTCAGGTGATAGAAGGACAATACCTATCCCTCTACCATGAGAGTTCAGAGCCCCGTCAAAATATAATGTCCAATGACTGGAAGATCGGACTGACATTAGTTCATCATCCGGGAACTCTGATCGGACTGGGTCAAAGATGGGTATGGGATGATGGGCAAGGTGTTCAGCAATAGCATAGCCCTTGATTACCCTTCGTGGAACATAAGTGATATCAAATTGGGACAAGAAGCTATGCCATCGCCCTAACCGATCAGTCAAAATTGTCTTCTCTAACAGAAACTTAATGGGATTGATACGAGCAATGAGCTTGACTTGGTGAGCAAGAAAATAGTGTTTGAGTTTTTGAACCACCCAAACAAGAGAAGCACGGGTCTTTTCTACCACCGTGTACTTCAACTCACAAGCATCAAACATCTTGGACAAGTAGTATGTATCTCGTTCTTTCCCTTCTTCATCAACTGATGCGTACCACTCCAATGGGAGCTGCTCTGGTGGGTGCGACTCTGGCTCGACTGTGGAGGGATGCCCTGACGGTAGACCTGTAGTGTCGCCTCTGCTGTGGACTGTCCCAAGAGAGTTCTCAAGAACTGAAATGTAGAGGACCAAGGGCTTGTCAAAAATGTGTGGTCTAAGTACAGGGGACTTTCCAGGTATGTTTTCAACTCATCGAACACCTCCTGGCACTTCGAATCCCATTTAAACTCAGCCCTCGCCTTAGTTAACTCATAGAAAGGTTTACACCTTTGAGAATGTTGTGAGAGAAACTAGCAGATAAATTGTAGCCTCCTATTCAATCCTCGAAGCTCTTTCATATTCTTCGGAGGAGGCATACCAATAATTGCTTTGGCCTTGTTTGGGTCGATCTCTATGCCCCTTTTGCTTACTATGAACCCTAGTAGCTTTCCTGACGAAACTTCAAATATACACTTCTTAGGGTTCATTTTCAGCTTATATTCTCTAGCTCGTTCTAAAACTTTCCTTAGCACTTCAGAATGATTTTCCCGACTCTTGGATTTGATAACCAAATCATCCACATACACCTCTACAAGGGTGTGCATCATATCATGAAAGATAGCCATCATAGCCCTCTGATATGTAGCACCAGCATTCTTTAACCCAAAGGGCATGACAACATAGCAATATGTTCTCCAAGGTGTAGTGAACGAGGTCTTCTCTTGGTCCTCCTCAGCTAACTGGATCTGATTGTATCCAGAATAGCCATCCATGAATGAAAGCATTTCAAATCCAACTATGTTATCGACTAAAATATCGATATGAGGCCAAGGGAAATCATCCTTAGGACACGCTCGGTTCAAGTCCCTAAAATCTATGCAAATCTAAACCCGTCCATCCTTCTTCGTATTAGGGACTATGTTAGCCATCCATTGCAAATATAGGACGGCTTTAATGAATTTTGCTTAGTGTAGTTTGTCGGCCTCCTCTTTCATTTTGAGTGCAATATCACGGTGGAATCTTCTGAGCTTTTGTTTAACTGGGGTAGTTCCAGGTTTCAAGGTTAATCTTTGTTCAACCAATGTATTATCTAATCCCGGCATATCTTCATATGTCCATGTGAACGTGTCCTTATATTCTTCTAAAACATTGATCAAACGTTGTTCTTCTGAGGGAGCGAGGTTTGCGCTGATGAGGATAGTCTTAGGATCTTACAAGGTTCCTAAATTCAGTTCCTTGGTTGGTTCATTCCCTGTGGCTGATGGTTTCTCGAATCTTCTAAGTCCAGATGCATACGCATCAGCCAAGTCCTCGATTTCATCCTCAGATTCAGGATCCTTTTCTAATACCACCTCACATACTCTCAAAGTATGATCTATGTTATGCTCGTCCTCATATCGGATTTCATCTAGCTGGATGGTATTCTCTAAAAGGTTTGGCAGCCTTGCACACTCTATGCATTTCTGTGCCAATTGTTACAGATATCTACTTGGAACTCGTTTACCTCTGAGTTTCCTATTTCCTAACCTAACCTGACCTAATAAAGGTGGAAAGGTGGTATTTACAGTGGAAGGAGGATCGAGTAAATTGATCAATGATTCAGAAGAGAGGGATCCGTGATTAGGAGCACACTCTGGATGAGTAGAGACGTCTCCTCGATGGAAATGTTAGTTTCAAAGATGACATTTTTTTTTGTATTTTCAAGTAAAAGGATAGAATGAGTCAGAATGACTCGAGGTTTGCTAGAAACTGATGAAATTAATAGAGAGAAAAATTTAAGAAAAAAAAGAAAAAAGGGGCTCGTGGGCCCAATGGTAACGGAAAATGGGCACATGGGCCCAAAACTGATGAAAAACGTGAACGGGTACATGGACCTGATTTTGAACATGGATGGCCATGTGAACCCATGTTGGGAAAAGCCCTCAGTCCTGAAGTTGACGAAGGAAGTAAATGGGCAAGTAGGCCTAATAAGAGTGGAAGGTTGGAAAGGGCGCATGGGCCCAAAATGAGTTGTTAGTTTGGTGGAAGAGAGTGGGCTTGGAAGCCCATCCAATAGATCTAAAAACAATGGCACAAGGTTTAAACATAGGATTGTTATGCTCGGGCCTCGCGGAATGATTCTGACTTAGGTGGTATGCTCAACCAGATGATCCAAGATTGGTTTGCCCTTGAGTGGTTCCTAGTGCTCTTCCTCACTTGAGAACAAACGAGTCAAAGATAAGCATAGGTCTTACAAGTCTTCTTCTTCATCTGGAGCCTTTCTTCCCTTGACAGCCATCATGGAACTCTTGTCATCTTCAGCCATCATCACGGTCTCCCCTTTGATAAAGAATGTATGGAGTCCCATGGCATATCCTAGCTGGAAGACTCTCCTTGTGATGGAATCCTCTTCGTATCCCAACCCTTGACTATGTGGCCTTTTCATAGATTGAATCAGCTAAGTGATCACTTGAAGATCCTTGCCTAAGCCTTTTCAAGGCTGATAGCCCAATTTCATCATTATCCGCTATCCCAGTGTGTTTAGTAGAGAGGCGGTCATGCATTTAACTTTTGGTACTTCTTCCACTAAGATCTGGGGTTGTATTGACAATCCTAAGGGCGAAGAAGCATCATTCAGCTCGTCCCTTATAGGCATGCTAGTCACCTTGACCACTTGTCCTTTAAAGGAAAACTTTATGCACTGGTGGTTTGTTGAAGCCACAACTCCTATTGCCTCCAAGTATGACCTCCTAAGTATAGGTCGAAAAGTTGGATCCAATTCTAGAACATGAAAATCCATTGTGACCGTACATGGTCCAAGTTTAACTTCTAGAGTGGCCACCCCACGTGCAGACTTCTTGGAGTTGTCGTAGGCCGTCACCATGGCACAGGATGGCTTGATTTCTTGTTCAGAAATGACGTACAACTGTAAAGTTTCTGGCGGCATAACGTTGATAGAAGCTCCAGTGCCAACCAAACAAGATTTCACTTCAATATAACAAATAACCACAGCCACATGCAAAGCATATCTCATGACCTCTAGATCTGCTAATTCTTCCTGAGAGAAAGTGAGTGTTGGGTGCTCACTTCTAGGGCTAACACTGTAGTGATCTTCTCAGGTGGGAGATCTTCATTCACCATTACCCTTTGCAAATACTGTTGTAAAATCTCCTGGTGCACCGTTGATCTTTTGATCAACTCAAGTATGGAAGTACGGGCCTGTGTCTTATCCAAATGTTTCAACAAATCATAGGCCATGCCTGGCAAAGGTTCTTCCACTTGTTCTTCCTCCACTGGATCTTGCGGTTGAGTCCCAGCTTGGGGAAAGAGCCGCTGGAACATCCTCCCACTCTGAAGCACCGGGGCTATTTGGTGGTCGGGTAGAGGTGATGGGTTAACTAGGGTGGGCTGTAGTGGAACAGGTGGTGTAGGTGCAGCTATGGTAGGCAATGGGATTGGTGGTTTTGGGATGATTGGGTTAGTGGGTAGAGGGGTAGGATTGAGAGGTGGTAGTGATGGTGATACTGGTGGCCTGATAAGAGGAGGCCGGGGTGTAGGAGTGGTGGTAGATTGTGGGGTTGGTGGTATGATAGGTTGGGGTTTTGGAGTGGCAGAGCTCATAGGCTGGGGGTTCAGGTTTGGTGGTGATTGTGGTGGTCGAATGAGCAAGGGCCGGTGTGTAGTAATGGTTGAGGGAGGTGTAGTCAAGGTGGGGGCTGGCCTAATGATGAGTCGGCGAGAAGAAGTGGCGGCCAATGGTTGGGTTATTGAGCTTGGTGGTGGTTGTGGAGTAGAAGGTGCACGGATTATCTATCTAGGAGGGTTCCTAGTAGGAGGCCTAGCTGGGTTGACTGGCATGGTTGCATTGTGGTTTTGTAGTTGCCAACCTTGAGCATGGCTGGCGTCTCCCTAGACAATGGAGTGTACTAGACCAATTCCTGGGTTTGGATGTGTTGGTGCCGGTGCTAGAGCGGGAGCAAGTAATGGGAGCAGATTCTGAACAATCCCCAAGCCGGGTTATTATCGAGGTTGAGCCGATGGATGCTACTACTACTACTGCCTAGCCTTCATTGCCTTGGTCATTCAGATCGCGGATGTAATCCTTGAATTAAAAACACACTTCTACTGTGTGACCAAGATACCAGTGGTAAGCACAGTATCGGGACATATTTGCATTTGTTGGCCAAACCTCTCTTTCTTTGGATGATTCCAACTATTTCTCTGCCATGAGTACATTGAAGATGTCGGTCAAGGAGTAAGGGAGTTGTTGATAATTCTCTCTCCTAGGACCTCCCCTTCGTGTTGCCTGATTGGGTGGTGGTGGTGCCCTATTGTAGGTAAGTTGACAAGGTTGCCGGGGTTGTGCTACTGGCTGAGGTGGTTGTTGTGGCCTAACCTGTTGTTGAGGGGGGTGGTAAGAAAGGTTCTATGGTGGGTTCCTAAACTGATTTTGATGGTTCCCTCCCTGATTCCCCACTATGTTTACAACTTCATTGTTGACCACTCCCTCGATTGTAGGTCCAGCTGGTGCAGAGGGGGTCTTCCTGATGTTCCTAGATTTGGGATAAAATGGATTTATCATGGTGGCATCTTTGAAGTGGGCTTGCAAGTATCGAGCACTATCATAGAGTTCAATCATTGTGGTAGGACAGTGCATGATCTATACATTCCTCAAGGCAGGTGTAGTGTTTCCGATAAGCATCTTCACTTGTTCCCCTTCAGAAATAACATCCGTCAGTTTCTCTACCATTCCCCTCCAACAATCAGCAAACTTTATGAAGTCCTCATCGGGCTTCATCTTCTCAGCAATCAAATCTGTAATGGAGCATGATGGTGCCACCCAGTCTCTGTATCTTTACAAAAAATTAGTCTTGACAATATCAAAGTCTCCTATCTCAAAGGGGTCGAGCGAGTAGTACCATTCCAATGCAGACCCTTCTAGTGATTGGCAGAACAAGAAAGCAAGAACCCAATGATCATTTTTCTAGAATGAGGGATCATAGAGGAAATCCTTTAGGTGGAGAAAAGGATTGCCAGTACCATTGTAACAGCGATAAACTGGTAGTTCAAAAAGTGGCAGGTGAAGAACTAGCAAAGAAGGAATAGAGACCTCAGGAATTGACTTGGAGTCCAGGCAACATCTCAGCTCTTCATAACGTTCATTTATCTGGGTGAGCTGATTCATGATTGCCTGGGTGAGAGTAGGTTCTTGGTTTACTGGTGGGGGTATGTTGTTAGAGGCATGATTCTGGAATTGAGGAGCATGACTTGGCAAATTCTTTGAAGAATGTCTCATGACTTGGTGGGCCAAGGGAGCAACATGGTTAAAATAAGGTGGCTGGACAAATGATAGTTGAACCATAGATGGTTGAACTATAGATGGTTGAACTATAGATGGTTGTGCTAATGATGGTTCTGCCAGTGATGGTTGGATCACAGAGGCAATTTTTCCCTTCACCATGGATTGTATACGAAAATTGGATTTTGGGTTAGTATAAAGAGACAACTCCCTAAAGAGTTGTTCAACATCACGAGGAGCATATGGTTGAGGGACCTCTTGCGCTTCTGACTTAGACAAGAGATTAACATGACCGTCTGACAGAATTGGTTGGTGACCCATCTCATGCTCTCGATGTTCAGCGTGTTCCACCATTCCAACGTGCCTTCCAGACCTTAATTGCATTGTCACCTTTCAACTTCAAGGAGAAGGTAAAACAAACAAGTTGACAAAACACATAGAATTTTTGGTTTTTAGTATCTTGCAAAAATGTTAGAGTTTTGAATTTTTGTTTGACAACAAGTGATGCAAAGACTTGAAAATAGGATTACGCAATGATTTTGATTAAACCTTAGTTTTATAGATTTGTTAAGAATTTTCCCTCAACAAATGAGTTAGGAACCTAACTCCAATCTCCAATGACCTAGGTTTCACACAATCTCACCACGTGTAGGTAACATAGGATGCTTCGGGTTTTGAGGAGTGGTACAACCAACCCAATCATGAAAAGCAATACTCCATGTATGAGAAATTAAGGAGGCCTTGATGAAAAACCAACCAAGTCAACTAGGAAGGAATATCCCAGAAGAGAGGTCAGAATCCATCAAGAGGGTGTTTTGGATGGGAGGGGTAAATGGGAGAGTGAGCTCCCTCCTCAAAAGAAAAAAAAAGTGTAAAAGAAAGAGGTAGAGAGAAGGAGTAGAGAATGCAATCAAGTAATAAAACAAGTAATAAGCAAAACATAAACTTAAATAAACAAGCAATGACACAAGGAAAGTAACTACAAACTAGAATCTAGACCTTGTTTCACACGGGAGCCAAATGGAGATGGTGAAGAGTGATGAAAAAAAGAGGGTTCAGACCTGATAGCTAAGCAAAAGGGTGGTCTGCATGGGGACCAATGTAAGAATAAGCTGGTTCACATGGGAACCAGGGTAAAAAGTGAAGGTGGTTCACGCGGGAACTAGTTTTGGGTAAAACGGTGGTTCACGCGGGAATCGGTTTGAATGATTGAAAGAAGGCCACATGGGTCCAATTAAAGATGAATAAGGATATGATCTAAGTGGGGATAGATCTGAAGGAAAGTGGTTTGGTTCACGCGGGAACCAAATTAAAGAAAGAGATTGGTTCACGCGGGAAATGGTTTAAAAGGAAAAAGGGTGGTTCACGTGGGAACCAGTTTATATGGCAACTAAAAATAAAAGAGGGTCACGCAGCGACCAATTTTAGGGTGATAACCTGCAGCAAAGAGGGAAAATCTGATTTTAATGACTGAAAATAAATATTGGTTCACATGGGAACCGGTTTGTAGAAGAGAGTTGGTTAGCGCGGGAACCGGTTTTAAAGCAAAGGTGGGTTCACGGGGGAACCGATTGAAATAAAATAACAAAAATTAAATGAGGTACTTGGAACTTAAGATCTGATGAAAGATAGGTGAAATCATAAATTTTGAGATAGCATGAAATTAAGAAAGGTGGAAAGAAGGAAAGGCTCACGCGGGAACCGGTCTAGAACTAGAACTAGTTGTAAGAAAACACTAAGCACCCACGGTTGAAGACATTGCTGGTCCCACCGTGGTCGCCACAAAGTTGTCAACTCCGAAAATTTGATGGGGGCCTCTCCTTTTCAGGGAAGTCCGTGAATCTGAATCATCACCTCAAGAGGGAATGAGAAAGGAAGAAGAAAACATGGAAAGCAACTCTCACCTCAGTCCCACACTCACATTGATCTCCGAACTTTCATCCCTTGGCGTCGCTCGATCACCAAAGAGACGGTTTGGGTCATGTGGGAGGATAATGAGAAGTACAAAATTAAGACATGTGGTCGCCAGGAACCGCGGGTTCCAATTTATGAAATAAGATTGATTGTGTGTACCTTAGCGTGAAGAGTGCGGGTCAAAGCTTCTTCTTCTTCAGCCGGCCGATGAAGAAGAGTCCTCAACGTGTGGGTGCTTGATTTTGTATGCAACTAAACAAACAAACAAGTGAAAAGGACAATTTGAACTAATCAAAGTGGAGTATATGTAAGGAAAATGACATAAAACATACAACTGACTAGAAATTGACTAGATTCGGGTTAACTCTAATCCCTCTTTTTTATTTTCAGATTAAAAAACTAAAATTAATGAAAAAATTGTAAAAAAATTATAGAAGGATGGAGAATCATGAAACAAAGAGATAGTAAAAAGAACAGAAAGATTCTGATAAGAATAGAGAGAGATATGGCTAAATCTGGGTTGTCGAAAAAGTCGAGCACCAGTCTAGGATCTGCCAGATGAGACTTTGCTTCAGCACTCGTCACGACCAGACCTGACCTCAGAATCATGTGACGTTGATTGCAAAATGAAGAAAACTTGGAGAGGAAGAACTTTGATGTTGAGAGCTCGGGCAGAAGACGTCCACACGCTGATTTAGAGGCCGAAGAAGAGAGACCTGGTAGATCACCTGTAGACCAGCCTTTCTCTCTCCTGAACTGACTTTTCTCTCTCTAAAAATCACAAAATTGATGCAGGAGGGAGCTTGGACATCTTGATATGCCTGAGGGTTCGCCTACCTACCTTTGGAATGACCGGTATTGGAGTCTATATATAGGAGAAAAATGTCGCGATCCATCCTTAAAAATAGGACACCTTGCGCCCCGGTCTTGGGCGCATGCACACTGGTGCTGGGCGCATGTGCCTCCAAGTGGGGGCGCATCCTATCCACCCGAAAATTTCAGTATGATCCGTTCAAAAAATTCAATTCGATCCGGTTAGAGGTAGAGTCCCAGTTGAAAACTAGTTCCCTCGTGCCCTCGATCAGTGGCACATGACCTCGTGCCTCAGGGGTAGGGCGCATGGGCACATGCCCTAGGTCCAGGGCACATGTGCCCAGGGACCAGGGCGCATGGGACTGTTTCTACGAGTCTTTCTTCCGGAATCCATTGCGGACACTTCTAAATTCGAAATTCGACTCCATTTGTTACGTTGGAAAGATAACAGGCCGAAGAAGCCTCTGTAGCATTGGATCATCCATAACACTCTCCAAAACTTCATAATTTTATCTGTAAGTTAAGACAATGAATAGATGATCTGATACTGGTCAGAATGACTCCGACGGCCAATTGGAAAGACACGGCATGCAACAAAACTTGTCCGGAGTGTGAATCTGACCATAACCTTCAATGCATGATCATTAGTCATTGGTCATTCAGCCAATTTTCGTGTTTACATGATTTACGTGTGGCTTTCACTTAGAAATTACTGCTTTGTGCGGAAAACTTCGGAAAACATCCGATTTCGTTCGGCGAAGCTCCAAATCGACTTTAAAAGACCCAACATTATTATAAGATTAATCACACATATTACCTTATAAAACATGAGTTTTATGCTCTGAATTAGGCAAATTTGGCGTGTCTACAGGAGGGGCCTTTTGTAATCACTAAAAAATATTCAGGCAATGCATATGAATTAACTAATGCAAATGAAGAAAATTTGAAACATCCATGGAACGAAATATACCTTAAAAAGTATTTTTCATGAAAAATGGAGAAATTACTAGTATAAGCCCAAGTCATCAATCCAAGGATGTTCGTTAGAAGTCAAGGGTCGGCAACATTCTACACACACAACACCTTCCGATCCTAGAATCTAGAAAACTCGATGCTTGCGAGAGGTAAGGCAAAAACCTAGAGACGGAAGGAATACACTTAACCTATTCTCCCCTACTCGGACCAAAATAGGGAGAAGAGATCAGAGAGGGTGGTATAAAAAATGCCCGCCACCCTAGTAGGAGGCCATCTTGGAGGGTGCAAAAGGGTGCCAAAAGATGGGCAATGAAACCCTCAGGTTAAAAAGAAAATGATCAACCTGTCTGAATGAGTACCCAAAATGATAGTCAATGCAAAAAAGGCACCAAAAGATGGGCAATGTCCCCACGGGTCAAAAACATGTCCGAATGTGTGCCACATAAAGAAAAAAATTAGGAAAGACCCAAAGAGACTGAACCCCAATGGGTAATATGGGTGTGAGCATAAAAATCCTTCTCAACATCTATAAACCCTATCAAGGACTTCCTCTATTTTTATTCTTCTTAAACCCCTAGGGAAGGGTGAACCGACCATATCTAGGTGGAACCCAAACCAATCAAAAGAAGAATGTTAGAAAGATTCTGGGTAGGGAACTTTATTTTGCACATGGTGCTTACCACTTGAAATCGTGATTAATGCTTAAAGACTGATGAATTGTCTCAATGCCAATGTTTTCTCCACAAAAAAATAAAAAAAAATATTTTCAAAAATCCAAAAAATTGAATATTTTTAAAATTCTAAAAAAAATGAATATTTACAAAAAAAATTACATATTTCTAAGAAAATCTAAAAAAATGCATCATTTAATTTAGCTTGTATTAGTTGCACCCATGTTTATTTTTTGTCTTGCATTTTTCAGTTTTGCATTGCATATTTACTTTTATTTTTAATTACCTTGTTAACAAGGCTCCTCTCATTGACCTAAGTCAAAGTCAGCCGTAATAGGCAAAGGGATGAGTTGTTGTAAAGATATAATCCCCTTCCATCAAGTGTTTCAAGAACTTTATAGTAGGAGGGGAAGATTCTCACCACGGTCCACGGCAACTAAGTTCCCTCCACCCTTAACCCATTTTATTCTAGTCATTTATTTTATAACACCTTGTTATGAAGGTTCTTCCCTTTGACTTAAAATCAAGTCAAATGAAAAATAGGCAAAGGGATGAGGAATGGATAGATTTGATTCTTTTGTTAAGTGTTCTCAGGCACTAGAAAGCAAGAAGGTTAGATTCTTACCAAACATATGAAAGCAAAGCAGATACAAACACTAATCTAGACATAAACATGATATAAGTCCCGAGACAAGTACAAAGATACATCAACACTCACCACTACCCTCTCTAGAAGGATGTCCTTGAGGAAGAAGAAGTAAGTTATGAAAATCGGTGGCCTCCTCATTCCTCTGCTACTCAGGGGAGGAAACTAAGTAGTCAGCCATGCTAGGAGTCTGACTTCACTCTGGAACTACTCCATCTCGTGCCGTGCGACTCTGGCTAGGGTGCGAGACACTCTGATGAGTCTAACTACCGCTCTTATGGGTGCCACTCTAGTGAGAGCCACTCTGGTGAGTCCAACTCCGGGAAGGTTGGCGAGCTGTAATTCTCTATCATCCTATCATTTTTTTACATTTTTATACATTAGTTTTAGTTTGTTAATCTGAAAAATAATAAAAAGTGTTAGAGATAACCTGAATCAGGTCATTTTCTTTTCAGTTGTGTGTTTTATGTCATTTTCTTTATATATTCCACTTTGTTTAGTCTTAATTATCTTTTTCATATGTTTGTTTGTCTAGTTGCACAGGAAACCAAGCATCCACGTGTTGAGGACTCTTCTGCATCGGCCGGCTGTAGAAGGAGAAGCGTTGACCCGCACTATTCCCGCTAAGGTACACATGGTCATTTTTATAACATAAAGTGGAATCCGCAGTTCCTGGCGACCACACAGGTCTTAATTTTCCTTCTTCTCATCCTCCTCCTACATGACCCGAACTATCTCTTTGTTGATCGAGCGACGTCGAGGGATGAAAGTTTGCCGATCAATGTGAGTGTGAGACCGAGGTGGGTTATTTTTCGTGTTTTCTTTATTCCTTTCTCATCCCCTCTTGAGGTGGCAATCCATTCATGAACTACCCTGAAAAGGAGAGCCTCGTCATTTTTTGGAGTTGACAAAGGTAAGACTGCCCAAGTGGAGTTATGGTAAGAGGCCGAACCGCTAATTGGGGAGGTGAGGCAACTCAGTTGACTTTGGCTAGACCTTGATTGATAGGCATTGTATTCTTCAGTAGAGATTGTATGATTGACACTACCTTGGGATCAAGATGATAAAGACAATTCCTTAAAGAGTTTCTCCAAACTGTATGGAGTGGACTGATGGGCAACCCTTTGCACTTCGGGTTCCATAGCAGCATTGACATGGCTCGTTAGTTAGACCATAGGTAGTTGTTGAAGCTCGTAAAGACCCGACTCGTACTCTTGTTACTTGTAGTAGTCCGACCTCCCAATGTGGTTTCTGGACCTTGGCATCATGGGCATCATGTCGATCCTTCTACAAAAGAATGGTTAAAAAAAAGCAAGTGGAGCACACAATTGAAGATTTTTTGTTATATTTTGTTTTGTTTGATTTTTTTGGTTTCAATTTTGCTGTTGGCAAACAAGTTGTATGCAAAATTAAAGAGATTTCTTTTGTTAGGTGTTTATTTTTTTGTTGTCTTCAATTTTGGTGAGCAAGCAAGTTATGCAAACAAGTTTTTAGAATGACTACTCGACAATTTTTTGGTTCAAACCTTAGATTAGATAGATTGTTAGCAATTGTTCACTCAAGTTGGGTATGGTTCCTATTGCTTCAATCTCCAAGACCTAAGGTTGTCACACAATCACCACGAGTATGTACTTGGGTTCTTTGGGGTTTTAGGATGAATAGTACAACCAGCCCAATCATGCAAAGAGGAATACTCCATGAATGCGAACTTACAAAGGCCTTGATGGAAACAACCAAATCAACTAGGAAGGAATATCTTAGAAAAGAGGGTTAGAATCCACCAAGAAGGTGTTTGGAGGATGAGGGTGTGTTGGGAGAGAGAGCTCCCACCTTGAATGCCCTACAAATTGAAACAAGATGTCCGGTACCCAATGCAAGAAGCTAATGCAAAAGTAAAAATGGAGGGTAAGAGGAGAAGAAACAATCAATATGCGTAAACATGAAATGAAAGGAAGTAAGTAAATCAAGCATGCGATATGCAAACAAGACAAACAATCATGCAACAAAATAAACAATCTAGTGACTAGAACCGAATTAGAATGAAACTAGTTGCACAAACAAATCAAGCTAAAACAGTTAAAGACATTGGTTGTCCCACCGTGGTTGCCACAAAGTTATCGACTCCAAAAATGGGTTTGTCGTCTTATGGATCAGCACCTCAGGAAAGGGGATGAGAGATACGGAAGGAAACATGGAAAACACTTTCACACCTCAGTCCCACACTCACATTGATCCCTGAACTTTTGTCTCCCGACATCGCTCGAGCATCGAAGAGACGATTCGGGTCATGTGGGAGGAGAGTGAGGATTGAATAAACTTAATGCATGAAGAAATGAAAAATAAGTGGTCGTCAGGAGCCGCAGGCCCCACTTTATGTAATGGAAATAGAAAGAAATTGACCATGTGTACCTTAGCACGGGAGATGATATGCAGGTTAAACATTTTTCCTCATTGGCCAGCCAATGAGGGAGAGTCTCCAACTAATGCTAGCTTGATGTACCTGTGCAACTAGTAGAAAATAAGACAAGAAAACAAGTGAAAGAAGGATTAGAACTAAGTGAAGTGTAGTAACTGTAAAAACAATAACATAAAACAGTAATTGGAAACCAACTCACTGGATTCAGGGTTAGCCTTAACCCCTTTTTTTGATTTTTTATGATATATGAAATAATAAAAAAACAAAATAAAAAATGATGTATAAATGATGCCAGATGAATGACGAAGATGTAGAAACTTGAACGGCTCAAATTAAAGCTAAAACGGGTGAGATATCACCGATTAGGTCGAACAACACATAGGAGTGAATGCGCCCTCGACTTGAGGGCACGGTGGGCGTGCCCTAGGGTTGAGGGTGCGGTGGGCACGCCCTGGGACCGAGGGTGTAGTGGCACTGTCTAGCACAACATTGATGCAGAGATCACCATGAGTAGTCCCGATGTCGGACATTTGTTGCAATGGATAGAAGACTTGAAGAAGAAGAGTTTTTATGTTAAAAACTTCTCTTCACTATGTCCGTACAGCCCTATAGAAATTATGTAACTTGAAGAAAACTGGAAATAGTACTAGATTGTGCGACTTTGTTGAAATAGTCACCATGGACAATCCAAAAATCAGAATGGAATTTGTTTGTTTTAAAATAAAGAAGGCTTGCAAAATATTATTTATAATGAAGACACTTTGAATTGAATCCTATGATAATGGATCTGAATTTACCTTAGAAGTTGGAATTTAGACAGTGAAGTTCTGGAAACTCCTGGTGCAACATCAATGTAGAACATGCTATGGGCATCAAAAATATTGGAATTGAATGATTCTTGTTGAAAATAAAAAAGGACTCACCGGGGAACAATTTCTATGAAGTATGAATGGGCTGAATCTTCAAGTAAGTGCAGTGAATTTGACTAAGAAGATGATGACCAAGAAGAAGAGACTTTGGATCTGTTTGCACAGCGTCGGTGTAGAAGCTATCACAAGCCAAGGAGATGTCGAAATTGATCTATATTTGTTTTAAATGAAAGATAGATCGATGAAGAACACGTCTTCTAAAGAAAGCTTGGCCAGAAAATGATCAAGGAGATCTGTAAAAGCCAATGATCATAAAAGTAGCATGTCAGAGCATATACCGGCTTCTTTTAACTTCAGAATGATCTCCGGGCACCAAGATGAAGAGAGAATGATTTGGGAAGGTTGGGATGAGCCTAGGGTGGCTAGAAGACAAGGAGAAGAGCCCTGGATCATACCCAAATGAAAGGAATTTATAGAGGATCAAAACCAGTGTGAAAAGTAGAAACTGACCGACCACGCCCCTGATTCGAAGGCACACAGGTCGCTCTTTCAACCCGAGGGCGCGCAAGCCGCACCCTCCGGTTGAGAGCATGGTGAGCATGTGCCCACAACAGGGGCGCATTCGGCACGTCATTGTTAAAAACCTTCAAAAAATTCAAGAAAATTGCTAAAAATAGGAGTTGACAAAATGAATGCACCCCCGACTCGGGGCCACGGTCAAAATAAGCATTTTAAGAGAAGGAAACTTTCTAAAAATTGGTTTAGAAAGTGCAAATCGGGGTAATTTCTAGTTTTTGGAACTGAATGCGCCCTCAAATTGGGGGCGCGTAGACCATGCCCTCGGTCTGAGGGCGCGCAGGATGCACCCTCACTGTGAGGGCGCGGTGACCACGCCCCTGGTTCGAGGGTGAGGTACACTCTCTCTCCTACTCATGCGTGTTCCGCAAGCCGTAACCTACAAATGGGATGTCCAATTCAGCTCCCGTTTGTTGGTTGGATAGAGGGCTCTCAACCACAGCTCCTCAAGTTGGTAAACCAACTAGCACACATCCCGAGACTTCTATACAAGGTTGCAACTTACGATTTATCTTACTGGTGGTGTCGAAGGCCCGAACAGTGATCCGAAACTTGGTAAAGTGACGACAACGCAGAAAACTTCGAAATGACCCAGAAAGTCAGTGTAACCCGTACAACTAGGGTAGACGACGGAAACGATGGTAAGAACCCAAAAAACTCGATAAGGTGCTTGAAAGAGCCAGGGATGAACCAGAATACTCAGAATGACCAGAAAAGTCGGCAGCAACCCGTATAACACGGGTTGGCAACTGAAAATGATGGGACAAATACAGTATGCTCTATGCCACCTTGTTATTGATCCAAATAACCTGATAGCAACCGGGAAACCCTAACAATAAGTAAAAAACATAGATGACTCGATGAAAGGACACGACATAATAGTCCTCGCTCGACACACCCGGATTCGACCAGGGATCAACAACTCATCTTCAGATTTCTAATAAGCTCTTCAGCTCGTCTAAAAGGGTGGTTCAGTTTGATTTTGATGGTCTAAAAGAGATGTTGTCAGTTGAATAAGGTTTAAGCTCTAAATAAGGCTAAATTGGTGTGCCTACAAGTCAATAGTTGATTAGCCACTCAATCATAATCCTTTGGAAGGGTTCTATGCAAGCTTGGGGTGGTGGACTTGGTGGCCCATCATGATGGATCATGCACACATCATCCTTTGAGGGCCTACCCAGGTTTAACTATTAATGTATGAGAAGCCACAGTGGGGCCGTTGGTTGTGACCCAACTTGAGCGACGTGGGGTCTAGAGATCTCAAGGGTTCCTGAATTTTTAATGGATTTTGTTGGGAATAGTCCAGCATTGGCTAGAATGGCTTTAAGCAGCTAATTTTCTAGCCAGAGGTTCACCATTTATAGATTAGGTGGTCAACTCATATGTTTGTTATGTTGTGTTAAACTGCCCTCACCAAGGATGACAGAAGCATGTAAAGAGGACGACACCACGTCCGAGTTGTGGCCTATGCTAGAGCCACAGAAGAGGATATCTTTCTCTTCAAAAAGCACATCAGAGATTGTGATTATGCTGCTAAATTCACTACCCTCGTCTTGTTAAATGTTGATTAGGTATTTTGTAGGTTTAACTGGTGCCTGGATGTTTTCTTGGACCATCTCTTGAATAAGCTTTAGAAACAGGGAGCAATCCTAAGGTGACCTAAGAGGAGCTGGTGTGAGGGTGTGGGTGTAGTGGCTGGATATGTGCCATGTTAACAATGAAGTTAGTTTGTTGCTGAGTCTAATAGTGAGGTAGTGGTGGGTTTACTAGTTGTTTTCTAAGGTCAAGAACCTTGTCCTAGATCAGAAACTAGATGATGTCCTTGAATTTGTAGCAATCTTCAATGACATGTCCGACCATTCTGTGAAAAGGACAGAAGTTAGCTCCCCACTTCTCTAAGCATCATCGGGATGCTTCATTTGTGGTAAGCTGATCAAATCATCCGTCGTGTAGATGTTAAATAGCTTCTTTGAGTATTTCTAGATGAAAGAATATGGCTTGGCCAAGCATTCTACCCACGAGGCTTGGGGCCTCAGACTGTTGAGGGTCTTTTAAGGAGGCATTGTAACATTTTTCTTTCTGCCCCTAGGGCTATTATTCTTTGAGGAGGAGGAGGAGGTGTCCAACATGTTGACATTCTTAGAAACCATCAAAGGGTTATTGACATAGAAGTGTTCTATGTCAGCAATGGTAATGTTTTAAATCTTCAAAGGTCTAGATTCTTGTCCCTAGCACCTTCTCCTAGATTTTGGCTCGCAAGCCACTTTTGCATAGCACGACTGCTTCCTCATTTAAAGTGATATTAGCACACTTCATGCATACATTTCTACGTCAGCAACGGTAATGTTTTAAGTATTCAAAGGTCTGGATTCTCGTCCCCAGCACCTTCTCCTAGATTTTGGCTCATAGGCCCTTTTTGTGTAGCATGACTACCTTCTCATTCAAATGGGGATCAGCACACATCATGCATACATTTCTCCCATGGTGAATGTAGTCGATCGTCGATTCGTTCCACCTGTGGAACATAGTAGTCAACTCTACAAGGGTATATGGCTGCTCAGAGAAGTGAAACCGCTCAATAATTTTTTTCTACATATCAGGCCAACTAGCTACTAACCTGATTTTCAAATTTGAGTACCATTCAAAGGCTGTGCCTATTAAAGTGGTGGTGAAGTACTTGAGCAAGTACGATTCGCTATGCGCCAACTCGTCCATGTGATTGTAATATAATGCCAAGTGCTCCCTAGGGACCCACACCCATCAAACTTGGAGCACTTAGGCACATTGGAAAAATCTAAGGGGAGCCTAACATATTGGTGGTGTGGTGGGTACGGAACATAGTAAAGTTCCACCACACCATGTCCATCATTGTGTTGTGCAAGCCTCCTAGAAATCATCTGATATATCATAGCCCATTGACTGGGTTCAAGACTACATCAAAGGAGGTAGAGGTGCCTAATAATGAGGTGCGATGAAGACCTCATCATCCATGCATGGCCTTGGGGCCGGCTGCATAGGTGTGGTAGAATGTGATAATGCTATTGGCGGAAGCTCCCCTGTGCAGGGCCCATTAAAAGCCTCAGCAGCACTCAAAGTTTGTGCTTGCTGAGACTGGAGCATACTAAAATTAGAGAGAAGGGCCTGGAGCCATTGATTCTCATGCCAAAGGTATTTTAGGCTCAGTGTTGGAGGAGCAATGTTCTGCGTGTTGTTGTTAGTTCACATAGCCTCTCCCACATCATCGTGTAGTGAGGATTCGGTGATGGCAACTAGCTAGCGGCCAATTTGGCTCCCACTCTTAGGGCTAAAATGGAGCCTAGAGGCCTCTGGGATGTCATTTGGTTGATTGGCTCCCAGAGTATAGTATGTTAAGATTTGCATTTGGCCTTTAGGCTCCTGTGCTACTTGTCATCTAGGGGCACTGTTGGGGTAAGCCAACTGGCTGAAAACCACCCCTTTTAGTGGGGCAAATCCCGCAAGGTGGTGGTTGCATGGCGATCATTGCAATGGTAAGATTGCTTCCAGTGTGTGGTGCAAACTAAGCCTTTTACCCAATAGGGGTGGCCTTAGGCTATGACGAAGTGCTTGAAATGGCCCTCAACTACAGCCATGGTCAAGACTTCAGCCCGAAAGGCCCCTTGTCTAGGTGCGATGGATAGCAAGCCTTAAAGAGAGACTGTTCCAATGGGGGAACGTTGGCCTTTGGAAGCCACATCTTTGGGACAGGGGCAGAGAGTCTTGATTCTTGCCCCCAGTCAGCACAAGAGTCTATTGTTCGGGGCTCACGGAGGAAAGAAACTTGAATGATGGACTTTCCCCCAATCGGCATAGCTGGTCACTGAGGTAGAAAGTCAGCAGTAGGGCTGACTACTATAGTCTTCAATATGATAGGTGACTGTTGCCGAGACTTCTTGGGCTAGACTATTGATTGGTCAGCCGAGTGAACCAAGAACTTCATAGGGAGCTTGCCCCCAGTTAGTTGAGCCAAGAACTGGAATGGCTGGTCGACAAACTGACCATTCATATAGAATTTCTGAGAGGCAGGTGGCAGCACCTGTGGGTTCTCTTTAGCTCAGACCGCTGCTTGGTCCAGTGAGGGTAGATGGGCCGAGAGCTGTCCCTCGCCTAGGCTGGTTCCTTTAGAGCCACTGATCAGCTCAAGACTTCAATCATTGAAAGAGTGGGTTGCCCCCTCTCCACATCAGCTATGCCCGTTGATCGGCCAGTCTTCTTACGATGGGCGAAAGACTTATGCTTCCCCCATGCAGCCATGCAGTTTCAACAACAACGAGGGCATCTAGGGCCCTATGTTCATCTTCCAACTGGTCCAAAGTAGTAAAATAGTTGATGAGTGGTAAAACAACTAGCTGTAGTCATCAACGCTTCTCCTCCCTAAGCTTGGAAGGAGTCTTGCCAAAGGTAACTAGGCATGTGTGGTTCCAGGGACAGTGTACATTGCCCACCTTCAAGTTGTGGCAAGAGCCATGTTTGAGCCTCATCTTGCAGAGACTCGACTGTTTTAGTGTAGGCATGGACCCAGAGGTGATAGTGACAATGTTCATCGTGAATGACTCCTATAGAGGAGCTAGCTGAGGCATCTTCAGTAAGGAGGCCTCAAGGAATGGAATGACATCCTTGGCCACCATTTGGAGTTGCCAAAGGGAATGGATCTCCTTCTCGCTAGCGAAGGGCTCCTCTAGCATCACCCTAAGATGGTTGTGATGCAAGACAATCTTGGGAAAGCATCTGAATGTGATGCCAACAATGATGAAACCAATGCAACTCTAGTTGTTGTAAGCCTTAGAGTAGTGAACGCCATTGTTGATTTCTATTTCACCTACAAAAACAAAACAAGGCAGACTCGATTAGAAAGTTTCTAAGAGATAGTGGATGTGCACTTTCTCAAATCACTATGACAAAGAGATAAAGGGAAAGAGAGGTCCCACTTGTCAACTCCAAAAATGGGTTTGTTGTATCCTGATCAGCACTTCAAGAGGGTATGATAAAGGAATAGAAGCAAAGTGAAAAGGATCTCAACTCAGTCCCACACTCACATTGATCTCCAAACTTTCATCTCTCGACATCGCTCGAGCACCAGAGAGACGGTTCGGGTCGTGTGGGAGGAGAGTCAGTACAAAAAAAAACTTAATACATAAAGAAAATTAAAGGATGTGATCACTAAGAGCCGCGGACTCCGCTTTATGTAATTGAAAACAAGAGGAAATTGACATGTACATTAGCGTGGGAGATCGATGTTCGGGTTCAACCTTCTTCCTCGTCGGCTGGCCGATGAGAGAGAGTCCTCAACCGATGCTAGCTTGATGTGCATGTGCAACTAGAAGATAAGAAAATAAGTGAAAGATGAATTAGAACTGAGTGAAGTGTAGCAACTATAAATAAAGTGGCATGAAAAATGGCAATCAGAAAGAAACTCATCGATTTTGGGGTAAGCCCTAACCCCTTTTTTTGTTTTTTATGATATATGATATGATCCAAAAACTAAATAAAAATAATGTATAAATGATGCTGAATGAATGACGAAGAAGTAGAAACTTGAATAGCTCAAATCAGAGCTAAAACGGGGAAGATATCACCGATCTAGCCGAATAGCACATAGGTGTGGACGCACCCTTGAAGTGAGGGTGCGGTGGGCACGCCCTTGGTCCGAGGGCGCGCTGACACTGTCTTGTGTGACTTTGATGCAAAGCTTGCCACGGGCACCACAGATATCAAAATCAAGTTCTGTTTTTTGCAGTGGATAGAGAACTTGGAGTGGAAGATTTCCTTTGTTTACTAATTCTTCATAATATTCTCTTAAAGATCTATAGAAATTAGGAAGTGGTTGGAAATTGGAAACAATACCAGATTGTGCGAATTTGTTGAAACGATCACCACAGACAATACAGAAATCAGAATAGACTCCTGTTTATTTTAAAATAAATAAGACTTGCAAAGGGTTATTTGAGATGAAGACACTTTGGATTTAATCCTATAATAGGTGATTTGAATTTACCTGATAAGTCGGATCTTGGAAAGTGAAGTCCTGCAAATAACTGGCGCAACGTCGATGTAGTATGTACTATAAGCACCAAAAATATAGGAATTGAATGATTCTTATTGGAAATAAAAAATGACTCACCGTGTAACAGTTTCTATGAAGAATGTATAGGCTGAATCTGCTAGTAATTGTATTGAAATTGACTAAGAAGATGATACCGAGAAGAGGAGACTCCAGATCTATTTGCGTAGTGCTGGTGTAGAAGTTGTCACCTTGAGGGCGCATTCAGCACGTCATTGCCAAAAATCATCAAAAAAAATTTAAAACCTATTAAAAATTGAGTTGACAACATCAATGCGCCCCCAACCTGGAGGCTAGGTCAAAATAATTGATTTTTTAAGGGGGAAACCTTCTAAAACTGATTTGGAAAGATAGAAATTGGGGGACGTTTTTTGTTTCCACAACTAAACACTCCCTCAGTCCAGGGGCACACTGACCGTGCCCTAGGATTGAGGGTGCTGACCATGCCCCCAGTTCGGGGGCGCGCTCAGTTCTCTCTCTTGCACGCCCTACATCCGCAAGCCATAACTTGCAAATGGGATATCCGTTTCAACTTCTATTTTTGTGTATGAAAGACGACTCACAAACGCAGCTCCCCAAATTGATAAACCAGCTTGTACACATCCCGAGACTTCTGTTTCGGACTATAACTTTTGGTTTATCCTCCTTGTGGCGTCGAAGGTTGGAACGGTGACCCAAAACTCGGAAAAGCTAGCGATAATATGGAAAACTTCGCAATGATCTAGAAAGTCGATGGAAAATCGTACAACTCGGTTTGATGACCATAAATGACAGGAGGAACCAGAAAAACTCAGAAAGGTGCTCGAAAGAGCCAGGGATGACCGGAAGAACTCGAAATGATTGGAAAAGCCAGTGGCAACCCGTACAACTCGGGTTGACAACCAGAAATGACGGGAGGACTGAAAACTCGGAGAGATGCTCGGAAGGGCCGGGCATGACTCGAAGAACTCGAAATGACCAGAAAAGCTGGCAACAACCTATACAACTCGGGTTGATGATCGAAAATGATGGGAGGAATCCGAAAAACTCCAAAAGATACTCGAAAGAGCCGGGGACGACCCGGAGAACTCATAATGACCAAAAAAGTTGGCAGCAACCCGTACAACTCGGGTTGATGACCGAAAATGACGGGAGGAACCCAAAAAACTCCGAAAGATGCTCAGAAGAGCCAGGGATGACCCAGAGAACTCATAATGGTCAAAAAAGCTGGCAGGAACCCGTACATAATCAATTTTTTTTAAGTTCAAGTTTTAAGTGTCCGAGGCAGTGTCCAGTTGGGGACTAACTCCCCAGACTTAGTCATTTTTTCCAATGCCTAATAGGCCAGTTCAAGTCTCATTGGCAAAATGGGCCGGTCCTCAAGTCCTTGGGTCAAAGAGGCCAATTTTGATCTTCATGGGCAAGTAAGGCCTGTTCTTTGCACTTCAAGGCCAGCAAGGCCTGCCTTGTAACCTATATGCCTTAGTCATTTTTTTGCTTTGCTTGGTGCACTAGAAGATGGTACGCACCTCCATGCGGAGAGCTGGAAGGATGACCTATTTTTGATGCTATTTTGTGACCAACCTGATGATGTCCTAGGGAGCCAACAGAGGGGCACATAGGGACCTGTATAAAAGGAGTTCTAATGGGCCAAGCATGGGCTGATGGGGCTTCTGTTCGGCTGCTGCATAGGTGGGCAGAATTGGGGTCGATTGGATGGCCAAATGGAGAAGCCAAGGGGCTGTCCAGAGAAACCTAGTTAAGGGACAAGTTTATGGGCACACAAGGGCCCTGATTAAGGGACATGTTAAGGCACACAGGGGGACTAATTATGGATGGGATTAAAGGCACTCAGGGGGCCTGATTGAGATGCTTAGAATGGTCTGAAAATGGGGCACATGAAGGGGGCCTGATCTGGTGATCTGATGAAGACCTGATCAAGGGACAGCAAGGGGTCTGATTGAGTGGCTCAAGGGGGTCTGATTAGGAGACAGCAAGGGCTGGTTTAAGAGAACAGCAGGGGCTGTTTTTGTAAAGGCCAAGTGGGGGTGCCCAAGAGGGCTGTTTGCAGGCCATCCAGGGGCTGTGTGCACATGGACAGCAGGGGGCCTGAATTGGGACAGCAAGGGGTGCCCAAGGTGCTGATCTCTGATGGTTTATGTGACCAGCATGGGGAAGGGTCAAACATGGGACTGCTGATAGCTAAAATGGGGTCTTTTGAATGGCCAAAGAGGAGACCAAAGAGTGGAGAAAGAACTAGAGAAGGAGAGAAATGAAAAGCTACATAGAAAACACCTTCACTTACCTTCTCCTTACTTCTTTCTTGTTTCTCCTTGTGCTGCAGGTGAAGATGGAAGGAGAAGTGTGCCCACTCCTTTTGCTTCTTTGTCACGCCCCGGATTTTAACATGCACAATAGAACATAATCCAGTAACGTAATAGGGGAAATAAGCCCCAAAATATATCAGTTTGGAAGAAGATAAATGTAATATCACATCTAATATAAAATTTAATGATTCGTTCTAAAATATCAAGCTAAAAATACAATCTAATAAAACATATACCAGTCTAAGACATAAAGATCATTCAATATGTTTCTTGAAAATTGATCCACCACACTTCTGCTGCGCTAAACCTGATTACCTGAAAAATTATTAAAAGGATTGGAATGAGTACGATGACTCAGTAGATACCCCATCATACGCTAGATCGGATAGCCTAAAAGTCCTAGATGTTAATTAAATAGGTACCCAGACCTACAACCATTTTATACAAATATAGACTAGTCAATATATTAAATATTTGACTTAATCCACATGTTTTAAAACCACCAACCAACACCTATAGACACACCAACCAACACCTATAAACACTTTAAAATAACTTGAAATGATGAGGTAAACATAGGCATAATCACCTACTACATGCTCCATAAGATGATATACTATAAATGGGACAAACCATGCAACATAACATGATAATTGACAAAATGAAATACATCACTAGACCACCTATACCATACCATGCAATAATGCACCTATCCTCTAATAAGAATCACACCTTTTTCTTATTAGCAAGGAATGCGTCGTCTTGCCACCTCAACTAACTACCACCAAATCTATCATATATAGCAGTACCATATAGCTAAATGAAATCTCATAGTGCACCTAGGCAGTGGTGGCACAGGGACAAACCGCGGTATCTGGGATCGAAGGATGCACTGGACTGTTCTAACTTCCGCTGCCCTCGGGTCATAACTAACTAGTCTGGTGTAGCTATTTTCATTACAATTTCAATGTATCATGTATCCATATCAATCATGCCATGCCATGACCACATTTATCAAACAGATGACATACAACATATCACACTATGAAAAACATACCACTAATATAAATACCATGATCAACCACACCTAAACAACATGTTCATGCTGCTAGAACCATAAAATGACAAAATTAAATAATGACTAACATGATACTACATCACATACTCAACCTAACATGATATAACCATAAGGAATTAGATGTTGGCATCAAATTTTTCTGCTTAGCTTGCTTGATACAAGTTTCAGCAATGCCGAAGCCGGTGCAGAAAATCTAACCCAGATTCGGAAAATTCGTGAATAGATGATGTAAACAGGCTTTGTAAATGCCTTGGAATGGCCTTACATGCTACAAATGGCCAAGATAATGTGCTCATTACATAGCCCCAGTCAAGAGCTTCTCAATGGTGCCCAAAACATGAAAAACAGACACTGGAAGGCCGAAATGACCATTTTGCCCCTGACACTTTGGGACAAATTGGGACTCTAACATGGAATTCCAAATTTACCACATTGTCAAGGTTAGATAGATCTAGGCAACTCTCAAAACGGATCGAAAATCCGACCCCCGGATGAAGAGATATTCAAGAAAGAGCAAATCCGGACGGAAAGCCGTATGTTCTCGCACCAGGGGCATAATGGTCCGATTAGCTCTGGATCGACCCATGGGCTGAAAATTTCAATTTTCATGACCCAAAACTTTGATCTCATGAATATTGATGCATGAAAAATAAATTTGGCCAATGGGAGAAGGTAATTGAACTCAGATACAGTTTTCGGCATTATCGACGGCCGAGATCGCACCGATCGGAAAAATCAGTAAAATCAGAGATCCTGGGCATTTAGGGATATCTCAGCCACACATTTGGATGGATAATAATATCAATGGTCATCAATTATTGTCCCATATTTTTTTTGATTTAATTTTGGGTATGTTTAATCACTTTCTGGCCAAAATTAACAGTAGTCGTCGGATTGGGAGTCTTTTAGATGAATGGACTAGATTGGGTCTCTCTCTCTTCCATCCACATGCTTTGGTCGAACCTACCAGCTTTCTCTCTCCTTCCTTGTGCGCAATAAGCCCTATAAAATAGGAGAGGGAGGCGCACCCACCTCCTCCTTCCTTGGCTGGTGGGTCCCACTCAACCACTTCCCTCAACCACCTCCCATGGCTTATCCCTATCTCTCCCTTGGTTTATCTTCATCCTAACTAATCCTACAACTAACCAATCTTATCCTCATCCAAGCCTTGGTCGAACCAGCCTTCTTGCCACATGCCATGTGCGCACATCTCCTTGAAAGTTGGAGAGGGTGCGCACCCTTCTCTCCCTCTCTTTCTAGTTGGCGCACAATCACCTCAACAACCTCCCTTGAGTTATCCTTATCATCCTCAACCTCCCTTTAGTTATACTTATCTCCTATCAACAACCTCCAGCCTTATCTCCTCCTGGAGATGGCGCCCCTCAGCCCCTATAAAAGACCCCTCAGCTGGCCATGTGCAGGACAAGCTGATCACCCTGCGGAAGCCCTGCCTCTCCTCTCTCTACCCTGCTCCAAGAAAGCTTCTCCTTGCTTGGACGTCTTCATCAGCCAGTCAGCAACCTCTCCAGCCCCCTTGTGGTGTTCCAAGTGAAGAAGAGGAAGGTGAAAAGGCCTCCCTCTAGCAGGTGCGCCAGTAGCAGCCCAATCGGTGGTGCACCGATTCCAACAGCAGGTGTTCCTTCTTGGAGCACTGATTCCAGCCCTATTTTTAGCAACAAAAGAAGAAGAAGAATAAGGGTATAAGGCCAGCCATCTTATCCTTCAATCTCCAACAAGAATTGTGCAAAAAATGTGAGGGAAGATGTAGTACTTTCTAGTTCTTTTCCTCCCCTCTTCTTTCTCTTCCCCTCGGCCTTCTCTATGGCCATTCAAGAAGCTCCAAAAACTCAGCCTTCTTGGTACCACTTAAATCCCATGTTCAACTTCCCAATGTTGGTTCCACAAGCCATCAAAAATCAGCCTCTTTGAGCCCCTCATTTCAGACCCTTGCTGTCCATGTGTACACAGCCCATAGGTGGCCTGTAAACAGCCCATTTGGCATCCCCAAGCAACACCATGTTGTCACCTAACACCATGCCTCTTGTTGACATCCCTCTAGCAGCCAATTAGGCTTCTGAACATGCTCCTAATCAGTCTATGTTCGACCATCCTTGCTGCCCAAGTGGACGAACTTCAGAAAATACCCAAATCAGGCCCCTCTAATGGCTTGGAAACCAGCACCTACTTAACCTCTCTGATGGCCATCTAAACAGCACCCAATCAGCCCTATTCTCTACACAGATCCCTTACCCATTGAGGAGGATGGAGTGATGTCCCGGGCATTCTTGGATCCACAAGATGGGCCAAGTCTCTCCCGGGTGGGCTCTTGATCCCTTGTTTTGGCTGAAGGAGAGGGTGATGTCCTGGGAATTCTTGGAATCCGTACGACAGGTCAAGTCTCTCTCAGGCGGATTCTCAACTTCAACCAAGACAGCCCATTTGTGTGGCCTTCTTTATTTCAATATCAAACAGCCCCTTTGAGGCATTGAAATCCTTTTCAACATGCCCTTTGTGTAGCACTTAATCAACCCTTCCAAACTTGCCTTAAACCTGCCCCTTGTGCAGTCCCCTTTCCAACTCTTCCAAGCAGCACCCCCACAGATCCATTCAAGCCCTCTGAGGCTTCCTTTGCCCACTACTACAGCAAGATGGCAAACACTAGAAATCAAATTCTGCTGATTGTTAAAGCAGGCCATTCTAGCCCTTGGAGATCAAAACAGGTGCTGCGAACAAGTGCAACAAACCGAGGCTACAACAGGTCCTTGTAAGGACCAGGTTGGGGGTGATGGCCTGATCTCCCTTGGATCACATGATGGGTCAAGCGCTTGAGAAGGTGGCTCTCGATTCTGGTCCAAACAAGGTGTAAAATAGGCCAACCGGGCCATGGAGACATGAAGCTTGAATTGGGCCAACCGGGCCAACATGACATGAAGCCGGCCTTCTCAGGCCATGAGACATGAAGACCAGCCCATTGCGCTGATGAAGCTGGCCCATTGGGCCTTGGACACTTAAAATAAACCTTAATTAAATCTAAAGGCGAAATGCCAAAATTAAATAAGGAGTTAGTCCACAACTGGACGCTTCATTGGGCGGCTCATCCGGCATGCACCAGAACGTTGACCAGGGCGTAGGCATGGGACACGCTTCCCACTGCAGACGGACCCTTCCCACTACTTGGAAAGTCAAATAACTATGCCTTGTAGGATGGGTAAATTTCCACACCGATTGAAAATTAAGGCGGTATGCTGCCAAAATTTTCCCAATCAAGTGGTATTTTACACCAAGGGAAGGACATTCAGACATTTGCACTTCGACGAGCATTATTCATGGCATATGAACTGCCACATCTGATGTACACCAGCATGAACATGAATATTCAATGAACATTTCAAGTGCCGAGTTGATTGCATGTGACCGGGCATCGACACTAGCCTGACAGACCGGATGTGATGCAAACCAAACAAGAGTTAACCAAATCTTAAGTTAACTTAATTAAATCTGAAAATACATTCAAACTAATCTTAAAACATGCTTAAAACAGATCATTAAAGCTTTAACATTCAACAAAAATCAGATCTGACACAATCTGGAAGAAATGATTCAATGCATTTAATCCATTGTAGTTCAATTTCTTAAACAAGCGCACATGAAATAATTCACAACCAATCGAAAAAAAAAACAAATGAAGAAAACATTAATGCATATGAAATTCATCTTAAAACATGTCAAATTTAGATCATTAACAATTTGAAGTTCAAGTTTAATCAATTTAAACCAAACTTTAAAACATTTAAAACATACCGAATGCACCCGAATCGGTACTAAAACACCAACCAACATGAGAAAATCACATGAAAATGACTCAACACATGTCAATTAAATTTAAACAAGTCAAATTGATTAACACATCTAAAATATCAAGTTCAAACAAAAATAAAATAAACTTCAACCAATTGAAGTAAAACAAACCAAACAATTAAAACAAACCGAAACAAGTAACATTCAAATCCAAGTCAAATGGAAATATGAAATCAACATTTCAAACCATATCCAAATCAATTCATAAATCAACATAAACCAACTTCAAACAAAATCTAATCAAACTTGTTTGCATCTCATCGGGCCTGAAAGGCCGGGGCCCTTTGTGTTCTTTACACGTTGTGGATGTGCACGCTCTCGTCAAACAAGATCGCTATGGCAGTTAATCAAGGGTGTTCAAGTGTTTGCTCGATGTAAATGAACATCGGATATTCGCACCATCCTATGGAGAGAGGTCAAAAAATATTTTCACAGAACCCGAACCTCGGTTCTATACTCTTCTAATATCACCTGGACTATCTAGTAATTTTTATGGTCTATCACCTATTTTACTAGAAAATTCAGGTACGATATTTCAACATTCAAAAAAACAAATCTTTTAAACACATTTCAAGAATCAAAACGATTCTAGAGGTTCCCACATTAGACCCTGTCATCTGGTTAAAAAGACATAACATAGTCAAAATCAGATTTAATAATGCTAGCTAAGGCATTAACTACTCTTGTTAACCTATCACCACACCTATACAATGAGATTAACTCAAATAAGGTAACAAAGATTAGCTAGTTACATGTTAAACTGAAAAGGGATATGATCAACTAAAATCTACCGATCAACATGTCATAGACAACATAATTAACACCCTAACACGATCCTTATTACGTACAAAAGAAAATAACACCACTAATCATATTGATAAACCATAACATGCAATGGTGACCCGACTAATCAACTCATTAAAAACTACAAGTCATGGAGGGTTTAAATATATGAATTTAATAATAATAGACACGTCAAGAATGACTACCTTAACGACGTCGATAACTCATGCAATTTTTAAGGACAAATCGATTGAACAACGAATATGGGATGGCAACCGCAACGATGACGGCGAGAATGAGATGGAGTTAATCTTGTCTTAGTGCTGCCAATAAAAGGAAGAAAAAAAATAGAAAATAATAGAATAATACATTGTGAGAAAGAGTGCATCGAGAGGGATAAAAGAGAGAAGATAGAGATAGGAGATCTTACCCACGGTCAACAGCAATGGAGGGAGGTTGGTGACCAGTCAAAGTAGAGATATCGACCGACGTGAAGTCGGCTGAGCGGCAAACGGTGGCGAGATGGGACGTCAGTTAGCACATGGTCGACGGGGCTGGTGTGCTGACCACGGCTGAGGGCACGAGGCTACAGCGACATCGGAGTACAGAGGAGGTGAGCCGGATGGGGCTCCGCTGCCCAGTCCGCACAGAATGCAGCGCTGCTAGGTGCGACGGTGGCATGGCTCAGGTGCGCCGATGGAAGGGTGCTCCGCACACCATAAAAAAAGGTAAACTTACTCTTAGGTCCATTTAAGAAAATGACTTTACTAAAACCTCCGTTGACCACATTTCATTACTGTTTAGTCCGTTGACACTGAATTTCATTGTCACCCAGTCCATTTCTTCATCCCGTCATTTTCAAATCCCACTTTTACCCCCTCCCCCGAGTTCAATCGCTTTGTCCCTTTCTCGCCTTTCTTCCGCTTCAGGCGGGGGGAACGCCGCCGGGGGGGAGGGCCTTCGCGGGTGGGGGGAGCCTCGCCGGGGGGGCTTCGCGGTTTGCGGGCGGGGGGGAGCGCCGGCGGGGGAAGCATCGCCGGGGGGGCCTTCGCGGTTCGCGTGCGGGGGATGCCGCCGGGGGAGAGCATCGTCGGGGGGACCTTCGCGGTTCGGGGGGGAGCGCCGCCGTGGGGCTTCGCGGTTCGCGGGCGGGGAGAATGCCGCGGGGGGAGCCTCACCGGGGGGGAGGGGGGTTCCGCGGGCGGGGGGAGCGCCGCGGGGGGAGCCTCGCCGGGGGGGGGGGGGGGGGTTCCACGGGCGGGGGGAGCGCCGCCGGGGGAGAGCGTCGCTGCGGGGAGGGGGCCGGCGGGGGGGCACTACCGCCGAGAGGGCCGCCGCTTTCTTCAATGTGCAAAGGGCAAAAACAACATTTCAAATCCAAATTGGAGTGGGTATGACGATATTTTGAAAAAAAACGGACCTAATGGAAAGGTTTTTTTGAAAACGGACCTAGTGGTAAAGTGGTTTCCTTAAAACGGACCTAGTGTGCATTTACACAAAAAAAATCATGGCTGATAGATAGGACAGAAGCAAGGCGAGGAGGCTTCAAGGAGGGTGCTGGGCTGAGCAGAAGAGGAAGTAAAGGGGTGGGGGTGCTCACATGACGCAGACAGGGGTGCGACCGCATGCACTTCTTGGTGCAGTGCAAGGGGGAAGAGAAAGAGGGCTATGCTGCACCAGGATGGTCATCTATAGCCGGGCATGTGGATGTGCATCCGGCCGGGAGATGAAAGCGACGACAGTTTTGTTGAGGTTGCTTCGAAGAGACGTAGGAGGAGGCGTTAGGAAAGGGAGAAACGCATGGGATGGGATGATGGGACTAACTTTCTTAAATAAGAAAATAAGTTTAAAATATGATGGGATTTCAACGTGGGAAAGTGAGGTAAGAGAGAGATGGGAGAAAGTGGCCGAAGGGTTGGAAATAAAATATAATAACTTTTGATAAGAATAAAATCTAAATCACTCAAGAAATTGAAAAGTTGCAAGACTTCACCCTCACGTGGATGTCCGGATTATAAAAAAATAACTTAATCATAAATCCCAAACAATGCAGGATTCTCATTGTTAAGCTGGAAACAAATACAGGAAAAGATAAGATAAGATCGAATTTAGATTTACCTATTAAATTTAAATAAATACTTGTCATCTCTCTGACTAATAATTCAATGAAAAAAATTTCAATGAGATAGAATTTCTATTTTTTTTCTAGGTATTACATTCTACTCTCCATACAATAAATTTCGTCCTCGAAATTTCTAAACATTCTTACCAAATTATTGGAGTTCATCTTCTACTAATATCATCCTATGAATATCATTATTGATTGACAATATCCTCTCCAATTCAAATTCATAACCAAAATATTATATAATATTGACTCCCAATCCCACAAAGATTATAATCTCACAAAATATCTCACATCATATATGTATTCTCTCAAATTACATATATATCTAATTTCATTATTCTCACGTAGATAACATGAATTGATTGAATTAATCTCATATCTATCATAAAATCTTTTCAAAAATTTTACCTTGCAACTAAATCTTGATATCTGATGATCAATCTCTCTATTTAACTTATCTATATATCATCTATATCATCTAATCACATAACCTCATGACCTTAATTCTAATAATCATTTTTCCAAATCACTGATATACTAAATTTGAAAATTTTTACAGCTCAATATATTATGGATCAATTATCCTCCAAAAAAATATTTAATAATTTAATAGTCCTTATACAGCTCATATTACCTTGACTAAGATTGTTGACATTGATCATCATCTATCTAAAATTTTAAATATATTAAATCTGAAAATTTAACATCATAGTGTACATCCACAGTGCTATCAACAACACAATCTAGTTATCTAATTATGATCCAATATCAAATTTAATTGATCCAACCAATATCTTATCTAAAGACTGATATGTCTCATCGACAACACTAAAATGATTAGGTTCACTAAATCTAAAGCTATATCATCATAGGATTATAGGTATTGATCATCTAATGCACAAAACAAATAGAAAAATTCTTAATTATTCCTCTTACATTTCTTTATATGAACATCATTTCTAATAAATTGTGGTCTAACTAATTCATCTACTACATTTAATCACAGTATGACAATCAATCTATCATCATCTACTCAAGTCTAGATTTGAGTATGCAAAGTCTACTCCTAGCTAAGTTTGTAAATCAAGATTTGAAGAGAGAATGAGTTCTTAGTCAGATAAGCCTAACACGGATCATGGCAAATATAATAATTCTTGAGTCTAGATCAATAGATAATAGAAGATAATTAGGATGATATGCTCATGCTCTAATCAGATTGCCAAAATCTTCAACTAATTACAACCCTATCTTGATAATCACTTATGTTCTAAGGTTTATATCGGATCTTCTTTGAATCTCATCTTCAGTATCAAAAGATTAGCAACCTTATGCTCATGTTTATGTTTTCATAAATCTATTCCAAAATTCATATTGATAATTCATTCTCCGTATTTGATATTTCTCATCTTCTCATATAATGCTACAGAAGTTTCATTCAATTCAAAATAGTTTGATATCAATGCCTTATTTCCATTCAATCTCAAAACCAAGCTTCACAAAGTAATGATGTCATAAAATGAAGTATATCACAAGATTTATGTTATCCACTTATCTAATTAGTGTAATTATTCTTAGTCTCTATATCATTCATATGAATATGATCTCAAATATAATCACCTCATACAATTTATATTATATAAGTCCTCAAGATGACCAAATCTCTAACTTTCAAATTAATTCTGATGATTTTACCATTTTTAACAATATTGACATCACCTAAACCATAATGATTCAAACTTTAATCAAGTATATCAACTATAATATATTTTTTCTAAAGTTGTTTATATCAAATCATAATCAAAGAATTTATCTCTAACCTTCATCATAAGAATAATATCTATTTGTAATCACACATAATCAACAAATGATTCTCACTCTCAATGAGTTCTCAACTCTCCTATTTTACAAATCTATCTCTATATCTACCACTCTCACACAATACATTCTCATTTCTTCTTTAAAATAAGTTTATATTCATATTCTAACTGCTTCCAAACAATTAGCAAGATATATCCCATTATCATTTTATCTCTATCTAATCTAAAAGATCACTTCCAATAGACCAAGGTCCAAACTCCACATAAGATGAACCTATGATTGATCTCAACATAAAATTAAAATGATCCAGAGTCAAGATTTATCTACATTGATCAAATAAGATATAGTAACATAAAGAGTTCAAAATTTCAGCGTAAAGATGAAAGATCATGATTGAGGAGAGTATAATTATAATATCAATCAATTGCTGGTACATCACAACACCTAACTATAATCATACTCAAGCCATCTCTAATTCTCCAACTCATACTAGATCAATTAAATATCTCTTCTCAAAACTTGCACTTGATCCATATTTCATCCTTGTTAGCACAAAAAAAAATTCCGCCAATTCTAAGCATAATAAATTTCTCTTAATCTTACTCTTAAATTTCAAGTTGATAATCTCATTGGTATATCTCATTTCCTTTCCATTTAGAACCTTATACTCAATTAATAGTTCAATCACCATTTTACTTCCATTTGGGTAAATCCAATACTCAAAATCACATGTCATCCTATCCTCATACCACACATGGGTATCCTTCCATATAGCATACGAGGATAAATCAAATCAATCCTAGATAGACAATTGAATCATTATCATCATCTCATATAAATTATCTAATTAAATCAATTTAAGGATCCACTAATCTATCATCTATCTATTAATCATGTGATATAATTATGATTCTAACCATTAAATTCACCATTAATATAGATCACTAATTATGCTAAATCTGAAATTCCATCCTTAAAGTATAAACCAACCTAATAATGATCAAGCATCATATATCAATCATTCGATAATCCGATATATATAAATCAAGAATCTTGCCTTAAGATTGATAAAAGTAATTCTTAATCAAGCCAAATCACAAGATCGACCAAACCTAAAAATCAGTCATCACATATTAATTATTCAATCTAAACCTCTAATGACTCGATCACCCTCTAATATTAAAATCTAACAAATCCAATTTGATAATCTTATCTGATAAACATAAATCCAAACTCCAAGATCCAATAAATCTGAAATCTAAATCATCATAAAATGACACTGTAATTAAGATTGCCTTAAGATTGATAAAAGTAATTCTTAATCAAGCCAAATCACAAGATCGACCAAACCTAAAAATCAGTCATCACATATTAATTATTCAATCTAAACCTCTAATGACTCGATCACCCTCTAATATTAAAATCTAACAAATCCAATTTGATAATCTTATCGGATAAACATAAATCCAAACTCCAAGATCCAATAAATCTGAAATCGAAATCATCATAAAATGACACTGTAATTATCCAATGTAGACCTCTAATAATCCAACATCAATTTCTATGACATTCAATCAAATAATCAATCTAAATTATGTCATTGCCCAAGATCATTTTCTTCCAAACATCAATTCCATCTAATCAAACCGATGTCATAAACTCGGTCTAGTCAAAAAAATAGATCTTAAGGCTGAATTAATGCTCTGATACCAAGTTGTCACGCCCCAGATTTTAACATGCACAGCGGAACATAATCCGATAACGTAACTGGGGAAATAAACCCCAAAATATATCGGTTTGGAAGAAGATAAATGTAATATCACATCCAATATAAAATTTAATGATTCGTTCTAAAATATCAAGCTAAAAATACAATCTAATAAAACATATACCAGTCTAAGACATAAAGATCATTCAATATGTTTCTTGAAAATCGATCAACCACGCTTCTGCTGCGCTAAACCTGATTACCTAAAAAATTGTTAAAAGGATTGGAATGAGTATGATGACTCAGTAGACACCCCATCATCCGCCACATCGGATAGCCTAAAAGTCCTAGATGTTAATTAAATAGGTACCCAGACCTACAACCATTTTATACAAATATGGACTAGTCAATATATTAAATATTTGACTTAATCCACATGTTTTAAACCACCAACCAACACCTATAGACACACCAACCAGCACCTATAAACACTTTAAAATGACTTGAAATGATGAGGTAAACATAGGCATAATCACTTACTATATGCTCCATAAAATGATATACTATAAATGGGACAGACCATGCATACACCATGCAACATAACATGATAATTGACAAAATGAAATACATCACTAGACCACCTATACCATACCATGCAATAATGCACCTATCCTCTAATAAGAATCACACATTTTTCTTATTAGCAAGGAATGCGTCGTTTTGCCACCTCAACTAGCTACCACCAGATCTATCATATATAGCAGTACCATATAGGTAAACGAAATCCCATAGTGCACCTAGACAGTGGTGGCACAGGGACAAACCGCGGTATCTAGGATCGAAGGATGCACTAGATTGTTCTAACCTCCGCTGCCCTCGGGTCACGACTAACAAGTCTGGTGTAGTTGTTTTCATTACAATTTCAATGCATCATGCATCTATATCAATCATGCCATGCCATGACCACACTTATCAAACAGATGACATACAACATATCACGCTATGACAAACATACCACTAATATAAATACCATGATCAACCACACCTAAACAATATGTTCATGATGCTAGAACCATAAAATGACAAAATTAAATAATGACTAACATGATACTGCATCACATACTCAACCTAACATGATATGACCATAAGGAATTAGACCCTATCATCTGGTTAAAAAGACATAACATAGTCAAAATCAGATTTAATAATGCTAGCTAAGACATTAACTACTCTTGTTAACCTATCACCACACCTATACAATGAGATTAACTCAAATAAGGTAACAAAGATTAGCTAGTTACATGCTAAAATGAAAAGGGATATGACCAACTAAAATCTACCAATCAACATGTCATAGACAACATAATTAACACCCTAACACGATCCTTATTACGTACAAAATAAAATAACACCACTAATCATACTAATAAACCATAACATGCAATGGTAACCCGACTAATCAACTCATTAAAAACTACTACAAGTCATGGAGGGTTTAAATATATGAATTTAATGATAATAGACACATCAAGGATGCCTATACCTTAACGACGTCGATAACTCATGCAATTTTTAAGGACAAATCGATTGAACAACGAATATGGGACGGCAACTGCAACGATGACGGCGAGAATGAGATGGAGTTAATCTTGTCTTAGTGCTGCCAATAAAAGGAAGAAAAAAAATAGAAAATAATAGAATAATACATTGTGAGAAAGAGTGCATCGAGAGGGATAAAAGAGAGAAGATAGAGATAGGAGATCTTACCCATGGTCAACAGCAATGGAGGGAGGTTGGTGACCGGTCAAAGTAGAGATATCGACTGACGTGAAGTTGGCTGAGCAGCAAACAGTGGCGAGATGGGACGTCAGTTAGCACTTGGTCGACGAGGCTGGTGTGCCGACCACGACTGAGGGCACGGGGCTACAGCGATGTCGGAGTACAGAGAAGGTGAGCGGGATGGGGCCTTCACCTACAGGTGGGGGAAGTGAGGAGCATGGCTGGTACACAGGTCACTCAAGCTTGGGTGAGGTCACAGCCAAATGGCAGGCATATTTATAGAAAACAAATGGTGCCATTTGAAGGTGGAGATAAGACTAAGGGATAAGGCTCAAGTGGATGAGAGTCCTAATGCCAAAAGAGGTCTAGTTGAAAAGGATTTCTCATGCAAGAAGAAGCCTCACCTGTGAGACGTACACATGGGTAAGGCATTGGCGCACCTAACCCTACATTGTAAAGGATAATGTGCGTAGATCAACTAGGAGAAGGCTGATGTTCGACCAAAGGATGGCCATCTGATGGGTAGGATAAGACTTAGGGGGATAAGGATAAGCTAAATAAGAGATAAGGAGGTTGAAAGATAAGATTTATCTTAATCTTAAAAAAAAATGATAATAAAGTGAGATAATCTTCTAAATAAGATGATGGTAGGTTGAGGTGTTGGCACACCCCCATCCTACATTATAGAGAATTGAGCACACAAGGAAGAAAGGATAGACCTGGGTTCGGCCAGATGAGGCATAGGTTAGCCCATCTTGGGTTAGTCTTAACCACGGGTTTGATCAAAAGTGCTCCCGATCTGACGGATGTCATAAATTCTAAACAAAATCAATTAAATAAAACTTGAATTGATTAAAAAAATCTAGAACTTGCTTTGCTCGCCATTGATCCTATGATCCATCAATATTTGTGGCTGAGATCTTCTGAATTACATCACATCTCTGATTTTATAATTTTCCCAATCAGTGTGATCTCGACCGTCAATAATGTTGGAAACTATAATTGAGTGCAACTAAATTCTTCTATTGAATGAATTTAAATTTCAATGCATAAATATTCTTGAGACTATAGTCATGGACTGACAAATTGAAATTTTCAGCCTGTAAGCTATTTTGAAAATTATTTGGAACATCATGCCATTGGTGTGATTTAATATAAACTTTGGCCAGATTTGATATTTCTTGAATAATTTTTCAACCTGTAGTTGGATTTTCAATCCATTTTGAACTTTGTCTAACTCTATCTAATACTGATAATATGGTGAAGTTGAATTTTTTTGATATAGTCCTAACTTGTCCCAAAGTGACAGGGGTAAAATGGTCATTTTAGCCTTCTGATATATGTTTCCTATGTTTTGGGCATCGTTGCAAAACTCTCGACCGGAATTATGCAATGAACTTGTTATCTTTGCCATTTGGATCCTATCAAACTATGCCGAGACATTTTCAAAGTCTATTTATATCATCTGGTTCTTATATTATCAAATATGAGTCAAATTTTCAAACTAACTTTATGGGGTGTTTGGTTTCATGATAATTTTTTGTACACTTTCATAATAAAAAATTATTATTAAAATAAAAAGTGAACCAACTCATGACATAAAATTATCATGTTTGGAGGGATGTGATAACAAAAAAGAGTTACTATCATTCATGACCAAACAATGTGAGGGACCACAAGAAAAAAGAAAGAGGTGAGACCCTCTTTTTTTGTTTAAGAAGAAAATCACTTTCAAAACATAAAATTGTCAAAGTTGTCAAACACCTCTTTTAACGAGTTTTCTTACAATTTTTAAAAATTAAAATAAAAACTTCCATTATCATACAACCAAACACCCCATTAGTATTACTTAAATTTGTATTGAGCTGAATGAAAATTTTTGACACCAACGAACTGATTCCCTGTTCTATGAGTCCCCGAGCAGGCCAACTCTTCCCTCCGCAAATATCCTATAACCAAAAAAAAGCCGTTGCAATTTCTCTTCACCGACCTTGCGCGCAGGAGAGGTCTCCTCTCTCTCCCGGATTCCCAGCAAGTCCGTGCTTAACTCCTCCGCATGAGACTTCTCTTTTGTGGACTTGCTCGAAAAAAGACTTCTAAAAAGTCCTCTCTCTCTCTCTCTCTCTCTCTCGGGTGAACCTAGTGTGGCAGAAGGTTCCCCACAGCTCCCCTCTCCCTCCTCTCTCTGTCTCTAGTGGCGATCTGTCCCCCAAAATCACTCTCGGCAGAAGTCTCCCCTAGAGCCTTCTCTCGCGATCTCCTACCATGGGTCTCTCTCCCTCTCTCAACCTCCCTCCCTCTCTTGGTGACCTCCTCCAAAGCAGTAGCAACCCACAAAGGTAGGGGGCGGGGGGGTGATCATCTTCCCGTTAGGTAGATCATCCAATTTGGCAACAACTCATCGGCCAAGAGGAAGGGAAAGAGAGCACAACATCTGTAGCCACCGATCTGCCAACAGGAGAGAGAGCACAAGAGGAGAGCGGATCTTTACATCTGGGAGAGGCTTGGACTCGCGGCGGTCAACAGAAGTAAAAAGAAAGATAGCCCAGCAGACAGCATCGCAAGGGGCATCCACCAGCAGCCAGAAGCAGTATTTGCCAGAACCTCTTGCGCGTAGCCAACTTCATCAGGGAAAAGAAGAAGGAACAGGGAGTCATGCGCATACAACACCTGGCCCCTCCCTTTTCTGGCGATCCCTCTCTTCCTCTTCCTGCTCCCCTGTGACCTCCCTTCCTGGACAGCGGTAGCAACAGCCTTGACCCTTTCCTACTCCCACTTTTTATCCTTCTCTTCGAGCAATGGCACCCGTGGCTGGATGAAGCAAGGTGTCTTCCCGTTGCATCCATCCATGCTATTGCCAGAGTCTGCCATAGGAGGGAAGCCAAGTCTTCATGTTCTCTCCAACTAGTTGAAGCCAGCAGCCAGCCAGGAAGGAGAAGACCAAGTCCTACCAACGGAACCCCACGGTTCTTCTCCAGTCCCTGCACATAGACTTCTGCAGAAGGCTTTCACGCTGCAGTCACCAAGGGTGTAAGATTACGTTTTTTTTTTAGTTAATTAAAAAGAGAGAAAAAAAATATAGTTAATAATTATTTATTATTATTTTACCCCCTTTCCTCTCTCTATATATCCTCCCCTCGCTCCTCTCTCCCTCCCCCGTACGAGCACCCGGCGCCGCTTTTTCTTCCCCCGAAAACCTAATTTTCTCCCCTCCTCCAGCCTTTTTTTTCTTCCGCGCGTGCGCGCCTCTGCCAGCCGCCGCCGCGCGTCCTCCTCCATGAGCCCGGCGTCGCCACGTCGCCGGACCCCGTGAGCGCCGCCCGCTGCCGCGCGCGGACCCGCGCGCCCGCCGCCCGGGTGACGCTGTTCCTCTTACCGCCGCCCGCCTCGGCCCCCGCGCGTCGAACGCACTCGTGTGCGCCCGCCGCCCGCCGCCTCGCCCGTTGACCCCCGCCGCCTCCCCGCCCTCAAGAAGCCGCCCGGCCGCCGCGCGTCGCCGACCGCCCGCAGCTTCCTCGTACCGCCGTCGGCCCTCGGTCCCCGTGCGCTCGTGCTCGCCCGCCGCCCGCCGCGGCGGACGCCGCCGTGTCACCGCCGACGCCGCCCCCGCGCGCGTGCCACGCGGCCGCCGCCGCCGCGTCACTTCGCCGCCACGTCAGCCGCCGTGCGCCGCCTGCGCCACCCGCGCCCCGCGCGCGCTGCCGCCGTGCGCCGGCCACCTCTTCTCTCTCCAGCGCGGTAATACATCCTCTCTCCTATCGCCCTCTCTCCTATTATCCTCTATCAAGCTCCCTAGTTTATTATTTCCCTTCTACCGACAGATTTTAAGAACACCTACCCGGCTCGATTTTTCGTCGCCGACGCAACCGCGGCAGTTTCGTCGCCTGATTCAATTTCCTTGGAATTCCGTGCGCCGTTCGCCGTTGCCGTCAAGGTAGGCATCTCGGCTATTCTTAGCACTCTAATATCTTTGATTAAACCGTAAGAATCATGCTTAGATCACCAGGATTAGAAGATTGTAGTTAATGGGCTGTTTTTGATTTATCTGCACATTTGGATAGAGTTAGATTAATTTGTTTAAATTGTGCATGCTTAGATTAATTTGGTTATTCATGTATGTTAGACATCATGATAGGTTGTGTATGTCTAAATTTAGCTAGTTTAGTATGTTTGCATCGCGATGAACCTTAATCATGTATATCTCGATTTGATAAAAAGCCGATGTAAGGTTTAGGCATAATATTGTTAGAATTTAGTTTGTTGTCTTTTATGTGATAGGTAGTTCTGTTTAAGTTTGTAATTGTTATGTTTAGGTTATAAATTGCATGATTCTATTCATATGCATTAGTTTGTATTAGACTGTGGTATGGTATGCAAATATGTGGTGCATAGAACCATGGGTGTTCATCTATGTATTTCATGTTTGATTGCCAATTAAATGTTCCTGTTTTACTGTCTGAGTTATTTATATGCTTGCATGGTGTGGAATGTGGTTAGTGCAAATGTAGCCGCATTGTGGTTGTTTTGTACTTCACCGTAATTAAATTAGTGGCCCGTGGGCAGCGGAGATTAGTTGAATCTGGAGCATCCTTCGATCCCAGATACCGCGGTTTATCCTAAGTACTCCCCTGCCTAGGGGTACTATGGCATTTAGTTACTATATGTTACTTCCTACTATATGGTAAATCTAGTGCTAGTTTTGTGATGTGACTACATTTTATCACATGGAGCATGGTATTTACTCAGACAGGTGTTTAGTTGTGTATGTTGGCATAGATGTTAGTGTTCTAGATGTGTCATTGGTTTTTATGTCAGGTTAGGTGTGTTATGAGCATACCTAGAGTAGTCTATTGTGTAGGTTATGTTAGTTTTTAATGCATATAGAGTCTAGTTATCATATGGGGTAGTTGAATGACCTTTGTAATCAATTAATTAAAGATATATGATTAGTTAAATCCTATGTATTAAATCTATTTTTTAGGCTTAATATGTATTGTATACCACTAGAATCATTATTATAGTGGGGTAGTTCGGGTGTAAGTCCTACTGAGTCTGTGGTGACTCATCCCTTCCGTTGTTAATATTTTCAGGAGTGCAGGTTTAGCGCAGCAGAAGCGTAGTGGTATTTTGGAATTCGAGGAGCTAATGGATTTCTCATTCAATGTCGGTATTTATTTTGTTTAGATAGGTGTTTGTTTATGGTGTTAATATGTTGTAAAGATTGGAATTGTTTATTTGGATTGTGATTTTAATCTTATTTGGTTCCAGACCGATATTTTTTCCCGTTACGTCGCCGGATTATCTTTCGATGTGCATGTTAAAAATCCGGGTCGTGACAAAAGGGAGATCCCATGGCATCCTACTTCCCAGGCCACCCGTAGCACCTCCATTCCCCCATCCTCTGTCTTCCAACGATAGCATCTCACACTCTGTAGGTGGCCGAGAGAAGAGAAGCAAAGAGAGACGGAGCAGGAAGGTCCAGCGACTCCATCCTACAACAGGGACGACATCAGCAGCAGCCTTCCTCCCCCACAACAGAAGCCGCAGCCACCTACGGCCCACCCCAATTGTAGTAGTAACATCTCCAATAGGCAGCCTATCATAACCTCCTGCGCGTAGCCATCTTCTCTCGGCAACATCACATTCTGCCAGAGCCAGAGAGAGGAGAGAAGGAGGCATCCACCGATCTTCTCTTCATGTCTGCATCTCCACTAGCCTTCTGATCTCCACAGTACAGCACCTGCAAGGGAAGAGAAGCCACACTGCTGCCTTCCATGCCAACAGAACAGGGGCAGTCACCAACGTGCAGCAGCGGTCACCTACAGCAGAAACAACCACCAACAAAAGAAAAAGGTATAAGAAGGAGAAACGTAGTGTACCGGCGGACAGCCCTTCCGCCTCCTTCCCTCTCTCTCCCCCTCTCTTCCTCTCTCCAAGGCTGCAGCCCTCCTGGAAAGTCGTATGTTGGCTTCTTAGCAGCACCCTCGTGGCCCTTCAAATACCCCCTATGTGCAACCCCCCCCCCCCTTCGGCCATTCAAATCATCGGCCAAGTAGCCCAAACAGCCCCCTTCGGTCCCCTTTTCTTGGCCTATCCGAACAGTTTGAAAACATCCCCCTGTGCGACCCCTGCTCAAACCCCCAAACAAATCCTGAACGGATCCTCTAGGCTTCCCCATTCAATCCCTTTTCTGCGCACCTATTTAGTCCCCTGAACAGACCACCAAAACAGTCTTGTTTGGTCTCTTTTATTTCTACCTGCTATAGCCCTTTCGGCTCCCTTGTTTGGCATCCATTAACAACCCCTAAACCAGTCCAATTAGGCCCCTTGGCCTGCCCTTTGCACAGCCCACTTCCAGCCCCATTGTGTCTCTTCAAGTTTGTCATTCTCCTTTGTGTGTGGAGATAAGGGGACAACCCGAGGCCATTTGAAATCCGTGTGATGGGCCAAGTCGTTAATCGGGTGGCTCTCTACCCTACACTCTCTCTAAAACAACCCTCCTTTTCGGACACCCAAACAGTTCCGAAATCTTTCCTTTGCGCAGACCACTTTCGATCTCCAAAAATAGTCCTTCTTCAGCCCAAATTCAGCTCATTTGAACCAGTCACATCCCCTTAAAACACCCCATAACAGGTGCTAGTTCGGTCAAGGTGAAACCAATCAAAACAGGTACAAAATAGGCCATGCTAGGCAATCAAGGTCCAACAAGTTGAAATGGGTCAACCGGGCCGACATGACATAAAGTCAGCCTTATCAAGTCATGAGACATGAAACTAGCCCATTAGGCATTGGATATTTAAAATCAATTTTAATCAAATATAAATGTGAAATGCAAAATTAAATAAGGAGTTAGCAGCACCACATTGGCACTCCACCTTGGATGGTTCATCTGGCTTTGCACTAGAATGTTGACCTGAACATAGGCACAGGCCAGCTCCCATTGTCAATGATCCTTCCCACGATGCAACGAGTCAAATACTTATTGCACCAGACGGTGAAATTTCTCACCGATCAGAAAATAAGGCGACATACTGCCGAAATTTTCTCTGTCTTGTGGGACTTTATATCATGGGAAGGACATGGACATTTACATTCACACTTGAATAGCAAGGACATGGCATATGAACTAACAAAATTCAGATGTACACCGACATTAACATAGAAATTCAATGAACATTTCAAGTGCCGAGTGCCGAGTCGATTACATGTAACCGAGCATTGATGCAAGCCCAATGAACTAGATGAGATGTGGACTAAACATAAATAAAATGATAAAAAATATAAAAATATTATAAAAACATACTTCATTAAATCTGAAAATGAAAAGAAATCAAATTCTAATAATTTTGAAATTCCAATTAAGCTTACCTAATTTAATAAAAACAACTTCTCAACCAAGTGAAAATTAAATAATTAAAAAAATCAAATAAATCGCATCAAAAGCACTTTTAAAACAATAAAAATTAGTCATAAAACAAAAAATAAGTAATTAACAATATGAAATTTAGAACCGACCAAATCAAATCAAAACATCAAAAACATTTAAAACACACCAAACATCAACCGACATAAAAGATAACTAAAATACCATTCATATGTCATCTAAACTAAATAAATAAGATTTATTAAAACATCAAAATTCATCAAATTCCAAACTTAAAAAAGTAAAATTCAATAAATTGAAATAAAAGCAACCAAACCTAGTTCAAACCGAATCAAATCAAGTAATTCAACTGGAACATAAAAATTCATAAAAGTTCAAATTCAAATATAAAACTATTTCAAACCAAACAAAAAAACCAACCTCAAATCAAATAAATTCAACTTTCAACAAACTAAAACAACTTGTTTGCATTTCATTGGGCTCGAAAAGCCAGAGCCCCTTTTGAGTTCATTCTTTTATGTGGATGTGCATGCTCTCAAACAAGATCTCTATGGTGGTTAAGCAAGGGTATTTAAGTCATTGCTTGATGTAAATGAATGCTGGATATTCGCACCATCTAGAGGAGAGGGGTCAAAACAAAATTTTTATAGAACCTAAACCTCGGTTCTATATTTTTATAATATCACTAGACTATTTAATACTTTGATAGGATACCACCTAGTTTCCTAGATAGTCTGCAACATTATATTGAAATCTTTCATACTTTAAAAATGATCAATGTTCTCACAAATTGGCATGCCTAGTGGGACCTCTCTTTTCCTTCACCTCTCTACCATAGCAATCTGAGAGAGTGCACATCCACTACTTCTTAGAAACATTGTGATTGGTCAACCTTTTTGCAAGTTCAATGGTGGCTCATGAAGGAGTCCTTTACTTACAAACTTATGGCGAGCAACATGGCATCGGCTCGATCACGTCGGCATTCAACTTCAACGAGTTTGTAAAGATCGTGTTACTCTCCGACCAGCTCAGAACCATTTTGGAGTCACCACCTACTACTGAGGACGTGGCAATGTTGCACCCTCACTTGCTTCCCCACACTGCCTTTCTGGAGCTTGGCCTAAGCACTGCCAAGTTGCTCCTAGAGAATGCCCAATTGTCTCCCGCACATGAAACTTTTATACTGAATTAGGTCATCGTCAACTTTGGGCCCATGGCTATGCATGCACCCATAGTCATAGAACCTACTCCAGCTGTTACCCTGACACCTACTATGTCTGCCACAACATTTATGCCCATTCCCATGGCTGCACCGATACCTACTCCAATGCTATTCATCCTGAGAAAGATCAAGAGTGAGCGAGGATCCCGTCGGCAATGTGCGTTGCCAATGGGACTGCACCTGCCCATAAACATTGATCAAGTTTTTTTCTGAGCTTAGGGAGGAGAAGTGCAGATGACCACAGCCCATTGTCCTGCCACTTGTCAATCGATTCTCCACTCTGTATTGGTTAGATGACAACAACGGGGCCCTTGCGATTCTCGTTATTTATGTTGTTTCAACAGCATGGAGGAAGCATAGACCTTCTACCCACCCCAAGAAAGTCAATTGACCAGTGGCCGGATATGTTGCGGGGAGGGTGCAGCCCTCTTTTCTAAACTTTATAGACATGAGCCGATCAGCAGTTTAGAAGATGTCAACTTAGGCAAGGGACCAAACCTTAGCCTACCTTCCTTCACTGGACTGACTAGTGGTGCTTTCCAAGGAGAACTGGTAGGTGCCACCATCTAGGGGTGGGCACGGTTCGGTTTGGTCCAGTTTGGACCGTTTTTTTTTCCAAACCAAACCAAACCGAATCACCCTCCCAAACCGAACTGAACCAAACTGAATCAATTAGGTTTGGTTCGCTTTGGTTCGGTTTAAACCGAAAATAAATAAAAATATTTAAATTAATTATTTTTTACATATATATACTGATTTTTATGTTAAAAATAATGAAAATAAATATTATTTATTTATTTATAATTAATAATAATTAATTATAATTAATATTATAATAGTTTTTTTATATTTTTTTGAATAAATCGGTTTAAACGGTTTGTTTTGGTTTAAATCGGTTTGGAGATTTTTCAAACCGAACCAAATCGAAAGGGGGTCCAAACCGAACCAAACCGAACCGAATGGGCTGGTTCGGTTTGGTTTCTCGGTTTGAACCTTTTTGTGCCCACCCCTACAACCATCTGCCAACCAGAATGTCTATGAGGTTGGTTAATTTTCCGAACAGCCTTTTCTTTTTTCAACTCAGCCATCCAGGGGCAAGCTCCCCACTAGATCCTCTCGCCATCAGGCTGACCAACCAGTGGCTATAGAGGCCAAGAAAAGGAGGCAGCCGTCACCTTCAAAGGCTAACAGACTTGAGCTGATCAATGACTCTAAAGATAGCAACTCGGGTGAGGGTCCAACCCTCGGCCTGTAGACACGCCAAATTGGCCTGATTCGGAGCCCCAGACTCTTATTCCATAGGAGATATCCCTTTTTTGACCGTTATCTGATCCAGATTACCTCGTGGACATGAGATAAGGACATTGGTGGAGCCCCTTGTGAGTTGAGAATGGATCGATGATTTCTGGAATATTGCCGAAACCTTCAAGCGAGAGGCGCGCATGAACTGTAAAAACACGAAGCCTGCTCGATGACCGACCTTGAATGGTCCATAATTGAAGGTCTCAGGAGTCCCGCATGTGTTCCGTAACATTCAGGGTTTCCGAGAAGTCATTTCAGTAGGCCTCAGTCAATGACGGCTTTCGTTACGGCTTTTTCGATCTGTACTGACACGGCTATCATGGACCACGCATTAGGCCTGTCCAGTCATCACCGGGTCTTTTTGGGTCATCCGGGTCGATTCTAGCCGTATATTTTCATCAATCATGGCCATATGTCTAGTTCGGTCAATTTTAGGGTTTCGCGGCTTTTACGAGCTTCGGTTCACGTTTACCGGGTTAATCTCAGATTTTTCGATAACTTCAGGTTTTCCAATCGTACCGAACTTGTTCGGTCATCATTTTAAGTCATCCCGAGTTAACCCGAGATTTCTCGACCGGAACCGTGCTCTTTCGGATCTTCGCCACGGGTTTCGGCTTTTCGCGAGAGGGTAAAACGGTAGAAAGCCCCGTGCGAATGTCTAGGGAGTCATGCCGTCTGTTTTACTGACTTGAGGAGGTGCGTCTTTAGGTCCTCTTTCCAACGCAACAAACGGGAGCTAAATCGGACATCCCGTTTGCAAGATACGGCTCGCGGAACACGCGCGCAGGAGAGAGAGTCTACCGCGCCCCCGATCCCTTTGAAAAGGGAGGGCGCGCCCTGCGCGCCCTCAAACTTCCTTTGAAAAGCGGGGGCGAGGTCAATTTCCAAAAATCAGAAATTACCTCGATTAGCACCTTCTAAACCGGGTTTTTAGAAGGTTTCCGTCGAAAATTTTCGATTATTTGTACCGCGCCCCCGGTTCGGAGGCGCGTTACGTATGTCAAGTCAATTTTTAGCAATTTCCGGAAGTTTCCGGCGAATTTTAGCAGTGAGACGCGTAACGCGCCCCCGCTCCCTTTGAAACAAGGGGGCGCACAGACCACGCCCCCGAAGTGAGGGCGCGCCTTGCGCGCCCTCGTCCCCTTTGAAAAGCGGGGGCGCGGTCGGTCCCGTTTCCATTTTTTGCACCGGCTTCCTTCCCCTATAAATTGAGGGTCATTCTCAACGACCCAAGGTTAATCCCCGGTGCCTAGCTCGTCCAGAGGTCGTCCAAGCTCTTCTCCTAAGCCGTCCCGACGTCCAAAGGCGATCCGACATTGAGAGATCGATCCCAAAGTGAAGGACAAGGCTCGATCCGGGTGTTCTACACCAACCAACTTCATCGACTTCTGCAGAAAATGCGGTATTCCTTATGCAAAAGTCTTGAACATAGAACTTATTCCTTTCTTCGTCATCTTTCATCTCCAACTGACGGAACTCGATTCTGACTTGCCGTTTGTTCATGGCGATTGCTGCACTGAGAGCGCGCATCCAGGTTCTGTTTTCAATATCTGCCCACTTTCAGAATTTTTAAAAACTTCTACAAGAGGATTTCAGAGAAATTGTCAACATAGGAAATCTTACTCTCTGAGTCCTCTGCGTACTCCAACAAACTTCAATCGATTCTGACATCGGGGTCGTCCGTAGCATCCTCTGCACTAAAGTCGCGCCAGGAGGGTGCAAGGCAACCCGAACCGGCTTTCTTCAACCACCTCGGCTTCAACTCAAGCCGATCCATTCCATAAGCTTTCTCAACTCATTTTATTTACTGTTTTAAATCATATTAAATTAATTTGCATCATTTTTACATAATCAAAAATACAAAAAAAGGGGTTAAGGCTCACCCCGAAGCCGGTGAGTCCAATTCCAATTGCTTCTTTCTCATCTTCTTACTACAGTTACTACACTTCCCATAGTTCTAATCATTTTCTTTCACCTGGTTTATTGTTCTAGTTGCATAGGTATATCAAGCTAGCATCGGTTGGAGACTCTTCTTCATCGGCCGGCCGAGGAAGAAGAAGGTTGAACCCATATCCCGATCTCCCGCGCTAAGGTACACGGTCAAATCAACTCATCTCTTGTTGTTATCCCATAAAGCGGAGCCCGCGGCTCCTGGCGACCACCTCTTATCATGTTCTAAGTTAATTCATTCCTCACTCTCCTCCCACATGACCCGAACCATCTCCGGTGCTCGAGCGACGCCGTGAGATGAAAGTTCGGGGATCAATGTGAGTGTGGGGCCGAGGTGAGGACTCTTTACAACTTTCCGAGTGTTTTCTGATTCACTCCCCTTTTTCCCCCATTTCATCTTCACCTTCTCTTGAGGTGCCGATCCGGAACCCGTTTCTAGAGTCGACAGCTTTTTGGCGACCACGGTGGGACAACCAATGTCTTCAACCGTGCTAGCTTGATTCAACCGTGCAACTAGTTGTTTTCCAACTTGGTTCCCGCGTGAACCGGCTTGTCGTTTACTTTTTCCATGTCAATTTGCCTTTAAACTTGCTGTTTAATCTTTTCTTTAAGATTGTACCCCATGTGGACTTAATTTGCTTGTCTTTAATTTCAACCCAGTTCCCACGTGAATCACCATTTTCTTCTTATAAACCGGTTCCCGCGTGAACCACCTTTCTTTTCCAACTCGGTTCTCGCGTGAACCAACTTATTTTTAGATCGGTCCCCGCGTGGACCACCTCTTTACAGCACCTTTAGATTGGCCCCACGTGGCCCTCTTTCTATTTTGTCAACTCTTACACTGGTTCCCGCGTGAACCACCTTTTTCTTCACAAAAACAGGTTCCCGCGTGAACCAACCCATTTTCTAAACCGGTTCCCGCGTGAACCAACCCACTTTCAGATCGGTCCCCGCGTGGACCACCCTTTTGCACCATTTTAGATTGGCCCCACATGGCCCTCCTTTTCTTTTTCCAACCAAACAAACCGGTTCCAGCGTGAACCACCCCTTTTTCCTTCAAAAATCGGTTCCCGCGCGAACCACCTACCCTTTCCAAAACCAGGCTCCCGCGTGAGCCACTTTATTTTAAAATCGGTCCCCGCATGGACCATCATTTTTCCTTTACTTCATATTTGTCCCCACTTGGACACTCCAACACAAGCCGGTTCCCGCACGAACCACCTTTTAGTTGCTAGTTGCTAGTTACTTGTTTACTTTATCATTGTTTGCCTTGATTGCATTCACTTGCTTGATTTATTTAATAGCTTTCATTCATGTTTGCATATTGATTGCTTCTTCTTCTCCTAACCTCCATTTTTCATTTTTGCATTAGCTTTTGCATCGGGTACCGGACTTGCTCCGATCCATAGGACATTTGAGACAGGGGCTCTCTCTCCCAACACACCCTCACCCTTCAAACACCTTATTGGTGGATTCTAACCTCTCTTCTGGGATATTCCTTCCTAGTTGATTTGGTTGTTTCCATCAAGGCCTCCGTAAGTCCCCATCCGTGGAGTATTCCTCTCTGCACGATTGGGCCAGTTGTACCACTTTCCCAAAACCCGAAGAACCCAAGTACCTACTCGTGGTGATTGAGTGATAACCTTAGGTCTTGAAGATTGAAGCAATAGGAACCATACCCATTTGAGTGAACAATTGCTAACAATCTATCTAATCTAAGGTTTCAACCCAAAAATCGTCGAGTAGTCATTTTAAAACCTTGTTTGCATAACTTGTTTGTTCACAACAATTGAAAACAACCAAAAAAAATTCTTCTTTCAAAACACCTAAAACAAAAAAAACAAAAAAATCCCTTTTAATTTTCGTGTTCAACTTGCTTGCCAAACAACCAAAGTGAAACCAAATCAAATCAAACAAACAATCATAACCAAACAAAAAAAGTCTCTTTGCATTTACACCTTTCATTTGCTTTCTTTCAACCATTTTTTTAAGAAAATTTGACAGGATGCCCATAACACTAAGGTCCGGAAGACACGTCGGGATGTCGGACTACTACGGCCAAGAAGAGGAGTACGAGACGGGCCACCACGAGCTGCAACAACCCATGGTCCAACCAGAGGGCCATGTCAACGCCGTAAGGGAGCCAGAAATTCAAAATCCTACTCATCAACCTGCTTCACTTAGCGTGGAGCAACTCCTCCAAGGTCTATCTCTTCATCTAGACCCTGAATCTTTTTCACTTGTGCAATCCTTGACGAAGGGCAAGATGCCCACCAATCAAGATCCGGTCGAGGGAAATCAAGCCCCCTCACCACCTCAATCAGCAGTCAGGCCCCAAATCATCTCTTCTCCTGGGCAACCCTGCCGTGTCTCCACTCACCCCGTTATGGGGCATTCACATAATACTATTACAGTTCTTGTTTCCAACCTACCTCTTCCAACCGAATCACCTAAACACTTTGCTCCCGTGGCTAAGGAATCTAGCCTCACCCAGGCATTAATGAACAAACTTAACCAGATGGATGAGCGCTTTGAAGAGATGAGGCACCGCCTCGATTCTAAAGCCATCCCTGAAATCTCTGTCCCGTCCTTCCCAGTTCTACACCTTCCTCCTTCAGAGATACCAGTCTTCCAATGTTACAACGGGACTGGTAATCCTTTCAACCATCTAAAGAGCTTTCTCTATGACTCCGCGTTCTGGAAAAATGACCGCAAAGCACTTGCCTTCCTATTCCATTGGCCATTGGAGGGATCCGCCCTGGACTGGTTCTATTCTCTTGATTCCATTGAGGCGGCAGATTTCGACATTGTCAAGGCAAAGTTTATACAGAGGTACAAGGATCGGGTGGGGCCAGCCTGCTCGATAACTGATTTAATTGCCTAAAAGATGAGGCCGGATGAGGACTTTGCCAGATTTGCTGATCGGTGGAGGGGAATGGCTGAGAGGCTAGTGGATACCATCTCAGAGGGGGAGCAGGTGAGGATGCTCATTGGGAACACCTCGCCTAACCTTCGCAACCTCCTGATCATGCACCGCCCAACAACCATGAGTGAGTTGTGTGATAGCGCCCGCTACCTCCAAGCCCACTTTAAGGACGCATCCATGATCAACCCATTCGACACCAAGCCCCGTAACACTAGAAAGCCTACACCTGTAGGACCCACCACCGAAGGGGTAGTAAACAATGAGAGCATCAATGCCATGGGTAACCAGGGTGGGTATCGCCAAAACCAATACCGTAACCCACAACCCAACCAACAATACCGCCTAGCTCCTCAACTAGCTCCTCAGCCCCAGTAGCAACTTGCATACAACCGAGCACCACCACAGCAACCCACCTACAACCGAGCGCCCCAGCAACCAAATGCCTACAACCGAGTGCCTCAACAACAACATGTCTACAACCGACCACAACCACAATAGCAAGCTTACAACCAAGTGCCACCACCAGCCAACCGACCTAGGAGGGGGGACCCAAGAGAGAGTACTATCCTCAACTGCCATTCCCCCTCACCGAAATCTTTAATGCATTGATGGCGGAACAACAGTTGGAGCTTCCAAAGAAGAGAGAAGGATGGCCGGCGAATGTTGACACAACAAAGTACTGCGCTTATCATCGGTATTCTGAGCACACAGTGGATGTCTGTTTCCAGTTTATAGACTACATTCATGACCTCAATGATCAAGGGAACATTGACTGGGCACAGATGGGAGAATCTATTCAAGCGATGAAGGCATGTCAGAATCAACCACGGCAACAGCAAGCACAACAGCAGCCCGGCCTGGGCATAGTCCAAGATCCGCTGCCGGTACATGCACCCGTACAAGCACCAGCACCAGCACCACCAAACCAACGACTCGGCCTCGTCCACTCCACCATCGAGGAGTCAACCCACCATGCCCGCCATACCAACCCCACCTACAAACCGCACCATACTCTCCATACCGAGAGTTTCCCCCAGCCCACAAACTACCCAAACACCACTACCCTCACCAACCATTAACCCTCCACGGTGCCTAATCATTAGACCACCGCCGACCTCCCAACCAGCACCCCAACCTAACCCACCAACCACCATTAATCCTCCACGGCGTCTAATCATTAGACCATCACCACCAACACCCCAACCATCACCCAACATACCGGCCTCCACCACTCCACGACCCCTCATCATTAGACCGTCACCACCAACACCCCAACCATCACCCAACATACCGGCCTCCACCAATCCACGACCCCTCATCATCCGATCCTCACCACCCCTACCTACCACGGGCTCCTCAACATACCAACCAACCCTACCATCACCATCATCACCACTTCCCCCTACCATGCTGCCACCGGTACTTCGTAGCGGGAGGATGTTCCAAAGGGTCTTCCCCCAGGCCGTGATGCAACCACAGGAGCAAGTAGAAGAGGAGGCAGTGGAAGAACCGTTCCCGGCACGGCATATGACTTATTGAAGCACTTGGACAAAATGCCGGCACGGATTTCAATTCTAGAGCTGATAAAGAGGTCAAAGAACCATCAGGACATTCTACAACAATACTTGCAATGAGTCATGGTCAATGAGGACCTCCCGCCCGAGAAGATCATTACTGTCCTGACCCAGAGGAGTGAACATCCGGCACTCACATTTACATAGGAGGAGTTGGCACGGCCAGAGATCAGGAAGTATGCCTTGCGTGTTGCAGTAGTCATCCGAGGCGTGGAGATCAAGTCTTGCTTGATTGACACCGGAGCGTCGATAAATGTCATGCCGCCAAAAACATTGCAACTTTGCGGCATCTCTGATGAAGAAATTGAGCCTTCTGCCGTCACGGTGACAGCCTATGACAACTCCCGAAAGCCGGCACGAGGGGTGGTTACGTTGGAAGTAGGGCTCGGGCCGTGTGCTATCACCGCCGAGTTTCACGTTCTAGAACTGGACCCTACATTCAAAGCTATCTTGGGACGTCCATATCTTGAGGTAATAGGAGCTGTTGCCTCCACAAATCATCAGTGTCTGAAGTTCCCATACAAGGGCCAGGTGATTAAAGTAACCAACATCCCCATTCTGAATGACGTTGATGACCCCTCTTCTGCACTGCCAATATCAAAATATGTCCAACCGTTGGTTTCCACTACAGAGCTACCCGAGGTCATGATGTTAATGACGCCTCCAGATACAGTTGCATGGCAGATGATGAAAGGGATGGGCTATCAGCCAGGAAAGGGGTTGGGAAATGAGCTGCAGGGGGTTGTGCACCCCATTAAAGCCGTACAAAGACCAAAGAGACACGGGCTTGGCTACGAGCCCAATTTCACTTCGAGGATGGTCTATCGGACAAAAAATACCATGGGACTCCAAAAATTCTTTATCAAAGGGGAGACCATGATGATGGCCAGGGACGAAGAAGAAGAACCAGTCAAGAGGAGGAAGGCACCAGAGCAAGAGGAGGAAGTGGATCACCTGAGTTCATCTTTGGCTCAGTTGTTCATAGAGGAGGAAAAACCAGTTGAGGGCAAGTCCATCTCTAAACAACCTGTCCACTTGAACCCACCTCCAAACAACATCCCGCGTGAGCCGTATCCTACGGTCACGTATTTCAAAATCCTCACTCTATCCCTCTTGGATTCGTTTGATGGGCTATCTAGCCCAATTCCTACTTCTGGGCCAAAATGGCCACCTGAACTGATCACTGGGCTTGAGAGCCCGTTTAAATATTTTTACTCCACTGGGCTTTTATGCCCATCCAACAACATTGGGCCCACGTGCCCACCAATCGGGCCCACGTGCCCTTTAGATTCATTTTCTTGCTTTGGGCCCGCATGCCCACCATTTGGGCCCACGTGCCCCTTAGATCTTTTCACTAGCTTTGGGCCTATCTGCCCATTTCTTATCATCATCGGGCCCGCGAGCCCATTTTTCTCCCTTTTACTTAAGCTTTCTATTTCTGCTCAAGCCCCACTGGATCATTCTCTTTCTATTTTTGAAAATAACCAAAACACCCAAAAAAATGTCTTCTCGCAAACTCAGTTTTCCATTGAGGAGATGTCTCTACTTGTCTCGGAGGGTGCTCCCAACCAGGGACCCCTCTTCTCCAACTCACTGATCGATCTGCTCGATCCTTCACCCATTGTAGATACCACCTTTTCAATTCCATCTTCTTTAGGAGTAGTTAGGGTAGGAAAGAAGAAAATTCGAGGTAAACGTGTTCTAGAGAGATATCTCCAACAAATAGCTCAAAAATAAAAAGAATGTGCAAGGCTGCCAAGGTTTCTGGAAAATGCTATCCAGCTTGACGAAATCCAATATGAGGACGAATTCAATGTAGATCATACACTGGGATTTTACGAGGTTTTATCAGAAAAGGATCCTGACTTCGAGGATGGAATTGAGGACTTGACTGATGCGTATGCATCTGGACTTAAAATATTTGAAGAACCATTAGCCATGGTGGATGAAACGACAAAAGAACTGAATCTTGGAACACCGGAAGATCCCAAGACAATCCTTCTAAGTGCAAACCTCACTCCCACTGAGGAACAGAGTTTAATTGAAATTTTGAAAGAATATAAGGACACTTTCTCATGGACATATGAAGACATGCATAGGTTAGACAACTCTTTAGTTGAACATCGTCTAACTTTGAAACCTGGAGTTACCCCGGTCAAACAAAAATTAAGGAGATTCCACCCTGATGTTGCACTTAAGATGAAAGAAGAGGTCGACAAGTTACATCAAGCAAAATTCATTAAGGTTGTCCTTTATCCGCAATGGGTGGCAAACATAGTCCCTGTCATGAAGAAGGATGGTCGAGTTCGGATCTGTATAGACTTCAGGGACTTAAACTGAGCGTGTCCTAAAGATGACTTTCCTCTACCTCATATTGACGTACTGGTTGATAACACTGCTGGATTCGAGATGCTATCATTCATGGATGGCTATTCTGGATATAACCAAATCCGGTTGGTGTAGACACGCAATTTTGGCCTAGTTGAAGAGCTTAAATTCTTGTTTTCATGAGTAATATTTGAGTAACCTTTCAAGGGAACCAAGTTTTCCGGAAAAATAAAGTTTTTCGGCACATTTCGAAGAAGATCGATAGGCGTTGACCAGGGTCAAAGTGCCCAATATACAGGGCGCCTGGCGCCCTACTTATAGGGCACCAGGCGCCCTATAAATAGGGCATCAGGCGCCCTATATATAGGGCACCAAGCGCCCTATAAACAGGGTGCCTGACACCAAATCAAATCGACTTGACTGGCTGATTTGACCCCTCGCAGTGACTCGTCTAATCGATTTGACATATCTCATGATGCTGGTGCCCAATATATATGGCGCTATGCCGCGTGGCACTGCTTTTCGAAAATGGCCAAAGTACCCTCTTTTGGGCTATAAATAGACCCCCATTTGGAGCTGGGAGGAGGTTCTAACTGGGTGCCACCCTAGAGCTCATCCAACACCACGTTTCTAAGCCATTTTCACCCTCCATAAGCCTTCAAACCGATTCAAAACTCTATCCCAAAAACCCAAAAAACCTGCAGTTTCCTTCTTCAGAAATATGATTTTTCTCCGACTTTGAGAGCCTCTACCCTCCATTTCCCTTACATCTAGTGCCAAACCACTCTTCCATTAGCTTCACTTGAGTATTGGCTGCTTGAAGAAGTCCTTTTTCCGTCTTGGAGGTCTTTCTACACTCCGGGGCGACGCCGCGAAGAAGGGAAGAAAATCTGCTGAAGCCAGTCCCTAGTGCCCCATAAATAGGGTGCTTTGACTTTGGTCAACGCGCCCCATCAAGGGGACACCTGCAGCAGGCGCCCCATATATGGGGCACTAGCAGGGGCAGACCCCATTTTGTATTTTTTTGAGTTTATTTACCTTTCCGGTCAATCCTTTACTCCCCCCTTTCATTTTAACTCTCATTAACATGTCATTTAGCATATATTGAGCCACTCATTTGCATTTTCATGCATATATAAACCTTCTAAATAGGGGTTGGGATTTAGTCCCAATCCGGTTAGTCTCTTTCCTTTTGCATGTTTGAATTCAAATTTGAGCACGATACTATGCTTTCATTAGAACTAATGAACCTTTCACTTGTTTCTATGTTTTCTTATGAACATTTTTAGGTAAATCTGATTGAGGCGGAGCTTCAACCGGATCGAAGATGAAGGACTCATTAAGCTCTCTTCTTTCGGCCGGCCGAGAGAGGAGAAGTTGGAACCCAACAATCTCCCCGCTTTCAAAGGTACGACAGTCATTTCTCTATTTCATTTCTTTTCATTCTACTATATTTTGGAGCCTTTGGCTCCTGGCGACCACACCCACTAACATCTCATCCACCAAGTCCCCAAAGCAAGTGTAGGGGCCGGAAGAGGGAGATCTACGGATATCCCGTTTCGGGTGCTTACACCTTTTGGCGACCACGGTGGGACCGACTTTGCTTTAGTGAGTTCTTCTCTTCTTTCCTAAGAATGTCCACTTGAAAACATGCTTATTTTCACTTTAGTTCTCATTTAAGCCATTTCCATTTCTTTGCATTGCTATTTACTTGCTTACATGCTTGTTTGTTTCCTTGAAGCATCATCTTGTTTCTTCCAAGTTTACTTGCTCTCTGTTTATCTTTTTAAAAGCATACCGATCTGATTTCCAACTTTGTTAATCAACTTATTTCACCTTAGTATTTTAGATTTCATCTTCTTTCATCCCTTGTTAAGTATACTTGTCTATTTCTTTCTAAGTCTAGTTCTCCTTTAGCAAATCTTTCAAAGCATGCTTAGTTAAATTAGTGCTTTCTTCCATCCTAGTTTAATTTCATATCATTGTCTTGTTCATTTGCTTCCTACAACATCTCATTAATCATTGTATGATTTTATTTTCTTCTTGCTTGCTTCTTATTCCTTGACATTTCACTTGCATTTAGTTTGCATTGGAGTTTCGGGTTCGCCCGTCTCTTTAGGACATCCGAGAAGGGAGGCTCTCTCTTCCCAAAGCCCCACACATCCAAACACCCCTCTTGGTGGTTGCCAACTCCTCCTCCAGGGATTCCCTCTCGGAAGGACTGGGTAGCTTCCATCAAGACCTCCGTAAGTCCCCAGACGTGAAGGATTCCCTCTTCACTGATCGGGCTGGTTATACCATTTTATCCCAAAACCTGGAGTACCTATTACCTACCGCTGTGAAAAGAGTGACAACCTTAGATTGCTCGGCGTTGTGAGAGCATAGGGTCCTACCCATTTATTTGAGTGAACAATATTTCTCTTAACAAGCCATTAATTTGAGGTTGAAACAACAAAAAAATTTGCGTTAATCATTCCAAGTCTTTGCTATTACTTGTTTGCAAACAAAAACTGAAAATTAAACAAAAATCCCAAAATCACCTAAAAAGAACCAAAACAAAAAATTTTCTTGAGGTTAATTTGCTTGACAACTTGCTTGTCCGACAAAAGAAAATCAAAACAAAAAAGGGGTCAAAAATCAAAACTAAAAAAAATCCTTAAGCTTTTATTTGTCAACCTTCTTTTTCTATTGTGTTTATGAATTTAAGGTCAGGTCGAGTTATCGGAATGGCGGATCAAAGATACGAGCAACTACAGTTGGAGTATGACCAATCTTATTTCTATCCTGATGCCGTGTGTGCCGTCAATGAACCCGAAGTTCTCCCCGAACCTAGTCAAACTTCTCCTCAACCCAATCCAAATTCACTTTGGGAGGCATTCTCTCATGCCGACCCTACCCAACTTCAGGCTATCAAAGCCATCCTCAAGGGCAAGTCGCCCGCCGACCACATTCCTCCCGAAGGTGGTCTTCACATCTCTACCCCTCGGTCAGTGGCACATCAACCCAATGTGCCCACTCATGGCCATTCTCATACCGGGCTCATGGCCCCAATTTCTCCTCATCCGGTGGCTAATCTAGATCATCCCAATCCAAATGTTGTTGTTCCTTGTAGACCACCAATATATTCTTCTAATCATCTCAACCCTACTCACCCTTTGGTGCATCCCCCAATGTACCCTTCTTATCCGGCCACTTCAGCCCATCAAATCTCAATCCCAGTGCTCCAAGCACCCACTCCTCCTCCTCCTCTTGGGGAACCTTCTGTCGATCTTGCTATGATTAACAAAATCAATCTCATGGATGAGAAGTATAGAGAGCTTTGACGTTTAATCGACACCAAGGCAGTCCCCGAAATTTCTCTTCCTTCTCTCCCTACTTTTCATCTACCTCCCTCTGAGATGCCGATATACCGTCGCTACAATGGAACCGGTAATCCCTTCATTCATATCAAGGACTTTCTATATGAGTCGGTAATGTGGCAAAATGATCCAAGGGCCCTTGCTTTTCTTTTCAGAAGATCATTAGAGGGTTCAGCTTTAGAGTAGTTCTACTCGCTTAACTCTTTGGAGGCGAGTAACTTCGAAATTGTTAAAGCTAAATTTTTGCAGAGATATCAAGACAGGGTCGGACCAACATATTCCATCACCGACCTCATGGTCAAAAGAATGATAAATGATGAAGATTTTACCAGATATGCTGATAGGTGGAGGTCCATGGCAGAAAGGCTTATTAATTCCATTTCAGAACCAGAACAAGTGAAGATGATCATCACCAATGCCACTCCAGCCTTAAGGAATATGCTGGCTTTGCATCACCCCACCTCCATGAGTGAACTCTATGAGAGGGCACGGTACATTCAGACACAGCTTAGGGACTAGCCTATCATGAACTTGTTTGATCCTAGACCCCGAGCTGTCAAGAAAACCACTTTTACCACAACCGACCCAGTGACTGAGGGCGTAGTGACAAACGAGAACCTCAATGTTGTAGGGAACCCACCTAGCAATTATCAACACCAGTTTAGGAACCCTCAACAAAATCAACCATTTAGAAACCCTCGTCAACCTCAACATCAACCTCAGTTCCAGCCTCGTCAACAACAAGCTCCAATCCCTTAGCGACCGCAAGCCCCAGTTCCCCAACCAGTGCGGCATCAACTTGCCAACTACAACCAAGCACCCCCTCCCATGGCCTACGAACCCCGAAAAATAGGACCTAAGAGAAACCATTATCTGCCTTTGCCATACTCTCTCATAGACATCTTTAATGCACTCATGGCGGCAGGACAAATTGCCTTGCCAATGGAGAAGTTGGAGTGGCCTCAAAATGTCAACATAGAACGATACTACCTGTTTCACAGATATCCTGGGCACACCGTGGAAAATTGTTTTCAGTTCAAAGACTACATCCATGACCTTAATGAGCAAGGCAGTATTGACTGGGACCAGATGGGGGAATACATCAAAACAGTGAAAGATCAACCTCATCGGCAGCACGCACCAGCTCAACAACAACAACAACAAAACCCTGGCCTAGGGATCATTCAAAACCCTTTGTCTCCACATGCACCCGCACCTGGGAATCAACACGTTAATCCCATATTGATCTCTTCCGAGGAGTATCATCATCGGGGCCATTATTGGCAAGTTGAGGGAGCCACCTCCGCCATGCATGTCAACCGAACCGTCCATTCTATACCCCAAGCTACATCAACCAACCCCATTACTCTCAACCGGACACCCATCATCCGAGCACCATCACGACCCATCATAACACCACCAGCCACACAACTCCAATCGGGACGAACCCTAATCCGCCCGGTTAATCCACCACAAACATCACCACCACTAGGACCCATCATCATCCCTCCCCAAGCAACTGTACCTTCACAACCTACCTACCCTACTATGCCTCAAACCACCATCATTACATCCATCGCAAGAGCTCCCATCATTCGACCTAACCCACCACCCACCACTACCACCCCAACTATAACTCCTCAACTTGCCACAGTACTCAGGAGTGGGCGCATGATCCAAAGGGTCTTTCCCTAGGACGGTCAGTCAGGGTTGGTACCAGAAGCAGAAGAAGAACACATCGGAGAACCGTTGCCTGGGACATCCTATGACTTGCTGAAACATCTTGATAAAACCCCGGCACGGATCTCTATCTTAGAATTGATCAAAAGATCCAGAGTCCATCAAGAGGTTCTCCAACAGTACTTACAGCAAGTAATGGTAAACGAGAGCCTCCCCCCGGAAAAGATCTCATCGGTTTTGGTCCCAAGAAGTGAGTACCCGGCCCTTACATTTACAAAGGAAGAGTTGGCCGACCCGGAAATAAGGAAATGTGCCTTATGCATCACAGTCCACATCAATGGAGTAGGTATTAAGTCATGCTTGGTCGATACCGGAGCATCCATTAATGTTCTGCCACCAGAAACATTACATCTTTGTGGAATCTCCGAGGAGGACGTCCGGCCATCTCAAATAACAGTGACCGCATATGACAATTCGAAAAAGCCTGTCGATGGCATGATTACATTAAATGTAAAGCTTGGACCTCGGACAGTCACTGTCAACTTTCACATACTAGAGATGGATCCGACATACAAAGCTATTCTGGGACATCCCTATTTGGAAGCACTAGAGGCAGTCGCCTCCACCAACCACCAGTGTCTTAAATTCCCTTACAAGGGACAAGTGATTAAGGTGACTAGCATGCCCCTAGATCATCCATCTTCTCCATCACCACCCCTCGGGTTGCCAAATGAACTGATTTTGACAATCTTGGATCTTCCAGAAATAAGTAAGCAGCCCAGACAAGTGTGGAGAATAAAAAGAGAGAAAAATGAAACTATTGGGTGGCATATAATGAAGAGTTTGGGATACCAAGAAGGCCAAGGACTAGGCAAAGAACTTCAAGGCATAGCTGAGCCAATCAATCTAATGAGGTTACAACCAAAAAGCGGGGTTGGGTATGATGGAACGACAGCGAATGGTCAGAATCTCAAAAGCAGATACTTTTTTGGATGCTTACAAAAATTTTTCATCAAGAAAGAAACCATTCAACTAGCTGAGAACAAAGAGGAGCAAGAGCTAGGACAAGACAAGAGAAGAAGAACTGATGACCTTGAAGATGACGTGTATCCTGAAATATCTCTTTTATTTTCCATCGATGAAGAAGGGTCAAGCAATGAACCACTCCAGGCTGAACCACCTGTTGACCCACCCGAGGGTCATATTGCCAAATCGACTCGAGAAAAAGTCCAACCAACTCCACGAGAGCCTTCCCTCATTATGTCATTTTTTGGGGCCGACGCCCCAACTCACTGTGATGCTCTCCCCGGGCTTCTTGGCCCGATCCCTATTTCTAGGCCCTCAGGCCCAACTTATGGGTCCGCGTACCCACTTGTTACTCTTGGGCCATCGAGCCCCTCTACTGAATACGGGCCTCTGCGCCCATTTTATCCAATTCTCGGGCCCTCAAGCCCATCTCCTAAACCCAGGCCCTCGAGCCCACATCCTCCTCTTATTAGGTCCATGAACCCACCTTCCTCTATGATCATCCGGCCTACTGGCCCATCACCTCTTTCTGTCAACATTGGGCCCGAAAGCCCCCTCTATCAAACATTGCTCGAAATCTTCCCCTCTTTATCAATATCTCCGCCTACTTTGGCTCCCATAGTTGATCTCACCCCAAATCGGGCACCTGAAGCCCATTCTATCTTTATGTTTGCTTCCCAAAAAGCAATGTCCTCCTCGAAACTCAAATTTCAATCAAGGAAACATCTCAACTTTCCTCGGAAGGGCATTCGGCCCAAGGAGCCACCAGATCCTTGATTGACCTTCTTTGCCCTCCATCCTCTCCAATAAATTATACTCCATCCACCTCCTCTTCCTCCTCTTATTTACCTTCTTCTTCTTTAGGTTTAGTTTCCAATAAAAATAGAACAAAAATCAGAGGTAGGAGAGTTCCAGAAAGATACCTGCATCAGTTAGCTCAGAAAAGCTTAGAATGTGCCAAGCTACTGGAGTATCTAGAAAATGCGATTCAGCTGGATGAAATCCAATATGAGGAGAAGGATAACATTGATCAAACTTTGGGGTTTCTTCCTCTCTCAATTCGACATCACCTACATCCAACAGAAGGCAATCAAGGGCTATACAATTATTGAACACCTTGCTAATCATCCCATTCCAACCTTTGACCCCATCCAATCAGAGTTCCTCGATGAAGAATTGATGTCCATTCGATCTTCCAATCTGTGGACTTTATATTTTGACGGGGCATTAAACTCCTAGGGTAGAGGGATAGGGATTGTTCTTCTGTCACACAAAGGTGTCACCATTCCACAGGCTTTTCAGCTCCATTTTTCAGCAACAAACAATATAGCTGAGTATGAAGCCTTGTTGGCCGGACTGGAGGCCGCTCACTTCTATGGTGTCACTAAACTAAGGGTGATCGGTGATAGTCAGTTGATTCTCCGTCAAGTGCTTGCCAAATACCGCACATCTCATCCCGGGCTCAGACCATACCAAGAACTCATCGCCTGTTACAGCAAGCTATTCTCCAAACTCGAATTCATTCATGTTCCTCGTGCTCAAAATATTCTTGCCGATGCTCTCGCTTCCCTGGCATCTTCACTATCTGTCCCGCTAGGCAGACAGGTTAGGATGATCTATGTCCGCCGATGAACCATTCCGGCAGTGGAAGATGCACGATTCTTGAGGGTTAAAGAAAATTTTGAAAGAAAAGAGTACATTGAGCAAAAGGAGGAAGTATCTTTGGTCTAGTTGGAGGAACTAGAAGAGGGTGAGAAACCATGGTATCATGAGATTACGAATTACTGTCAGGATCAGACATATCCACCGGGATCAACTGCCGAAGAGAAAAGAGCCATAAGAAGAGTCTCCCAGAGATACACCATCTTAGGTAGGGTACTTTATAAAAAGAGCTTGGCCGGTGTTCTATTAAGATGCGTAGATGAAGAAGAGGCTGAATTGGTGCTTAAGGAAGCACACTCCGGAGTATGTGGAGGCCATGTAAATGCTCAAGCCCTCGCCAAGAAGATCATCAGGCAAGGGTGCTATTGGCCTACTCTGGAAGAAGATTGCTCGATCTTTGTTCGGAACTGTCATCAATGTCAACTTCACGCCGACAAGATTCACTCTCCCGCATCTTTCCTTCACCCGATTCACTCCCCATGGCTCTTCGCTATGTGGGCTTTTGATGTTATCGGACCCCTCGGTGATCCAAACTCTACAAACAAAACCAAATCCTTCATCCTAACTGCAATGGAGTACTTCACCAAGTGGACGGAAGTGGAAGTATACGTGGAAATCAAGGCATCAACAGTCTGCACATTCATCAAACGCAACATCATTGCCAGGTTCGGGATCCCAGGTGACATCATCACCGACAATGGACCACAATTCATCTCTCAGGAGCTGCGTGACCTTTGCAACAGGTATTGCATCAGATTACATCATTCATCTCCATATTATCCTCAAGGCAACGGTCAAGTAGAAGCCACCAATAAAACCCTAATAGAAATCATTAAGAAAACTTGTAAGTCTAGCAAATTCGCGGATTGGCCAGATAAGTTAGTTGATGCTCTATGGGCCTACCGCACCTCTGTTCGAATCACAACGGGTCAGACCCCCTATGCCTTGGCATTTGGGATGGAGGCAGTAGTCCCATACGAAGTAATCATTCCTTCCCTCCGAGTCCAGATCGATTGAGATATCCCGATGGATGAGCGCCGAGATTCCCTTCTCGCGCAACTCGAACTCTTGGATGAAAGGAGGCCAGCCGCTGCCGAACATGCTAGATCTTATCAAACTAGATTTAAAAGATTTTATCAGAAGAGGGTGGTGGAGAGAAAATTTGAAGCCGGGTGGTCCCCGCTCTAAAGTTCAACCTAATTGGGAGGGTCCGTATGTGATTTCGGCTGTTTATCCCGGTAATTCATATAAGCTGACTAATGCAGAAGGAGAAGAACTAGCTCATCCATGGAATGGTGTATACCTCAAAAACTATTTTCCTTAAAACAAAAATCACAAAAAAATCAAAAAAAAATTTATAAAATCCAAAAGTGTGAAGAATGATGATAACATCTGACGCTTGCTTGCTCGGTGCACCAACTGGTCACTTAGAGAAATAAGTATAGGCATCATGCTACACACACTACACGCCTAACTTTGAGATCCGATGATCGGAAGTCAGGGAGAAAGCTAGGCAACGCTTGGCCAAAGAAGGTCAACCCAATCCCATTCTCTTCTCGTTTCAGTCTAGAATAGATGAAAGGGGTTAGAATGAGGAGTATCGAAAGTGCCCATTGCCTTAGTTATAAAATGCCTCTGAAGGTCTAACTTCTTAAAAAGAAGAAAAAGGTGCCAAAAGATGGGCAATGACCCCTCAGGTCAACAAAAGAATAGACCTGTCTGAATGCGTACCAACAAAAGCCCAAAATAAAAAGGCTCCAAAAGATGGGCAATGAACCCCTCAGGTCAAAATCAAGCAAAAAAGAAAAAAGACCTGTCTGAATGTGGGCCATCAAAGAAAAGGGCTAGAAGGAAGGACCCAAGGATGTCAAATCCCAAACGGGCAATGCGGGCACTAGTAGAGAAACAAATTCGACACCCCCGAATCCTATTAAGGACTTACCACCAATCCTCTTCCCTCTTTAACCTTGCAGGTAAGGTTGACCGACTGGATCCAAGAAGAGCCATAGCCTATCAAAGGCGGAAGGTCAGAAGATCTCGGACTAGGAACTTTCTTACACGTGATGCCTACTCTTAACCCTTAGGTAACAATGAGAGGCACCTATGACAAGCAAGGCAAAGGATGTGATGGTCGTTTCTTTCACATCAAACCAAAAAAATTAAAAACTTCAAAAACTCAAAAAAAAAATCTATAAAGTCAAAACTCTTAAAAATTAAATATTCAAAACACCAAAAAAATCATAAAAGTTCCAAAACATCAAAAACATTATAAAACCATCAAAACCCAAACAAATCAAAAATTTCAAAACACCTAAAAGTTTGCTTTCTAGACTGATTAGTTGTCTTTACATTCATGTTTAATTTCAGTCTTGCATATTTTATTTTATGCATACTTATGTTTTTCTGTTATCTTTACCTTGATAAGGCCTATGTCCCTTGACAAAAGATCAAGGCAACTTTGCCCTCTCCTCGCAAGGGACTAAGCCAAAATAAAGTTATAATATCTTCTCTCAAGTGGGTGCAGGAATAGGGGAAGGCATGCCGGCTTCATATCCCCAGAAACTTAGAGGAAGAAAAAACAATAAAAAAATCAAAAATTGAAAAATAAGTGGACTACTCCGACCCCTATTAAGACTTGCATTTAGTATTGCATCTATCAAAATAAATAATATTTGAGATGTTGAGGACCTCAAGTCTAGAGGGGGCTGAGCCTGAGAACCCCTTCAACAAAATTAGTGAGGGCTCAGTCATTCCCTAGGCTTGCGGATAGGCCAAAGTTGAATATGCGGGGATGACGGTTTCTTCATAGATGTCCTAACCCGTTATGTTCAACCTATATCTTCAACTATTCTCTTATACTTATTTGTATTTCTTTAAACCCAACATGCATCATTTCATACACCAACATTCATCATCCCACCATGACCATTCCCCTCTTCCTAATACTGCCATAACCTCCTTCCAGTCCCATTATAAACATTTTAAAAATGGTCTTTTATAGCTCCAGAGAAGGTCTTGATTTTTCAGAGAATCGGTTTCCAACGGGTTTTAACAATGATTTCATCAAAACAAGAAGTTTTTCCATGTCGAACCGAACTGGTATTGTTGAGTAAAACCTTATGAATTTGAAGAACCCAACCTTGGTTGATTGGTCGTCTCCTCTTTACTTTTCGCAATTTATCGCATTTCTACCGAGTCCAGCACACCATGCAGTTCGGGTCCTGGCCGGTAACAATTCTCCCCCACGTGGGATTTTAGTTATTTACTTTCAGTACTGTTCTTCTTTTTAACCAATCAACCAGAGGGAAGGTTTTGATAAGACAAAGGGTAATCTCGGAGTCTGGTAAAGTTTTATTCCACTCAACTAGGCCAATGAGGGCGTGTCTAAATCTACACCTTGGCATCACCTTTTCAGTCCATTACCACTTCATTCCGCTACGCCTCATTACGCTTCGCTACATTCGCCTACGTTTCATTCGTGTCACTCCCCTACAAAGCCGATGCCAAGGCGAGGCAAGCTGTAGACACGCAATTTTGGCCTAGTTGAAGAGCTTAAATTCTTGTTTTCATGAGTAATATTTGAGTAACCTTTCAAGGGAACCGAGTTTTCCGGAAAAATCAAGTTTTTCGGCGCATTTCGAAGAAGATCGATAGGCGTTGACTAGGGTCAAAGCGCCCAATATATAGGGCACCTGGCGCCCTACTTATAGGGCACCAGGCGCCCTATAAACAGGGCGCCTGGCACCAAATCAAAACGACTTGACCGGCCGATTTGACCCCTCGCAGTGACTCGTCTAATCAATTTGACATATCTCATGATGCTGGCGCCCCATATATAGGGCGCTATGCCGCGTGGCACTGCTTTTCGAAAATGGCTAAAGTACCCTCTTTTGGGCTATAAATAGACCCCCATTTGGAGCTGGGAGGAGGTTCTAACTGGGTGCCACCCTAGAGCTCATCCAACACCACGTTTCTAAGCCATTTTTACCCTCCATAAGCCTTCAAACCGATTCAAACCTCTCTCCCAAAAACCCAAAAAAAATTGCAGTTTCCTTTTTCAGAAATATGATTTTTCTCCGACTTTGAGAGCCTCTACCCTCCATTTCCCTTACATCTAGTGCCAAAACACTCTTCCATTAGCTTCACTTGAGTATTGGCTACTTGAAGAAGTCCTTTTTCCGTCTTGGAGGTCTTCCTACACTCCGGGGCGACGCCGCGAAGAAGGGAAGAAAATCTGCTAAAGCCAGTCCCTGGTGCCCCATAAATAGGGCGCTTTGACTTTGGTCAACGCGCCCCATCAAGTGGACACCTGTAGCAGGCGCCCCATATATGGGGCACTAGCAGGGGCAGACCCCATTTTGTATTTTTTTGAGTTTATTTACCTTTCTGGTCGATCCTTTACTCCCCCCTTTCATTTTAACTCTCATTAACATGTCATTTAGCATATATTGAGCCACTCATTTGCATTTTCATGCATATATAAACCTTCTAAATAGGGCTTGGGATTTAGTCCCAATCCGGATAGTCTCTTTCCTTTTGCATGTTTGAATTCAAATTTGAGCACGATACTATGCTTTCATTAGAACTAATGAACCTTTCACTTGTTTCTATGTTTTCTTATGAACATTTTTAGGTAAATCCGATTGAGGCGGAGCTTCAACCGGATCGAAGATGGAGGACTCATTAAGCTCTCTTCTTTCGGCCGGCCGAGAGAGGAGAAGTCGGAACCCAACAATCTCCCCGCTTCCAAAGGTACGACGGTCATTTCTCTATTTTATTTCTTTTCATTCTACTATATTTTGGAGCCTTTGGCTCCTGGCGACCACACCCACTAACATCTCATCCACCAAGTCCCCAAAGCAAGTGTAGGGGCCGGAAGAGGGAGATCTACGGATATCCTGTTTCGAGTGCTTACAGTTGGCTGAAGAGGACCAGGAGAAGACCTCGTTCACTACACCTTGGGGAACCTACTGCTATGTTGTCATGCCCTTTGGACTAAAGAATGCTGGTGCTACCTATCAGAGGGCAATGATGGCTATCTTTGACGACATGATGCATACCCTTGTAGAGGTGTATGTGGATGACCTGGTCGTTAAGTCCAAAAGCCGAGAAGATCACCCGGAAGTGTTAAGAAATGTCTTGCAAAGGGCTACGGAATATAAATTGAAAATGAACCCAAAGAAATGTACATTTGGAGTATCCTCAAGAAAATTGTTGGGGTTCATAATGAGAAAAAGGGGCATAGAGATCGACCCAAACAAGACCAAAGCAATCATTGGTATGCCTCCTTCAAGCAATATGAAGGAACTTCGTGGATTAATCGGGAGGCTACAGTTTGTCCGCCGGTTCATCTCACAACATTCCCAAAGGTGTAAACCTTTCTATGAGTTGACCAAGGAGGGGGCCGAGTTCAAATGGGATTCGAAGTGCCAGGATGCATTCGATGGATTGAAAAGATACCTGGCTAGTCCCCCTGTGCTTAGACCACCAGTCCCTGGAAAGCCCTTAGTTTTATACATCTCGGTTTTGGAGAATTCTCTTGGGGCAGTCCTTGCACAAGTGGATGAAGAAGAGAAAGAGAGGGCAACTTACTACTTGTCAAAGATCTTTGATCCATGTGAGCAGAAGTATACTGTAGTGGAGAAGACCTGTGCTGCGCTAGTCTGGGTAGTTCAGAAGCTTAAACACTATTTCTTAGCTCATGAGGTCAACCTTATTGCCCGTATCAATCCCATCAAATTCCATCTAGAGAAAACTGTTCTAACTGATCGGTTAGGTCGTTGGCAGAGCTTCCTTTCCCAGTTTGATATCACTTATGTCCCCCATAAGGCGATTAAGGGCTATGCCATTGCCGAACATCTAGCCCATCACCCTATACCCCTCTTCAATCCGGTCCAGTTGGAGCTCCCGGATGACGAACTAATGTTGATCCGATCTTCCCACCTTTGGACATTATATTTTGACGGGGCTCTGAATTCACACGGTAAGGGAATAGGAATCGTCCTTCTATCACCTGAGGGTGTCACCATTCCACAGGCATTTCAGCTTGACTTCCCATCAACCAATAATATAGCTGAATACGAAGCTTTGCTTGCTGGGCTGGAGGCTGCTCATTTCTATGGTGCCACGGAATTGAGGGTGATAGGTGATAGCCAACTAATTCTTCGCCAAGTAACCAAATATCGAACTCTTTTCCAAACTCACTTTTGTCTATGTTCCTCGAGCTCAGAACATCCTTGCTGATGCCCTAGCCTCCTTAGCTTCATCTCTGTCAGTCCCGCTAGGTAGACAGGTGCAGACTATCCATGTCCGTAGAAGGTCGATGCCGGCAAGATTTCTGAAGGTCAAGGAGAGATTTGGTAGAAGGGAACATTTAGGGCAGAAAGAGGAGATTTCTCTAATCGAGTTGGAAGAGTTAGATGAGGGTGAGAGGCCTTGGTTTGATGAGATCACAAGGTATTGTCAAGATCAGACATATCCACCTGGATCAAATGAAAAAGAAAAGAAGGCCATCAAGAGAGTATCCCAAAGGTATACCATCCTAGGAGGGGTGCTCTACAAGAGGAGCTTGAGTGGAATCTTGCTTAGATGCGTTGATGAAGAAGAGGCAGAATTTGTGCTTAATGAAGCACATTCCGGGGTCTGTGGGGGCCATGTCAATGCTCAAGCTCTTGCCAAGAAAATCATCAGGCAGGGGTATTATTGGCCAACCATAGAAGAGGATTGCTCCATCTTTTTTCGGCACTGTCATTCTTGCCAACTCCATGCCGACAAGATCCATTCTTTCGCATCTTCCCTTCATCCGATTCATGCCCCCATGGCCCTTCGCCATGTGGGATTTCGATATCATTGGCCCTCTAAGTGATCTTAACTCTGAAATTCGTTCCAAATCGTTCATCCTGACGGCAACAGAGTACTTCACCAAGTGGGCAGAAGCGGAAGCGTTCGTGGAGATCTAGGCATCAACACTATACTCCTTCATCAAACGCAACATCATCGCCAGGTTCGAGATACCCAGCGACATTATCACCGACAACAGACCATAACTTCTCTCTCAAGATCTGCGTGATCTTTGCAACAGGTACCGCATTGCATTGCATCATTCATCTCCTTATTATTCGCAAGGTAACGGTCAAGCAGAAGCCACCAACAAAACTTTGATTAAAATCATTAAGAAAACCTGTAAGTCTAGCAAGTTCGCAGACTGGCCAGATAAGCTTGTAGACGCCCTATGGGCTTATCGTACTTCTGTACGGACCCCCACTGGTCAAACCCCGTATGCTCTCGCATATGGGATGGAAGCGGTGGTCCCGTACGAAGTACTCCTTCCATCACTCCGAGATCAACTCGATAAGGACATCCCTGTCGATGAGAGACGAGAATCTCTCCTTGCACAACTTGAACTCCTAAATGAAAGAAGGTTGGCCACCTCTGAGCATGCCCGGACTTATCAGAACCGATTAAAAAGATTTTATCAAAAGAGGGTGGAGAGAAAGTTCAAAATCAGTGAGATGGTAGTCAAACGTATATTCGTTAAGTCAGGTGGTCCCCGCTCCAAGTTGCAACCTAACTGGGAAGGGCCTTTTGTTATAACTGAAAAATATCCAGGTAATGCATATGAGCTAACCAATGCCGATGGAGAAAAATTGAACCATCCATGGAACGGCGTCTACCTCAAAAAATATTTTCCTTAGAAAAGAAAATGAAGAATTTCTGGTATGATATTAAGTCATCGATCCAAGGGCGTTAGCTAGAAGTCAAGGGTAGACATCACCCTGCACACACAACACCTTCCAATCCCAGAATCTGGATAGCCCAACACTCGAGAGAGGCAAGGCAGAACCCTGAAGGCGGAAAGGAAACCTTACCCCCATTCTCTTCTATTCGGTCCAAGATAGGTGAAGGGGACTAGAGGTGGATAGTATCGAAAATGCTGGCCGCCTTAGTAGGAGGCCGTCTTATAGGGTGCAAAAGGGTACCAAAAGATGGGCAATGAACCCCACAGGTTTAAACAAATGTGGGCCTGTCTGAATGAGTACCTGGAAGAGTAGAAAATGAAAAGAAGGCACCAAAAGATGGGCAATGACCCCACAGGTCAAAGACTTGTCTAAGTAAGTGCCACATGTAGAAAAGACCCGAAGAGGCCGAATCCCAACGGGCAATTTGGGCATGAGTAGAGAAACCCTCCTCGACATCCCCAAATCCTATCAAAGACTTAATCTCTTAATCTTCTAATCTTAAAACCCTAGGGTAGGGTGAACTATCCAAACTCAGGGGGAATCCAAACCGATCAAGAGAAGAGGGCAAGAAAGATTCTGGGTAGAGAACCTTATTTTCACGTGGTGTTTATCGCTTGAATTTTGATTAACACTCAAAGATCGATGAATGGTCTCAATACCGACACATTCTCCACAAAAATATAAATATTTTAAAAAATACAAAAAAATGAATTTTTTCAAAAATCCCAAAAAATGAATATTTTTAAAAATCCAAAAAAATGAATATTTCCAAAATTCCAAAAAAATGAATATTTTCAAAAATCTAAAAAAAAAGTTGAATATTTTCAAAAAAAAAATGAATACTTTCTAAAAATCCAAAAAAAAATGCATCATTTAACTTGGCATAACCTTGATTTTTGTCTTTGCTAGCATTCATATTTATTCTTATGTCTTGCATGTTTCATTTCTGCATTGCATATTTATCTTCATTATCACCCCATTAAGAGGGATCCTCCCTTTGACCTAAGTCAAAGTTGGCCATAACAGGCAAAGGGATGAGTCATTGTGAAGATCTGATCCTCTTTTATCAAGTGTTTTCAGGGACTTTAAAATAAGAGGGGAAGGTTCTCTCAACGACAGGTAAGTTCTCTTAACCATTTCATTTCTGTCATTTAGGTTACTTTTACACCTTGTTAAGAAGACTCCTCTCTTTGACCTAAGTCAAGGTAGATAGCAATAGGCAAAGAGATGGGCCATGGTGAAGATTTAACCCCCTTCATTGAGTGTTGCAAGATTCTAAGATCAAGAAGGGAGTGACCCTCGCCATAACAAGTAAGCTCTCTTAACTTTTACATTGTCATTCATTTATTCTACCTAATTAATAAGGCTACCCCCCCCCGTGACATGTAAGCAAGGCAAGATGACAATAGGCAAGGGGGTAAGCCATAGAGCAGATTTAACCCCTTTATTGAGTATTTCAGAAAAGAAACACGAGTCAAGGAGGGGGAGATCTTTCCAATAGGAATTGCTCACAGAAGCGGAAGAATCGACATGGGAAACTCCCATAACTTGCCGGCTAGCATATATGTCGTTAGTCATGTATTATTATCTTATGCATTATTTGTTGAAGACCATGAGAGCGGAGAAGACTTGACCTGAGATCCCCTTCATCAAAATCTACGACGGTCGGGTCGTCTCCTATGCTCACGGATAAGCCAAAGTTGTGTTGTGAGGGACGATGGTTCCCAAATAGGTATCTTGACCTCATAGACAATCTATATCTTCAACTATTTGTTATACAAGTTTTGTCTTGTTTTATTGAGCCCAGCATGCTTCATGTAGCATTAATTGCATTACATTTTGTTGTATCATCGCATACATCATTTCATAATCTTCACCTTCTCACCCTAATCTTTAAACTTTTTATCTTAATCCCGATCATTCTAAACCCCACCGTGTTTTCTAATCTCACAATGTTTTCTTGTCCCACCAACCTTTCTAATATCCCACCATGTCTGTTAATCCCACCGTGTTCGGTAATCACCTTGTGCCTTTATTTCTATCCCCACTGTGGCCACTACATCTCTCTTGCTACTCATCCCACCATGGCAGTCACTTCATCTAGCCAAGGGCCTTCTATTTGATCAGAACTTGCACCGTCACTATCTTCACGGTCTATGCTTCAGCATTTGCCTTTCGGAATCTGAGATCATTCCATTTCGAATCAAATCTTGTCTCTTGGAAGACTTAAATGAATCTAAGAGCCTGAATGTGCTCGATTGGTATTCTTTTACTTTTTTTCAAAACAAATCTCTTTTTAAACTTTAGCCCATCATAGTATAGGAACACCGCAAAGATCGGGTTACCGGCTGATGATGAACCTACGAACCCATGTTTCGGGGACTCCCCACCGCATTGGGGGTTGGCTATTCTTCTCTCGTGCCAATGGCACATCTCTTACCAATCGAACATAGGAAGACTTGATGAAACATGGCGGTTAACCAAGAGACTTGAGGAGATTCGTCTTGCCGAATTTGGTCGTTGAGCGTGTCTATATCTACACCTTGATGCCACCTTTTCAGTACATCACCATTTCGCTCCACTACATTCCACTACGATCCATCTCGCTTCACTACGCTTTCTCTACGTTTCACTCCGCTCCGCTACATGACATTCCCTTGCAAAGCCGACATCAAGGCGAGGCAAGCTGTAGACACGCCAAATTGGCCTGATTCGGAGCCCCAGACTCTTATTCCATAGGCAATATCCTTTTTTTGACTGTTATCTGATCCAGATTACCTCGTGGACATGAGCTAAGGACATTGGTGGAGCCCCTTGTGAGTTGATAATGGACCGATGATTTCTGGAATATTGCCAAAACCTTCAAGCGAGATCCACGCGTGAACTGTAAAAACACGAAGCCTGCTCGATGATCGACCTTGAATGGTCCATAATTTAAGGTCTCGGGAGTCCCTCATGTGTTCCGTAACATTCAGGGTTTACGAGAAGTCATTTCGGTAGGCCTCAGTCAATGACGGCTTTCGTTACGGCTTTTTCGATCTGTACTGACACGGCTATCCTAGACCACGCGTTAGGCCTGTCCGGTCATCACCGGGTCTTTTCGGGTCATCCGGGTCGATTTTATCCGTATATTTTCATCAATCATGGCCATACGTCCGGTTTGGTCAATTTTAGGGTTTCGCGGCTTTTCCGAGCTTCGGTTCACGTTTAACGGGTTAATCTCAGATTTTTCGTTGACTTCAGGTTTTCCGATCGTACCGGACTTGTTCGGTCATCATTTTAAGTCATCTCGAGTTAACCCGAGATTTCTCGAACAGAACCGTGCTCTTTCGGATCTTCGCCACGGGTTTCGGCTTTTCGCGAGAGGGTAAACCGGTAGAAAGCCCCATGAAAATGTCTCGGGAGTCATTCCGGCTGGTTTACCAACTTGAGGAGATGCGTCTTTAGGTCCTCCTTCCAACGCAACAAACGGGAGCCGAATCGGACATCTCGTTTGCAAGATACGGCTCGCGGAACACGCGCGCAGGAAAAAGAGTCTATCGCGCCCCCGATCCCTTTGAAAAGGGAGGGTGCGCCCCCGCTTCCTTTCAAAAGCGGGGGCGCGGTCAGTTTCCAAAAATCGTAAATTGCCTCGATTAGCACCTTCTAAACTGGGTTTTAGGAAGGTTTCCGTCGAAAATTTTCGATTATTTGTACCGTGCCCCCGGTTCAGGGGCGCGTTACGTATGTCAAGTCAATTTTTAGCAATTTCCGAAACTTTTCGGCGAATTTTAGCAGTGAGACGCGTAACGCGCCCCCGGTCCCTTTGAAACAGGGGGGCACGCAAACCGCGCCCCTGAAATGTGGGTGCGCCTTGCGCGCCCTTGGTTTGAGGGCGCGCCCTGCGTGCCCTCGTCCCCTTTGAAAAGCGAGGGCGCGGTCGGTCCAGTTTTCATTTTTCGCACCGACTTCCTTCCCCTATAAATTGAGGGCCATTCTCAATGACACAAGGTTAATCCCCAGTGCCTAGCTTGTCCAGAGGTCGTCCAAGCTCTTCTCCAAAGCCGTCCCGACGTCCAAAGGCGATCCGACATTGAGAGATTGATCCCAAAGTGAAGGAGAAGGCTCGATCCGGGCGTTCTACACCAACCAAATTCATAGACTTCTGCATAAAATCCGAGATTCTTTCTGCTAAAGTCTTCAACATATAAATTGTTCCTCTCTTCGTCCTCTTTAATCTCCAACTGACGGCACTTGATTCCGACTTGCCGTTTGTTCGTGGCGATTGCTGCACTGAGGGCGCACATCCTGGTTCTGTTTTCAATATTCTCCCACTTTCAGAATTTTTATAGACTTTTACAGGAGTATTTCGTAGAAATTATAAACATAGGAAATCTTTATCTCTGAGTCATATGCCTACTCCAACAAACATCACTGGATTCTGACACCGGGGTCGTCCGTAGCATCCTCTGCACCAAAGTCGCGCCAGGAGGGTGCAAGGCAACCCGAACCGGCTTTCTTCAACCAACTCGGCTTCAACTCAAGCCGATCCATTCCATAAGCTTTCTCAACTCATTTTATTTACTGTTTTAAAGCATATTTCAATTCATTTGCATCATTTTTACATAATAAAAAATACAAAAAAAGGGGTTAAGGCTCACCCCGAAGCCGGTGAATCCAATTCCAATTGCTTCTTTCTCATCTTCTTACTACAGTTACTACACTTCCCATAGTTCTAATCATTTTCTTTCACCTTGTTTATTATTCTAGTTGCACAAGTCTATCAAGCTAGCATCGGTTGGAGACTCTTCTTCATCGTCCGGCCGAGGAAGAAGAAGGTTGAACCCATATCCCGATCTCCCGCGCTAAGGTACACGGTCAAATCAACTCATCTCTTGTTGTTATCCCATAAAGCGGAGCCCGCGGCTCCTGGAGACCACCTCTTATCATATTCTAAGTTAATTCATTCCTCACTCTCCTCCCACATGACCCGAACCGTCTCCGGTGCTCGAGCGATGCCGTGAGATGAAAGTTCGGGGATCAATGTGAGTGTGGGGCCGAGGTGAGGACTCTTTACAACTTTTCGAGTGTTTTACGATTCACTCCCCTTTTTCCCCCATTTCATCTTCACCTTCTCTTGAGGTGCCAATCTGGAACCCGTTTCTGGAGTCGACACGGCCCACCATCCTTCAATAGAACGATCAGAGGTCCAAGCCAAAGAGAACCCACAGGTGCCACCACTTGCCAACAAACATTTATGTGGTTGGTGGTTTTTCCAATAAGCCCTTCCATTTTTAAGCTTAGCCGACTGAGGGTAGACTTCCCATCGATTCTTTCTTCTCTTGGTTGACCGATCAACAGTCTAGCCCACAAAGACCTTGCAGCAGCCATCTAATGTCATGAAAACATCAATGTTCAGCCTTGCTATTTACTAATCACCTTGATGCTTAGCTCCACCAATTGGAGGCAAGCCCCCCTTGCAAGTTATTATTCCCTGCTAAGAAGTTCATCTGGTAGACTCTCGTGCTGAGTGAATGCAAGGTACCAGACCTTCTACCTTGGTCTCTAAGAAAATTTGGCTTCCTAAGGCTAGTTTTTCCCCTATAGAACCTACTTCGATCAAGGCTTGATGTCTGCCACACCCAGATGAGAGGGCCTTCTTGGCTGAGGTCTCCATAGTGGCCACAGCTGTGTGTCATCCACAATGCTCTGCCATAGCTTAAGGCTACCCAAGCTCAGCCAATTGGGGCCAGATTTCTATTGGACCCTTTATTCTTTAAGATCAACTGACCAATAGTCTGGCCTACGAAAACCTAGCAGTAACAGCTGTAGACACGCCAATTTGGCTGATTCGGAGCCCCAGACTCTTATTCCATTGGCAATATTCATTATTTGACCAATTATCTGATTTGAATTACCTCGTGGAGATGAGCTAAGGATGCTGGTGGAGCCCCTTGTGAGTTGGGAATAGACCAATGATTTTCGGAACAATGCCATAACCTTCAAGCGAGAGCCACACATGAATTGTGAAAACACAAAGTTTGCTCGATGAATGACCTTGAATGGGCCTTAATTGAAGGTCTCGGGAGTCCCGCATGTGTTCCGTAACATTTAGAGTTTCTGGAAAGTCATTTCGGTAATCGTCGGTCAATAACGGCTTTCATTACGACTTTTTTGATCTGTACTGACACGGCTATCCTAGACCACGCGTTAGGCCTTTCCGGTCATCACCGGGTCTTTTCAAGTCGTCCGGGTCAATCTTAGTCATATACTTTCATCAACCGGGGTCATACGGCCGTGTCGATCAATTTTAGGGTTTCACGGCTTTTCCGAGTTTTGGTTCACGTTTATCGGGTTAATCTCATATTTTTAAATGATTTAGGGTTTTCCAACTGTACCATACTTGTTCGGTCATCATCCTGAGTTGACCCGAGATTCCTCGACCGGAACTGTGCCCTTTCGGATCTTCGCCACAGTTTTTGGCTTTTCGCGAGAGGGTAAACCAGTAGAAAACCCCGTGTGAACGTCTCAAGAGTCATGCCAGCTGGTTTACTAACTTGAGGAGGTGTGGTTGAAGGCCCTCTTTTCAACGCAACAAACGGGAGCCGAATCGAACATTCCGTTTGCAAGTTACGACCGCGGAATGCGCATGCAGGAGAGAGAGTGTACCGTGCCCCTGCCCCCTTTGAAATGGGAGGGCGCGGTCACTGCGCCCTCAACTTGGGGGCACGCCCTACGCGCCCTCAAACTGAGGGCGCACCCTGTGCACCCCCGTCTCCTTTGAAACGCGGGGGTGCGGTCAGTTTCCGAAAATCAAAAATTGCCCCGATTTACACCTTCTAAACCGGATTTTTGGAAGGTTACCATCAATAATTTTTAATTATTTGTACTGCACCCCTGGTTCGGGGGCGCGTTACATTTGTCAAGTCGGATTTTTAGCAATTTTCAGAAGATTCCGGCGATTTTTAGCAATAAGACACATAACGTGTCCCCGTCTGCTTTGAAATAGGGGGGCACGCAGACTGCGCCCCCAAGGTGAGGGCGCACCCTGAGCGCCCCCAGATTGAGGGCACGTCCTGCGCGCCCTCGCCTCCTTTGAAAAGCGGGGGGGCTGTCGGTCCAGTTTCCATGTTTTGCACCAGTTTCTCTCCTCTATAAATTGAGGGCTATTCTCAATGACCCAAGGTTAATCCCCTATGCCTAGCTCATCCTGCGGTCGTCCAAGCTCTCTCCCAAAGTCGTCCCGACATCCAAAGGTGATCCGACGTCGAGAGATCGATCCCGAGGCGAAGGAGAAGCCCGATCCATGCATTATGCATCAACATAGGAATTGTTCCTCTCTTCGTCTTCTTTCATTTTCAATTGGCGGCACTCGATTCCAACTTTCCGTATGTTCGTGGCGATTGCTGCACTGAGGGCATGCATCCAGGTTCTATTTTCCATATCAGCCCACTTTCAAAAATTTTACAGGCTTCTAAAGATAGATTCCGGAGCGGTCATCAATAGAAGATATCTTCCTCTCCGAGTTCTCCATCCATAGAAACAAACGACACTCGATTCTAACATTGGGGTCGTCCGTAACATTTTCTGTACAAAAATCGCGCTAGAAGGGTGCAAGGCTACCCGAACCGGCCTTCTTCAACCAACTTGGCTTCAACTCAAGCCATACACTTTATAAGTTCTTCTTAACTCATTTCATTCAGTTTATTTACTATTTTTAGAACATCTTTTAGTTCATTTGCATCATTTTTACATAATTAAAAATACAAAAAAAGGGTTAAGGCTCACCCCGAAGCCGGTGAGTTCGATTCCAATTGCTTCCTTTCTTATCTTCTTAATACAGTCACTACACTTCTCACAAGTCTAATCAACCTCTTCACTTGTTTTATTGTCTTAAGTTGCACAGATTGATCAAGCTAGCATCGGTTAAACTTTCCCTCATCGGGTGGCCGACGAGAAAGAAGGTTTAACCCACATATCATCTCCCGCGCTAAGGTACACACGGTCAACTCATCTCTTGATTTACATTTCATAAAGTGGAGCCCGCGGTTCCTGGCGACCACCTCTTTCATGTTCTAAGTTCATCTCTTCATCACTCTCCTCCCACATGACCTGAACCATCTCCGGTGCTCGAGTGACGCCATGAGATGAAAGTTTGGGGATTAATGTAAGTGTGGAACTGAGGTGAGGACTCTTTACCGCTTTCCGAGTGTTTTCCAATTCACTCCTTTCCCCTTATTCTATTATATCTTTTACCTTCTCTTGAGATGCTGATCCGGAACCCATTTTCGGAGTCGACAATAGCCTACTATAAAGAAAACACTAGCAGTTCAGGCCTGCGCCCGCATAGCAACAACTAAGTCTTTGCAAGATTCAGCTCAGACATGGCTCTTGCCACAACCTGAAGGTTGGCAATATGTGCTACCCCTGGGATCACACTCGCCTGGTTGCTTTCATCCAAACTCAATGAACTCAACTCATTGACCTACCACTAGACAACCAATTTTATACTTTCGACCAGTTGGATGCCAAAGACAGAGCCCATGATGTGCCCACCATTGTTACTACACTAGCTGAATAGAGGATGCTCACATATTCTATTCAATTCAAGAAGATTGGACGACCAATGACCGAGCAAGCCAAGGAGTGGAGGCAACCCTCTCCTCTGAGACCTAAAAGCATGAGCCGACCTGTGGCTCTAAGGATAGTAGCTCAGATGAGGGAGCAGCCCTTAGCCCATATCCCTCAACTAGACCGATCAGCATCTAACCCAAAGAGAGTTGGCAGTCCCCAACACCTACAGTTAGAAAAATTCTTGTAGTTGGTTAGTCCACCAACCAACCCCTCCAACACTCTGCTCTTCTAACTATGGGAAAGTTCCCCATTCTAGCTATTTCCTGCTGAGAGACCTAGCCAATGGATTCTCAAGCTGGTTGGGGGCAAGGTTCCAGACCCTCTGCCCTAAGTAAACAAATTGGACCAATCAATAGTCCAACTTGAAAAAGAGTTGGCAAGCACCAACACCTACTATCTACAAATTTCAACAATTGGGTAGTCCGTCAATCAGCAATATCTTTGCATTGCTCAAGTAACTGGGGGACAACCTCCCCATCCAAACCACTCACTAATAGGCTGACCGATCAGTGGTTTGGCCCATAAAAACTCAGTAGGGGCTAGTTTTCATGAAGAAAGATCTCTGTAGGAGGTCATCCTACCAACTTATTGCTTTGGTGCCCAACATTGCCAACTAAGGGAAAGTGCACTACACAAGCTACTTCCTACCGAGGGGCCCAGATAGTGGACTCTCATGTCGATTGGGGGAAAGAATCCAAACCCTCTACCCCGATCATTAAATAAATGTGGTTGTTAAAGACAAAAGTTCCCCTAGTGGAACCTTCTCTTTCTAAGTCTGGCCATCAGCGACATTTGGATATAGGCCCTTCTACACCAAAACCTTGACCTTGGCCCAAGCCAAAGGTCAAAGAGAGGGAGTAGGCAGGTCCAATGACTACATCCTATAGAAGGGACAACATTGGCAACAACCTTCCTCCCTAACAGTAGAAGCCACAACTACCTGCAGCCCTCCCCAACAGTAGTAGTAACATCTCCAACAGGCAGCCCGTCAGAACCTCCTACGCATAGCCATCTCCTCTAGGTAACTGATAAAAATGTATGCCCTACAAGCCAATCATATATGATATGATTTGACATTTCTAGATATATCTTATTCAATTAATTAGGTAAATCTTCATTATAAGCTCTTATTAGATACGAATATCATAATGAAGTCCTTGATCAGATACAATGATGATTAAATCATGATGAGATCATGATAATGAGATTGATCATCTAGAGGTATTTGATCTAAATGTTCCTAGTCATAGGATACTTGAGACGGGACATCAAGGATCCGGATAGACTAGTGTATGTGATGTCTTCTCATGTGATGAGGATGACCGATCTCATTGGTCATTAGTGTGGAGACACTGAGATACACATACAGGTGCTTATTAGTTGAATGAGTTCACTAAACTGACCGAATTAGAAACCCAAATTGGTATCTTACCGAACTGTCTATCAGGGTTTTCTATCATCACGGTTGCATGGTTGAACCTTTGACCTAAGTCACCAAAAATACCTTGTTGGGTGGAACTTGTGCTTTAACCATTGACTTATGGATCACTATTTAGATGGTCCAGTATAGCGATGGATCGGGTACAAAGAAAACCCGATGGAGGCAATTGAGTGGACAACAAGGAATCATCCACTCTTGTTAAGTGAGAGTGAATGTCCTATGGGATAGTATTCTAAATCCCTGGCCAGGGTAGATAGGATAATTGGAAAAGGAGTTTTCCAGTTGATCCAATTCTGAGTACAGGATCCTATAGAGTCGGTACACTAAGTAGTTGACAGTCGATGCCGTACTCTTTTCCGACTGGGACATTGAATGGATGAGGGTTTATATCCATGTGGTAACTGATGATGGAAAGGCTCAATGGAGATGAGATTGTCCCCATAACCATTTGAGATCATGGGATGTGGCTTGTACCCTTCATGATCGGTAGGCCGATTAATCAGTTATCGGATAATAGATTTAATTAAATTAAATAGAATTGTTCTATTTTATTTAAGCCTCAATCAAATAGGCTATTTGTCCTAGTGGGTCACACACAAATGGACTTATCCACAAGTACAGGGGCAAGGGCATAATTTATGGAGATTTTGGGTTTTTATGAAAAATTTCATAATTTTCTATAAATACTAATGGTTTCAGCCAAACCCAATCAAGCCAAGGGTGAAAACCACGTCCCAAGCGTCCTCCCTACCTCCTCCTCTCTCTAGAAGGTGTCCATGGTCGATAGAGCTCCGTTCGTGAAGAGTTCTCGAGGCCGGCGCGAAGGGAGAAACTGCTATGAATGAAGTTCGTGTGGATACTGCTGGAGACCGGACACTTGAACAGTTTGAATATCTTAAGAAGCTCATCTCTTTCCTCTCCATAGGATTATATGAATCCCTATCTGGTATATTCGAACCCTATTTGATCGATTTTTTATTTTCGTCGTTCGGTTCTGATTGAGACGGATTCTAAAGGAACCCATAGGAATCGTCACTTCCGCTGCACCAAATTATTATGGACGATTCCTTACAGTAACATCACCTTCTACCAAAACCAGTGAGAGGAGAGGAAGGAGGCATCCACCATTCTTCACTTAACGTCTGCAACTCCATTATCCTTCTAGTCTCCATGATATAGCACTTTCAAGGGAAGAGAAGCCACCCTATTGTCTTCCACGCCAACAGAATAGAGGTAGTCACCAACATGTAGCAACAAACCACCTGTAATAGCAACCAATGCCAACCAAAGAAAAAAAGATGAAAAAGAAGAAAGGTAGTGTACCAGCGGACAACCCTTCCTTCTCCTTCTCTCTTCCTCCCCTCTCTTCTTCTCTCTAAGGCTGAGCCTTCTTGAAAACTTGTTTCTTGGCTTTATAGAAGCACCCTCATGGCCCTTCAAACAACCCTTGTGTGCACCCCCCCCCCCCTTTGGCCATTGCAATTGGCTGGCCAAGTAGCCCAAACAGCCTCCTTTGACACCCTTTGCTTGGCCTATATGAATAGTCTGAAAACATCCCTTTATGAGACCCTTATTCAAACCCCCAAATAGATCCCAAATGGGTCCACTAAGCTACCCCATTTGATCCCTTTTCTGTGCACATGTTCAGTCTCATGAATAGACCTAAAATAATCATAGTCGATATCTTTTCTGTTCACTTGTTGTAGACCTTTTGGCTCCCTTGTTTGGCATCCATTAACAATGCCTAAACCAGCCCAATTGGGACCCTTGGCCTGCCCTTTGCACATCCCACTTCCAGCCCCATTGTGTCTCTTCAAGTTTATCATTTTCTTTTGTGTGTGGAGATGAGGGGACAGCCCGAGGCCATTTGGAATCTGTGAGACGGGCCAAGTCATCATTTGGGTGGCTCTCTATCCTACACTCTCTCTAAAACATCATCCTTTTCGAACACCCAAACAGTGCCAAAATCATTTTTTGTGCAACTCACTTTCGGTCTCCAAAAACAATCCCTCTTCAGTTTAAATTTAGCTCATTTGAAATGCTATCACAGCCCCTTAAAAAACACCCCAAAACAGGTGCTGGTTTGGTCATGGTGAAACAAATCCAAATAGGTGCCAAAATAGGCCATGTTGCCCCTTGAAGTAAACAAGCCACTAGCGCCCAACAAGCTGAAAATGGGCCAACCGGACCAACATGACATGAAGCCGGCCTTATCAAGCCATAAGACAAGAAGCTAGTCCATTAGGCCTTGGACATTTAAAATCAATGTTAATCAAATATGAATGCGAAATGCAAAACTAAATAAGGAGTTAATACCACCACGTGGGTGCTCCACCTTGGGCAGCTCATCCAGCTTTGCACCAGAACGTTGACCTAGATGTAAGCGGAGGCCAGCTCCCATTGCAGATGATCCTTCCCACGATGTGATGATTCAAGAAGTGTCGCACCGAACGTGTAAATTCTACACGAATCAAAAAATAAGGTTGCATGATATCGAAATTTTCTCAGTCTTATGGGACTTTATATCTTGGGAAGGACATTGACATTCACATTCACACTTGGACAGCAAGGACAAGGCGTATGAACTGCCAAAATTTAGATGTATACCGACATGATCATGAAAATTCAATGAACATTTCAAGTGCTGAGTCGATTGCATGTGACCAGGTATCGATGCTAGCCTAACGGACCAGATGGAATGCGGATCAAACATAAATTAAAAGATAAAAAATCAAAAAATACCATAAAAACATACTTCATTAAATCTAAAAATGAAAAGAAATCAAATTTCTAATAATCTAGAAACTCAAATTAAGCTTACCTAATTTAATGGAAAACAACTTCTCAACCAAGTGAAAATCAAATAATTCAAAGATAATCAAATAAATCACATCAAAAACACTTTTAAAACACTAAAAATTAGTCATAAAACAAAAAAATAGATCATTAACAATATGAAATTTAGAACTAATCAAATCAAATTGAAACTCCAAAAACATTTAAAACTCAACAAAACATCAACCAACATAAAAGATAACAAAAATACCATTTATATGTCAACCAAATTAAATAAATCATATTTCTTAAAACGTTAAAATCCATCAAATTCCAAACTCAAACAAAAGAAAATTCAACCAATTGAAATAAAGGTAACCAAAATCGATTCAAACCGAATCAAGTCAATAATGCAACTTGAACATATAAAGTTCCAAAAAATCAAATTCAAACATAAAAACCATTTCAAACCAAACAAAAAAAACAACTGCAAATCAAAACATTACCAACTTCAACAAACTAAAACAAGTTGTTCATATCTCATTGAGCCTAAAAGGCTAGAGCTCTTTTTGAGTTCATTATATTATATGGATGTGCACACTCTCAAACAAGATGACTATGATAGTTAATCAAGGGTATTCGAGTCGTTGCTCGATATAAATGAACGTTGAATATTCACACCATCTGGCGGAGAGGGGTCAAAACAAAATTTTTACAAAACTCGAACCACAGTTCTATATTTTTTATAATATCACTAGACTATTTAATACTTTTGTAGGATACCACCTGGTTTCCTAGAAAAGATAGTCTGCGACATTATATTGAAATCGTTCAAACTTTAAAAAAGATCGAGGTTCCCACACATACCCAAAAGAACTCGAATTGACGATTCTACCTTACTCAAATCGTCTTAGCATATCTCGATACAAGCACACCACACAACTTGGGTCACTAACCAATGATGAACTCATGAGTCCACAACTCGAAAGTTCCTACCATGTTGTTTAAGCTTTCTTCTTATCCCTTGTGCCCAAGGCACATTTCATTTGACAATTGATCATGGAGAAGGTTTTGATGGGATAGACGATAATCTTATAATCTAGTGGCATCCACCCTACATAACTAGGCTTTGAAATACATGTCTAAATATATATCTTGATGTCACACTTTCAGTCAGGTACCATTTCATTTAGCTATGCCTTACTTCACTCCTCTACGCTCTACTACATTGATCTTCTCTCAGCTCTTTGTCACTCCTCTGTAAAGTTGATTTCAAGACAAGGCAAGTTGTAGACAAAATAAATTGGCCTGGTTGCAGAGCCCAAAATACTTATTTTTATGAATAATATTTGTTTCCTTTTACCGAAAAAGGTCATTTTTCACCAACCGAGAAGCATTTTCAGCTGCCAAGCTACCTCAGCCCAAGGCGTATTAGCCCTAGGAGCCATCTTTTGGCTACTAGTTATCCTTTTCTAGCATTTGTCATGTTCCTCCAAGGGTGTGCATCCTAAGGCAGGGTGCATGCGCCTCAAATCCATATGCATACACTTGGTGGAAATTTTCATGTCCACGATGCACGAGATTTCACTAGTTTTTGAGGTCTTGTCACGTCCTCCAACTAGAAGTGCCCCATCTAAATAGGTGCATTCAACTAGAAGTGCCGCCATTCATTACTTGCTTGATTAGAAGCGCCTCATCTGAATGGACGCGTTCAGTTGGTGAATTTTCTAACAAAATATCACACAAATTTTCAAGTCAGCACCATTATCTTAATGATAGGTGCCCCGTACATTCAAGCACATCCATTGAACGCACCCCAACTGATGGAGTGCATCTGTCAAATCTACGTCAAATTGCAATCACTCACAATTTGGGCCAAATTTCGAGGCTCTCCCTATAAAATGAGACCACCTCAATGTTCTGAAGGTCCCCCCTCCCCTGTTGAGAGGAACCCCTTCAAAGGCCCAGAGAGAAGAGAGAACCAATTCTCCAGTCTTTCCCACATATTCTTTACGTGCCTGGGACCCAACCTCATCTAGCTTAGAAGTGTCCAATCTCCTAAGGCACTCTTACCAGGCTCCACAGAAACTCCTCCTAGCCTTCTCCTCCCCTCTTCTTGAGACTTTAAAGGTTCCTAGAGGATCTTAGACATCTCTAGAAGGATTCTACATCCTCAAAAGCTGACAAATCCCATTGGAGGCCAATCTTTATCTGTTCACACTGCTACTCGTAGGTTCTCCTAGGAGTCAACCACGTATACATAGACATGCCTGGGTCTAGACCACGTCTACATGGAAGCACTCCAAACCAAGGCACTTCTACCAAGAACTATCCAAAATGTGATTTTTTGTGTTTATCTGCCATTTATCGAGCTCTAACCTTCCCTTTTGCATATTTTTAATCTTCTCTTGTCATTTGTATGCCCAAAACACCAAAAGGAAGAGTTAGGACCAAATCCCCGTTTGGTTTCTATTGTCCCTTTTGTCATTGTCGTTATTGCATTATCCCCGTAGTTCTACTCTTTTTTCAACTTTTCTTCATATTTTTTTGTGCTATGCAAATACCAAGAACATCTTTAAGCTTTTCTTGTTCAGTTGACCAAAGAAGATGTAGATAGAACGTACACCATCTCCCAATCACAACCATTTTTACACATACTCCTCTCTCTCTCTCTCTTGATCAATCAAACAATCGACTGGACACACCCTCGTGTCCTTGAATGGATACAGGTTCCTTCCAAAATCTAGAACCACATCGGTGCCCCCAACAAAAGTTCACGATATAAAATAAAAATTTAAATATTAGTATTTATAATTATTTACCTTTCAACTATGTTCTCATAAACATAAATTTTTCTTAAAGTTCATAATACCTTTTTTTTGCAAAAAAAATCACTCTCTCTCTCTCTCTAAAAGGTCAGGTATTTTACTGGACAAATACTAAAAATTAATAAAAAACTTAACGAGGATAAACAACATATGTTAAAATAAAAACAAACCAAGATTTTGAAATAATTGAAAAAGTTTACCGTGATTACATAGACATTTGGAATAACGAATCATTTTAAGGTTCAATATGTAAAAGAATCTTAATTAATGTTATTTAAATTCTTTTTAAACCCTTACAACAAAAATATTCACCTCTAATACTATATTCTCATCCCCTCTTCTACACCACTTTATCTATAGAAAAAAACCATTTAGCCAAAAAAATTCATGAAATATTTAATCAATGATTAGAGGTGTCAATGGGTCAGATGTTGCCCGATCCAAATCCAAATCTGATAAGAGACATATCTTATATGATCCAATACTTTTTTTCCTAAATATGAATTTACACCCGATACTAAATACTCATTGGATTCGGATTAACCAGAGTGCCCGAAACAAAGATTTGGGGGTATGCTCTATCCTAACCCGCAGAGGTCGCTACGCCGCCACCGCCTTCATCAGGTGATTAGCCCCGTTGCCCAGCACCGCCGCCGCCGCATTCATCAAGTCGGCTAGTCCGAACACCCCCTTCTACCGGTTCATCATCACAAGGTTCCCATGGCCGCTGTCCCTTGCTCCAACCAGAGCCCTTCCTGTGAGTGCTCCTTGAAGCCCTCCGGGAGGTAGCTTGCGGAGGCATGTTTAGCAACACCAACTCCACCTAGACGTTCTCCTCGATGCCCCCATGGACATTCATCTCTTTCTCCCTCTCCCTCTCTCTCTTCTTCTCCATCTTGTGTCTGATGTGACCTTTGCATCAAAGGAAGTGACCCACTTGTGCGTAGCACCGATAGATCGATTTCTCCAGCCAGCCGGCCGTCGCATCGATCTGTTAGATTGGGGGTCGAAATGGCCGATGAAGAAAGCTACACAAGTCCGAGCAGCGGCCGCCGTGCTGTCTTCTTTCCATTCGGTTGGTTGCGGTTGAAAGATGGAGGCGGCGGCGGTGGAGGAGTTGAAGGAGATGTGGGGGATGGTTGCGCCCATCACGGCCAACAGCGTCGTGTACATGCGGGTGATGGTGTCAGTGCTCTGCCTAGGGCGGCTGGGGAGTTGGAGCTTGCCAGAGGTGGGTTCTCTCCATCGACTTCACCAACATCACTGGCTACTTCGTGCTCTTCGAGCACACCTCCGACTTGGAGCTGCTCTACAACCAGGTGTACAGGTCCAAGAATTGGGAGCTCATCTCCCTCTCCTTCCAACAGATCATCCAAGAATTGGGACCAACAAATATTCTATCCGACCCGAAACATGTCTTCTCAGGTTATGCCCTAAGTCCAAACCCATCATTGCTTTGTCAAGTTCACCGAAAGGTCAAGTTAACGGAAGTTAACGGAGTTTGTGAATCAATTCACACCTCTATCAATGATATTTTTGAACTATTTTTAGAGTAATTCATAAAAAGTGAAAAGTATTTATAATTTTTTTTTCTAGGGACATAAATAGAAATACAATTACTGACAACAGATGTGCGAAAAAGCCCTATAAAATATTACTTTTATATCATAAGAGAAATTTTCGTGCATCACGCAACACCCTCTGAATGTTCCCAATGATCTAAAGAACAGGCTGCAAATAAGGACTTCGAATTTGGAGGATAAACATGCATCTAGATTCTAGCCTAATAACAGACGGACTAAGAGCGTATATGGATGCAAGTAAAAGGAAAAACAATGAAAATGTTTTACTTAGAATTAACCGCTTTGAGAAGAGAAAAGACAAATTTATTGTTTAATTAACTTTACAAAATCCGGAAATTTTTTCTAGTATTTGATTCATTAAAAAACATTTTCAGTTCACTTTATTTTTAAAGATATTTAAACCTTACATAAAACACGGCAATGTGCTTATGAAATTACATCATAAAAATTATTTAAGACTTATATAAACTTACCATAAAATTTTAATAAGTATCATTTATACATTCATATTTACTCATCAAATCGTCTACGCCATCTGACGGTCAAAAGAGTCTTGGCTTTTTTGTCACGGAAAACATTCGAAGAAATGCCAAGGATGACAAACAGAAATTAGATGAAGTCAATGCACTATTATTCCTTTGACCAATATCTTACGGGTAAACAAATCAAGAGAGAGCTAATTTCAGTAAAACTCGGTGACTCCATGTTATATATTGACCCAAATAAACCCTATGTAAACTTCAATACCAGATGGGTTTTCAATAACCGTCTTTTGTTTCTGACCTGTAATCGATAAACTACCAGAAAATCTGGTTTTGATACCAATAAATTATAAGGCACATTAATAGATTTCAAATTCATTAATTGTAATCAAAATTGAATCTATGTTCCAAAATAACCAATTTCATTTACGCCCCTAGAAGCAAATCACAGAATCAAGTAGCCTTCACTTCGCCTGATAGTCCAAAGTGAGCTCAGCAATCAGCATGCTCAGCTTACGCTATCCCGAGAAGCAAAATGCAAAACAATTCATTAGTAACTCCAGAGCATTTACAAAATATTGAAACTTCAATCACTTGAAGAAACTTAATTCCTGGATACCAAATGCATCTTCTTGGCCGATCAAAAGAGGGAACCAAAGACGTATAGGCTAGAATTTTGCAGCCGTAAATGATTAAAAGCCGTTAGTTGATGCAAAGGAAGCCTGAAATCACGCTGAGATTTAGTCAGCACCACTACAAGTATTTTTGAAGCTTCTCCACCGCCATTTTGACAGAATACAACACCATCTTCTTCACCTGATTGAGATACAAATAACGTGAGCAACCGTATAAGAGTATTATAACAATAACCTGAGAAATCACATAAAGTGTTAATAATGCTTCAGCATGGCAGATGTCAACCTCAAGCTTGTCTTCTTTAGCCCTATGCTCTTCAGGAAGCCTACGAAATTCCTCAGTCAAACAAATGCACTCACGAACATTTTCAGGAGAGACAAAGTCAAGTGCAACCTTGATACATGACTAACCAAAAAAAAAGGTAAGTCGGGGCTCCAGGATACTGCATGTCTACCTCAGAACATCAACAGAATGAGCAAACAAATTGATGCAAATCGCAGACTACAAGATCTTTTACCTTCAAATTGCGGACCTGGTGTGCACATCCTGCAGGAATAAAGACAGCCTCCCCAAGTTTCTGGGTGAACGTCCAAGGTTCAATTCCTTCAGGCGTACCAAGAATACATCAAACTTGAGAACAAAAAATGAAATTTTTAGTAACAAGTGGAAAATCATACCAAATTCTTGTTTGAGCTTTCTTTTATGCTCCAAGGTCAAGTAAAAAACCTGATCATGAATAGGATGAACAACCTGCGTCAAAAACCAAAAGCATTACTAATGTACTATTGAAGGATAGACCCCAGATATCATTTTTGCTAACCAATCACCTGCTCAACTCGACAACAATGAATATGCCTGAATTCTCTATGATGCTTTTCAAGATATGCTTGTAGCTTCGGACTATCCTCCCTCCGGAAGATATCCCATAGCGCACCTCCTTCCGTATCATCTGGAACAAGATTGATATCATCATCTGGAATAAAGCTCCTTATGTCACAATCAAGAAGAGGCTTTATCCTCTCACAAGACTAACATGTTCCATCCACCATGTTCTTTCCTTGGTTTTATAACCTTAGGATTATCAGGATCTCTAGCAGGACCAACTCCATCCTTGACATCATGTACTTTATCACTATTTACCACCATCAGTATTTTCATAATAGCAGTACAAAATACATTCTTTACTTCTCTGCAAGATAAATCTACATTCAAGAGCGATCTGGGGCTGATCAAGTGAGATAACCATCGGAAGGCTGCAAGGGGGTGGTGGCAGCCACCAGCTGCATCTTCCATGTCCCTGAACAGGCAAGGAAAATGGGACCCGCAAGGAGCAGATACAATAAGTTGGCAGGTCCCAGAGGATGAATCTCAGGACCCGAAAACCAGGGAATCGAGCATTGGATCTCCAAAATCCGGATTCAGGGGGGTAAGGTGAAAAACTGCGGTTGCCACCCTTTCACTACCTGGAGGCAGCAAATTTGCCAAATCTAAAATGCCCCTCCATGAGGAGTGGTTTGAAATTATTTTTTTAAATTTTTGAATGCTCAATACAGGCCAACCTTGGATCAGTTTCATTCTACCAGATCCGCCAAACAGGCTGATCTGATCCTGATGTGGAATGGGATTGGCCAATCCCAATGTGGAATACCTCGCTCTAACATGAACAAATGATTTGTCCAAAAAAGTTTTCTTCGCTATGAGAAGTACCATCACCTTCTTCATTAGATGCTTGCAAGCCAGAAGATAGATCTATGTCCTCATGCCCATGAACAATTCCCTTGTCCACGTCCATAGGTTGCACCATCATTCCATTTCCAACACCTGTCTCACACATTTGAACACCGGCAAGAGCTTCTCTTTCATCTTGGATTATGTGTTTCTTCTTCAATTCTTTTATCTTTGACGACTGGGATGCAGGTATTACCACTTCAGCAGTGTGCGTTAAGACATTGACCTATAATAAGAGCCAAGTTGGATTTAGTAAAAACCTTCAAGTCTTGAGAACACACTATTATTATAACCTTGAGCTAACATTAACCTACAGGTTGACAAAAGGTATCGATTTTATATGCAAAGTTCGAACAACATTGTTACCACAAAAAATAAAATAAATTACATCTTAAGAGTTGTATCACCCAGTGTCCAGACTCCAGTACAGTTATGAATTAAAATTAAACAGGCCTGAGCTATAAGCAGAAAATGAGAACAAAATTACCGCGTCTGAAATATCAAAATGAAGCTTGGTCACAGAATCTCCCCGACCTAACTCTTGAAAAAGCCCATAAGCAATATATGTCTTTGGTCCCATGTCAGGCTTCAGCATTCCCTTGGGTATTTTTGCAGCAAGGTTAAGAACACCACTCCAAGGATCTGTGTACTCCTTAAACGGCAATGCAGTTATGAATTCAGCACCATGGCGTGGTAAGCGCTCCTCAAATGTATTAGCTGGCGGCCAGTCCTTAAGTTTAAGCATCTCAGGCCACTTATTCCGGTGTGCACGTCCTTCCGCATAACCTTTAAAAAATTGATGAATATTTATTTCCACCTGCAGTTGGAGACCCGAATACGATCTTGAGTACATAGCTAAATGGTAAACAGGAGATGTAAATACAGTAAACGGTGAATTAATTATGTGAATGCAGATACCAATATGGATCCCTCTCTCTCTCTCTCTCTCTCTCTCTCTCTCTCTCTCTCTCTCTCTCTCTCTCTCTCTAAAACACACCCACAATCTCACCCTCCCCATCACACACTCATTTACATCACATGCATCTCTGAGAGTTGGCAACCAGTACAAAACATAAAATCTCTATCATATGCAAAGAATAAAACTAATTTCGCATGTCATGCACAAATTGTCTTCACAATAAAACGTGCTCACCCTACCTGACAAAGAATGCATGTTGAATCTCAGCTTCATCTAAGAATGGATTGCACTTTCAATAATTCAAGAGCCAAAACTGCCGTAAGCCTCCAATTGCTACCCAATATATGAATGTGTGCAAAGATTGTCATCTCGGATCTCGGTTTCATCTCAGAATGATGAAAGAATAGATCTCACAAAATTCTCAAAAAAATCTAGAGAGATTAGATCTCAAATTTCATTTACATAGGATATACATTACCTAACAATAAAAAAGCAAAAAATAATCTAAAAGTAATCCCATAGATAGGTTTTTATGAAAGAGATATGGCAGAGGCACCGACCCAAGGACCCCTAGAACAGTCAATTTCAACTTTCATATCTCGCGAGATGGCATTCCATGAATGTGCACAAGAAAAGAATATAGAAAACAAAAATAAAAGTAGAAATATTAAATGTTTAAAACAAAATAAAACACAAAAGCAAAGAGCTCATGTGACATAAAAGAGCTAACCTCACACCAATCCAAACAATCAAGTGCCTTTACAGCAAAGTTCTCAAGCTCAGTTTTAGATCTTGTCTTCTCACGCACAGCACGCCACATAACCATTGGCTCCCAGCTCAGACCTGTTGTACTTTCAAGCACATTCCGAACAATTACAGGCTCCCCTTTCATCCAATGTTTCTGGAAGTGTCCCAAGTCTGATTCATGAAAATCTATTGCATTAGGGCAATACAAGAAATTATCAACTGCATCCTTCCTACAGGCAGCCTTCCTTAAGTTTGAGTTGCTTCCATCAAACTGAGTTGATGAAGTAACACAGGCACAAGCACAAGAAGCAAGATAGCCCTTGTTCCCATACTGTAGCATCATTTCTTCAGCTTTCCCAAGTAATTCCGATAGCCAACCATCAACAAATAAGGTCTTCAACACCAGGTTAGAACTGCCACATCCACCTACTTCCACAGGAGGGCAACAAATGCTCCCGTTGTCATTTGCTGTCCACTCCTTGTAGGGCAACTTTGTTTTTTCACCTATTTCCACATGCATGTTGGATGTGAACTTTTGTCTACTATGGCGAATGGATCCACCATGCACATAATCTTTCCCCATGTTTTCAAACTGGACAACAAATGGAACATCACGATCTGGTAGCTTGCCAGCACGAATATCCTTGCAACAGCTGATGCATAGATCATATGAACAGCTAGGACAGCTTCGGTGCAAATCAACAATGGATGTCTTACAATAGTTGCTGCAGAAAAACAGCATACATCAGCTCTTCAAGAGACCCTTCTGTGTGCTTTATTTAGAGTCAAGAACAAGAATATACCAGAATATCCTCTCATCTTCGTCACACTCGACTTGTTGTAAATTAAACTCGCCTAAACTCAATCATGTACAAAGAAGTAAGATGCTAGTAAGTGCCAAAATGGACCACTACAATGAGATTTCACGCTTACCACCAATATTTGCCTCAAGTTCGATCTCAGCTCTTTGTTCGTTAAGTATTGTCTTGAGGAAGGGAAGAAGCAACTGCAGCACATAGGAATTGTGTAGTACTTTTTGTCCTCGGCTCAACTTCTTTTTGGCAGGCTATGGATAGAAAACATAATGTCAAGTGGCATCCATGAAGATAAGAAGATACATGCAAATCCACCACTAAACCAGAGTAAATGTATTTTGGATTTGGATTTAGTATTAAAATAGTACAAATACCAAAACATGAGAAACAAGTAGCTTGTTACCAGTTTGATTCCCCTCATTCTGAGGCACAATTTGCAGTTGCAATTGCTACAGCAAAAAGGACATTTTTCTGCAATTTGCTTCTCTGTCCGATGAGGGTACCTGAGAATCCAACAACGGATGCAAAAGTTAATAATTAAAACAAAAATATCCAAAATATTTCAGTGATACCACTTGAAATGATGTCCGCCTAAGGTATACGCTGCAGATAAAAGCACCAAGCAAGACGAACCGTAGTTATGACACAATATATACAAGCTGAGGACCAAATGACTGATGTCTGAACCTACCATCGTTTTATACAGGGTATACAGAAGCGTTTTCTCATACAGCTTGAGCACCATACCACCCTTCCCTTGTCATTCCTCTGGCATTGATGGCACATGAGAGCGTCTGCCCCGGTGAGCATTTTCTTCTTAGAGCTCTGTGACAGTTTGAAATTAGTTTTTATCAGAAGAAAGAAAGGATGGACCGATGAATTAATGACGTGAACAACATACCCCTTTCTGGTTCTCCTTCGTAGCGGACAAAGGCTGGACATTTTCATCTGGAGCATCCTTCTTTTCCAGCTTCGAGCCGTCACTCCTTGCCTTCTTCCGCATCCGAACTTTCTTGTCCGTGTTCTTTCCCTTTTGCTTCTCTCTCTTCTGCGGAAGATTGTATTCTGGCTCTGTGATGCCCTTCGACTTCACTCAGAGCACAAGATAAAAACAACTCCATAAGCGATCAAGAAAAGGTTGAACAGGGTGAAGAGTACGGGAAACATGATCAAAAGGAGAACAAGAAACCGATCCTACAAACCATTCCGATTTCCTCCCATTCAGAATCCTCTTCTACAACGTTCGCCTTGGTAGCCCTCCTCTCTCTGAGCTGGAAATCCCAACCTACCAACGCCTTGCCAGCAGTCCGGAAGGTTTTATCCAACCGGTCGCCCTTCGACATATTGTTCCGCTTGTTCCTCTTCCTTACTCCCGCCCGACCTGTCCCCTCATCGAGCCCCTCGGTGGTCCGGCGTTTACCTGAAGTATCCGGTACTTTCCCGCGTTTCCTACCAGCGCCGCTTCCCAGCGCCGCGCGGTCGCTTCTTTTCTTACTGCGGAGTCCCATGGCTTTCCTCCTTATCTGCTCGTAGTGTTTCTGGCAGAAAGACTTATCCGCCCATCGCCTCTCGCTGCACCGCCACTTCTTGCCATCGCTCCTGCTACACCTCACGTCGGGCGGCGACGAGGGCTCCTGAGACCGCTTTGGCCGGCGCCCCATGCCCGGAACAGGTCACAGGAGCGGACGAGGCTGGGATGTCCGCACCAATGGCCGCGCAACCGGCCGATCGTGCTGCTTGGGTTTGGAGATCTCCCAGCCCGCAATTTCCTTCAAGATGCACTGGGAAGAAAATTGCATTTTATCACGTCTGACCCTTGGAGCCCTGGATCTCCTCGGACGAACAAAACACCGGGCGCGGGACAAGGCGGTGCTGCTGGTTTTGCCATCACGCGCCAACGGATTCGACGCTGCAGTGCAGGCACAGCAGAGCCGCTTTGACGAACGACATTTTGAAGGAAGCCCCTCTAAAAGTTGTTAATCGCTTAAAAGCCCAAACCTTACTCTATTTAGATCTTTCCTGCGGCCATAAGAAATCCAAGGTATGGTAGTAGTACGACGGACCTAGCCTTAAATACTGGTTTGTGATGGCATCAGGTCAAAACACAAAACTTGATGTCAAAAAAACGGCTGAAAAGAGGAAAATGAGAGAAACCGGGCCTGTTCTGGGCATGCGTTCCGGTGTGCCTGCGCACCGACGTTACCGCGACGATGGCTTACGCTTGTCCCTCCGTGTCGTTTGTCTCGAGGAACCGTTCGATCCTGGCCGTCAGATCGTGAGTGGGAATCATACTCCGCCGGCAAGCTGACCGCTCGAGGCGGGAAATACGCCCTCTCTTTTTTCAAAATTTTGAAAGCTGGCGGGAGGAGAGATCTTACCTTGATAAAATATCTCTTTATTCTGGGGCATTTTCAACCCCTTGGGTCATTGTGATCTGTGAAGCGGACGTGCCTTGTCAATCGCACCTCACCACGCACGTCGTAATAAATTCGATTGTTGAAATTACTTGCAAAGTAAGTAAGATTTACACTCTTTTCATCAAGAACATTCAGTTAGATTTGACTAGAATTATTTTTTAATAAAAGTTTAATTATGTTTACTTTTGTTAAAATATCTAAATTGGTAACTATTAACCCAAATGTAATAATTTTTTGTTTAAACATAATGATATTTTGAAGTAATTTATATTTACTTTAATTTTTGATGTTTATGGGGTGTTTGGTTGCATTTTATTTTTTATATATAATTTTATGTTAAAAAATGATATCACATATTGAAACTTGACAAATTTTAAAATTAAAAACTATAAAAATATAATGTTTGGCAAAAATATTATCATTTTTAAAAATGATGGTAAAATGTTTGGTGTATAAATGAAAAGCCACTTATGTAGCACGTGTGGTTAGACTTGTCCACCATGTGTTGTGGGTGTGTGCTTTTGAAAAAAAAATGCTCAATGTCTCATTTTTTCTCTATCACGTGGAGGAGGGTTAAAAAAAATTTAAGATAAAAATTTGTAGCACATGCCAAACACTTTTAAAATATACTTTTACTACAATTTTTAAAAATTAAAATAAAAATGCTCATTATCATGCAACCAAACACCTCATTAATGTTTTGTATTATATCTAAATCTTTGAGTAACTTAGCTATCATAATTTTTTACTCAAAGCTTATCAATATTCTGTGATCATAAATATGATGTAATAAGTAACTTTCTAGTAATTTTTATTTTAATAATTTGTAAATATAAATTAGATATAATTACATCGTCATCATCTCGTCAAGCAACTATCCGTGTTCACTCTAAAGTTTTTAAAATAAAATTTAGTACATCAACAGGGTCAAAGCCACTAAAGAACTAAATGTCAATGATCTGTTCCTATGGGGGGAGTTCGGTTCGCCACAGTCACTTGACGGAGGGGGTAGCCGTAGTCTTCAATGGAACGTTAATGTAGTTTCCCCATTTGGTGGGACCCACCTGATATTTTTCAAAAAAAATGAAAGAGCCAAGGTGGGAACTGCAACAATCTCCCATTTGAGATTAAGACTAACCTCTTCGCTAGGTGATTGAGATGAACTGAACTCTCGTAATGGCTGTAAGAGTCGACAAAATGGATCTTGCCACTTTGGATTGTAGATTTCTTCATCATCCGATGATCGATTAAGGATATATGGTCAAGGTGACGTGGGCTAATGACAAAACTCATTTTCTTGAATATATTAGAAATTAATTCGAAGAAATTGACTTCCCGTCCATTCTTCCCATTTCACTTTAACGCATATTCCGTCTCTTGAATTTGTTTAATATCGGTTCCAATTTTTCAAAATTTAGGGTTGAATGACCTATTTGTCCTCAGACCTATTTCTTTAAGTAGATTATTTCTTTTCCTCTCTCGAGTGTTAAGTAATTTTGGTTTGAAATTAGAGTAAATGCAGACCGGGCTTGATATGTAATCAGTTTGAAGCGAAAGTTTGGGGATAATCTTAGGAGGCATTTTTTACTTATTGATTTAAAAATGTGAACACAAATTTGTGTCTAACTTATTAGTTTGTGAATAAAAAGATACTATGATGAATTGTTTTATATCGATTAATTTGTTTTTTATTCAAAGATATTATAAGTCACAGTTTTTAAAAGGCATTAAGATATCAGAGGTGTTTAGAAACTTATTAAAAGATAATATTGGATAATCTGAATTAATAGAGGTCAATTAAAATATGAATAGAGGCTATTGAAATAGATGCAGTTGGTAAAATGTGTTGTTGGACGTCTTGATGTTCATAAATAATTGGGAGCAACAAACTAAAAGTTGTACGCAAGTAAATAGTGGTTGTAGCAAACATTATATAAGGCCTTAATCCGATGTAAACACATCCTGTCTAGATCATCGATCCGTGCAATGATCTCTGAACATCAAGGCGTCGATAAGAACTACAGGGTTGGCAAACCAATGTAGGGAAAAAGAGGACAACAACAAGACACTATTACTTTAAACTATACTACTTAATAGGGTGTTTGGTTATGTTTTTTTCCCTCTTTTTGATCTAAATTTTAAAAATAGAAGAGATGAGGTGTTTGGTTGCAACTTTTAACTACTATCTCAATTTTAAAGGTGAGATACTCTATGTACATGATCTCTTCTGAAATAAAAACAAGGCAGACCTTGTTTTATTTTGGAGATAGACGCAGAACGTGGGAGGCATGACGCGAGATGTGGCGGGGGGGGGGGGGGTTTCGCGGACGGGGCAGTGCGCGGGGAGGGGCTTCGCGGCCCCGCGGGCGGGGCGGGGGGGGGGGGTGGTTCGCGGACGGGGCGGTGCGCGGGGGGAGGGGCTTCGCGGGCCGCCGCCGCCGCCGCCGCGAGGGGGGGCGTCGCCGGCGGGGCGGTGTGCGGGGGAGGGGAGGAACGCCGCGTGGGGGGAGGCATAACGCGTCAGGGGGGGTCGCTGGCCGCTGGGGGAGAGAGGCGGACGACGTTTCGGGAGAATCTTCGCAGAGTCGCAAACAAACGTTACTGTTTAATTTTTAAAATTTCTGACAATTTTGTCAAACACCAAATAATTAGACTGTTTTGATTTTAAAAATAAAATTAAGAAGTCAAATAATTTTGATTTCAAAAATAAGGTTGTCTTAAAATTAAAAACGCTACCAAACACCCTGTAATGCCCTGTTTGGTTAGAGTTTCATTTTTGATACTATATCAATATTGATATTAATATTTTCAAATATTGGAGTATCATTATATCAATATCAAAAGTAATACAAGTGGACACTTGTATTACATAATATGCTTTGTTTGCAATACAGATTTTAAAATTGATACAATTAACTAAACACCTCTTGATGGTTCCTATCAATATCAATTTTAAAATTAATAGTGATAGAGGTACTTGATAGTGTTACCAAACCGGGTGTAATATAAGTAGCAACACTAAAATGAAATTGATTCGTAAGTCAAATTAGTTCACATTCAACGGTTAAAGTTTTAAACTATCATCCTAAAATCACACTCAAAGCCTTTTCAAAACAATCCGCATTTTCATTCTACTAGTTAAAAAAATGTGCTTCGCATGTGTATGAATAATTTTAAAAATATTTTTAGGTAATTATACATGTATAATGTAATGTGCCAACAATTTTGTATTGATTAATTTATCTATCACTTTTCTTAAAATAAATAAAAAATTTCATCGATAGAAAGTCATTAAAATAGAGAAATGTAATAAATAGTTTAGGCAAACAAAATATAGTTGTTATCAACAAACATCGATAATCAAAAACTATTAGTAGCCAGTGAGAATCTCGTTCTTTTCTTTTTTATCAAAAATGATTTTTGTATCTCATTTCGACTACTTAGGGAAATAGGTGATAGTCTATAAATTTATTTAATAGTTCGACGATACATTTAAAAATATTAGAACCGAGATTCAGGTTCTATGAAAATTTAAATTTGACATCTCTCCGTCGGCTGGTGCGAATATCCGACGTTAACTTACATCGAGCAACTACTCGAATGCCCTCGATTAACCACCATAGCAAACTAGTTTGAGAGAACATGCACATCCACATAACAAAAGATAACTCAATAGGGGCTTAGCCTTTCGTACCTGATAAGATGCAAACAAGTTGTCTTAAATTTGTTGGGCGTTGATTTTATTTATTTTGGAATTGATTTTTTGATTTGATTTAAGGTTGGTTTTACGTGGTTTGAATTGTGAATTTTCATTTCGGACTGATTTGGTTTCGGTTGTTTTTATTTTTAATTGGTTGAAATTATATTTTTTTGTTTGAGTTTGGAATTTGATGAGTTAAACAATTTAATTTGTTTAGTTTAGTTGGCATTTGAATTAGGGTGTTTTTTTATGTAAGTTGATATTTTGGCATTAGTTTGAATATGTTTGGTGTGTTTTAGGTGTTTTGAAAAGATTTGATCAATTTTAAATTTTAGATTGTTAATTATCTAATTTTTTATGTCTACTTTTTGGTGTTTTAAAGTATTTTTGATGTGGTTTATTTGATTGATTTGAATTATTTAATTTTCAATTGATTAAGAAGTGAATTTCTATTAAATTAAATGATTTTAATTGAAATTTCCAGATTATTAGAAATCTAATATTTCTTTTATTTTTCAGATTTAATGACCTGTTTTAAGGTATTTTCAGATTTGTTTTATCTCTTTATTTATGTTCGGTCCGCATCTCATTCGGTCCACCGGGCTAGCATCGGTGCCCGGTTTGCAAACAGTCCCACATCGGCACTTGAACTTTGTATTGATTTCATTTCATCCCATGTTGGGGTACTGTAGGCACCTGGATGAGCCGGTGGTTCGAGTAAAAAGCGTAGGTTGGATTAGAAGGTGTGATGAGTGTGTGTGGTTGTGAGTGGTGTGTGTGGTCGCCAGGAGCCGAAGACTCCAAAGTGTTATTAGGTATGAAGCAAATAAACCAAAAAATAAGTTTGACCGTCGTACCTTTGGGGATGGGAAAGGGGGGAGATTGTTAGGTTCTAACTTCTCCTCTCTCGGCCGACCGAAAGGGGAGAGCTTTAGTGCTTAGAAACGTATTCTTGGATGGGCTCTAAGGTGGTACGGACTTGGAACCTCCTTTCAGTTCCAAATGGAGGTCTATTTATAGCCCAAAAAAGGGTACTTTGGCCATTTCCGAAAAGCAGTTCCACGCGGCAAAGTGCCCTATATATAGGGCGCCAGCATCATGAGGTCTGTCAGATCGACAAGATGAGTCACTGCGAGGGGTCAAATCGGCCGGTCAAGTCGATTTGATTTGGTGCCAGACGCCCTATATATAGGGCGCCTGGTGCCCTGTGTATATAGGGCGCCAGGTGCCCTGTTTATAGGGCGCCAGGTGCTCTATAAATAGGGCGCCAGGTGCCCTATATACAGGGTGCCAGGTGCCCCATATACAGGGTGTTTGGCCCGGTCGATCGTTCTATCGATCCTCTTCGGAATGTGCCGAAAACCTGATTCGTCCGGAAAACATGGTTTGCTTTAAATATTTTTCATGAAAACAAGAATTTTAAGCTCTCCAACCAGGCCAAAATTGCATGTCTACAGGTACATCATGTCGGTCCACATCGGAGTACAAGTGAAATCTGAATATAGTCATCTCCCTTCCCCCGGAATAATTTTTCATAAGATCAAGAGATGAATTCAGCATTACGACGACATGCCAACCCATTCTCGTTCAAATGGATTTTTACCCTCTAATATGTCAAGTCTTTCGACTAGCCACGTTGGGGGAAGGGTCTGTCTGCACTGGGAGCGTGTCCCATGCCTACGCCCGGGTCGACATACCGGAAGCTGGTCCGAACTAGCCGCCCAATGTGGAGCGTCCAGTTGTGGACTAACTCCTTATTTAATTGTGCTTTTTGCATTTCAAATTTTTATTTAAGTTTTGTTTTGTTCAAACGCCCAATAAGGCCAGCTTCAAGTCTCATGGCCCAATAAGGCCCGCTTCATGTCTTCGTGGCCCGATTGGCCCATTTTCAGCATATCGGACCCTGGTGGCCTGTTTTGCACCATGTGGGCCCGGGTGGCCCATTTTCACCTCCTTGGGCCCTGGCGGCCTACTTTGAACCGTGCGGGGGTTGTTTGTTTTTTCTTTCAACCGAACCAGCGCCTGTTTGACACTGATTGGGCACCTGTTTTGATCCCAATTCAGCACCTGTTTTGGGGTTGAACCAGCACCTGTCTTGCACTGAGCCAGCTACTGCTTTTGCACCGGACCGGCACCTGTTTTGACATCGGTCCAGGACCTGTTTTGGGACCGGTCCAGCACCTGTTTTGGGGTGCTATGCCGGGCTAAAATGGGCTGAATTGGACTAGTTTAGGAGCCGGTTTCAGGGCTGCTGTGGGGACATTTGATGAGTGGAAATCAGGGCCACCCGACTTAACTCTTGGCCCGTGCGACGGATTCCAAGAGGCCTGGGCCATCACCCTTACTCCCACACATCAAAGAGGGTAACCGGTTTATTTGGGAGATGCTGTAGGAGATGCTTGGAAGAGCATGTGTGGACTGAATGAGCTCATATATAGATTAGCTTTAAGGGACTATCGGCCAGGACTTTGAGGTCCCGCTGGGGGTTCAAGGTGTCTGTTTTAAGGGATTGTCCAAGTGGCCGGAAAGGGGGGTTGAACAAGGTGGTTTCAAGGGTCTGATTGGAGGGGCCTGAACAGGGGGTTGTTGAAGGGGTCTTTGATAAATGGAGATTCAGGTCACCCGGATTAACTCTTGGCCCGTCCGGCGGATTCCAAGAGGCCCGGGCTGTCACCCTTATTCCCTCTCATCAAAGAGGCTATCCGGTTTGCTTCGAGGTGCTGTAAGAGGTTTTTGGAGAAGTTTATGTGGACTGAATGGGATCATGTATGGACCGGCTTTAAGGGACTATCAGTCTGGACTTTCTGGGATCCACCGATGGTTTAACGTTGCTGCACACCAAGGGACAGACTGGGGCATATAGGAGTAGGCGCAAGGGGTTGAGTGGAGGCCAAAAGGGAGCTTTAAGGTGGTCAGCAATGGGCTTTTCAAGATGGTCTATTTTTAGACTGGTTTAAGTGCTGCGGGGGCTGAATAGAGCTATTTAAGGGGTCTGTTTGGGGGACTGAACAGGAGCATAGAAAAGGGACTGAACGGGACAGCTTCGGGGACTGGTTCGGGATCCATTCGGTAGTTTGAACAGGGGCTGAACAGGAGACATTTTGGACTGCTCAGATAGGCCAAGCAAGGGGGGCCCAAAGGGGCTGTTGAGGTGACCTAGTAGGGTACTGCAGGACGCCGGCCAAAGGGGTCTGTAGTAGCTAGACTGAGAAGGGACCCTGAAAAGGAGCTGTTAAGTGAGTTAATGGGTAGGCCAATGGAGATAATGGAGATGATGAAAAGAGAGGGGAAGAAAGGAGACTTGAAGGGTTACATAGCTGAGAACCAACCTTACCTCCTCTTTTGTTTCTTTTGTTTTGTTTTTTTTTCTGTTGGCATTGAAGACTCACGGCACCTTGGTGTTCCCCTACTCCTGATGGCGTGAAGACCTATTCACAGCCTTCTTTTTATCCCCCTGTTGATGTTGAAGACCATAGCAGAACGTGGGCTTCAAGACTGCACTAGATGGGCTAGCAACCTGGCCCCCTTCCTTTCTCTTCTTCTGTCACGCCCCGGATTTTAACCTGCACAGCGGAACATAATCCGGCAACGTAACTGGGAAAAATAACCCCTAAATTATATCGGTTTGGAACGAATGAAAACAACTAGGTTCTAGTTCATAAATTCATAAATTCAAATTCAAATAAATCACTAATCACTACAATCTAAACAAAACTATATACCATCTAATACATAAGAATCATCCAAATGTCTTCTCAAAAATCGATCCACCATGCTTCTGCTGCGCTAAACCTGATTACCTAAAAATTGATAAGAGGATTGGAATGAGTACGACAACTCAGTAGACACCCCATCATCCGCCAAATCGAATAGCTGAAAGACCCTAGATGTTAAATAAGTACCCAGACCTATAACCATTATATATACATATAGACTGGTCAATATATTAAACATTTGCCTTAATTCACATGTTTTAAATTGCCAACCAACACCTATAGACACACCAACCAGCACCTATAAACACTTTAAAATGACCTGAAATGATGAGGTAAATATATGCATAATCACCTACTATATGCTATAAATGATGATATAATATAAATAGGACAAACCATGCATACACCTTGTAACACAACATGATACTTGACAAAATAAAATACATCACTAGATCACCTATACTGTACCATGCAATAATGCACCTATCCTCTAATAAGGATCACATCTTTTTCTTATTAGCAAGGAATGCATCGTCTTGCCACCTCAACTAGCTAACACCAGATCTATCATATATAGCAGTACCATATAACTAATCGAAATCCCATAGTGCACCTAGGTAGTGGTGGCACAGGGACAAACCGTGATATCCGGGATCGAAGGATGCACCGGACTATTCTAACCTCTGTTGCTCTTGGGTCACGACTAACTAGTCTGGTGTAACTGTTTTCATTATAATTTCAATGCATCATGCATCCACCTCAATCATGTCATGCCATGACAACGTATCAACAATGCAAAAGTAACATGAGCAACCACAACTACATAACCTGTTCATGATGCTAAGACCATAAAATGATGAGATTAAATGAGAGCTAACATGTAACTACATCACACATTCAACTCGACACGATATGACTCTAAAAATCAGACCTTAACACCTGATTTAAATGATGCAATCATGGCTGAAAAATGAGCTAGGTAAGCTAACTAAACAATGTCTAGTTGAATTATCCTATCACAACAAATATATAACAATAGTACTCAAAGGAAATATCAATATACTAACTGGAACAAGTTATCTAAAGGGGCTGAAATCATTCCAAAATATGAAGTTTAACATGCTGGAGATAACACACCTTCAATTTAACAGAATCTCCATTACATGCAAAAGGAAAAATACCATCGCTCCAATTACCCACAACACATATACAACTAAACCGGCTAATTAAACCAATGATATTCATAACAGGTAATGGATAGTTTAATATAGAATTTTTAATGATAGTAAACACGTCAAGAGTGCCTATCGGATCGATGTTGGAGAAATTGAGAACCGGCGACCGAAAAAAGTATCGAACGTCGACGACGCGATGCACAAATCAAATCACTCAAACAAGAGATCTCTCTCCTTCAAAGCTGCTGGAAAAGACAAATAGAATGGGGGGGGGGTTAGGCCATCAGATCAAGGGAGAGAGAAAATAAGGAGAATATATACCAAGATGATTTGAGAGAGAGAAGAAGATAGGAGAGAAGGTATTACCGTGCTAGGGGGCAGGGTGCACTTCGGCGCAAGGCAAGGGAGGCACACGGAGGGGGGGCCGGCCGGCACACAGTGGCACGCAGTCGCAATGGTTGCGTGGTGCTGCGCGGATGGCAGTGCAGGTGGGTGGCCGCGACATGGGCGGACGGCGACCGCCGAGCAGGGGGGGCTGTGGCGCGGGGCTCGCACGGGCTGCTGCAACGGCGGTGTCGCGTTGGTGGGCAGCGCGTGGTGCGCTCGCAGGGGTGGGCGGGTGACTAGCCACGGCGTAGGGCAGGGGCAGCTTCGCGCGGGGAGGCACGCGGCGGGCGGAGGCAGCTTCTGCCGTAGCGACGCGGGATGGCAGGCGGGACCGCGTGGGTGGGTGCTGGCGGTTGCACGCGGTGGCGATCGGCGATGGCCGCAAGAGCGGCGGCTGACCGACCAGAGGGGGGCTTCACACGGACGCACAGTGGCATCGACCAGGCGGCGACAGCGTGGCTGTTTCTGGAGGAGGAAACTGTGGAGACGTAATGGGAAGGAGGAAAAAGAGGCAATGATGGAGGGTAATGAGGAAGAGGTTAATTAGGCTAGTAACACTTAAAGTTTAAAAAATCATTAATTTAAATAAAAAAACGATACGTTACATCTTCCTCCTCCGGTGGTTGTTGCAAGCGCTGGCTGCTACCGACGGGAAAGGAGGATGCGCCGCACTACCGTCCGCGGGTGTTGGCCTGCCGATTGCTCGTTCCCCCTCTCTTTCAATTTTTTTTATTTTATATCGTTTGCTAGTAAATCATCTGCTGCCTTGTTGGTAGCGTATGTGACAGCCTCCCTTTTCTTTTTTTTTGCTTTTATTTCTCTCAATGGCCAGGCCCATTGGATGCTGGCAGCAGTCCTCAAGAAATAGTAAGAAAGGGTCTTCGGGGCAGGTTTGCCCAGCTGGAAATCAGGGATCTGACCGCGGGTTGATCCTGAAAATTCTCCCATTATCCACTATTTCCCTCCTCCCTGAATGATAAGAATAAAAGATAGATCTTCCCATTAACTATTTCATAAAACGTAGGAACTAAACGAGAGAGGGAGGATTGGTGCCAGGCTGCCAGCAGCAGTACGTGGGAGAGAGAGAGTTGGCGGCTGACATTTTCAAATCGGATTTGACCTAAATGCTCGTCAGGATGCTCTCGATCCGACGATTTATATTAATTCTGACAAGAATTAATTTAATTAAGTTCCAAAATATCCAGAAAAATTCAGAAGATGTCTCGATAGCCGTTGATCTTGTGTACCATCAAATTTACAGTTAATGACCCTCCAATTGTCCGAAGATCAACGATTTGATAGAATTTCCGATCGGTACGATCTCAGCCTTCAAAAATTCTGAAAATTGCACTTAAAATGTAATTAAATAAATATGCACCAGAACTTTGGTCTTCACCGCAAACAATGATATCTGCGAGCGGGTTGGACAAAATTGCCCTTATCTCGAAGTACATGCCGACTTTGCAATTTTTTGAATTTTATCCATAACTTCACAGATATAGATCGGATTGATGATCCGATTTCGACATTGTTCTTCTTGATGTTAGGCAGACATTTTGATGGTGCCAACTGTTAATAAGCTTGTCCCAATTTGTCTGGACTCGGTAAGGGTGAAATAGTCATTTTTCTGTTTGAAGTCAGATTTTAACATTCAAAGTATCGTTGCGAAGCTTTCGACCGAGTCAACACCGTGGGCCCACTGGCTTAGTCATTTGGGCCCATTAAGTCCCACAAAAACTATTCAAAAGTTCGCTTTCACTATTTTGCCCATATCTTTCTGGATATGAGTCAGATTTTTAATCCGACTTCAATGTTACTCTAGTTGGAGTTAGGCGGACCCAATGATGCGCCAACATGTTATCGGATCTGTCTCGAATTGTCCAAACCTAACAAGGGTGAAATACACCATTTTACCATTCGGGGTCATATCGAAATCGGATTCTGACAATTGGGGTACCGTCGTGAAGGTCTCGACTGGTACAGTCCCATGGACTCACTTGTTTTGTCTTTTGGGCCCAATATGCCCCTAATAAGGTCACCTGAAAATTGACTTTCATTGTTTTTCCCATAACTTCTCAAATATAGGTCGGATTTCCGATCTGATTCTGGCATTGTTCATCTGGAAGTCAAGTGGACTTTCTGGTGGTGTCCGATTGTTATTGGGTCAACATTTGGTCGGTCGGATCCAATAAGGCTTATTGAGCTTGTTTGGCCCATTGGCCCTAAATGCAATGAAAAATGGATCAAACTTGTATGTTCGGTTTTATTCGATGTATTTCGTCTGAAACTTGTCATTTTTTTGGTGCTGTGACATTTTTAGGTGCCAACACAACCGTTGGGGGTTAACAGTAGATACGGATTCAGCTGGCAAGTCAATTAGGGATTGATTTGAATTGATTTTCTATTTAGTTCTACGGTTTTCTTTCAATCATTTTATGCACAATTTAAGACAATCTTGGATCAATTTTGCTTCCAGTGGATCAACCAAGCCAATTATCCAATTTAGATTGGAATTCCTTAACAAATAGGCCTAGAGATCTGAAATTTCTTAGAGTTCAGAGATCTAAAAAATGGGCAGAATCAATAAGATCTAAAATTTCTGCAAATCTCCCAAAATCAAATACTTCACTCAGTTCTAATCCCTCTTTCACTTGTTTTATTGTGTTCTAGGTGCACAGGTATATCAAACAAGAGGTGGTTAAAGACACTATGTCATTGGCCGAATGGAGAAGAAGAAGATTGAACCCGCATTCACATCTCTCACACTAAGATAAATATGGTCACATTTTAAGTACTTTGTACTTCATTTATTTTATTTCGAAACTCGTGGTTCCTGGAGACCGCATCTTTCTACGTTCATCTCCACTCTTATCTCTTATCCCTTTTAATTTTGTTTTTCTCATTCTCCTCCCATGTGACCCAAACTGTCTCCAACACATAAGTGACGCCAAGGGTTGAACGTTCAGGGATCAATGTGAGTGTGAGTTGAAGAGTTCCTCCATCTTTTAAATTTCTGAGGTGTCGACCCAAACCCATTTCGAGGTCGACAAATAGTTCACGCCTTCGTCAAGTTTGGAGTCCTCAACAGCATCATCACTAATAATGAGCTACAATTCATCTCTCGAGAACTATAAAGTCTTTGCGACAGGTATTACATCAAATTGCATTATTCATCTCTATGTTACCTCTAAGACAAATGGCCAAACAAAAACACCACCAAACTTTGATGAAAATTCTTAAGATCATACCAAATTTCAAGTTCAAAAGATTTTATCAGAAATAGGTGGTTGAGAGAAAATATAAAATCGATGAGGTTATGCTTTATAAGAATACCCCTTAAGTTAATCATCCCCCGCTCTATTTTTAACTTAATTGGAAGGGTTCCCCATATAATCTCAAAAGGTGAAGAGTTGAAATTGTCCCTGAACGAGTTCTACTTCACAAAAATATTTCCCCTAGAAGAAAATCTACAAAACAAAGAATGCATATAAACAAAAATGTGGAGAAACATTGTTGTTATCAGAGGCATAATTACTACTTGGTGTACAAATTCAGCTAGAAGTTAAGGACAAACATTGTACTGCACACACTACACACCTTAATTTTGGATCTAATGACTTAAAATTGAAAAGAAAGGTAGATAACCCTTAGCGAGGAAGGTCAACCATATCATATTCTTTTCTTATCTCAGTTTAAGACAGATGAAGAAGATTAGGGTGAGCAGTACTAAAGGTGTCCACTGTCTTAATAAAAGGTTGTTTTTGAAGATTTGATTTATCAAAAGAAAATGTGTCAAAAAATAAGCAATGAACCCCTCGAGTTGAAAAAGGAAAAAGGAATAAACATGTTTGAATGAGTATTTGAAATAGTTTAAGAAAAAAAAGACTCCAAAAGATGAAAAATGAACCTCAAGTCAAATCAATAAAAAAAAGATCTGTCTGAATGTGGGCCATCAAGAATATAAAAAAAACTATAATGAATGACCCAAAAGGGCCAAACCTCAATATACAATTTGAGCATTAGTAGAGAAACGAGCTCGAAATCCTCAAGTTCCACCAAGGGCTTGCCCCAATCTTTTTCTCTCTTTAACCTCAACAAATAGAGTCAACTGACCAAGCCTATGTAGCACCTTAGCCTATTGATGGCAAAAGGTCAGACATTTCTAAATGGAGGCACCTCACTTACACAGTGTTTGCTCTTAAACCTTGAAGAACATTGAAAGAATATTGATTGCAAGCAAGTCAACATATAAAAATGGTTATTTCTCTTTAAAAAATGAATATCTCAAAAATACAAATAAATTTACAAACAAAAGTCATGAAAAATTTAAATATCCAAAATCACATAAAATTATAAAATCTCAAAACCCAAACAAAAATACATAAAATGATATAATATCAAAAACCCAAACAAATAAAAAACACTAAAAACAACTAAAAATGTATGTTTTCAATTTAGTCACATATCTTTGCATCCATGTTTAATTTCAATATTGCATGTTTCCTTTTATGCATTACATTCTTACATGTTTTATTATCTTTTACCTTTAAAGGCCCTACACCCCTTGACATGTCACAAGGGACTAGACCTAAAATCAAAACCAATCACCTTTCATGAATTTTATGTAAGAACAAAAAATTCACTATATCAACAAAATGAGATACACAAAATGAAAGAAGGGGCCGACAAATCAAGACTCGTCGCCTCCCTCCGGAAGATGCTTCACAAAAGCTACATCAACAAACAAGGACATCGAAGCTTTCTCACACTCTCTCTCTCCCCCCTCTCGAGGCCATCCATCTAGGACATTCTTGTGGGACTTAAGCCCCAGTGCCCCACTACATCATCAATCAAGAATCCGAATGATGCAACCAAGTGTACAACCTCAATTGAGCGAACTCAAGCACAAAGTTGCGCTGCACTACCTCCACATGATAGATCTCCTCGACATGCTATGCCTCCATGTGATGAAACTCCTTCGCATATCGCATCTCTGACCCACAGATATCCTCCACATGTCGAAGGCGCTAAAGAAGCACCTACTCACCCTTAGGCCACCGAAGCTCCTCGAGCTGCCTCTTGAGCTCATCACGCTGAAATTCAAATAACATCAAAAATAACACACGAGAGTCAAGAATGACGAAAAATAACTAAAACACTCACCACAATGCACAAACTCTCGGAGGAGCGAGCCAACTCAATCAACTCCTTGACCCGCTGAAGAAGCTCCATAATCTACAAAGAAAAGGATGTCAAAAACAGGCAAACAATCAAAATGGAAAGAAGGAGAAGAGTATACCTCTAGGCAGAGCTCCTCTAGCTCAACAGAGTGATCGTCCCGTGTTGGAATGACCGCCAAGGCCAATAACTCCTCCACATGAGCCGTTACCTCCACCTTCTCAAGATCCACCTCGGTAGGCTCAACACTTGCCCCATTGACATCCATCGGCTCAACAACTTGCTCGAAATACGACCCACCCTCCAACTCAAGGAGCCGCCACTGACACCGACCAAGCTGAAAAAGAGACATGTCAACAGAGTAAACAACAAATTGAAGATATTGGAAGAAAACAAAAGAAACATACCTTGTAGCTTTGTCGGAGGAGCTTTACACGTGTCTCCCGCATTAGACGCTTGACCTGTCGGGCCTTGCGCCGGTGTGAAGCATGCTAAAAAAGAGGAATGATGTCAGTCCACAAAGAGGCAAGAGCAAAAGAAAAGGCCAGAGAAGGGCAAAAGAGAACTCACAACACGGCCAAGGTCAGCTTGGAGATCCGTCACCTGAGCACCGAGCTGATCAAGTTTGGGCTGTAAAACAAAGAAAAAGAGTTAATCCTAGGAAAGGCAAGCAAAAGTAATGAAGGCTCTGCTTTTTCCTCGACTCAACTTCTTTTTGGCAGGCTATGGATAGAAAACATAATGTCAAATGTCATCCATGAAGATAAGAAGATACATGCAAATCCACCACTAAACCAGACTGAACGTATCTTGGATTTGGATTAAGTGCTAAAATAGTACAAATTCCAAAACATGAGAAACAAGTGGCTTTTTACCAGTTTGATTCCCCTCATTCTGAGGCACAATTTGCAGTTGCAATTTCTACAGCAAAAATGACATTTTTCTGCAATTTGCTTTTCTGTCAGATGAGGGTACCTGAGAATCCACCAACGGATGCAAAAGTTAATAATTAAAACAAAAATCACCAAAATATTTCAGTGATACCACTTGAATTGATGTCCGCCTAAGGTATATGCTGCAGATAAAAGCACCAAGCAAGACGAACCGCAGTTATGACACAACAGATACAAGCTGAGGACCAAATGACTGATAACTGAACCTACCATCGTTTTATACAGGGTATACAGAAGCAACATACCACCCTTCCTTTGTCATTCCTCTGGCACTGATGACACATGAGAGCGTCTGCCCCGGTGAGCATTTTCTTCTTAGAGCTCTGTGACAGTTTGAAATTAGCTTTTATCAGAAGAAAGAAAGTAAGGACCGATGAATTAATGACGTGAACAACATACCCCTTCCTGGTTCTCCTTCGTAGCGAACAAAGGCTGGACATTTTCATCTCGAGCATCCTTCTTTTCCAGCTTCGAGCCGTCTCTCCTTGCCTTCTTCCGCATCCGAACTTTCTTGTCCGTGTTCTTTCCCGTTTGCTTCTTTCTCTTCTGCGGAAGATTGTATTCTGGCTCTGTGACGCCCTTCGACTTCACTCAGATCACAAGATAAAAACAACTCCGTAAGCGATCAAGAAAAGGTTGAACAGGGTGAGGAGTACGGGAAACATGATCAAATGGAGAACGAGGAACTGATCCTACAAACCATTCCGGTTTCCTCCCATTCAGAATCCTCTTCCACAACGTTCGCCTTGGTAGCCCTCTCTCTGGGCGGGTATCCCTACCTACAAACGCCTTGCCAGCAGTCCGGAAGGTTTTATCTAATTGGTCGCCCTTCTTCCACATATTGTTCCGCTTGTTGCTCTTCCTTGCTCCCTCCTGACCTGTCCCCTCATCGAGCACTTCAGTGGTCCGGTGTTTACCAGAAGTATCCGGTACTTTCTCCCGTTTCCAACCGGCGCCGCATCCCACCACCGCGCGGGCGCTTCTTTTCTTACTGCGGAGTTCCATGGCTTTCCTCTTTATCTGCTCGTAGTGTTTCTGGCAGAGAGACTTGTTCGCCCATCGCCTCTCGCGGCACCGCCACTTCTTGCCATCGCTCCTGCTACACCTCACGCCGGGCGGCGGCGAGGGCTCCTGGGAGCGCTTTGGCCAGCGCCCCATGCCCGGAACAGGTCACAGGAGCGGATGAAGCTGGGATGTCCGCACCAATGGCCGCGCAACCGGCCCGATCGTGCTGCTTGGAATTTCCTTCAAGAAGAAAATTACATTTTATCATGTCCAACCCTTGGAGCCCCGGATATCCTTGGACGAATATAAAAACCAGGAAGTCAAAAAAACCGGTTGAAAGGAGGAACATACGAGAAACCAACCGGCCCTGCACCGGGCATCCGTTCCGGTGTGCCTGCGCACCGACGTTACCGTGATGAAGGCACGCTTGTCCCTCCGTGTCGTTTACCTCGAGGAGTCGTTCGATCCTGGCCGTCAGATCGTGAGCGTGGAATCATTCTCTGCCGGCCAGATGCCCTCTTTTTTTTCTTTTCAAAATTTTGAAAGCTGGCGGGAGGAAAGATATTTTTTTTTTTTGGACATGGCCCGGTGGCCAGAAATGCGCAGCACAGCGCACCGACGAGAGTTCGAGCGCTGCCGGTGCAACCCTCGAACCCCACATGATACCACCCCCCCGGGGGGTGGGAACCCGCGCCACCCCCGCGGGGGTGGCGTCTTGCCAACCGAGCCAAGCTGAATCGGCTGGCGGGAGGAAAGATATTAGCTTAATAAAATGTCTACTTATTCCGAGGCATTTTACACCCCGCGGGTCCCTGTGAAACGCGAAGTTTACCATTTGGGTGATTTTGGTAATTTAGGCAAAAGGACGGTGATCGTTCGATTTTCTTTGATTGATGTGAGTGGACGTGCTTTTTCTGTCGCGCCGCACCACGCATGTCGCGATAAATTCGGTTATTAAAATTAAGTGCATAGTAAATAAAATTTACACACTTTTTCATCAAGAACACTAAGTTTCATTTGACTGTAATTATTTTCTTATTAAAATTCTAACTATGATTACTTTTGTTAAAAATTTCTGAATGGGTAAATATTAACTCAATCGTAATAATTTTTTGTTTAAACATAATAATATCTTTGTAGTAATTTATATTTACTTTAATTCTTGATGTTTAATGTTTTGTATTATATCTAAATGTTTGTGTAAATTAGTTATCATAATTAATATTCAAAATATATTAATATTCTGTTATCATAAATATGAAGTAAGTTTTTGGACATTTTTATTTTAATATTTTTATAATTATAAACTAGATATAATTACATCACCATCTGCCACTGTCTGTAATGATTAGAGTATTTATTTAATTAAAAATAATTATTATATTTATCATGAGATTAAATATATTTAATGAGTGTTATTTCTCTCTCCTTCTCTCCCTTTCTATTTTTCCTCTTCCCATCGTTTCCTATTTTTTCTCTTTTCGGATACCCTGATTCATCGCTCTCTTTGTCTCCTTAGCCATTCGCCGTTTTTCCTCCTTGTGCACCGATTCCTCTCTCCCCATCATTCTCATTTTCTCTCTCGGATGAGTCCATTTTTCCTCCTTTGCTTGACTGTATCACCCGCTTCATCGTCCTCGCTACACCTAGTTGCCGCTCGCGGTCACCTCATCTTCAGCCGCCTCGTCACGTGTGTCGTACGCCCACGCGTCCACACACAGACGTCGGTCGTCACTGCCCCTTTGAACCACCGACCACTCTCATCCGCCTGCACATCAACGCCCTCGGCCGCACGGCAGCCGTCGCCTCCCGCGCACCCGTGCTGCCTGCGGCCTCGTCGCATCGTCCCGCCGCCTCGGCCCACGCAGTTGTGCATCGTCGTGCCGCCCTCGTCTGTCTGCGCAGCCGTGGCTCTCGCCGCATGGCTGCCACCTAAGCCACCTTCACACTGTCGCCGCCGTGCGCATGCGTGTGAGTGCGCACCCGCATGTCGTTGCTGCCTTCTGGCATTGACCCGCCAGCCACCTCACTACCGCCCCCATCATGCGCCGCGGTTGGCTGTTGCTGGTGCGCCAACACCCCCATATCCTCTCTCTCTCTCTCTCCTATTCTTCTGTATATTCTTTCTTATCTTATTCCAGCAGATTATCAAGATACTATCCAGATCAATTTTCCATCATCATCATGATCACGACGTACTCATCATCCGGATTGATTCCCTTAGAATTTCGTGTATTATTCGTTGTTACTATTGAGGTAGGCATCTCGGCTATTCTTAGCACTCTTATATAATTGATTAAATCGTAAAAACATGTTTAAATCACTATGATCAAGGATGGAGGGGTCGCGGGTCGCAACCGGGTCGCGGGTCGCGGGACCCCCAGGCCGACCCGGTCGCGACTGGATCGCGACCCCATTTTTCAATTATTTTTTTTTGAAAAATTCAAAAAAATAAGAAAAATGCGAAAAATCTGAAAAATTACAGAAAAATCATAAAAAATAAATGATATGATTTAAACAAATAATACATCAACTTTATTCCGACGTGATGTGTTGTACACTTTGTAGGTAGTTGATGTACTCTCCCCATGTCATTTGGGTTGAGTACAAAGCTTGATACATGTACACATGACGATCATATTCATCAGTCCCTCGGGAAACTATACTATGACTTGATCCAAACGAGTCACCATAACTATAGGTTGATTGGATCGAAGTATCCGATGACTTCACATAATTCATTCCACAGTACTCTTGATCGTATGTAGGGAACCAAGAGCTTTGGAATGAATCATACACATAGTCGGAGGCATCGTGGTATTCTGCTCCAACTCCATGGCTACGATGACCTCCTCTACCTTGTGGCCTTCTACCATGATCGGTATCTTGGGTCGCATGAGTATATTGCTCCTCGCCGGTAAAACGTAACGACGTTGTAGGAGATATGGGAGGATCTGAGGTCCCTTGTACTTGTAAAATGTTCGCACCCCCGTATCCAGCACCATCATCGCTGCTACTCTTTGACGACGAATCCTCGGACGTCTGGTACTGCACTTGGATGTTCGGCTCCGGCGTATCTTCTCGATCGTCTTCAACCGTATCAGCATATGCAAAATCAAAAGGATCAGTCATAACTTTTTTACCTTTTTGCCTACTTTGCGTACCTTGACTAGTTCCTTCTCCGGTCTTCTGGCGCTTTGCTAGAGAAGGAGGAATCTGGAATTCTTCGGCCAAAGGGACATCGTCGAGCACTCCTTCAGCCCATTGTTGATCTTCTGGGTTGAACTCCGGTTCTCCCAAACCTTCTCGGTCGTTGACCCAAGCTTCTAAGGAGTTCTTCTCGTAGAATATTTGATCCAAATCGATGTCCTCCTCTTCAATTTGCGGCTCCTCGACCGAACGTCCTGCCGCCTGTCGACTCCAGAAACGGGTTCCTGGTCGGCACCTCAAGATAAGAAGGTGAAAGATAGATGGAATAGGGGAAAAGGGGAGTGAATTGAAAACACTCGGAAAGCAGTAAAAGACTCCTCACCTCGGTCCCACACTCACATTGATCCCCGAACTTTCATCTCACGGCGTCGCTCGAGCACCGGAGATGGTTCGGGTCATGTGGGAGGAGAGTGAGGAGGAGATGAAATTAAAGCATGAAAAATGTGGTCGCCAGGAGCCGCGGGCTCCGATTTATGGGATGTAAATTAAGAAGTTGAGTTGAATTGACCGTGTACCTTAGCGTGGGAGATCGGGATATGGGTTCAACCTTCTTCTTCTTCGGCCAGCCGATGAAGAAGAGTCTCCAATCAATACTAGCTTGTTCAACCTATGCAACTAGAAAAATAAACCAAGTGAAGAAAATAATTAGAACTATGGGAGGTGTAGTAACTGTAGTAAAAAGATGAGAAAGAAGCAATCGGAATCGAACTCACCGGATTGGGGTGAGCCTTAACCCTTTTTTTTGTATTTTTTGATTATGTAAAAATGATGCAAATAAACTGAAATATGCTTTAAAACAGTAAATGAACTGAGTGAAGTGAGTTGAGAAAGCTTATGAAATGGATCGGCTTGAGTTGAAGCCGAGTTGGTTGAGAAAAGGCCGGTTCGGGTAGCTTTGCACCCTTCTGGCGCGACTTCGGTGCAGAGGATGCTACAGACGACCCCGATGTCAGAATTGAGTTCCGTTTGTTGGAGTAGACGGAGGACTCAGAGAGGAAGAGTTCCTATGTTTATGACTTCTCCGAAATCCTCCTGTATAAGTCAGTAAAAATTCTAAAAGTGGGCGGATATCGAAAACAGAACCTGGATGCGCGCCCTCAGTGTAGCAATCGCCACGAACAAACGACAAGTCGGAATTGAGTGCCGTCAGTTGGAGATAAAAGAGGACGAAGAGAGGAATAATTTCTTTGTTGAAAACTTTTGAAGAAGAAGCTCCGGATTTTCTGAAGAAGTCGATGAAGATGGTTGATACAGAACACCCGGATCGAGCCTTCTCCTTCACCTCGGGATCGATTTCTTGACTTCGGATCGCCTTTGGATGTCGGGACGGCTTTGGAGAAGAGCTTGGACGACCTCTGGACGAGCTAGGCACCGGGGGTTAACCTTGGGTCGCTGAGAATGGCCCTCAATTTATAGGGGAAGGAAGCCGGTGCAAAATTTAGAAACTTGACCGACCGCGCCCCCTAGTTTCAAAGAGGAGGAGGGCGCGCAGGGCGCGCCCTCAAACCAAGGGCGCGCAGGGCGCGCCCCAGTTCGGGGGCGCGGTCTGCGCGCCCCCTGTTTCAAAGGAGGCGGGGGCGCGTTACGCGTCTCACTGATAAAAATCGACGGAAACTTCCGGAAATTGCTAAAAATCGACTTGACATACGTAACGCACCCCCGAACCGGGGGCGCGGTACAAATAATCGAAAATCCTCAGCGGAAACCTTCCAAAAATCCGGTTTAGAAGGTGCTAAACGGGGGCGCAGTACACTCTCTCTCCTGCGCGCGTGTTCCACGAGCCGTATCTTGCAAACGGGATGTCCGATTCAGCTCCCGTTTGTCGCGTTGGAAAGAGGGCCTTCAACCGCACCTCCTCAAGTTGGTAAACCAGCCGGCATGACTCCCGAGACATTCGCACGGGGCTTTCTACCGGTTTACCCTCTCGCGGAAAGCCGAAACCCGGGGCGAAGATCCGAAAGAGCATGGTTCCGATCGAGAACTCTCGGGTCAACTCAGGATGACTTAAAATGATGACCGAACAAGTTCGGTACGATTGGACAATCCGAAGTCATCGAAAAATCTGAGATTAACCTGATAAACGTGAATCGAAAGGCGTAAAAGCCGCGAAACCCTAAAATTGACCGAACCGGATGTATGGCCCCGGTTGATGAAAATATTCGGCTAGAATCGACCCAGATGACCCGAAAAGACCCGGTGATGACCGGAAAAGCCTAATACATGGTCCGGGATAGCCGTGTCAGCACAGATCGAAAAAGCCGTAACGAATGCCATCATTGACCGACGCCTATCGAAATGACTTCTCAGAAACCTTGAATGTTACGGAACACATGCGGGACTCCCGAGACCTTCAATTATGGACCATTCAAGGTCGGTCATCGAGCAGGCTTCGTGTTTTTACAGTTCACGTGTGGCTCTCGCTTGAAGGTTACGGCAATATTCCGGAAATCATTGGTCCATTCTCAACTTGCGAGGGGCTCCACCCATGTCCTTAGCTCATGTCCAAGAGATAATCCGGATCAGATAACGGTCAAATAAAGGATATCGCCTATAGAATAAGAGTCTGGGGCTCCGAATCAAGCCAATTTGGCGTGTCTACAACTTGCCTCGCCTTGATGTCGGCTTTGCAAGGGAATGGCATGTAGCGGAGCAGAGTGAAACGTAGAGAAAGCGTAGTGAAACAGGATGGATCGTAGTGGAATGTAGCGGAGTGAAATGGCGATGGACTGAAAAGGTGGCATCAAGGTGTAGATATAGACACGCTCAACGACCAGATTCGGCAAGACGAATCTCCTCAAGTCTCCTGGTTAGCCGCCATGTTTCATCAAGTCTTCCTATGTTCGATTGGTAAGAGATGTGCCATTGGCACGAGAGAAGAATAGCCAACCCCCAACGCGGTGGGGAGTCCCCGAAACATGGGTTCGTAGGTTCATCATCAGCCGGTAACCCGATCTTTGCGGTGTTCCTGTACTATGACGGGTTAAAATTTAAAAAGAGATTTGTTTGAAAAAGTAAAAGAATACCAATCGAGCACATTCAGGCTCTTAGATTTATTTAAGTCTTCCATGAGACAAGATTCAATTCGGAATGGAATGATCTCAAATTCCGAAAGGCAAATGTTAAAGCACAGACCGTGAATATAATGAAGGTGCAAGTTCTGATCAAATAGAAGGCCCTTGGCGGGAAGAATTGGCTGCCATGGTGGGATGAATAGCAAGAAGGTTGTTTCAATGGCCACAGTGGTGATAAAAATGAAATAATTGGAGGCACAAGGTGACTACCGAACACGGTGGGATTCATAGACAGTGGGATATTAGAAAGGTTGGTGGGACTAGAAAATACAGTGGGATTAGAAAACACTGTGGGATTGAGAATGATCGTGATGAAGGTTTAGAGATTAGGGTGATAAGGTAAAGATTAGGAAATGATGTATGCAATGACAAAACAAATGCAATGCAATTAACGCTACATGATGCATGATGGGCTCAATAAAGCAAGACAAAACTTGTATAACAAATAGTTGAAGATATAGATTGTCTATGAGGTCAAGATACCCATTCGGAAACCATCATCCCTCACAGCACAACTTTGTCTTATCCGTGAGCATTAGAGATGACCCGACCGTCATAGATTTTGATGAAGGGGATCTCGGGTCAAGTCTTCTCCGTAGTCACGGTCTTCAACATCAATGCCTAAAATAAGTAGTAATGCACCTATGATATGCTAAGAAAGGAAATGATAACGGTGAGTTTGCAATGTGATGACATGCATTCTCATAAAAGAGTTCATGTGTCCTAATGAGGACACAGAGCAAAAGCTTCCCGGCAATGTTGAGGCCGAGGTAATGATGACTCCTCCAGCTAAGAATCCTCAGGGGAGGGAAGTGGCGAGTGTCACCTGCAAAAAAGTTTCTCGGCAAAGTTAAGGCCAAGGTTATGGTGGCACCTCCTCCTAAGAATCCTTGGGGAGGGAAGTGGTGAGCATCACCTTGTTGTGCAATTCTCCTTGTTTGTTCTTCATGCCTTTGTCAAGGGGTGTAAGTTATCCTTGTGCCTGAAACACTTAGAAGAAAAAGATTAGAACAACAATGTGGCTTATCCCCCTTGCAAGTTGCAATCTGCGTTGACCTTTGTCAAGGGGTGTAAGTTCTCCTTGTGCCTGAAACACTTAGAAGAAAGAGATTAGAACAACAATGTGACTTATCCCCCTTGCAAGTTGCAATCTGCATTGACCTTTGTCAAGGGGTATAGCCTTCTTAGGAGTGTAAAAATCAAGTAGCAAATATGCAATGAAGAATTTGAAACATGAGAGATTGAAATTAAATATGAATGTAAAGACGAAAATTCAAACCAAGCATGGTGATAAAATATTTTAAAAAGTTTGAAATTTTTTGTTGAATTTGAAAAAGAAGTTTTCTTTTTTGTTGAAAAGATTCATTTTTTTGGGATTTTTGAAAATGCTATTTTATTTTTTTTTGAGTTTTTGAAAATATTTATTTTTTTGGAGTTTTTGAAGATATTCAACTTTTTTTGTAGTTTTTTTAAAAAAATATTCAACTTTTTTTTGGAGTTTTTGAAATGTTCAACCTTTTTTTTGATATCTTTTTTTTTAAATATTTTTTTTTGGAGAGAAAAATCAGTATTGACACAAGTTCTCATTACTTGGTTGTTTTTTCTAAGTTCGTTGGTAGACATCATATGCAAAATGGGGTTCCTTACCCAAAATCTTTCCGACCTTCAACCTTTGATCGGCTAGAGTTTAGCTTTGATTCGTTTGGTTCACCCACACCTTGGGGGTAAGAATGAAGAATTGAGGGAAAGTCCTTGATAGGCTTTGGAGATGTCGAGAGGGATTTCTCTACTCACACCCAATTACCCGTTGGGGTTCAACCTCTTTGGGTCTTTTCTTCTTTATTGACAAACCTATTTTTGTGGCACACATTCGGACAGGTTGTTGACCTGTGGGGTCATTGCCCATCTTTTGGTGCCTTTTTTCATTTTCTACATTTTGGGTACTCATTAAGACAGGCCCATATTTGTTTAAACTTGTGGGGTTCATTGCCCATCTTTTGGCACCCTTTTCTTTTGAGAAGTTGGACCTTTCGAGATGACCTCCTACTAAGGTGGTGGATTCTTTCGATACTCTCCCCCTCTAGTCCCCTTTGCCTATCTTGGACCGAACAGAAGAGAATATGGCGAGGGTTTTCCTTCCATCTCTAAGCCTTGCCTAGCTTCTCTAGGGTGTCAAGTCATCCAGTTACGGGATCGGGACGTGTTGTGTGTGTAGAATGGTATCTACCCTCGACTCCTAGACAACAACCTAGAACATGTTGACTTAAGTCATACTGGTAGTTCTCTCCATTTTTGAGGTAGATTACATTCCATGGGCGAATCAATTGAAAACATGCCTTGCATTGTAAAGAATTCATTAGGATAAGACAAAAAGTAGTTATCATCAATCAAAACTCTCTCAAGTAAGACTGTCATGTGAAATTCAAAATCATTTAAAAAAATATTGCCTTGCGGATGACATAATGATAATGAATGCAATTTCATGTAATACCTGAGAGAAGGAGAAGTTCATTGTTGATGACAGCTTTGCTTGTGCTTGCCTTGCCTTGCCTTACCTGCCATGCCTTGCCTTGCCCAACTGCTTCCACTTTTGATATGCTTTATATCACATTGGATTCAAGTTTCAAAGTCATATGATGAAGTGAAAGATGTGAAGGATATGATTTAACATGGCAAAACTAGGATTGATGATGTAGAAGGCAAAGATTGGGGTATCACCTAGGAAATTTCTCTACCTTGATTTTTTGTTGAAAGTAAAACTTGGAAAAAAAAGAGAATTCAAAAAGGACAAAAACATGCTTGGAAACAAAAGTGAGTTAAAATGGGCTCTTGGGCCCGTGAGTTGAAAGTGGGCTTGAAGGCCCAGGAGTAGTCGGAATCAGGGGGCATGTGGGCCCAAGATTTGAATGTGGGCTAGAGAGGCCGGTTGATGTTGATGGGCATGAGGGCCCAATTGGAGGTTGAGCCCGAGGGACCCAATGAAAAGAGTGGGCACATGGACCCGATTTAAATGGTTGGAAGCAAGATTGTGATTTGTGATGGGCTCGCTGGCGCCATTGAAGAGTATGGGTGCGCAAACCCGAATTCGAAGAAGTGGGGGCACGGGAGCCCAATTTTGAAGAAGTATGGGCACGTGGGCCCGATGGTGAAGAAATGGGGGCATACAGGCCCGAAGTTGAAGTGTGGGCATGTGTGCCTGAGTTTGTTGGAAGGTGGGCACGTGGGCCCGATTGAGAAGAAATTTGGGCACATGGGCCCGGTTGTAGAAAAACATGGGCATGTGAGCCCGGTTGAGGTGAATTGCGGGCACGTGGGCCCGATTTAGAAAAATTAAGGGCACATGGGCCCGATCGGGGAGAATTATGGGCACGTGGGCCCGATGGAAGGAAAGGAATATGTAGGCCCAATTGGGGAAAAGGGGCATATGGGCCCAATGGAAGGAAAGGGGCATGCAAGCCCGAATGATTAAAAGGGGCACGTGGGCCTGGTTGAAGAAAAGGGGCATAAGAGCCCGGTTGATTAAAAGGGGCATATGGGCCCGGTTGGATAAAGGGGGCACATGGGCCCGGATGATGGAAAGGGGCACATGGGCCCAGTTGATGAAAAGGTGCATAAGAGCCCGAAAATGGGGCATAAGGGCCCGATTGAGTGGGATGGGGTGTGGGCCATGGCCCTAAGATTGACATATTTTGGACCCATGGGCCTGATTGATGGTTGTAAGAAGGATAAAGAAAGGGCAGTGGCCCTAAGATTGAGGAATTGTGGGCCCATGGGCCCGATCGTTGATTTGGAGGAGAATAAAGAAAGGGTCGTGGCCCTAAGATTGATTGATCGTGGGTCCATGGGCCAGATTGTTGATTAGGAGAAGAATGGGGTAAGGGTCGTGGCCCTAAGATTGATGCTAAGGAATTTACCTGCCTAGCTGGAGGAGGTCCTAGTATCCCCTTGCTAAGGTCTGCATCTTCCATCTGTAGGTTTATAGATTCCTTTCCCATTTCACTGACCAATTCGGTCTCCTTACTTCCCAGCTCAGGGGTCAATTCAATCTGACAAACTTCATGGATCAATTCCAATGATGACGATAGTTGATCTATACCTGGCGAATCCATGCCTAGTCCTTGACAATCAACTAAGTTTATGATTCCTTCATCTAAGCTCCCTATAGTAGGCTTCTCCTCGGGATGTTCTATGGAAGAGGGCATGCCTAGTCTAGGGGATTCCAAAAAGGTAGAAGGGTTTGGTTCGACCTCCCCTACTAGCTGACTTTGATCTTGAGATATAGCAATGACATGGTGAGAAGCTGATTCTTCTACCATGGTAGGAGCACAAATGGTTGGAGTTATTAATTCCTCTGCCAGGGCAAGAACTTGAGGGGTCGGAGTGACTAAATCATATACCATAGCAGGAGTATGAATGATCGGAGTGACTGGTTCCTCTACCGTGGCAGGAGCAACAGACGAAGCAAGGGGTTTGACCGATCGAGGGGGAACCCTATGTTGAGGGATTGATTGAAGTGGTGATGGCATAGAAGTCAGTTCAGGCTGAAGAGCTATTAGTGTAATTAATTGAGGAATCATGGCTTGGATGGTTGACTGAGGAGTTGTTGGTGGAATAGGCTGAGAAGCCAAGGGCCGGATGATTGGCTGATGGGTTGTTGGTGGAATAGGTTGAGAAGCCAAGGGCCAAATGATTGGCCGAGGGGTTGTTGGTGAAATAGGCTGAGAATTTGATTTTGATAGTGAGGTGTTGGCACAATTGACATGAGGAGCTTGATTGTGCACAATTGATTGTGCCATTGACACTGGTTGCATGTCCGGCCGAGATTGTGGCATGGGTGGCCTAATCAACCGGCGTCGAGGAGTTGGTGAAGATGATGATCCGGGTGAGGTTGGAGAGGGCTCCTAGGTTGGTTCATAGCATCAATGCTCCTCTCAAGCTCGGGCCTCAATTCATCGAATATCGCATTAATTTCACATCTTCTTTTGCTTCCCCAATTATTGAATAGCCCGGCCCATATCGTTTCAAGAATTTGGCCTTGACAATTTCGAAATCCCATATCTCTACTTCGTTCAATGAAAAAAACCAATCTAGTGCTACACCCTCTAAAGATCTCCTAAAAAGAAAGGCAAGGGTCTTTCTATCATTATGCCATTGAGATGATTTGCTCAGGAAATCATTGAGATGGGTGAAGGGATCACCTGAGCCATTGTAGCGATGGTAGGTTGGCATTTGTGATTGGGGGATGTAGATAGTATAGAGGGAAAATTCGACGATTTCTTTATCCTTGGCAACAGGTGGGGAGGAATTCCCCAGGGGGTGTGCATGTGGCACCTGGATGGGAGGGTGGTGGGTTGGTGTGCAAGCTGAAGAATGACCCACAATGGAGTGAGTAGGTGAAGTAACATGGCATGACTGCACCATGATTAATAGGCATCTTGCCCTTCACTATAGATTGTATGAATGACAAGGTATTGGGATCAAGATGAAAAGATAGATCCTTAAGAGCCTGTTCTATACTAAATGAAGTGGACTGATGGGAATCCCCTTGCCCTTCAGGTTCCATAGCAGCATTGACATGGCTCTCGGGTTGTTGTTGGAGCTTGTAGAGACCTTCCCCGTACTCTTGTTGCTTGTAGTAGTCCGACATCTTGACGTGTCTTTCGGACCTTAGCATCATGGGCATCATGTCGATCTTTCTATAAGGATGGTTAAAAAAAAGCAAGCAAAGCACACAATTGAAGATTTTTTGTATGTTTGTTTTGTTTGATTTTTTTTTGTTTCAATTTGGTTGTTTGGAAAACAAGTTGAACACAAAATTAAAAAGGTTTTTGTTTTGTTTAGGTGTTTTGTAAGAATAATTTTTTTTTGGTTGTTTTCAATTATTGTGAGCAAGCAAGTTGTCAAACAAGTTTTTAAAATGACTACTCGACAATATTTGGGTTGAAACCTTAGATTAGATAGATTGTTAACAATTGTTCACTCAAATGGGTATGGTTCCTACTGCTTCAATCTTCAAGACCTAAGGTTGTCACTCAATCACCACGAGTAGGTACTTGGGTTCTTCGGGTTTTGGGAAAGTGGTACAACCGGCCCAATCGTGCAGAGAGGAATACTCCACGAATGGGGACTTACGGAGGTCTTGATGGAAACCACCAAATCAACTAAGAAAGAATATCCCAGAAGAGAGGTAAGAATCCACCAAGAAGGTGTTTGGAGGGTGAGGGTGTGTTGGGAGAGAGAGCCCCCGCCTCGAATGCCCTACGGATCGGAGAAAGTCCGGTACCCGATGCAAAAAGCTAATGCAAAAGTAAAAATGGAGGGTAAGAGGAGAAGAAGCAATCAATGTGCAAAAACATGAAATGAAATGAAGTAAATAGAGCATGCGATATGTAAACAAGACAAGCAATAATGCAACAAAACAAACAATCTAGTGACTAGAATTGAATTAGAATGAAACTAGTTGCACAAACAAATCAAGCTAGCACGGTTAAAGACATTGGTTGTCCCACCGTGGTCGCCAAAAAGCTGTCGACTCCAGAAACGGGTTCCTGGTCGGCACCTCAAGATAAGAAGGTGAAAGATAGATGGAATAGGGAAAAAGGGGAGTGAATTGAAAACACTCGGAAAGCGGTAAAAGACTCCTCACCTCGGTCCCACACTCACATTGATCCCCGAACTTTCATCTCACGGCGTCGCTCGAGCACCGGAGATGGTTCGGGTCATGTGGGAGGAGAGTGAGGAGGAGATGAAATTAAAGCATGAAAAATGTGGTCGCCAGGAGCCGCGGGCTCCGATTTATGGGATGTAAATTAAGAAGTTGAGTTGAATTGACCGTGTACCTTAGCGTGGGAGATCGGGATATGGGTTCAACCTTCTTCTTCTTCGACCGGCCGATGAAGAAGAGTCTCCAATCAATACTAGCTTGTTCAACTCCGTGCAACTAGAAAAATAAACCAAGTGAAGAAAATAATTAGAACTATGGGAGGTGTAGTAACTGTAGTAAAAAGATGAGAAAGAAGCAATCGGAATCGAACTCACCGGATTGGGGTGAGCCTTAACCCCTTTTTTTGTATTTTTTTGATTATGTAAAAATGATGCAAATAAACTGAAATATGCTTTAAAACAGTAAATGAACTGAGTGAAGTGAGTTGAGAAAGCTTATGGAATGGATCGGCTTGAGTTGAAGCCGAGTTGGTTGAGAAAAGGCCGGTTCGGGTAGCTTTGCACCCTTCTGGCGCGACTTCGGTGCAGAGGATGCTACGGACGACCCCAATGTCAGAATCGAGTTCCGTTTGTTGGAGTAGACGGAGGACTCAGAGAGGAAGAGGTACTTTGTTCATGACTTCTCCTAAATACTCCTTTATAAGTCAGTAAAAATTCTGAAAGTGGGAGGATATTGAAAACAGAATCTGGATGCGCGCCCTCAGTGTAGCAATCGCCACGAACAAACGGCAAGTTGGAATTGAGTTCCGTTAGTTGGAGATGAAAGAGGACGAAGAGATGAATAATTTCTATGTTGAAAACTTTTGCAGAAGAAGCTCCGGATTTTCTGCAGAAGTCGATGAAGATGGTTGATGAAGAACACCCAGATCGAGCCTTCTCCTTCACCTCGGGATCGATTTCTTGACTTCGGATCGCCTTTGGACGTCGGGACGGCTTTGGAGAAGAGCTTGGATGACCTCTGGACGAGCTAGGCACCGGGGGTTAACCTTGGGTCGCTGAGAATGGCCCTCAATTTATAGGGGAAGGAAGCCGGTGCAAAATTTAGAAACTTGACCGACCGCGCCCCCTAGTTTCAAAGAGGAGGAGGGCGCGCCCCCAGTTCAGGGGCGTGGTCTGCGCACCCCCCTGTTTCAAAGGAAGCGGGGGCGCGTTACGCGTCTCACTGCTAAAAATCGACGGAAACTTCTGGAAATTGCTAAAAATCGACTTGACATACGTAACGTGCCCCCGAACCGGGGGCGCAGTACAAATAATCGAAAATCCTCTGCGGAAACCTTCCAAAATTCCGGTTTAGAAGGTGCTAATCGGGGTAATTTGCGATTTAAAGAAACTGACCGCGCCCCCGCCTTTCAAAGGAACCGGGGCGCGCAGGGCACGCCCCCGGTTTGAGGGCGTGCAGAGAGCGCCCACGGGTTGAGGGCGCACAGGGCGCGCCCTCCTCTTTCAAAGGGAGCGGGGGCGCAGTACACTCTCTCTCCTGCGCGCGTGTTCCACGAGCCGTATCTTGCAAACGGGATGTCCGATTCGGCTCCCGTTTGTCGCGTTGGAAAGAGGGCCTTCAACCGCACCTCCTCAAGTTGGTAAACCAGCCGGCATGACTCCCGAGACATTCCTACGGGGCTTTCTACCAGTTTACCCTCTCGCGGAAAGCCAAAACCCGGGGCGAAGATCCGAAAGAGCATGGTTCCGATCGAGAAATCTCGGGTCAACTCGGGATGACTTAAAATGATGACCGAACAAGTCCGGTACGATTGGACAATCTGAAGTCATCGAAAAATCTGAGATTAACCTGATAAACGTGAATCGAAAGCCGTAAAAGCCGCGAAACCCTAAAATTGACTGAACCGGATGTATGGCCCTGGTTGATGAAAATATTCGGCTAGAATCAACCCAGATGACCCGAAAAGACCCGGTGATGACCGGAAAAGCCTAATACATGGTCCGGGATAGCCGTGTCAGCACAGATCGAAAAAGCCGTAACGAATGCCATCATTGACCGACGCCTATTGAAATGACTTCACGGAAACCCTGAATGTTACGGAACACATGCGGGACTCCCGAGACCTTCAATTATGGACCATTCAAGGTTGGTCATTGAGCAGGCTTCGTGTTTTTACAGTTCACGTGCGGCTCTCGCTTGAAAGTTACGGCAATATTCCGAAAATCATTGGTCCATTCTCAACTTGCGAGGGGCTCCACCCATGTCCTTAGCTCATGTCCATGAGATAATCCTGATCAGATAACGGTCAAATAAAGGATATCGCCTATGGAATAAGAGTCTGGGGCTCCGAATCAAGCCAATTTGGCGTGTCTACACCGCCTGTGATATCCAACTCTTTTGTTCTATCTGGTTCTGCTTCATTCTCTCCAAATTCCTTAACTTTAACCTCATGTTGTAGTGACAATACACGAGGTCTTCAAGCCTCCTTGATGTCAACCTATTTTTTTGCTTTGTGTGAATCAAGCTGAATGTAGACCAATTCCGCTCGCAGCCCAAAGCCGAAGTGGTTTGACTTAGGACCCTGATGGTTACGTCCGCCAAGTCCTCATACCCTGGTACTTTACCATGGTCCATCCACCAATCAACTACATAAATTGAATGTCTTACATTATTATCTAAGTAAACTTTGATTAATTAAGTGATGAAAAACATTTCTACATACCCAAACTTAGAAGCATCACAACTCGTTCAACTCTGCTCGTTCCAAAGTGAAAACTCCGCATTCTGTAATCATACATCTTGTTGCAAGCCCAGTCGTCGTCACCAAAAAACCGTCGGATGATGCTCTTCACGTCATCTAATAGCTCGTTCGTTGCCTTGAAATGTGGACTATAGCAGTACCTTGGGTTGAAAAAGTAACCTACGAACCAAATAGTATTAGTAAACAACTTATACATATCTGACATTAAAAAAAGATTATTGAGTGTTTAAGAAAATATACCTACTGCATGTATGGGTTGATGTAATGTACGTTCCCAGCGACAATCTATAATTTCCCACCACTTGGCAAAGTCGGACACGGTCTTGGAGATTTCTTCCTTCGCTCTCTCAATCGCATCATATAAATACCCCATGTCTGTTTTTCTATCTCCGTCAACTATCCTTAGTACCTTCACTATGGGTTGGATGATGTCTAACATCTTCTTTACAACTTTCCAAAAATCTCCACTCTTTATTGTCTCCTCTACTTTTCTCCCCTTTCTCTTATCCGATGGGTTACATCTAGCCATCCAACTACCGCAACCCGGTGAAATGACCATTTGAGTTAGAGCTCTCCTTTGACTCAATAAACTTTCTAAGGAAATATAGTGGGAGGCGAACTGGGCTGCACCGGGCCGTAACAACTCTCGCCCCTTGGTGTGTTCCCTCATAAGTGCAAGGACAAAGTTGTGGATATAAATAAATGAAGAAATAAACTGGGCTAGCTTAACAACCCTGTCTATTTGAGGATCCTTGCATATATCCTCCAACATCAAGTATAAAGAGTGGGCGGAACAAGGTGTCCAATACAACTTTGGTCTTTTGACCATAAGCATCTGTCCGGCCGCTTTGTATGCAGCCGCATTGTCTGTGACTACTTGAACTACCCGGCTCTCTCCTATTTCTTCTATCACTCCATCTATCAATTGGTAAAGATACTCCGCATTCTTTACCTGTCCTGATGCGTCGACCGACTTCCAAAAGACCGTGTCGACTTGACTGTACACTAGGAAATTGATCATTGTCTTCCTAGTTATACATGTTAAATATAAGATATTAACTAAGTTATACGGCAAAGAATGTTTATACACTTAATATAAATGAGTAAAATAAAATTTGCTTACCGGTCCATCCGTCGGTCATTAACGTGCAACCTCGTTCCTCCCATATTCGTTCAAATGATGCCACGTACTTCTTTGTTTCTTGCACCTCCATAGGAAGATATACATTGTATATCTCCTTTGGGTTTGGACCAGGCACTCCCCTCCCGACGTCTGCGATCGTGTCGATCATGTTCTCGTAGTATGGTCCCTTCGCGGCATTTGCCGGAATGCTGTGATGAAAGAACCACCTTGACGTTGCCCGGCCAATCTTCTCCTTACATAATTTTAGGTTCTTCATCGCCGTCGTGATTGTCATTTGACGTTGTCGTGGTCTGGTGATTATGGGATCCACGGGACCTACTGCCGGGTCGTCGTCTTGTGTGAGATCATGAACCTCTTCTTGCGGTTGGTTGTTGGATCCTCTTCCACTTCCTCGACCACTCCCACTTCCAGACTCTTGACCCATCATTCGGCCGGTGCGTCTATGGAACTCTTCATCGGCGAATGATCTTCGACTTGCTTCCATTCCCCGTAAGAGGTCATCTATTTAAGAAATATTTAAGTATTCAAATACTTAATTATCTTTTAAAATAGAAGAATGAACTACGTTTATGAGTAACCCCTCTCATACCTTCGTACTCTTCGTCTCCAAAAATATCCGGCCTCTCTTGTCCGGTCCCGTAAATGTGTACGAAACGTCTCCCCGGTTGTTGCAATTCTTCTCGGACGGTCTCCTTATGCCGTTTGCTAGTTCCCTTCGTTTGCTCCATCGCTTGTAGGTGCCTACGAAATTGAGCTCTGACCTCCGGCGGAGTCCGTGTGCAAGGAAGAACGTTTCTCTTCATGCCTGCAAGATGAAATTTTAAACGATAAATACCACCGAATATTACTTTGTCGCAATATTTACATTGCACTTTTCTCTCTGCCATGGAGATCAAATTGCAATGTAACCATGCCGGATCACTCCGGGTCGCGCCGGTAGTTTGGGTTGTTTGGCTTGGAGAAGACATTTTTTTAAGTAAATAATTACTTAAGTAAGTAATTAACTATTTATAAAGCTAATGACGTTAATTAGTGACTACTAATGTAACTATGTAAGTATAATTTTAATTATGTAAATTCCTCTCCTAACTAATTATATGATTAAGTAAGTAATTAACTATACCTTCCAACTAATAATGTGTTAAGTAACTACTAAACTAAATATCTAACTAATCTTCTAGCTAACTAACTATGTAAGTAAGTAAATAAGTATTAAAAAGAAGAAACTACTTAACTAACTAATCAATGAAACAAATATTAAATAAATATACTAAATGAACTAATGAAATACTTAATGAAATAATTAAGTAAATGAAAAACAAAATGAGAGCAGTGAGAGCAATGAGAGCAAAATGAGAGCTTAGGAGTGAGAGTGGGGGGTGGGAGTAAGGGGAGCCCCTTGGGGGCTTTAAATAGCCCCCAAGGGGCTGATTGGGGGGGGGGCTGCGCCCCCCATGACCGTTGGCAACGGTCATATGACCTGGGTCGCGTGACCCGGCCGCGACTCCGCGACCCGGCAGGGAGAGTCGGCCCGGCCGGGTGCGACCGGGCCGGTCGGGACCATTCCCGACCGGGTCGGGGCCGGGTCGTGACCCAGTGAACACTGACTATGATTAATATGATATAATTAGTAGATTATTTCTGGCGTATTGGCATATTTAAATAGAGTTAGATTAGCTTGTTTTACCATGCATGTTTAGGTTGATTTAATTATCTATGTATATTAATCGGAATGTTAGGTTTTACTATGATTGAGTCTAGTTAGCTTAGTATGTTTGCATGCGGTGATTTTTAATATATATATATATATATCCTGATTTGTTAAAAAGTCGATGTAAGGTTTAAGTATAGTGATGTTAGAGTTTAGTTTAGTTTCATGTATGCAGTAAGTAGTAGTGTCTGTCAAAACATGTGATTGATATGTCTAGTTTGTAAATTGCATGATTCTACGTATATGCATCATATGATTGATTGGTTCTAGTTTGTGCTAGATTGTGGTGTGGTATGCAAATATGTGGTGCATAGAGCCATGGGTATCCTTCTATGCATTTCATGTTTGGAATGTCGAATGCATGTTCATGGTTTTTTTATGAGTTATTTATATGATTGCATTGTGTGAGATGTGGTTAATGCAATAAGCTGCATTGTGATGGAAGTTTACTTCACCAAACTATGTTAGTGGCCCGTGGGCAGCGGAGATTAGTTGAATCCAGAGCATCATTCGATCCCGGATACCGCGATTTATCCTAAGTAGGCCCTGTAAGGAATCATCCATAAAAATTTGGTGCAATGGAAGTGACCATTCCTATGGGTTTCTTTAGAATCTATCTCAATCAGAACCGAACGACGAAAATCAAAAACCGATCAAATCAGGTTCGAATATACCTGATAGGGATTCATATAATCCTATGGAGAGAAAGGAGATGAGCTTCTGAAGCTCTTCAAACCATTCAAGTGTCCGGTCTCCAGCAGTATCCACACGAACTTCATCCACAGCAGGTTCTCCCTTCGCGCCGGCCTCGAGAACTCTTCCCGAACAGAGCTCCATCGACCATGGACACCGTCTAGAGAGAGGAGGAAGTAGGAAGGAGGCTAGGGACGTGGTTTTCACCCTTGGCTTGATTGGGTTTGACTGAAACCATTAGTATTTGTAGAGAATTTTAAAATTTTTCATAAAAACATAAAATCTGCATAAATTACGCCCTTGTCCTTGTACTTGTGGGTAAGTCCTTTTATGTGTGACTCACTAGGCCACATAGCCTATTTAGTTGAGGCTTAAATAAAATTGAACAATTCTATTTAATTTAATTAAATCTATTATCCGATAACAATTAATTGACCTACCTATCATGAAGGGTACAAGTCACATCCCATGATCCCAAATGGCTATGGGGATAATCTCATCTCCATTGAGCCTTTCCATCATCAGTTACCACATGGATATAAACTCTCATCCATCTAATGTCCCGATCGGAAAGGAGTATGGCATCGACTGTCAACTCCTTAGTGTACCGACTCTATAGGATCTTGTACTTGAAATTGGATCAATTGGAAAACTCCTTTTCCAATTATCCTATCTACCTTGGCCAGGGATTTAGAGTACTATCCCATAGGACATTCACTCTCACTTACCGAGAGTGGATGATCCCTTGTTGTCTGCTCAATTACCTCAATTGGATTTTTCTTGTACCCGATCCATCGTTATACATGATCATCTAAACAGTGATCATAAGTCAATGGTCAAAGCACAAGTTCCACCCAACAATGTATCTTTGGCGACTCAGGTCAAAGGTACAACCATGCAACCGTGATGATAGAAAACCCTGATTGATGGTTCGGTAAGATACCATTCAAGGTTTGTAATTCGGTCAGTTCAGTGAACTCATTCAACTAATGAGCACCTGTATGTGTATCTCAATGTCTCCACACTAATGACCAATGAGATCGGTCGTCCCCATCACATGAGAAGACATCACATACACTAGTCTATCCGGATCCTTGATGTCCCGTCTCAAGTATCCTATGACTAGGAACATTTAGATCAAATACCTCTAGATGATCAATCTCATTATCATGATCTCATCATGATTTAATCATCATTGCATTTGATTAAGGACTTCATTATGATATTCGTATCTAATAAGAGTTTATAATGAAAATTTGCCTAATTAATTGAATGAGATATTTCTAGAAATGTCGAATCATATCATATATGATTCGCTTGTAGGATATACATTTCTATCAGGCCCCTGCCTAAGTGTACTACAGGATTTAGTTACTATATGTTACTTCCTACTATATGATAAATCTAGTGCTAGTTTTGTGACATGACTACATTGTCCAAATGGAGCATGATATCTACTCAGACAAGTGTTTAGTTATACATTTTGGCATGTGTATTATGATAGAAATGTATGCCCTACAAGTCAATCATATATGATATGATTCAACATTTCTAAGAATATCTCATTCAATTAAATAGGCAAAACTTCGTTACTAGCTTTTATTAGAAGCGTATATCGTAATGAAGTCCTCGATCACATGCAATGATGATTGAATCATAATGAGATCATGATAGTGAGATCGGTCATCTAGAGATATGTGATCTAAATGTTCCTAGTCATAGGATCCTTGAGACGAGACATCAAGAATCCGGATAGACTAGTGTGTGTGATGTCTTCTCATGTGATGAGAATGACTAATCTCATTGGTCATCAGTGTGGGGACACTGAGATACACACACAGGTGCTCATTAGTGGAATGAGTTCACTGAACTGACCAATTTAGAAAAACCTGATCGGTATCTTACTAAACTGTCTATCAAGTTATTCTTACATCTTAATAACACGGTTGGATCTTTGACCTGAGTCACCAAAGATATCTTATCGGATATATCTTGTACTTTGATTATTGATTTATGGATCACCTTCTTGATGGTCCAGTATAGTTGATGTATTTGGTGCAAGAGAAACCCGGTGGAGACAATTGAGTGGACAACAAGGGATCGTTCACTCTCGGTAGGAGAGAGTGAAAATGTCCTATGGGATAATACTCTAAATCCTTAGCCAAGGTACTTAGGATAATTGAAAAATGAGTTTTCCAATTGATCCGAACCTGAGTATAGGATCCCATAGAGTTGGAATATTTAGGGGTTGACAGTCAGTGCCGAACCCCTGACCAACTGGGACATAAACGAGGATTTAAATCTGTGTGGTAATTGATGATGGAAAGGCTCAATCGATGTTGTTTAACTCCCCAAAGTCATTTGAGATCATAGGATGTGGCTTGTACCCTTTATGATCAGAAAGCCATAAAGACTGTTATCAGATAACAGTTTTGAATTAATTTAAAAGAATTGTTCTTTTAAATTAATTAAGGCTTCAACCACATTGACTATTGGGCCTAGTGGGTCACACAATAGATCTGGTCAATACGATGAGGGCATGGACTTAATTTTATAGAAGTTTTGGATTTTTGTGAAAAATTTCATCTTTTATATATAAATGACTTATGAAACCAAACCCTTGTAAGGAATCGTTCATAAAAATTTGGTACAGCGGAAGCGACGATTCCTATGGGTTCCTTTAGAATCCGTCTCAAGCAGAACCGAATGACGAAAATCGAAAATAGATCAAATCGGGTTCGAATATACCTAATAGGGATTCATATAATCTCATGGAGAGGAAGGAGATGAGCTTCTTAAGCTCTTCAAACCATTCAAGTGTCCGGTCTCCAGCAGTATCCACACGAACTTCATCCACAGCAGGTTCTCCCTTCGCGCCGGCCTCGAGAACTCTTCCCGAACAGAGCTCCATCGACCATGGACACCGTCTAGAGAGAGGAGGAGGTAGGGAGGAGGCTTGGGACGTGGTTTTCACCCTTGGCTTGATTGTGTTTGGCTGAAACCATTAGTATTTATAGAGAAATATGAAATTTTTCATAAAAACCTAAAATCTCCATAAATTACGCCCTTTCCCCTGTACTTGTGGATACGTCCTTTTGTGTGTGATCCACTAGGCCTAATAGCCTATTTGGTTGAGGCTTAAATAAAATAGAACAATTCTATTTAATTTAATTAAATCTATTATCCGATAATAGATTAATCGGCCTACCGATAATGAAAGGTAAAAGTCATATCCCATGATCCCAAATGGCTATGGGGATAATCTCATCTCCATTGAGCCTTTCCATCATCAGTTACCGCATGGATATAAACTCTCATCCATCCAATGTCCCGGTTGGAAAGGAGTACGTTATCGATTGTCAACTCCATAGTGTACCGACTCTATAGGATCCTGTACTCGGAATTGGATCAATTGGAAAACCCCTTTTCCAATTATCCTATCTACCATAGCCAGGGATTTAGAGTACTATCCCATAGGACATTCACTCTCACTTACTGAGAGTGGACGATTCCTTGTTGTCCGCTCAATTACCTCCATCGGGTTTTCCTTGTACCCGATCCATCGCTATACTGGACCATCTAAATGGTGATCCATAAGTCAATGGTCAAAGCAAAAGTTCCACTCAACAAGGCATCTTTGGAAACTCAGGTCAAAGGTCCAACCATGCAACCGTGATGATAGAAAACCCTGATAGACAGTTCGGTAAGATACCATTCAGGGTTTCTAATTTGGTCAGTTCAGTGAACTCATTCAACTAATGAGCACCTGTATGTGTATCTCAATGTCTCAACACTAATGACCAATGAGATCGGTCGTCCCCATCACATGAGAAGACATCACATACACTAGTCTATCCGGATCCTTGATGTCCCGTCTCAAGTATCCTATGACTAGGAACATTTAGATCAAATACCTCTAGATGATCAATCTCATTATCATGATCTCATCATGATTTAATCATCATTGTATTTGATCAAGGACTTCATTATGATATTCACATCTAATAAGAGCTTATAATGAAGATTTACCTAATTAATTGAATAAGATATATCTAGAAATGTCAAATCATATCATATATGATTAGCTTGTAGGACATACATTTTTATCAACCCTAACAAGCCATAGCACTGGAGCACGTCCCAAGCATCCTCTCTTTCTCCTCTCTCCTCTAGAAGGCGATCTCCCATGGTCAAGCTTGGATCAAGAAGGTTTCTGGAGGCCCGAATGAGGGGAGAACTCGTATATTAAAGCAGATCGTGTGGATACCGCTAGAGACCGGGCACTTGAACAGTTTTTAACAAGGAGAAATGTCCTCTCTTCATCCATGGTGAGGTATTTTAGAAATCCCATGAGGTACTCTCGTTCTACTTCATATTCGGTCCCCGATTTTACTCGTTCGACATCGATCAAGGCAAAGATCACGATTTTATGGAATCAAATATTTTTCGCTGTCATGTATTGATTCTTGACATATTAGTGGTCTAATAAAGTCTTTTGTATTATGATAGGTGTATGTGTTGTGAGCATACTTAGAGTAGTTAAATGTGCAGGATATGTTGGTTTTAATGCATATAGAGTCATATTATCATATGGGGTAGTAGAAAGATATTGTAATCATTTAATTGAAGATATATAATTAACTTGAATCCTATGTACTTAATTTGAGTTTTTAGGTTTAATATATATTTAATATCAATAGAGAATTATTATTATTATAGTAGAGTAGTTCGGTGTAAGTCCTACTAAGTCTGTGGTGACTCACCCCTTCCGTTGTTAATATTTTCATGATTACATTTAATGTTGGTATTTAATTTGTTAGATAGATGTTTGATTGCATTTAATGTTAGTGGATTAATCATTCAATGTTGGTATTTAATTTGTTTAGATAGATGTTTGTGTACTCATAGGTAGATATTATTGTGACTTTGGATTGTAATTTTAGTCTTATTTGGTTCCAAACCGATATTCTTCCCCGTTATGTCACTGGATTATCTTCTGCTATGCATGTTAAAAATCCGGGTCGTGACACTGTCTGTCAATCTAAAGTTTTTAAAGTGCTTTTTAGTACATTAACCTGGTCAAAACCACTAAGATATCATTTGGTATCGTGGTTTATCTCTAATCTATGCTTGTTATGCAAATTAATTTTAGTTTAACCTAATTTTGTTTAATCTGGTTTAACCTAGAAAATTAGGATTAATGTCGAGAGTAAGGTCCATTTCGTTTCATGTAAAATCAAAATAAAGGAAAAAGTATTTCATGGAATACTCTTTTCAATGAAATTGAAAACATCCATCCTCATTTGGTTGCATGTAATTATCTTTCATGAAAATTTTATCAAGTTCTTTAATGACAATATTACAACCATAAATGATCCTCAACACTCGCACTCAGCTTTTGCTCGCATCTCTTTCGACTCTAGCGGCGGTGTTGGGCTCCTTAGCTTCGACAATAGCAAGAGACGAGGTGGTGGCTTTGGCGTTCTCGCTGCTGTCTTGACTCTGGTAGTGGCGTTGGCCTCCCTAGCTCCGGCGATAGACCAGGTGGTGGCTCCAGCATTCTCATGGGTCTCTCGACTCTGGCGGTGGCATTGGCCTCTATAGCTCTGGTTATAGATTAGGCAGTGGCTCCGGTGCTCTCGCGACTTTTGCTTTTGTGGTGGCTCTTTCGATTCTATTTGATTTCAATCTCAATGTCTTCTTTTGGCAGGTACACATGTATTTGATTCCTATGATGCTTGTTCTAGGGAAAGAAAATCTCTAAAAAAGGTATGACGAGCCCTTGCCGTGGAACCCTTGCCCGCACGGTGGAGTCCTCACAGTAGCAGCCAGGGCTCTACTGGAGGGGGAAGGCTCCCCTCATCAATAAACTATTTCGCATAAGACTTATCACGGTGGATCGCAGGTCTACATGATCCATATGACTCGAGAGACTGAGAGACTCATCATGGACGGATCTTACCAGCACATATGGTTGCTTCAGCCGGTTGGTGGTGGGGGAGATCTCTCTAATGTTTTTTATTCATACTTTATAGGATACTTTTAGATGACACAATTTCTAAGTTAACGGTGCATTGTAGTAGTAAAATACTGTCTTTTGAAGAAAACAATAAATTAGTAGTTATAAATACCAATTTCTTGAACAGACTAAGCACGAAAAAATACTTTTTTGCCTTCTATTTCTGTACCAATCTGTTGCTTGTAAGTGTTTGCACCTCCATCAAAAGCAATTAGTAAAGTGTTGTTTATGAGTGCAATGCTACCCAGAAACATTGCGCTTCGTCTGAGTGCAAGAATGCCAAGAAGCATAATGAAGTATAACGAGTTACTATCTAGAAGCAAAACCTACTGCACATTATGATGAATATGAAGAAAATTGAAGAAGCAGAGAGTTAATTGAAAGGTTTTTTTTCGCAAAACCAGTGCTAAAAGATTGTAAGCAAATATGGAATGTCAGATAACTTTCTCTTGATTCTATCTGGCTTCAGACTGTAGGGCAGGACACTTGTTGAGTTGATGGATGTTGGGTGGGACTAGAATTCTTCTTATCCTTGTTGACTTGATGCACCAAGAGGATAATATTTATTGGTTCAGATCTTTTTAATGCATAATTTTTTTGGGTCACAGAGGTTACCTTGAGATTTCATCAGTTAATGGGACTTTTGCAAAATAGACGATGATTTGATAATATTTATAATTAGAAGAAAATTAACATCATACTTTTAAATTATTTATTTATTTATTCAAATTTATAATTTTAAAATTATTTTTATTTTTATTTTAAAATTATATTTAGATTTATTATATAACTATGTAAATTAGTTAAGAAGAATTTTACGAATAAATTATAAAAAATAAAATAAAATAATATAAAAGAACAAAGGTAAAAATATAAAGTTATCTTCAAATGTATCTTAATCATAGCAAATATACGATAATGTTATCTTTTAAATCTATCTTAACTTATATCAAACATAATGAAGATACGATTAATCACAAGAATTGATTCATCCGTATCCTCTTCAATTTTATCAGATGACGCCTAAAAAAGCAAAATGTCAAAGTTCTCTTCGGAACGGCCGTAAGAGCTGACGGAATGGACTTTGCCACCTTGGGTTTTAGATCGGATGGTTGATTAAGGATATATGGTCAAGGAGACATGGGCTAAAGATCAATCACATTTTCTTAAATAGATTAGAAATTTATTTGAAGAAATTGACTTCCGGTCCGTTATTCACATTTCACTTTAAACACAGTCCATCTCTTGAATTTGTTTAATGTCCGGTCTAATTTTTCAAAATTTTGAAACATCCGCTCTAATTTTGACTTAACCTGTTAAGAGAGAATTAAATGACCTATTTGCCCCGGACCAATTTCTTTGAGTAGATTATTTCTTTTCCTCTCTCGAGAGTTAATAGGGTGTTTGGTAGCGCTTTTAATTTTAAGATAACTTCGTTTTTGAAATCAAAATTATTTGACTTCTCAATTTTATTTTTAAAATCAAAACAGTCTAATTATTTGATGTTTGGCAAAATTATCATAATTTTTAAAAATTAGACAGTAGTGTTTGGTTATGACCAACAACTCTACGAAACTCTTTCGGATTCTCTTCATAGAGAGAACCTGCAGCTCCGCGAAGGCTCCCCGCAGTGTCGTCCGCCTCCCTCCCCCCCGCAGCGGTGGCGCTCCTCCGGCAGCGGCGGCGGCCAGCAAAAGGCCGTGTTGTCGTCGGCCAGCGAACCCCCCCAGTGGCATCGTCTGCCCGGCTAGCGAAGCCCGCGCGTTGTCGGCCCCATCCCCCCGCGGCGGTGCTCCCCCCGGCGCCCCCCCCACCCGCGTTGTCCGCTCCCACCGACGGAGGCCCTTCCCCCCGCAGCGGTGCTCCCCCCAGCGGCAGCGGCCCGCAAACCCCCCTACAGCCCTCCCCCGAACGGCGGCGCCCCCCACCCGCGTTGTCCGCGCCCCCCGACGGCGGCCCTTCCCCCCGCAGCGGTGCTCCCCTCGGCAGCGGCCCCCCCCCGCCGGCGGCCCTTCCCCCCGCAGTGGTGCTCCCCCCGGCGGCGGCGGCCCGCAAACCCCCCACCCCCCCTCCGTACGTCTCACCTCCCACGTCCTGCCTCCCTCCGCGTCTATCTCAAAAATAAAACAAGTCATGCATTGTTTTTATTTTAGAAGAGATTATGTACATAGAGTATCCCACTTTTAAAAATGAGACAGTAGTTAAAAGTTGCAACCAAACACCTTATCTCTTTTATTTTTAAAATTTAGATCAAAAAGAGAGAAAAAAACGTAACCAAACACCCTATAAGTAGTTTTGGTTAGAAATTAGAGTAAATGCATACCCGGCTTGATATGTATTCAGTTTGAAGCAAAAATTTGCGGATAATCTTAGGAGGCATTTTATTACTTATTAATTTAAAAATCCGAACACAAATTTGTGTGTAACGTATTAGTTTGTAAATAAAAACTTTATTGTTTAATATTTATTTAACTTTTTTATTTAAAGATATTATAAGTTATAAGTCATTGTTTTTAAAAGGCATTAGGATATCGGAGGTGTTTAGAAGTTTATTAAAAGATAATATTGAAAAATGTAAATTAATAGAGGTTAAGAAAAATATGAATAGTGGGTATTGAAATAGTTGGAGTTAGAAAAATGTGTTGTTGGACACCTTAATGATTATAAATAATTGGGACGACAATTATATTTGTCTTTCAATAATTGCACCTAAAATAATACACTTATATTTGTCTTTCAAGAATGTACCATCAAGGAATAAGATGGGCCAACACCCTGATAAAAATGTATGTTCTACAAGCCAATCATATATGATACGATTTAACATTTTTAGAAACATCCATTCAATTAATTAGATAAAATTTTATTACTAGCTCTTATTAGATGCGAATATCATAATAAATCCTAGAGATATGTGATCTATATGTTCTTAGTCATAAGATCCTTGAGACGGGACGTCAAGTATTCAGATAGATTAGTGTATATGATGTCTTCTTATATGATGAGAATGACCGATCTCATTGGTCATTAGTGTGGAGACACTGAGATACACATATATGTGCTCATTAGTTGAATGATTTCACTAAATTGATTGAATTAGAAACCCTGAATGGTATCTTACCGAACTATCGATCATGATTTTTCTATCATCATAGTTGCATGGTTAGACCTTTGACTTGAGTCGCCGAAGATGTCTTGTTGGGTGGAACTTGTGCTTTGATCACTGACTTATGGATCACCATTTAGATGGTCCAGTATAGCAATGAATCATGTACAAGACAAACCTGATGGAGGTAATTAAGCGGACAACAAGGGATCGTTCACTCTCGGTAAGTGAGAGTGAATGTTCTATGAGATAATACTTTAAATCCATGGTCAGGGTAGAGAGGATAATTATAAAAGGATTTTTCCAATTAACTCAATTTTGATTACAAGATCCTATATAGTCAGTATACAATGGAGTTGACAGTCAATGTGGTACTCCTTTCCGACCAAGACATTAAATGGATGAGGGTATATATCCATGCGGTAACTGATGATGGAAAGACTCAATAAAAATAAGATTATCTCCATAGCCATTTGGGATCATGAGATGTGGCTTGTACCCTTTATGAACGGTAGGCTGATTAATTTGTTATCAGCTAATAGATTTAATTTAATTAAATAGAATTATTAGATAGGACCAAGGGTGCGCCCACTATGCCCTCAAACCTAGGGCGCACCCACACTTGTGTGTTGTCCTACCAGATTGGTGAGATATCACCTATTTTAGCTTCGATTTAAGCCGTTCAAGTTTCTACTTCTTTTTCATTCATGCAGCAACATTTATACATCATTTTTATTTAGTTTTAAATCATTTCATATATCATAAAAAAAGAGGTCAGGGCTAACCTCGAAACTGGTGAGTTTCTTTCTGATTGTCGTTTTTCATGCCACTTTCTTTATAGTTACTACACTTCCCTTAGTTCTAATCCTTCTTTCATTTGTTTTCTTGTCTTCTAGTTACACAAGTACATCAAGCAAGCAGTGGTTAAGGATTCTTCATCGGCCGGCCGAAGAATGAGAAGGTTGAACCTGAACACTTGTTTCTCGCGTTAAGGTACATAATCATCTTTTGTTTAATTCACATTCTATTTCAATTTAAAGTGGAGCCCACGGCTCCTAGTGACCATGCCATCTCATTTCCAACATGCTTTAAGTTTTTTTATTTCTTCTTCACTCTCCTCCCACACAACCCGAACCGTCTCTCGGTGCTTGAGCGATGCTGAGAAATGAAAGTTCGAAAATCAATGTGAGTGTGGGACCGAGGTGAGAGTTTTTTCCCTTTTTCTCTCACACTACTTTTTGAGGTGCCGACCTAGGACCTATTTTCGGAGTCGACAATGCCCCTTTTGTTCAACTAGGCCCATGTGCCCCTTTTATTCATCCGTGCCCTTGTGCCTCTTTCCGTCAATCAGGCTCACATACCCCTTTTATTCCACTGGGCCCACACACCCCTCAACCAGGCCTGCATGCCCACAACTCTCAACCGGGCCCACGTGCCCACAATTTTTTTTATAGGGCCCACATGCCCACGTTTCTCCATAGTTAGGCCAATGTGCCTACAATTTATTCCAATCGGGCCTATGTGCCCACGATTTTTCTCCATTGGGTACACATGCCTTAAATTTTCTCAACCAGGCCCATGTGCCTACATTTTCCCACAACCTGCCCAATGCGCCCAACTTACTACTACTCCAAGCCCACATGCCCAACTTACTTCAACTTTGGGTCCACAAGCCCACCTTACTTCACAATCAAGCCTACATGCCCACCTCCCTTCAACTTCGGGGCCCACCTCCCTTCAACTTCAAGACCATGAGTGTAGGCACGTCAATTTTACCTAATTCATAGCATAAAACTCATGTTTTATAAGATAACATGTTTGATTGATTTGAGATTGATGCCGGGTCTTTTATGTTGATTTGTAGCTTTGTTGAACGAAATCAGATGTTTTTCAGAGTTTTCCGAACAAAGACGTAATTTCTGAGTGAAAGCCATGCGTAAATCGTGTAAACACGAAAATTGGCTGGATGACCATAACCTAATGACCATGCATTGAAGGTTATGCCCAGATTCTTGTTCCATACATGTTTTATTTCATTTCGTGTTTTTTCTGCTGGCCGTTGGAATCATTTCGACCAGTATTGGATCTTCCATTCACTATCCTAACTTCTAGATAAAATTCTGAAGTTTTAGAGAGTGTGGTGGCTGATGCATCACTATGAAAAGCTCCCTTGTCCTGTTATCTTTCCAACACAACAAATGTCTTCGAATTCTGAGTTTGGGTGTGTCCGCAATGGCTTCTAGAAGATAGACACGTGGAAATAGTACCATGTGCCCTAGTCTGAGGGCACATGTGCCCTGGCCTGAGGGCACATGCCCATGTGCCCCCACTTGGGGGCACTTGGGAATCGGTTTTCGATCAAAACTCTACCTCCAACTGGATCGAATCGGAATTTTTTATCGGATCAAGCTGAAATTTTCGACTAGATTGGATGCGCCCCTAAGTGGGGGTGCATGCGCCCTGGATCATGGCGCAAGGTACCTATTTTTTTAGGCTGGATAGAGTCGGCCATTTCCCTATAAATTGAGATGACCTCTGGTCATTCCAAGAGACTGTTCATGACTTCCCAGTTTGCTCAAGATGTCCAAGCTCTCTCCTGAATCATTTTGGTGATTTTAGAGTGAGAATTTCAAGTTTTTAGAGAGAGATAAGTCAATTCAGGAGAGAGAAAGGCCGGTCTGCAGGTGATCAACCATGTCTGCAGATTATCTAATGATGTGAAAGAAGGATAAGATTTTATCTTATAGACAAGATGCATTGTTTGCCTTAAACAAGATGTTAGTCTCTGTGAGATATAAATTGTAGAGACAACATGGATAGATGGATATGAGATCCATCATGGCTTATAGTGATGAGCTAACTAAGGGAAAATTAGAACAATAATACATCTTAATTACTTCTTGTTGGTGAGACCAATAGAAAGAAGTAAAATCATTAGATAGAAATAGGAGATTATTAATAGTAAAAGAAGGTGGTCAAGATAATAAAATCAGAATAAGACATAATTCTTACACTATCATTATGATGGTAAGTGGAAGAGAAAGTACAAAGTGTATTGTATATAATGCAATACAACATATGAAATGGTGCAAAAGAAGCTTTATGCATCCAAGTCATGACATTTACTTGTTTTAAATATACACTTAATAGTATTATATACTATATGTGTATATCATAATATTAAATACTATAGATGCATCTAATGGTATGAAATACCTGATATGGATCTTATATCTACAAGGAGTTGTAGATGATGACAAGTAAATGAAGACTTAATAAAGAAGATGTTGACCAACATATGAAATGGTGCAAAAGTCGCATCATTATTAGTGGGAGGTACAATTCTTTAATAGCCTTATGAAGATGTCTTAATAATTAAGATTGCTATTATATCCTTCTACAAGAACATTATATGATTTCCTGCTTGAATAAATGTTGATTTATTCTAAGCTACGAAATTGATAGATGTTCTAAAAGATTGAATGACAAAGTGTTTGCCAGTAGAAGCTTAATAAATTATTTAATCATATTTGATATGTTTGCTCTCATGTTATGTGTGAATACTCCTTTTAAGAGAAAATAGGTTGATTTAGATCAATCTACACTTTAGCTTTATGTAGACATGGAGATTGGGTTAATGAGTTATTAGAACTCGTACATCTAGTTGTATGTTAGCCCTCTAGTAAGGTTAAAGAAGAATATTTCTACTTCATTAATTCAAAGATGATGTCTCTAAGTATGAATATATGTACTTTATGAAGTACAAATCTAAGACCTTTGAGAAATCATCTAAGATTAAGAATGAAGTAGAGATACTAATGGAACGAATATTAGAACTCTTTGATGAGATCAAGGAGAGAAATACTTAAGTACATAATTCACATATAATTGAAGGATAATATAATCTAATGGACACCTTTTTACACATGCTAGCTTAATTGAGTAGCTAAAATAAGAAGCCGTATTGTGTAAGACATAATATACACAATGACAAGTTTTGCAAAATTTTCTCTTCATCTTTTTTTGGCTAAGTACTCATTATAACCACTTGATCTTAATAGGTACCTTCTAATTTTGTTTTGATTATTCCATATAGGATATGGAAAAGAGGATAAAACTTGACCTTAAGCAAGTTAAGGTTTTGGAATGTCCGACTTGGTGAAGAAATATAACCCTAACAAGTTGGAATATAAGACTGTGAAGTGTTGGCTTGTGGGATATCCTAAAGAAACTTATGGATATTAAATATACGACCCTTATAAATAAGGGTATGTGTTTCTTAGCTCACTACATTTCTAGAGAAAAAAATTCCTTCTTAAGAAAGATAGTGAGAGCAAGGTATATATGGAAGATGTTCTAGTCCCACAACTCAATGACACTTTTATAAAGGTGCTAGTTAATAATTACACATTGGCAACTTATATATCTATTCTTGTGTCCATTCAACCTAAGAGATATGTGGGACATATCTCTAATAGATGAAATGAAGCATAAAATGATAAGGATATTGATCATAAGATCTATATAGAACCAATATGAGATTGATTCATAAATGAGAAGATACAATAAAATACGATATAAACTTTATCTATTCTAATCAAGTTTAGAACTTGATAGATCCACCTAAGGGTATAGTATCCATAAGAAATAAATAGATCACTAAAGAATAGATTGGAGTGGATTAGAAGGTAGAGACCTTCAAAGGTGAGAATAATTGAAAAGGATATCATCGAAGTCAAATGGTTGACTATGGTGAGATCTTTTACCTATTCTATGGATTAATCCATTCGGATTTTGTTTGTTACACACTATGATTGTAAGATAAGCTAATTAGATGTTAAGATAGTGTTCCTCTAAGGTATTTTGAAGAACAAGTGTATGTGATACAACTATAGGGAATCAAGTCCCAATAAACATCCAAGAAGAGTGTGTATTAAGTTCATTTATAGACTGAAGTAAAACTTTTCATAGATCGTATATAAAGTTTATTGAGATTAAATCTTATGACTTCGTTAAGAACGAAAAGGAGCCTTGTGTATTCAAGAAGATAAGTGGGAGTGCTATTACTTTCTTGACATTTTATGTTGATGACGTACTACTCATTAAGAATGAAGTAGGTATGTTATCATAAGTAAGCCTAGCTATCAAATTAATCCTTCAAACATAGTTTGGGTTTTGAGATCTATGGAGATAGATCTAAAAGCAATGCTCAGTTAATGTATGTAGTCACTATAGTCAAAGGGTTTGACATGATAAACTCCAAGATAGGTTTCTTACATATGTGGTGTGGAGTTGATCTCTTTAAAGTGATATCTTTGATGACTTCTTGAGAGATAAAGAAATCACATTAATAGAGCCCTCATGCCTTTGTCATAGGGTTTATAATTAATGTGATGCTATGGACATGATGTGATAAATGCTCTAAGTGTTATGAGCATTCATTAGGAAGATCTAGGTGAGAGTCACTGGATAGTTTAAAGATATATCATTGGATACTTGAGAAGCACTAAGAATGTATCTCTATACACTGGAAGATAAGACTTGAAGTCTTGTAGTTTTACAAACACAAGCTTCTAATTAAATAAGTAAGTTTGATATTAAGTTAAAATAATGGTGGTGCAGTGAGTTGGAAGAGTTCCATGCATTAGAACACTGTAAATTCTACAACATATGTAAACAAGTTTACATAGTAGTTGCACACTACTTGAGAAGTAGTCTAGATGAAGATTTTCATCTATGATATGGGATTCTCCTAATTTTCTCTAAATGTATATCATTGTTTTAAAAAAACAATGGGGTAGAGCCGATGTCTCATCAGAAGTTTAGAACTTCTGTGGTGATACCATACAATCAGAGAGATTAAAGCTTATAAAGATATAATTAAAGATAGAGTATCTATCGCTAATAACATTGCATTTTCACTAAGTGAAGCAGTTACTCAAAGAGTGTTTGAGCTTCACGTTGAGCTGATACAGATCAGTCGGATGGGTGATTAGCTTTAGTGTAAGTGGGAGATTGATAGAAAGGTTTTCCCTACAAGCCAATCATATATGATATGATTCGACATTTCTAAATATCTCATTCAATTAATTAAGAAAATCTTCATTATAAGCTCTTATTAGATGCGAATATCATAATGAAGTCCTTGATCAAATACAATGATGATTAAATCATGATGAGATCATGATAATGAGATTGATCATCTAGGGATAATTAATCTAAATGTTCCTAGTCATAGGATATTTGAGATGGGACATCAAGGATCCGGATAGACTAGTGTATGTGATATCTTCTCATGTGATGAGGATGACCGATCTCATTGGTCATTAGTGTGAAGACACTGAGATACACATACAGGTGCTCATTAGTTGAATGAGTTCACTGAACTGACCAAATTAGAAACCCTGAATGGTATCTTACCAAACTGTCAATCAGGGTTTTCTATCATCATGGTTGCATAGTTGGACCTTTGACCTAAGTCGCCAAAGATGCCTTGTTAGGTGGAACTTGTGCTTTGACCATTGTCTTATGGATCACCGTATAGATGGTCCAGTATAGCGATGGATCGGGTACAAGGAAAACTCAATGGAGGCAATTGAGTGGACAACAAGGGATCGTCCACTCTCAGTAAGTGAGAGTGAATGTCCTATGGGATAGTACTCCAAATCCCTAGCCAGGGTAGATGGGATGATTGGTAAAGGAGTTTTCCAACTGATTCAATTTTGAGTACAGGATTCTATAGAGTCAGTATACTAAGGAGTTGACAGTCGATGCCGTACTCCTATTTGACTGGAACATTGGATGGACGAGGGTTTATATCCATGTGGTAACTAATGATGGAAAGGATAAATGGATATGAGATTATCTCCATAGTCATTTGGGATCATGAGATGTGACTTGTACCCTTAATGATCGGTAGGTCGATTAATTTGTTATCAGATAACACATTTAATTAAATTAAATAGAAGTATTCTATTTTATTTAAGTCCTAAACATATAGGCTATTAGGTCTAGTGAGTCACACACAAAAAGACTTATCCACCACAAGTATAGGGGCAAGGGCATAATTTATAGAGATTTTGGGTTTTTATAAAAAAATTCAAAATTTTCTATAAATACTAATGGTTTCAGCCAAACTCCATCAAGCCAACGGTGTTAACAACGTCCTCAGCCTCCTCCCTACCTCCTTCTCTCCATAGAAGGCGTCCATGGGCGATGGAGCTCCGTTCGAGAAGAGTTCTCAAGGCCGGTGTGAAGGGAGAACCTGCTGTGGATGAAGTTCGTGTGGATACTGTTGGAGACCGGACACTTGAACAGTTTGAAGAGCTTGAGAAGCTCATATCCTCCTCTCCATGGGATTATATGAATCTCTATTAGGTATATTCGAACTCGATTTGATCGGTTTTCGATTTTCGTCATTCGGTTCCGATTAAGACAGATTTTAAAGAAACTCATAAGAATCGTCGCTTTCACTGCATCAATATTTTATGAACAATTCCTTACAGTAGACATGCTAATTTGGCCTTATTTGGAGCTTAAACCCTTATTTCATTAGCAACATCCATTTTAGACCATTAAAATCAAGTTGAACCATCCTTTTGGATGATACAAGGATCTTATTGTAAATCTGAGGATGAATTGTTGATCCCTAGATGAATCTGTGTTTGCCGAAAGAGAGCCCATTCTAACTTCCATGTTGTTCTTGGTGGTCTTTGCACCAAGGTCGTGCTGCCATGTTGTGTGCTAGATTATGCTTTTCCTGGCATCTCCTCTATTTGAAAATTTTTTACAAGATTTTGTGAATGCCCAATGAAAATGTTTTCAACATTAATAATATTTCTCTTTGAGTCCTCTTTTCAGTTCAATAAACAACATTCAATTCCAATCTCCCGTTTGTCTGCAACACCCCTCGGAACTTAGACGTGCAATTCTGTCCGCACGTAGCACTGATCAAGACCAATGAAGTGCATGCCAAGCCATCTGGCCACATCTCATACCCAATTCATGACCTCCCTTTCCTTTTTCTCTCCTTCATATCATTTAAATAATTTTCTGGAAGCTTCATGATGAAAATTAGCACCATCAAATGATGGCAATCTAACTTGTTGTCTTATACATCAAAACTTGTTATTTTTAGATCAGATTTGTTTTCTCTTCAAGTGGAGACATATTTTGAACATGGGGAAGGTGATCCATGGTTTTAAATCCCTCTAGATAAGTTGGATAGGTTTCTATAAGCTTCATGATAAAAGGTAGAAGCATTAAATGGATGAAATCCATCCTATTGTCAGATATATCAAAACTTGTTATTTTTTGATCTATTTCTCATCCCTTATAAAGGGAGACTCATATGAATGACCTAAGAAGAGAATCCCCATCCTCCAGATCTCTTCTTCTTATCTTCCATCTACCTTGGGTTCATCCCAACCTCTCCAAATCGCCCTCTTTTTGTCCCGGTGTCCGGAGATCATCCCGAAGTGAAAGAGAAGCCGATCTATGCTCCGACTTGCTACTTTCCTGATCATCGGCTTCTATAGATCTCTCTGATCATTTTATGGGATGGCATATTTAAGAAGAAGTATTCATCATCAAGTTATCTTTCATCTCCAACAAACAAAGATTAATTACAACATCACCTTGGATCTTGGCGGCTTCTACACTGGTGCTACGTAGACCAATCCAGAATCTACCCTTTCTCAGCCATCATCTTTTTCATCAATTTTATACAATTCCAGGTGGATCCTGCCTTCACCTTATTCATAAAAGTTATAATATAGTAAGTTATCTTCTATTTCTTACAAGAATCATTTAATTTGGACATTTGTGGTGCCTGAGGCAAGAATCGACATTGCGCTGGTGGTTCCCGGATCTTCAACTTCCAACAACATAACTATCAGGTAAATTCATATCACTTCTGAAATGATTCAAGCAAACTTGTCTTTATCTTAAACCACCATCGGTGAGTCTTTTTGATTTTGAAGCAAACAACACTCGATTTTGACATCGGTGCTGTCTGTTGTGGTCTCTACATCAGAGCCGCGCATTCTACATTGAATCTATCCAACCCGGTTGCCCACTTTGCCTGGGTTGTGTTATCTTCAATCATCCATATTATCTTTGCTAACTCTTCATTCATATCATTTAGTTCATATTTAAGCATCATTTTTATTTAGTTTTACATCATTTCATATATCATAAAAAACCAAAAAAAGGGTTAGGGCTAACCCCGAATCTAGTGAGTTTATTTCCAATTGTCGTTTTATGTTATTATTTTTACAGTTACTACACTTCACTCAGTTCTAATCCTTCTTTCACTTGTTTTCTTGTATTATTTGTCTACTAGTTGCATAGATACATCAAGCTAGCATCGGTTGAAGACTCTTCTTCATCGGTTGGCCGAAGAAGGAGAAGGTTGAATTCACACACCTTTTTCCCGTGCTAAGGTACACGGTCACTTTCTTTTTATTTCTATTACATAAAGCGAAGCCCGCGATTTATGGTGACCACATCCTCCAATTTTCTTTATGCATTAAGTTTCTTTATTCTGTCCTCACTCTCTTCCCACATGACCCGAACTGTCTCTCGGTGCTCGAGCGATGTCGAGTGATGAAAGTTCGGGGATCAATGTGAGTGTGGGACCGAGGTGAGAGTTTTCCATAATTTTCTCCCTATCTTTCTCATTCCCCTTGAGGTGGCGATCTGGATAATGACAAACCCATTTTTGGAGTCAACAGCTTTGTGGCGACCATAGTGGGACAACCAATGTCTTTAACTGTGCTAGCTGAATTTGTTTGTGCAATTAGTTTCATTCTAATTCGGTTCTCGCATGAACCACTTTTAGTCACTAGACTGTTTGTTTGTTGCATGATTGCTTGTCTTATTTGCATATTGCATGCTCGATTTACTTATTTCCTTTCATTTCATGTTTGCACATATTGATTGCTTCTTCTCCTCTTACCCTTCATTTTTTTGCATTAGCTTTTTGCATTGGGCACCGGACTTATTCCGATCCATAAGGCATTCGAGGCAGGGACTCTCTCTCCCAACACACTCTCACCCTCCAAACACTTTCTTGGTGGATTCTAATATCTCTTCTGGGATATTCCTTCCTAGTTGATCAGGTTGTTTCCATCAAGACCTTCGTAAGTCCCCATCTGTGGAGTATTTCTCTCCACATGATTGGGATGGTTGTACGATTCTCCCCAAAACCCGAAGAACCCAAGTACCTACTCGTGGTGATTGTGTGATAACCTTAGGTCTTGGAGATTGGAGCAATAGGGATCAAACCTACTTGAGTCAAGTGAACAATTGTCATCAATCTACCTAATCTAAAATTTTAAAAAAATTGTCACATAATCATTCCAAGTTTGTTTGCACAACTTATTTGTGCACCACAATTGAAAACAATAAAATTCTTTTTGACAAAACTCTTAAACAAAACAAAAGTCTTTTTAATTTTGTGTGCAACCTATTTGCCCAACATCAAAAATGAAAAAAAATCATCAAATAACAAAACCCAAAAAAAATAAAAATATTTAATTATGAGCTCCACTTGCTTTTTTTCAACAATCTTTTGAAGAAAGATCGACATGATGCCCATGATGCTAAGGTCTGGAAGACACGTTAGGATGTCAAACTACTTCAAGCAATAAGAGTACGGGGCGGGTCTCTACGAACTTCAACAACAATCCATGGTCCAACCAGAGGGCCATGTCAATGCCATTCAGGAACCTAAAGTGCAAAATCCTACCCACCAATCTGCTTCACGTAGTATAGAACAAGCTCTCAAGAATCTATCTCTTCATCTTGATCTCGAGACCTTTTCAATCATCCAATCTACCACTAAGGGCAAGATGCCTACTAATCAAGGTCCAGCCAAAGTCAACTGAGCTGCCTCACCTCCCCAATTAGCAGTTCGGCTTGTACAGTCATGTCATATTATTTTACCTACTACCTCATTGTGGGTCATTCATCAGATTGCACACCAACCCACCTTTCTTCCATCTAGGTTCCACGAGCACACCTTCCAGTGTATTCCTCTTCACCTGTTACTAGGGATCAGGAAAACCTTGAATTTCTCATCCATAGCATCTACATCCCTCCATCACAAACACCAGCCTACCATCACTACAATGGCTCAGGTGATCCCTTCACCCATGTCAAAGATTTTTTGAGCAAATTGTCTTGATGACTAAATGATCGAAGTGCTCTTGCTATTCTTTTTAGGCGATCATTGGATGGTGCAACCCTAGAATGGTTTTTTTCACTAGGGGAAATAGAAATATGGGGTTTAAAAATTGTCAAGGAAAAATTCTTGCAACGATATGGGCCAGGCTATTCAATAATTGGGAAAGCAAAAGAAGATGTGGAATTAATGAAATATTCTGATAAATTGAGGCCCATGATTGAGAGGAACATTGATGTTTTGCACCAACTAAGGAGCTCTCTTCAACTCCATTCAAATCATCATCATCGGTCGACTCCTTGATGCCATTTGATTAGGCTGCCCATGTCCCGACCTTAGCTGGTTGTGCAACCCTTGTTAATGGCACAATCAATTGTGCACAATCAAGCTCCTCTTGTTAATTGTGCAAATACCTCATTACCTAAACTGGCTCCCCCAGCCTTCGAATCCACCAACATTTCCAAAGGCCCCTCTGCCAATCATCCAACCTTTGGCTTCACAGTCTACTTCACCAATAACCCCTTGGCCAGCCACACAAGCCTTGACCTCTCAACCAATTTCACCAATGGCTTCTCAGCTCGAATCGACTTCTATGCCAACACCAATTAAACAACCCTTGGCTATTTAATCAATCTCTCAAAATATGGTTTACCCTCAGTCTGTTAAGGCACTTGTTTCTTCTATTGCTCCTGCCTTGGTAGAGGAACCAGTCACTCCTATCATTCATGTTCCTACCCTGTCAAAGGAACCAATCAATCCGATCATCCCTGCTCCTACTAAGGTAGATGATTTAGTCACATCAACCCTTCATGCTCCTACCCCTACAGAGGAACCAATCACTCTAATCATCTATGCTCCTGCCCTAATAGATGATTCAATCACTCCAACCATTTGTGCTCCTACCTTGGCAGAGGAATCAACTTCTACCTTTCAACATATCATTGCTATCTCTCAAGATCAAAATCAGCCAGTAGGAGACATCAAACCAAACTCTTCTATATTTCCAGAATCCCCTAGACTAAGCATGCCCTCTTCTCTAGAACAACCTGACAAGAAGCATACTATAGGAAGCTTAGATGAAGAAATCACAAATTTAGTTGACTGTCATTCCAATATTGGACTAGGCAAGGATTCATCAGGTATAGATCAACCATTACAATCACTGGAATTAATCTCTGATGTTGGTCAGATTGAATTGACCCCTGAACTGGGAAGTAAGGAGACCGAATTGGTCAATGAAATGGGGAATGAATCAACAAACCTCCAGAAGGGCATAGACTTTAGCAAAGGGATATTGGGACCTCCTCTAGCTAGGTAGCATAATTCTTCAAAATCAATCTTAGGGTCATGAGCCTACCATCTATCCATCATAGGGCCACGACCCTTTCTTTATCCTCTTCCCAATCAACGTTCGGGCCTATAGGCCCACAATTCCTCAATCTTAGGGCCACAAACTTTTCTTTATCCTTCTTGAAATCATCGATCAGTCCCATGGGCCTAGAATCTTTTAATCCTAGGGCCACAACCCATGCTTCTCATTCAATCAGGCTCTTATGCCTTTTTTTGGACTCTTATGCCTCTTTCCATCAACTAGGTCCATGTGCCCCTTTTCATCAGCTAGGCCTATATACCCCTCTTCATCAACCAGGCCCATATGCCCCCTTCATACAAACGGGCCCACGTGACCCTCTTCATTAAACGGGCCCATACGCCCCCTTCATACAACCGGGCCCGCGTGCCCCCTTCATACAATCGGGCCCACATGCTCCCTTTATTCAATTGAGACCATGTGCCCCCTTTATCCAACAGGGCCCATGCGCCCCTTTCCCTAAATAGGGCCCATGTGCCCCTTTTATTCAACATAGCCCAAATTCCCCCATTCATCAATCAGGCCTATGCGCCCCTTTTCATCAACCAGGCTCTTATGCCCCTTTTCTTCAACCAGGCCCACATGCCCCCTTTATCCAACTGGGCCCGCAGGTCCCTTTTATTCAACTGGACCCATGTGTCCCTTTCATTCAACTGGGCCCACGTGCCCATTTCCTTCAACTGGGCCCATACGCCCCTTTTCCCCAACCGGGCTCACGTGCCCCTTTCCTTCCATCTGGCCCACGTGCCCATAATTCTCTCCAATCAGTCCCATGTGCCCTTAATTTTTCTAAATCAGGCTCATATGCCCACATTTTTCTGCAACCGGGCTAATGTGCCCAAATTCCTTCTAAATTAGGCCCACGTGCCCACCTTCCATCAACCTCGGGTACACATGCCTACACTCCTTCAACTTTGGGCTTGCATGCCCCCATTTCTTCACAATCGGGCCTACTATAGACACGCCAAATTCGCCTAATTCAGAGCATAAAACTCATGTTTATAGGGTAACATTGTGATTGACCTTATAATGATGCCGGGTCCTTTTAAAGTTGATTTGGAGCTTCGCCGAATTTAAATCGGATGCTTTCCGAGGTTTTCCTCAAAAAAGCCGTAATTTCCGAGTGAGAGCCACACGTAAATCGTGTAAACACGGAAATTAGCTGAATGACCAATGCCTAATGATCATGCATTAAAGGATATGGTCAGATTCACACTCCGGACAAGTTTTTTTTGCATGCCGTGCCTTTTCGGTTTGCCGGCAGAGTCATTTTGACCTGTATCGGATCTTCTGTTCACTACCCTAACTTCTGGAAAAAATTCTGAAGTTTTGGAGGGTGTGATGGCTGATAAGATGCTACATAAAGCTTCTTCGGCCTGTTATCTTTCCAACGCAACAAACGGAGTCGAATTCTGAGTTCGGGAGTGTTCGCAATGGCTTCCGGAAGAAGGATGCTCAAAAATAGTCCCATGCGCCCGGGTTCCTGGTCACATGCACCTGGGACCCAGGGTACGTGCCCATGCGCCCTACCAGTGAGGCATGTGACCTTGTGCCCTCACTTGAGGGCACATGCGCCTTACCCTTGAGGCACGAGGGAACCAGTTTTTCACCGGGACTCTACTGCTGAACAGATCGACCGGATAAGGTTGAATTTTTCGGACAGGATAGGATGCGCCCCTTCCTGGTGCAGGGCGCATGCGCCCTGGGGTAGGGCGCAATGTGCCCTATTTTTTAGTCCGGATAGGTCTGTTCGTTCTCTTATAAATAAACTCCGATTCTGGTCGTTCCAAAGGCATGAGCACGACCCCCCAGGCATCTCAAGATGTCAAAAATCCCTCCTGCATTGATTTTGTGATTTTTAGAGAGAGAATTTCGAGTTTTTTAGAGAGAGAAAAGTCGGTTCAAGAGAGAGGAAGGCTGTTATGCAGGTGATCAGCCAGGTCTCCTTTCTTCGGCCTTTACAGCAGTATGTGGACATCTTCTGCCCGAGCTCTCTTCATTAAAGTTCTTCTTCTCCAAGTCTTCTTCAGTTTTCAATCAACGGAACTCAATTCTGAGGTCAGGGCTGGTCGTGACGAGCGCAGAAGCAAAGTCGCGCCTGGCAGATCCTGGACTGCTGCTCGGCTTTCTCGACAACCTAGATTTGGCCATATCTTTCTCTATTCAACTCAGAATCTTTCTGTTCTTTTTCCTATCTATTTGTTTAGTGATTCTCCATCCTACTATCATTTGTTTATATTTTTTTGCATTATTTTTAGTCTTTTAATACGAAAATAAAAAAAAGAGGGGTTAGAGATAACCCCAATCCGGTCAGTTTCTAGTCAGTTGTGTGTTTCATGTTATTCTCTTTACATATACTCCACTTTGTCTAGTTCTAATTGTATATTTAACTTGTTTATTTGTCTAGTTGCACAGAAAATCAAGCACCCATGCGTTGAGCACTCTTCTTCATCGGCCGGCCGAAGAAGGAGAAGCTTTAACCCACATTCTTCACGCTAAGGTACACACGGTCAAATTTTAATTTCATAAATCGGAACCCACGGTTCCTAGTGACCACATGTATTAATTTTCTACTTCTCATCCTCCTCCCACATGACCCAAACCGTCTCTTTGGTGATCGAGCGATGCCAAGGGATGAAAGTTCGGGGATCAATGTGAGTGTGGGGCCGAGGTGAGATTTGCTTTCCGAGTTTTATTTCTTTCTTTCTCATCCCCTCTTGAGGTGACAATCTAGATTCACGGACTTCCCTAAAAAGGAGAGGACCCCGTCAAATTTTCAGAGTCGACAACTTTGTGGCGACCACGGTGGGACAAGCAATGTCTTCAACCGTGGGTGCTTAGTGTTTTGTTTGCAACTAGTTCTAATTCTAGACCGGTTCCCATGTGAGCCTTTCCTTCTTTCCACCTCTCTTAAACTTCATGCCATTTCAAAACTTCTGATTTCACCCATCTTTCTTCCGATCTAAAGTGCCAAGTATGCCATTTAATTTCTGCATTTTATTTAAACCGGTTCCCACGTGAACCACCCTTTTCCTTTTAAACCGGTTCCCGCGTGAACCAATCTCTTTCTTTACTTCGGTTCCCACGTGAACCAAGCCACTTTTTTTCAGATCTATCCCAACTTGGATCAGATCTTTGTTCACCTTTAATTGGCCCCACGCGGCCTTCTTTCAATCATTCAAACCGGTTCCCACGTGAACCACCCTTTTTTACCCAAAGCCGGTTCCCGCGTGAACCACCTTTACTTTTTACCCCGGTTCCCACGTGAACCAACTTATTCTTACATCGGTCCCCCACGTGGACCACCCTTTTGCTTGACTATCAGATATGAACCCTCTTCTTTTCATCACCTTTTCACTATCTCCATATTGGCTCACATAATAAACAAGGTCTAGATTCTAGTTTCTAGTTGTCTGTCTAGTTTCTAATTGCTTGTCTTGTGTGATTGTTTGCTTATTTAAGTTTATGTCTTACTTATTACTTGTTTTATTACTTGATTGCATTCTCTGCTCCTTCTCTCTACCTCCTTATTTTACACTTTTTTGAGGCGGGAGCTCACTCTCCCATTTACCCCTCCCATCCAAAACACCCTCTTGGTGGATTCTGACCTCTCTTCTGGGATATTCTTTCCTAGTTGACTTGGTTGGCTTTCATCAAGGCCTCCGTAATTCCTCATACGTGGAGTATTTCTCTTCACGATCGGGTTGGTTGTACCACTCCCCAAAACCCGAAGCATCCTATGTTACCTACACTTGGTGAGATTGTGTGAAACCTAGGTCATTGGAGATTGGAGTTAGGATCCTAACCCATTTGTTGAGATAACAATTCTTAAAAAAATTCATAAACCTAAGGTTTAATAAAAATCATTGCGTAATCTTGCTTTCAAGTCTTTACATCACTTGTTTGTCAAACAAAAATTCAAACCTCTAACTTTTTGCAAGATACTAAAAACCAAAAAAGTTCTTTGTTTGCTTTGTCAACTTGTTTTACTTTCTCCTTGAAGTTCAATGCAACTAAGGTCTGGAAGGCATGTTGGAATGGCGGAAAAAGCTGAACATCGAGAGTGCGAGATGGGTCACCAACCAATTCCATCAGACGATCTTGTTAATCCATTGTTTGAGTCAGAAGTGCAAGAGGTCCCTCAACCATCTGCTCCCCGTGATGTTGAACAACTCTTTAGGGAGTTGTCTCTCTATACCGACCCAGAAACCTATGCCCGCATACAATCCATGGTGAAGGGCAAAATGGCCTCAGATCAGGCTGAAGCCAAACAAATTGCCTCATCTCCTTGTCCTCTGGTTCGACCACCACTCATTCAATCACCTTTTGTTCAACCACCTATTGTTCAACAATCTATGATTCAACCATCATTGGCACTAGTTTAACCATCTGTAGTTCAACCATCTATAGTTCAACCCTCATTTGTTCAGCCATCTTATTTCAACCATGTTGCTCCCTTGGCCCATCAAGTCATGGGACAATCTTCAGTAAATTTGCCAAGTCATGCTCCTCAATTCCAAAATCATGTCTCTAACCACATACCCCACCAGTAAACCAAGAACTGGCTCTCACCCAGGCAATCATGGATCAGCTCACCCAGATGAACGAACGTTATGAAGAGCTGAGATGTCGCCTGGACTCCAAGTCAGTTCTTGAGGTTTCTATTCCTTCTTTGCTAGTTCTCCACTTGCCACCTTCTGAGCTACCAGTTTATCACCGCTATAATGGTACTGGCAATCCTTTTCTCCACTTAAAAGATTTTCTCTACGAGTTCTCGTTCTGGAAAGACGATCGTAGGGTCCTTGCCTTCTTATTCCGTCGATCACTAGAAGGGTCTGCATTGGAATGGTTCTACTCGCTCGACTCCTTTGAGGCAGGATACTTTGATATCATCAAGACCAAATTCTTGCAGAGATACAGAGATCGGGTGGCACCAGCATGCTCCATCACGGATTTGATTACTGAGAAGATGAAGCCCGAAGAGGACTTCATAAAGTTTGCTGATCGCTGGAGGGGAATGGCAGAGAAATTGACATATGTGATTTCTGAAGGGGAACAAGTAAAGATGCTTATCGGAAACACTACACCTGCCTTGAGGAATGTATTGATCATGCACCGTCCTACCACCATGAATGAACTCTATGACAGTGCCCGATACTTGCAAGCCCACTTCAAAGATGCCACGATGATAAACCCTTTTGATCCTAAACCAAGAAACTTCAGGAAAACCCCCTCTGCACCAATTGGGCCTACAAACGAAGGAGTGGTCAACAACGAAGCTATAAACATTGCGGGGAACCAGGGAGGGAACCGTCAAAACCAGTTTAGAAACCCACCACAAAACCATTCCTATTACCCACCTCAACAACAAATTAGACCACAACAACCACGACAACCACAACAACCCCCTCAGCCAGTAGCACAACCCTAGCAACCTCGTCAACCTACCTACAATAGGGCACCACCACCACCTAATCAGGCACCACGAAGGGGAGGTCCTAGGAGAGAGAACTGCCAACAACTCCCTTACTCCTTGACCGACATCTTCAATGTACTCATGGCAGAGAAACAATTGGAATTGCCAAAGGAAAGAGAGGTTTGGCCAACAAATGTAGATATGTCCCGATACTGTGCTTACCACCGGTGTCCTGGTCACACAGTTGAAGTGTGTTTTCAATTCAAGGATTACATCCACGATCTGAATGACCAAGGCAGCATTGATTGGGCTCAAATGGGGGAATGCATACAAGTTATGAAGGCTAGGTAGCAGCAGTGGCAGCGTCCACCGGCTCAACCTCAACAACAACCCGGCATGGGGATCGTTCAGAATCCCCTCCCATTACATGCTCCCGCTCCAGCACCGGCGCCAACACATCCAAACCCAGGAATTGGTCTAGTACACTCCATTGTCCAGAGAGATGCCAGCCATGCTCAAGATTGGCAACTAGAAAACCAAAATCTAACCATGCCAGTCAACCCAGCTAGGTCTCCTGCTAGGAATCCTCCTAGACAAATAATCCGTGCACCTGCTACTCCACAACCACCACCTAGTTCAATAACCCAACCACTGGCCGCCACTTCTTCTCGCCGACCTATCATTAGGCCAGCCCCCTCCTTAACTACGCCTCCTTCAACCATTGCTACACACTGGCCCTTGCTCATCCGACCACCACAATCACCACCAAACCTGAACCCCCAGCCTATGAGCTCTGCCACTCCAAAACCCCAACCTATCATACCACCAACCCCACAACCTACCACATTACAAACACCTTCATTAAACTCATCAACCACTCCTGCACACCGGCCTCTTCTTATCAGGCCACCAGTATCACCATCACTACCACCTCCAAATCCTACCCATCTACCCACTAACCCAATCATCTTAGAACCACCAATCCCATTGCCTACCATACCTGCACCTACACCACCTATTCCACCACAGTCCACCCCAGTTAACCCGTCACCTCTACCCAACCGACAAATAGCCCTGGTGCTTCGGAGTGGGAGGATGTTCCAGCGGCTCTTTCCCCAAGCTAGTACTCAACCGCAGGATCCAGTGGAGGAGGAACAAGTGGAAGAACCATTGCCGGGCACGGCATATGATTTATTGAAGCATTTAAATAAGACACCGGCCCGTATTTCCATACTTGAGTTGATCAAAAGATCAAAGGTGCACCAAGAAATTCTACAGTAGTACTTGCAATGGGTCATGGTGAGTGAAGATCTCCCACCTGAGAAGATCACTACAGTGTTAGCCCCTAGAAGTGAGCACCCAACACTCACTTTCTCTCAGGAGGAATTAGCAGATCTATAGGTTAGGAGATATGCTTTGCATATGGCTGTTATCATCTGCAATGTCAAAGTAAAATTATGTTTGGTTGACACTGGAGCTTCTATCAAAGTTATGCCGCCAGAAACTCTGCAGTTATGCGGTATTTCTGAGCAAGAAATCAAGCCATCTTGTGCCATGGTGATGGCCTATGACAACTCCAAGAAGTCTGCACATGGGGTGGTCACTTTAGAAGTTAAACTTGGACCATGTACGGTCACAACAGATTTTCATGTTCTAGAATTGGATCCAACTTTTCGGGCTATACTTGGGAGGCCATACTTGGAGGCAATAGGAGCTGTGGCTTCAACAAACCACCAGAGCATAAAGTTTCCCTTTAAAGAACAGGTGGTCAAGGTTACTAGCATGCCTATAAGGGATGAGATGAATAATACTACTTTTACATCACCCCATGGTTTGTCAATACAACCCCAGATCTCAGTGGGAGACTTACCAGAAGTCAGATGCATGACCGCCTCTCTACCCGACACAGTGGGATGGCGGATGATGATGAAACTGGGCTATCAGCCTGGAAGAGGTTTAGGCAAGGATCTTCAAGGAATCACTCAGCCGATTCAAACTGTGAAAAGGCCACGCAGGCAGGGGTTGGGATACGAAGAGGATTCCATCCCAAGAAGGATCTTCCACCAGATATGCCATGGGACTCCACGGCTTCTTTATCAAAGGGGAGACCATGATGATGGCTGAAGATGACAAGAGTTTCATTACGCTTGTCAAGAGAAGGAAGGCTCCAGATGAAGAAGAAGACTTGTAAGACCTATGCTTATCTTTGACTCGTCTGTTTTCAAGTGGGGAAGAGCACCAGGAACCACTCAAGGGCAGACCAATCTTGGATCATCTAGTTAAACATGTTACCCAAGTCAAAACCATTCCACGAGGCCCAAATACAACAATCCCATGTTTGAACCTCGTACCATTGTTTCTAGATCTTTTGGATGGGCTTCAGAGCCCACTTACCCACTTTGGGCTCATGTGCCCTCTTCAACCTTCCACTCTTACTGGGCCAGCTTGCCCATTTACTTCCCTCATCAACTTCAGAACTGAGGGCTTTTCCCAACATGGGCTCACATGCCCATTTATATCTAAGATCGGGTCCACGTACCCGTTTACTTTTTTCATCAGTTTTGGACCCATGTGTCCACTTTCTGTTACCATTGGGCCCACGAGCCCCTTTTTCCCTTTTAACCTTAAGTTTTTCTCTCTGGTAATTCAGTCAGTTTCCACCAAACCTCGAGTCATGCTAACTCATTCTATCTTTTTACTTGAAATTTCCAAAAAAAAAACGTCTTCTCTGAAACTCACATTTCCATCGAGGAGACGTCTCTACTCATCCCAGAGGGTGTTCCCAATCAGGGATCCCCCTTTTCTAAATCATTGATCGATTTACTCGATCCTCCCTCCACTGTAAATACCACCTTTCCAGCTTTATCTTCAGTAGGTCAAGTTAGGTTAGGAAATAGGAAAGTCAGAGGTAAGCGAGTTCCAAATAGGTATCTGCAACAATTGGCACAGAAATACGTAGAGTGTGCAAGGCGGCCAAACTTTTTAGAGAATACCATCCAGCTAGATGAAATCCGATATGAGGATGAGCATAACATAGATCATACTTTGGGAGTATATGAGGTGGTATCAGAGAAGGATCCCGAATCCGAGGATGAAATCGAGGACTTGGCTGATGCATATGCATATGGACTTAGAAGATTTGAAGAACCATCAGCCACAGGGAATGAACCGACCAAGGAACTGAATTTAGGAACCCTAGAAGATCCTAAGACTATCCTCATTAGTGCAAACCTCACTCCCTCAGAAGAACAACATTTGATCAAAGTTTTGGAAGAATATAAGGACACGTTCGCATGGACATATGAAGATATGCCGGGATTAAATAATGCATTGGTTGAACATAGATTAACCTTAAAAACTGGAACTACCCCGGTCAAACAAAAGCTCAGGATATTCCAACCTGATATTGCACTCAAAATGAAATAAGAGGTTGACAAACTACACCAAGCAAAATTTATTAAAGTTGTCTTGTATCCGCAATGGGTGGCTAACATAGTCCCTGTTATGAAGAAGGATGGACGAATTCGGATTTGCATAGACTTCAGGGACTTGAACCGAGCGTGTCCTAAAGATGATTTTCCTTTACCTCATATCGATGTTTTGGTTGATAACACAGCTGGATTTGAAATACTTTCATTCATGGATGGCTATTCTGGATACAATCAGATCCGGTTAGCTGAGGAGGACCAAGAGAAGACCTTGTTCACTACACCTTGGGGAACGTATTGCTATGTTGTCATGCCCTTTGGGTTAAAGAATGCTGGTGCTACATATCAGAGGGCTATGATGGCTATCTTTCACGACATGATGCACACCCTTGTAGAGGTGTATGTGGATGATTTGGTTATCAAGTCGAAGAGTCAGGAAAATCATTCTGAAGTGATAAGGAAAGTTTTGCAACGAGCTAGAGAATATAAGCTGAAAATGAACCCTAAGAAATGTACATTTGGAGTTTCATCAGGAAAGCTACTTGGGTTCATAGTAAGCAAAAGGGGCATAGAGATCGACCCAAAAAAGGCCAAAGCAATTATTGGTATGCCTCCTCCGAAGAATATGAAAGAGCTTCAAGGATTGATTGGGAGGCTACAATTTGTCCGCCGGTTTATCTCACAACATTCCCAAAGGTGTAAACCTTTCTATGAGTTAACCAAGGTGGGGGCCGAGTTTAAATGGGATTCGAAGTGCCAGGAGGCATTTGATGGGTTGAAAACATACCTGGCAAGTCCCCCTGTACTTAGACCACCAATTCCCGACAAGCCCTTGGTCCTCTACATTTCGGTTCTTGAGAACTCTCTTGGGGCAGTCCTTGCACAAGTTGATGAAGAAGGGAAAGAACGAGCTACTTATTACTTGTCCAAGATGTTTGATGCTTGTAAGCTGAAGTACACTGTGGTAGAAAAGACCTGTGCTGCTCTTGTTTGGGTGGTTCAGAAACTCAAACTATATTTCCTTGCTCACCAAGTCAAGCTCATTGCTCGTATCAATCCCATTAAGTTTCTATTAGGGAAGACAATTTTGACTGATCGGTTAGGGCGATGGCAGAGTTTTTTATCCCAATTTGATATCACTTATGTCCCACAGAAGGCCATCAAGGGATATGCTATTGCTGAACACCTTGCCCATCATCCTATACGCGTCTTTGACCCAGTCTGGTCGGAGTTCCCGGATGACGAACTAATGTCAGTCCGATCTTCCAATCTTTGGACATTATATTTTGATGGGGCTTTGAACTCTCATGGTAGAGGGATAGGTATTGTCCTTCTGTCACCTGAAGGTGTCACCATTCTACAAGCTTTTCAGCTTAATTTTATAGCAACCAACAACATAGCTGATTATGAAGCCTTGATGGCCGGGCTGGAGGCCGCTCATTTCCATGGTGCCACCGAACTAAGGGTGATAGGTGATAGTCAATTGATCCTACACCAAGTCCTATCCAAGTACCGAACTTCCCATCCAAACCTCAAACCCTACCAGGAGCTCACCACCTGCTACATCAAGCTATTCTTCAAACTCACCTTTGTCCATGTCCCCCGTTCTCAGAATATCCTCGCCGATGCCTTAGCTTCACTAGCTTCATCTCTATCTGTCCCACTAGGCAGGCAAGTGCGGACTATCCACATTTGTAAGAGAACAATTCCAGCAATTGAGGATGGACATTTTTTTGAAGGTAAATGAGAGGTTCAATAGAAAGGAATACTTGAAACACAAAGAAGAAATCTCCTTAATTGAGTTGGAAGAATTAGATGAAGGTGAGAGACCTTGGTATGATGAGATTGCGAGGTATTGCCAAGATCAGTCATACCCGCCTGGATCAACCACCAAAGAAAAGAAGACAATTAAAAGAGTATCCCAGAGGTATACAATCCTAGGAGGAGTGCTCTATAAGAGAAGCCTAAGTGGAATCTTACTCAGATGTCTTGATGAAGAAGAAACCGAGTTGGTGCTGAAAGAAGCACATTCTGGAGTTTGTGGTGGTCATGTGAATGCCCAAGTCCTTGCTAAGAAAATCATCTGACAAGGGTATTATTGGCCAACTCTAGAAGAAGACTGCTCCATCTTTGTCTGACATTGTCATTCATGTCAACTCCATGCCGACACGATTCACTCTCCCGCATCTTCCCTTCATCCAATTCATGCCCCATGGCCTTTCGCCATGTGGGCTTTTGATATCATTGGCCCCTTGAGTGACCTCAACTCCGAAATGCGCTCAAAATCATTCATTCTGACGGCATTGGAGTACTTCACAAAATGGGCTGAAGCGGAAGCGTTCGTGGAGATTAAAGCATCAACAGTCTGCTCCTTCATCAAGCGCAACATCCTGGCAAGGTTCAGGATCCCCAGCGACATCGTCACTAATAATGGGCCACAATTTCTTTCTCAAGATCTGCGTGATCTTTGCAATAGGTATTGCATTTCATTGCATCATTCATATCCATACTATCCTCAAGGCAATGGTCAAGCAGAAGCCACCAATAAAACCTTAATCAAAATCATCAAGAAATCTTGTAAGTCTAGCAAGTTTGCCGATTGGCCTGATAAGCTTGTAGATGCTCTCTGGGCTTATCGTACTTCTGTAAGGACTCCCACTGGACAAACCCCATATGCCTTGGCATATGTGATGGAAGCAGTGGTCCCTTACAAAGTATTACTTCCATCTCTCCGAGTTCAGCTCGACAGGGATATTCCTGTTGATGGGAGACGAGAATCTCTCCTTGCACAGCTTGAACTCTTAGATGAAAGAAGGCTAGCCGCCGCCGAGCATTCCCGAACTTATCAGAATAGACTTAAAAGGTTTTATCAAAAGAGGGTGGTCGAGAGAAAATTCGAGATCGGTGAGATGGTAGTCAAACACATATTCGTTAAGCCAGGGTGTCCCCGCTCCAAGTTGCAACCTAACTGGGAAGGGCCTTTTGTAATCACTGAAAAGTATCCAGGTAATGCATATGAATTGACTATTGCAGATGGAGAAAAATTGAATCATCCTTGGAATGGAGTTTACCTCAAAAAGTACTTTCCATAAAAATGGAGAAACCACTGGTATATTCTCAAGTCATCGATCCTAGGTTGTTCGTGAGAAGTCATGGGTAGGTACCATCCTACACACACAACACTTCCCGATCCTAGAATCCAGACAACCCGACACTTGCGAAAAGCAAGACAAAAATCTAGAAATGGAAGTAGTACCCTTACCCTTTTCTCTTCTACTTGGTCCAAGATAGGGAGAGAAGATTAGAGAGGGGTAGTATCGAAAACACTCCCACCCTAGTAGGAGGCCATCTAAGAGGGTACAAAAGGGTGCCAAAAGATGGGCAATGAACCCCTCAGGGTAGAAAAAGAAAAAATGATCAACCTGTCTGAATGAGTACCCAGAATGATAGTCAAGGCAAAAGGCACTAAAAGATGGGCAATGTCCCCACGGGTCAAAAAAAAACCTGTCCAAATATGTGCCACATAGAAAAGAGCAAAAAAAAAAGAAGGAAAAACCCAAAGAGGCTGAACCCCAATGGGTAATTTAAGTGAGAGTAGAGAAAGCCCTCTCAACATCTTCAGACCTTATCAAGGACTTCCTCCATACTCTTCCTCCTTAAACCCCTTGGGTAGGGTAAATCGACCAAATCCATGTGGAATCCAAGGTGATCAAAGGAAGAAGGTTAGAAGGATTCTAGGTAGGGAACATTATTTTTGCACGTGGCATCTACCACTTGAGTCTTGACAAACCCCAAAGACCGATGAATTGTCTCAAATACCAGCATTTTCTATACAAAAAGATGAATATTTCAAAAACTTAAAAAAGTGAATATTTCAAAAAAAAGCATGCATATTTCAAAATTTCAAAAAAATGAATATTTCAAAAACCCAAATAAATGAATATTTCAAAAATCCAAAAAAATTGCATATTTCAAAAATACAAAAAAAAATTGAACACTTTTGAAAATAAAAAAATGAATGTTTTCAAGAAAAAATTTGCTCAGTCATGATCATTGCCTTAGTTTCATCCATGTTTATTTGACTGTCATGCATATTTCCATTCCTGCATTGCATATCCTTTTTGCTTTAATTACCTTGTTAAGAAGGCTCTTTCCTTTGACCTAAGTCAAAGTTGACCGTAATAGGCAAAGGGATGAGTCATGGTGAAGATCTAATCCCCTCTTATCAAGTGTTTCATGCATTTCAATACAGGAGAGGAGAAGATTCACACCACGGTAGGTAAGTTCTCTCAACCCTTACCTCCATTTCATTTTAGTCATTTATTTTATTCTACCTTGTTAAGAAGGCTCCTCTCTTTGACTCAAAATCAAGGCAAATGATATACAGGCAAAGGGATGAGTCATGATGAAAATTTAATCATCTTTCTTAAGTGTTTTCAGGAGCTGAAGAAGCAAAAGAGAAGGGCTATCAGGCAACCTTTGAAGTCCAACAGGTGAAGTGATGAGATCAGTGTTCCCCAAGGAACGTCATGCCAACCTTGTGGCGAAAAGAGAGGAAGCACCACCCAACTGAACGTTATCATGGTGCTATATTACGTCAAAAGGCAAGACAAAGATTGGACCAGAGATGCTGATGAATCAGGCAGTTGATGCAAGATGATAAATCACGCCTGAAGACTTCAGTCAAATCCACATTCTCATAAATCTCACATCATCACCATCACTTCAGTTTTTGCACTTCACATCACTCCTACTATCTGTCACCTAGTTATGTTAAGTCCATTTGACACATATTATACGCATTAATGTTGAAGACCTTGAGAGTGAAAATGACTGGGCCCGAGGTCCCCTTCAACAAAATCTACGACGGCTTGGTCATTTCTTCACACTCACGGATAAGCCAAAATTGAACATTGGAGGGACGATGGTTCCTAATCGGGTGTCTTGACCTCCAATAGACAATCTATATCTTCAACTATTTTCTACATAATTTATCCTTTTCATTCTTCATCATTACCAATTTTTTTCCTTCATGTTTTATTCTTTTCTTTCTTTCATCCCACCATGTTTTATTCTGTCCTTTCTTTTATCCCACCGTGTCTTTTATTTTATCCCACCGTGTCATGGCAATTGTCATGCCATTGTTTCTTATGTTCCTTCATTCTATGTTAGTCCCACCATTATCTTTCAATCCCATTATGGCTTAAATCTGTTTTGTCTTTTTCTGAATACTCGGCTTTCTGCCAGAGCATGATTCATGGTTTTCACGATACCCGAGCAATTTTGTTATGCTTAAACGAACCCTTTAAGAACTTGAGATTATTCCACTCAGAATTAAACTGAGTATTTTGGTGAAACTTAAATGAACATGAGATTCCAAATATGATGGATTGATATTCTTTTATTTTAAGATCAATTTCTCTTTTAAACTTTAGCCCATCACAGTACAAGAACACCACAAAGTTCGGGTTGCTGGCTGATGATGAACCTACGAATTCGAGGACTCCTCACCACGTTGAAGGTTGGCTACATCCTTTATCCTTTATCCTTTAATTTTCATCTCTCGTGCCAAGGGCATGTCTTTTACCAGTCAATTATATGAGGTTTTGATAGAACATGAAAGTGATCTAGGATACTCAGAGTGATTCATTTTGCTGGATCAGGTAGATAAGCGTGTCTATATCTACACCTTGATGCCACCTTTTCAGTCCATCACCATTCCATTCCGCTACATTCATCTACTTTCACCTGCATTCCATTACAGTTCACTACGAATCACTCCGCTTCACTACATGCCACTCCCTTACAAAGCTGACATCAAGGCGAGGCAAGCTGTAGACACGCCAAATTCACCTAATTCAGAGCATAAAACTCATGCTTTATAGGGTAACATTGTGATTGATTTTATAATGATGCGGGGTCCTTTTAAAGTTGATTTGGAGCTTCGCCGAACGAAATCGGATGCTTTCCGAGGTTTTCCCCAAAAAAGCCATAATTTCCGAGCAAGAGCCACACGTAAATCGTGTAAACACGGAAATTAGCTGAGTTACCAATGTCTAATGATCATGCATTGAAGGATATGGTCAGATTCACACAAGTTTTTTTACATGCCGTGCCTTTTCGGTTTGCCGGCGGTGTCATTTTGACCTATATCAGATCTTCTGTTCACTGCCCTAACTTCCGGAAAAAATTCTGAAGTTTTGGAGGGTTTTATTTCTGATACAATGCTCTAGAAAGCTTCTTCTTCCTGTTATCTTTCCAACGCAACAAACGGCGTCGAATTCCGAGTTCGGGAGTGTTCGCAATGGCTTACGGAAGAAGGACGCGCAAAAACAGTCTCAAGCGCCCGGGATCCTGGTCACATGCGCCCGGGACCCAGGGCACGTGCCCATGCGCCCTACCAATGAGGTACGTGACCTTGTGCCCTCACTTGAGGGCACATGCGCCCTACCCTTGAGGCACGAGGGAACCAGTTTTTCACCGGGACTCTACCGCTGAACAGATCGACCGGATAAGGTCAAATTTTTCGGATAGGATAGGATGTGCCCCTTCCAGGGGGCACATGCGCCCCTCAGTGGGGCGCATGCGCCCTGCACCAGGTCGCACGTGCCCTGGGGTAGGGCGCAATGTGCCCTATTTTTTAGTCCGGATAGGTCTGTTCGTTCTCTTATAAATAAACTCCGATTCTGGTCATTCCAAAGGCATGAGCACGACCCCCCAGGCATCTCAAGACGTCCAAACTCCCTCCTGCATTGATTTTGTGATTTTTAGAGAGAGAATTTCGAGTTTTTTAGAGAGAGAAAAGTTGGTTCAAGAGAGAGGAAGGTTGTTCTGCAGGTGATCAGCCAGGTCTCTTTTCTTCGGCCTCTACAACAGTGTGTGGACATATTCTGCCCGAGCTCTCTTCATAAAAGTTCTTCCTCTCCAAGTCTTCTTCAGTTTTCAATCAATAGCACTCGATTCCAAGGTTAGGGCTGGTCGTGACGAGCGCAGAAGCAAAGTCGCGTCTGGCAGATCCTGGACTGCTGCTCGGCTTTCTCGACAACCCAGATTTGACCATATCTTTCTTTATTCAACTCAGAATCTTTCTGTTCTTTTTCCTATATCTTTTTTAGTGATTATACATCCTCTTATAATTTTTTTATATTTTTGCATTATTTTTAGTCTGTTAATCCGAAAATAAAAAAAGAGTGGTTAGAGATAACCCGAATCCGGTCAGTTTCTAGTCAGTTGTGTGTTTCATGTTATTCTCTTTACATATACTCCACTTTGTCTAGTTCTAATTGTCTATTTCACTTGTTTATTTGTCTAGTTGCACATAAGATCAAGCACCTATGCATTGAGGACTCTTCTTCATCGGCCGGCCGAAGAAGGAGAAACTTTAACCCACATTCTTCACGCTAAGGTACACACGGTCAAATTTTAATTTCATAAATCGGAACCCACGGTTCCTGGTGACCACATGTCTTAATTTTATACTTTTCATCCTCCTCCCACATGACCCTAACCATCTCTTTGGTGATCGAGCGACGCCAAGGGATGAAAGTTCGGGGATCAATGTGAGTGTGGGACCGAGGTGAGATTTGCTTTCCGAGTTTTATTTCTTTATTTCTCATCCCCTCTTGAGGTGACGATCTAGATTCATGGACTTCCCTAAAAAGGAGAGGACCCCGTCGAATTTTCAGATTCGACACCTACGTGCTCAGACTTCTTCAAAATCGGGTCCCTGTGCCCCCACTTCTTCAACTTTGAGCTTGTGCACCCAATGGCAACCACAAACACATCATAAATCTTCCAAATCACAATCATGGTCCTAACCATCTAAATTGGGTCCATGTGGCTGCTCTTTTCATTGGGTCCCTCGGGCTCAACCTCCAATTAGGCCTTCGAGCCCATCACCTCCAATCGGGCCCTCATGCCCATCAACATCAACTGGGCCCTCTGGCCCGCATTCAACTCTTGGGCCCACATGCCTCTTAATTCAAACTATTCCCAAGCCTTCAAGCCCCTTCTTAACTCTCGAGCCCAAGAGCCCATTTTAAATCACTTTTATTTTTAGGCATATTTTTTCTTTCTACAATTCTCTCTCATTTTTCAAATTTTACTTTCAACAAAAATCAAGGATAGAGAAATTTCCTAGGTGATACCACAACCTTTGCCTTCTACATTATTAATCTTCACTCCGCCAAGCCAAATCGGATCCTCCACATCTTTAACTTTATCATATGACTTTGAATCTTTGATTCAATTCAATTTGGAGCATATCAAAAGTGGAAGCAACTAGGCAAGGCAAAGCAAGCACAAGCAATGTCATCACCAACACTGAACTTCTTCTCTCAGGTATTACATGAATTTTCATTCATCATCATCTTGTAATTTGCAAGGAAATATTTTTTTGAAATATTTTTAAGTCTCACATTTTTATTCAAACATGCAAGGCATAACTGGGAGAAAATTTATGATTGACAGTATTTATAACTACTTTTTGTTTTATCAAGATATTTTTTTTACATTGCAAGGCAAGTTTAGATTTGATTCACCTATGGAATGTAATCTACCTTAAAAATGGAGAGAACTATGATTATGACTCAAGTCCACATGTCGTAGGTTGTTCTCTAGGATTCAAGGGTAAATACTATTCTACACATACAACACATCCTGATTCTAGAATCTGGATGACTTGACATCTAAGAGTAGCTAGACAAGGCTTATAGATGAAGGAAAACCCTCACCATGTTCTCTTCTATTCAGTCCAAGATAGGTGAAGAGGATTAGAGGGGAGAGTATTGAAAGCATCCACCGCCTTAGTAGGAGGCCACCTCGGAAGGTACAACTTCTCGAAATAAAAAAAAAGTGCCAAAAGATAATGAACCGCACATGTTTAAACAAATATGGGCCTATCTGAATGTGTACCCAAAATGTAGAAAATGAAAAAAGGCACCAAAAGATGGGCAATGATCCCACAAGTCAAAGCACCTGTCCGAATGTGTGTCACAAATATAGGTTTATCAATAAAGAAGAAAAGACCTGAAGAGGCCGAACCCCAATGTTTCAATTGGGTGCATGTAGAGAAACCTCTCTTGACATCTCCAAACCCTATCAAGGACTTTCTTATCAATTCTTCATTTTTAATCCCCAGGGTATGGGTGGACCAACAAAATCAAAGCTAAGCCTTGGCCGATCAAAGGTTGGAAGCCAGAACGATTCTAGGAAAGTAACCCCTTCTTTTTGCACATGCTATCTACCAACGAACCTAAAATAATAATGAAAGTGATGAGGACTTTTGTCCATACTGATTTTTCTCTCCTAAAAAAAGTTAATATTTTCAAAAACTCAAAAAAATTAAATGAATATTTTCAAAAAAACTCTTAAAAAGTGAATATTTTCAAAAAAAAAGTTAAAAAATTAAATTTTGTTAAAATTCTAAAAAATGAATATTTACAAAATTCAAAAAAATTAAAGATTTTCACAAAAATTTATTTTTAACATTTTTAAAAAGTGAATGTTTTCGAAGTTCCCCAAATAGAATAATTTGAAAAGTTTTTTCAAACTCCAACAAAAATTTCAAAATATAAATTTTTTTTTCTATACCATCTTTGATTTAAATTGTCATCTTTACATTCATGTTTACTGCAGAATTCCTGCTTTCTTTTTACACTCTTAAGAAGGCTATCACCCCTTAACAAAGTGGATAAGCCATATTATCTTTCTAGTTTCTTTTTTTGAGTGTTTCAGGCACGAAGAACAAACAAGGAGAACTTCACACAACATGGTGATGCTCGCCACTTCCCTCCTTTGAGAATTCTCTGGAAGAGGTGTCTCCATAACCTCGGCCTCAACTTTGTCGAGGAGCTTTTTTCAACAACTCTATGTCCTCATTAGGGCACATAAACCTTTTTATAAGAATGGGTGTCATCACATCACAAACTCACCATTATCATTTCTTCTCTTAGCATATATTAAGTGCATTATTATTTATTTATGCATTGACGTTGAAGACCGTGAGTGCGAAGAAGACCAGACCCAAGATCCCTTTCATCAAAATCCATGATGGTCAGGTCATTCTTCGTACTCATGGATAAGCCAAAATTAAATATCGAGGGATGATAGTTCCCAATTGGGTATCCTGACCTCTGATGTTCAATCTATATCTTCAACTAGTTTGTTAAGTAAGTTTTGATTTTTTTAAGCTCAGCATGTATCATGTAGTATTAGTCTCATTGCATTTTTTTTGTCATTGCATACATCCTGTCATGATCTTCACCTTCTCACCATGATCTCTGAACCCCACCGGGTATGTTCTCTCATCATTTTTCCCAATTCTAATCTTTTCAATATCCCACTGTGTTCGTTAATCCCACCGTGTCCATCATCTATCATAATCACCTTTTGTCCCACAACGTCTTTCATCTCTATCCCACCATGGCATCCTGCAACACTGTCTTGCTACTTATCCCACTGCGGTAGTCTCCATTTTCTATCCCACCATGGGCACCCATTTTGATCATCAACTTGTGTCACCATTATCCTCGTGGTCTATCGATTGAGCTTAAACATTTGCATTGTGGAATCTGAGATCATTTCATTCCAAATCAAATCATGTTTCTTAGAAAACTTAAACGAATTTGAGAGCCTAAATATGCTCGATTGGTAATATTTTATTTTGTAAAATAAATCTTTTTTTAAACTTTAACTCATCACAGTATAGGAACACCACAAAGATCGGGTTGTCGGCTGATGATGAACTTACAAACCCATGATTCGGGGACTCTACACCATGTTGGGGTTGGCTATTCTTCTCTCATGACCATGGCACATCTTTTTCCAATCATGTAAGAAGGCTTGATGAAATGTAGCAGTAATCCAAGGAATGTGAGGAGATTCACTTCGCCGAATTTGGCCGATGAGAGTGTCTATATCTACACCTTGATGCCACCTTTTCAATACATCGCTATTTCGCTCCACTGCATTCCATTACAATACATTTCGCTTCGCTACATCTCTCTACATTTCACTTCGCTTTGCTACATACCATTCTCTTACAAAGCCAACATCAAGGTGAGGCAAGTTGTAGACACACCAATTTGGCCTTATTTGGAGCTTAAACTCTTATTCCATTAGCAACATCCATTTTAGACCATTAAAATCAAGTTGAACCATCCTTTTGGATGATCCAAGGTGCTTACTATGAATCTGAGAATGAGTTTTTGGTCCCTGGTCAAATCCATGTTTGCCAAATGAGAGCCCATTTTGACTTGCATGTTGCTCTTGGTGGTCTCTACACCAAGGTTGTGCCACCATGTTGTGTGCTAGATTATGCTTTTCCCAGCATATTCTCTGTTTAAAAATTTTTCACAAGATTTTTTTGACATCCACTAAAGAAGTCTTCAACATTAATAATCTTTCTCTCCGAGTCCTCTTTTTATTGCAACAAACAACATTCAATTCCAATCTCCCATTTGTCCACAGCACCCATCGGAACTCAGACGTGCAATTTTGTCCGCACACAGCACCGATCAAGACCAATGAAGTGCATGCCAAGCCATTTGGTATCATCACAGACCCAATTCATGACCTCCCTTTCCTTTTTTGTTCTTCATATCATTTGAATAATTTTTTAGAAGCTTCATGATGAAAATTAGCATTATTAAATGATGGCAATCCAATTTGTTGTCTTATACATCAAAACTTGCTATTTTTAAATCAAATTTGTTTTCTCTTCAAGCGGAGGCATATTTTGAACATGGGGAAGGTGATCCATGGTTTTCAATCCCTATAGATCAGTTGGGTAAGTTTTTATAAGTCTCATGATAAAAATTAGTAGCATTAAATGGAGGAAATCCAACTATGGTCGGATATATCAAAACTTGCTATTTTTTGGCATGTTTCTCATCCTCTATAAAGAGAGACTCATATGAATGACCTAAGAAGAGAATACCCATACTCTAGATCTTTTATTCTCATCTTTCTCACACCCTATGCTCTTCCCAACCGTCCCAAATCGTACTCTCTTCGTCCCGCTGTCCAGAGATCATCCTGAAGTGAAAGAGAAGCCGATCTATGCTCTGACCTGCTGCTTTGCTGATCATCGGCTTCTACAGATCTATTTGATCATTTTATGGCCTAACTTCTTTAAAAATAAGTGTTCTTAATCAAGTTATATTTTATCTCCAACAAATGGAGATTAATTCTGACATCTTCTGGGTTCTTGGCGGCTTCTACACCGGCAGTGCAAAGACCAATCCATAATCTACCCTTTCTCTGCCATCATATTCTTCACCAATTTTTATACAATTCCAAGTAAATCCAGCCTGTACCTTATTCATAAAAATTTTAATCCGGTAAGTTATCTTATATTTACAACAAGAATCAATTAATTTGGACATTTGTGGTGCCCGAAGTAAATCTTGAATCAACATTACGCTGGTCGTTCCCAGATCTTCAACTTCTAATAACAAAATTGTCATGTAAATTCATACCACTTCTAAAAGGATTCAAGCAAACTTGTCTTCAACTTAAACCACCATCGGTGAGTCTTTTTGATTTTGAAGTAAATAGCACTCGATTTTGACATCGGTGCTATCCGTTGTGGTCTTTACATTAGAGCCGCGCATTCTTCATTGAATCTATCCAACCTGATTGCCACTTTGCCGAGGTTGTGTTATCTTCAATCATCCATATTATCTTTGCTAACTCTTCATTCATATCATTTAGTTCATATTTAAGCATCATTTTTATTCATTTTTGCATCATTCCATATATCATTAAAAACCAAAAAAAGGGTTAGGGCTAACCCCGAATCCAGTGAGTTTATTTCCAATTGTCGTTTTATGTTATTATTTTTATAATTACTACACCTCACTCAGTTATAATCCTTCTTTAACTTATTTTCTTGTCTTATTTGTCTACTAGTTGCATAGATACATCAAGTTAGCATCGGTTGGAGACTCTTCTTCATCGACTGGCCGAAGAAGGAAAAGGTTGAATCCACACACCTATTTCCCACGCTAAGGTACACGATCACCTTCTTTTTATTTCCATTACATAAAGCAAAATCCACGGTTTCTAGCAACCACATCCTTCAATTTTCTTTATGCATTAAGTTTCTTTATCTGTCCCCACTCTCCTCACACACGACCCGAATTGTTTCTCAGGGCTCGAGCGATGCCGAGAGATGAAAGTTCGGGGATCAATGTGAGTGTGGGATCGAGGTGAGAGTTTTTCATATTTTTTCCTTATCTTTCTCATTCCCCCTTTAGGTGGTGATCCGAATAACGACAAACCCATTTTTGGAGTCGACACACGTGAACCAACTTATTCTTACATCAGTCCCCACGTGGACCACCCTTTTGCTTTGCTATCAGATCTGAACCCTCTTTTTCTATCACTTTTTCACCACCTCCAGTTTGGTTCCCGTGAGAAACAAGGTCTAGATTCTAGTATCTAGTTGCTTGTCTAGTTTGTAGTTACTTGTCATGTGTGATTGCTTGTTTATTTAAGTTTATGTTTTGCTTATTACTTGCATTTTTACTTGACTGCATTCTCTACTCCTCTCTACCTCCTTTTACACTTTTTTTTGAGGTGAGAGCTCACTCTTTCATTAACCCCTCTCATATAAAACACCCTCTTGGTGGATTCTAACCTCTCTTCTAGGATATTCCTTCCTAGTTGACTTGGTTGGCTTTTGTCAAGGCCTTTGTAATTCCTCATACATGGAGTATTCCTCTTCATGATAAGGTTGGTTGTACCACTCCCCAAAACCCAAAGTATCCCAATACGCGTGGTGAGATTGTGTGAACCCTAGATCATTGAAGATTGGAGTTAGGATCCTAACCCATTTGTTGAGAGGACAATTCTTAACAAATCCATAAACCTAAGTTTTAATCAAAAAATCATTACGTAATCTTATTTTCAAGTCTCTACATCACTTGTTTGTCAAACAAAAATCAAAAACTCCAAAAACATTACAAAATACTAAAACCAAAAAAATTCTTTGTTTGTTTTGCCAACTTGTTTGTTTTACCCTCTTTTTGAAGTTGATAGGGTAGCAATGCAATTAAGGTCTGGAAGACACGTTGGAATGGTAAAACACGTTGAAAGCCAAGAGAATGAGATGGGTCACCAACAAATTCCATCAGATGGTCATATTAATCCCTTGTTTGAGTCAGAAGTGCAAGAGGTCCCTCAACTATCTGCTCCATGAGATGTTGAACAACTCTTTAGGAAGTTATCTCTTTAAACTGACCTAGAAAACTTTTCACATATACAATTCTTGGTGAAGGGCAAAACTGCTTCTGATCATGCTGAAGCCAATCGTGTTTCCTCATCTCCTCGTTCCATGGTTCGACCACCACTCGTTCAACTATCTTTTGTTCAACCACCTATTGTCTAGCCATCTATAATTCAACCATCACTAGCTCAACCATTTGTAAATCAATCATCTATGGTTTAACCATTATTTGTCCAGTCACCTTACTCCAACTCCGTTGCTCCTTTTACTCATCAGGTCATAGGATAATCATCAGATAATTTGCCAATTCATGCTCCTCAATTCCAGACCTAGAAACATCAGGAAAACTACTTCTGCACCAGCTGTGTCTACAACCGAGGGAGCAGTCAATAATGAAGCTATAAACATTGTGGGGAATCAGGGGGGGAACTGTCAAAACCAATACAGGAACCCACCACAGAACCCATCTTACCACTCCCTCAACAGCAGGTTAGGCCACAATAACCACCAGTAGTGCAACCCCAGTAACCTTGTCAACCCACCTACAATAGGGCACCACCACCACCCAATCAAGCACCATGAAGGAGAGGTCCTAGGAGAAAGAATTACCGACAACTGACATACTCTTTGACCGACATCTTCAATATACTCATGGTAGAGAAACAGTTAGAATTTCCCAAGGAAAGAGAGGTTTGACCAGCGAATGCAGATATGTCCCGATACTGTGCACCATATACTCTAAGCACATACTCACCACCAAGCTCAATACCCCATCTGTTGACTGCTACTTCTTCTCACTAACTTATCGTTAGGCCAGCCCCCACGTTAACTATGCCTCCCTCAACCATTGCTACACATCGGCCCCTTCTCATCCGGCCACCACAATCATCACCAAACTTGAACTCCCAACCTATGAGCTCTGTTACACCCCAACCTACCACACCACTAACCCCACAACTACCTGTATCGACACCTCCATTAAACCCATCAGTCATTCCTGCACGTCAGCCTCTTCTTATCAGGCCACCACTATCACCATCACTACCACCTCCAAATCCTACCCCTCTACCCATGAACCTAATCACCCTAGAGCCTTTAACCATCCCACAAATCCCATTGTCTACCATATCTGTGCCTACACCACCTATTCCACCACATTCCACCCAAGTTAACCTACCACCTCTACCCGACCACCAAATAGCCCAGTGCTTCAGAGTGGGAGAATGTTCCAGTGGCTCTTTCCTCAAGTCAGGACACAGCCGTAGGATCCGATAGAAGAAGAACAAGTAGAACTATTACTGAGCATGACCTATGATTTATTGAAGCATTTGGATAAGATGCCGGCCTACATTTCTATACTTGAGTTGATCAAGAGATCATAGGTGCACCAAGAGATTCTACAGTAGTATCTGAAAAGAGTCATGGTAAATGAAGATCTCCCACCTGAGAAGATCACTACAGTGTTAGCCCCCAGAAGTGAGCACCCAACACTCACTTTCTCTTAGGAGGAGTTAGTAGATCTAGAGGTTGTAGGCAATCGGAAATGGCCCGTATGGCGGTTCACCCTCTTTCTTTCTCTCCTTGAAGTGAAGAGTTAGTGGTGTGTGTGGGTGTGGTCGCCAGGAGCCGAAGACTCCAAAATGTGATAAAGTGTAAAGCAAACGGAATGAAAAAGCAAGTTTGACCGTTGTACCTTTTGAAATGGAGAGATTGCTAGGTTCTAACTTCTCCTCTCTCGACCGGCCGAAAGAGGAGAGCTTTAGTGAGCTCTTTTACTTCCGATCGGGTTGAAGTTTCACCTCGACTGGGTTTACCTAAGAATGTTCTGCGGAGAAACACGAAAAAAAGTAAAGATCATTAGCTCTGGCATGAGTATAGTATCATGCTTGGTGTGAATCTTAAACATACAAAAGGAGATGAACTGACCGGATTGGGAAGAAATCCCAACCCCTATTTTTGGTATGTTTTTAAATATATGGAAGATGTAAAGTGACTTAATGCATGCTAAATGAAATGATAAAAGGTTCTAAGATGAAGACGGAGAATAGAAATCCAATCGGACAGGCGATCGGACTCCGAAAAATGCAAAACCAGCTTCTGCCCCTGCTGGTGCCCTATATATGGGGCGCTAGCTGTAGGTGCCCCCCTTATAGGGCGCGTTGACCAAGGTCAAAGTGCCCTATATATGGGGCACTAAGTCTGGCCTGGGCAGATTTTCTTCCTCTCTTCGTGATGCTGCTCAGGAGTGCTAGGCGGCTTTCGAGAGGAAGTAGAGGCTCCTCCTTGTAGCCAATATGTAAAATGAAGCTAGTGGTGGGTGGTTTGAATGCTGGATGAAAGAGGATAGTCGGATAGAGGCTTTCAAAGTGGAGAAAAAACCATGTTTCTGGATGGCAAAAACAACAAGTTTTTGGGATTTTTGGGGAGTGAATTTGGATCGGTTTGAAGGCTTATGGGGGGTGCAAATGACTTAGAATGTGGTATTGGATGAGCTCTAAGGTGGTACGAAATTGGAACCTTCTAAACCTCCATATGGGGGTCTTTCTATAGCCTAAAAGATGGTAACTTCATTATGCTAGACTATCCCTTCAAAAAGCAACTATGGTTTTTTTGGGTTTTGGAAGAGGGTTTTGGGATGGTTTGAGAGCTTGGAAAGAGGTTGTAAGGCCTTGAGAGTATTGTGGTGGATGAGAGGGTTTGGGGGACGCCTTTGGTGTGTCCTAAACCCTTCAAATGGGGGTCCTTTTATAGGCAAGAAGAGGGCAACTTTATCTGCAGAACTGTCCCATCAATCTATCCAGTCAGTCAGACCAGGTGCAGTGGGGCACCTGGCACCCTGTTTATAGGGTGCCTGGTGCCCTATAAATAGGGCGCCCAGTGCCCTGTTTACAGGGCACTTTGACTTGGTCAAAGCGCCCCATTAAGGGGGCACTAGGCCCTGTTTGGCCGAAATGCGCAGGGAAGTTCGGATTTTCCGAAAAACTTGGTTTCCTTGAAAGAACACTCAAATATACTTTATAAAAACAAGAATTTAAGCTCTCCAACTAGACCAAAATTGCGTGTCTATAGCTTGCCTCACCTTGGCGTCAGCTTTGTAGGGGAGTGACACGAATGAAGCGTAGGCGAATGTAGCGAAGCATAATGAGGCGTAGCAGAATTAAGTGGTAATGGACTGAAAAGGTGACGCCAAGGTGTAGATTTAAACACGCTCTCATTGGCCTAGTTGAGTGAAATAAAACTTTGCCGGACTCTGAGATTACCCTTTGTCTTATCGAAACCTTCCCTCTGGTTGATTGACTAAAGAGAAGAACAGTACTAAAAGTAAATAACTAAAATCGCATGTGGGGGAGAATTGTTACCGGCTAGGACCCGAACTGTATGGTGTGCTGGACTCGGTAGAGATGCATTGAAAAGTAAACTACAAAAAGTGAAGAGGAGATAACCAATCAACCAAGGTTGGGTTCTTCAAAGTCACAAGGTCTTACTCAACAATATTGGTTCAGTTCGACATAGAATAACTTCTTGTTTTGATGAAATCATTGTTAAAACTTGGTGGAAACCGATTCTGAAAAAAATCAAGACCTCCTCTAGGGGCTATAAAAGACCATCTTTAAAAGGGTTCACGATGTGACTGGAAGGAGGTTATGGCAGGATTAGAAAGCAGGAAATGGTTGTGGTGGGATGATGCATGATGGTGTATGAAATGATGCATGCTGGGTTTAAAGAAATACAAATAATTATAAGAAAATAGTTGAAGATATAGGTTGAATTTAATGGGTCAGGACATCCACGAAGAAACCTTCATCCCTGCATATTCAACTTTGGCCTACCGCAAGCCTAGGGAATGAATGAGCCCTCACTAATTTTGTTGAAGGGGTTCTAAGGCTCAGCCCTCTCTAGACTTGAGGTCTTCAACATCTCAAATATTATTTATTTTGATAGATGCAATACTAAATGCAAGTCCTAATAGGGGTCGGGGTAGTCCACTTTTGTTTTCAATTTTTGATTTTTTTGTTATTTTTGCTTCCTCTAAGTGTCTGGGGATGTGAAGCTGGCATACCTTCTCCTATTCCTGCATCCACTTGAGAGAAGATATTAGAAATTTATTTTGGCTTAGTCCCTTTCCTTGATCTTTTGTCAAAGGACATAGGACTTATCAAGGTAAAGATAATAGAAAAACAAAATTATGCATAAAAGGAAATATGCAAGACTGAAATGAAACATGAATGCAAAGGCAACTAATCAGTCTAGAAAGCAAATTTTTAGGTGTTTTGAAATTTTTGATTTGTTTGGGTTTTGATGGTTTTATAATGTTTTTGATGTTTTGGAACTTTTATGATTTTTTTGGTGTTTTGAATATTTAATTTTTACGATTTTGATTTTATGACTTTGTTTGGTGTTTTTTTGAAGTATTTGATCTTTTTGTTTGGTATGAAAGAAACGACCATCTCATCCTTTGCCTTGCTTGCCATAGTGTCGACTCTAAAAACGGGTTCCAGATCGGCACCTCAAGAGAAGGTGAAAGATGGAATAGGAGAAAAAGGGAGTGAATCAGAAAACACTCGGAAAGCGGTAAAGACTCCTCACCTTGGTCCCACACTCACATTGATCCCTGAACTTTCATCTCACGGCGTCGCTCGAGCACCGGAGATGGTTCGGGTCATGTGGGAGGAGAGTGAGGAGTGAATTAGCTTAGAACATGAATAAAAAGAAAGGTGGTTGCCAGGAGCCGCGGGCTCCGCTTTATAGAATAACAACAAGATTGAGTTGTTTTGACCGTGTACCTTAGCGCAGGAGATCGGGATATGGGTTCAACCTTCTTCTTCTTCGGCCGGCCGATGAAGAAGAGTCTCCAACCAATGCTAGCTTGATGTACCTGTGCAACTAGAACAATAAACAAAGTGAAGGGAAAATGATTAGAACTATGGGAAGTGTAGTAACTGTAAAGAGAAGATGAGAAAGAAGCAATTGGAATTGGACTCATCGGCTTCGGGGTGAGCCTTAACCCCTTTTTTGTGTTTTTGATTATTTAAAAATGATAAAAATGAACTGAAATATTCTTTAAAACAGTAAATAAACTGAGTTAAATGAGTTGATAAAGCTTATGGAGTGGATCGACTTGAGTTGAAGCTGAGTTGGTTGAAGAAGGCCGGTTCGGGTAGCTTTGCACCCTTCTGGCGCGACTTTGGTGCATAGGATGCTAAGGACGACCCCGATGTCAGAATAGAGTGCCGTTTGTTTCAAAATAAATATAACTCACCTAGGGTGGTTTTATATGAAGACAAGTTTTCTTGAATCTTATGATAAGTAATCTTAATTTACCTGATAAGCTGGATCATAGATGATGAAATTCTGGAAACTCCCAGCACAATGTCGATGTAGGACATGCTATGGGCACCACATATATCCAAATTAAATGATTCTTATTAGAGATAAAATAGGACTTACCAGGAAACAATTTCTATGAAGGATGTACAGGCTGAATCCACCATTAAATATCCACCATTAAATATACTTAAATTGACTGATAAGATGATAACTTAGAAGAGAACACTTCGGATCTGTCTGTGCAGCGCCGGTGTTGAAGCCGTAACAAGCCTAGGGAATATCAGAATTGATCTCCATTTATTTGAGATGAAATATAACTTGATGATACACACTTATTCTGAAGAAAGTAAGTCCGGAAAATGACTATAGAGATCTGTAGAAGCCAATAATCATAAGTGCAGCACGTCGGAGCATAGATCGGCTTCTTCTTCACTTTGGGATGATCTCTGGGCACCGGGATGAAGAGAGGACGATTTGAGGAGGTTGGTATAAGCCTAGGGTTTCTGTAGGATGATAAGAGGAGTGCTGTAGGATGGGGATTCCCCTTAGGGCGTTCATATGAGTCTCCCTTTATAGGGGATGAAAAACAGGTCAAAAAATAGCAAGTTTTGATACATCCGACCATTGGTTAGATTTCCTCCATTTAATGTTGCTAATTTTCATCCTGAGGCATCTAGAAACTTACCCAAATGATTTAGAGGGATTAGAAACCGTGGATCACCTTCCCCATGTTCAAAATATGTCTCCACTTGAAGAGGAAACAAATCTAGTCTAAAAATGGCAAGTCTTGATATACAAGACAACAAGTTGGATTGCCATCATTTGATGATGCTAATTTCGACCATGGAGCTTCCAGATACTATAACAAGTGATATGGAGAAGGAAAAAGGAAGGTAAGTTCGTGAATTGGTCAGATATGTACCCAATGGGCTGGGCTTGCATGCAATTTGGCTTGATTGGTGCTGCGTGCGGACAGAACTACGCATCTGACTTCTAAAAGGTTCTGCGGACAAATGGTAGATCAGAATTGAATTCCGTTTGTTCATTAAAAAGAGGACTCATAGAGGAAGATTATTAATGTTGAAGACTTCTTCATTAGACGCCTATATAATCCTGTGGAAAATTTTCAAATAGAGGATATGCTGGGAAAAGCATAATCTGGCACATCACCAAGAGTCTCTTGTTCGGCAAACACGGATTTTATTATAAATTAGAAAATCATTCTCATATTTACAATAAGAACCTCAGCTCATACAAAAGGGTGGTTCATCATGATTTTGATGGTCTAAAAGAGATATTGCCAATGGAATAATGGTTTAAGCTCTAAATAAGGCCAAATTGGCGTGTCTACAGCTTGCCTCGCCTTGATGTCGGCTTTGCAAGGGAATGTTATGTAGTGAAGCGAAGTGAAATGTAGAGGAATGTAGAGAAGTGAAATGAGTTGTAATGGAATGCAGCGGAGCGAAATAGCGATGGACTGAAAAGGTGGCATCAAGGTGTAGATATAGACACGCTCAACGACCAAATTCGGTAAAGAGAATCTTTTCAAGTCTCCTGGTTAACTGCCATGTTTCATCAAGTCTTCCTATGTTCGATTGGTAAGAGATGTGCCATTGGCATGAGAGAAGAATAGCCAACCCCCAACGCGGTGGGGAGTTCCCGAAACATGGGTTCGTAGGTTCATCATCAGCCGGTAACCCGATCTTTGCGGTGTTCTTGTACTGTGATGGGCTAAAGTTTTTAGAAAGAGATTTGTTTTTTTTTTGAAAAAAGTAAAATAATACCAATCGATTACATTCAGGCTCTCAGATTCATTGAAGTCTTCCAAGAGACAAGATTTGATTCGGAATGGAATGATCTCAGATTCCAAAAGGCAAATGGTGAAGCACATACCGTGAAGATAGTGACGATGCAAGTTCTGATTAAATAGGAGGCCCTTGGCTAGATGAAGTGACTGCCACGGTGGGATGAATAGCAAAGAAGTGTTGCAATGGCCACAGTGGTGATAGAAATGAAAGATTTGAAGGCATAAGGTGATTACCGAACATGGTGGGATTAATAGACACGGTGGGATATTAGAAAGATCGGTGGGACAAACACGGTGGGATTAGAAAACACGGTGGGGTTTAGAATGATTAGAATTAGGATAAAAGATTTAAAGACTAGGGTGAGAAGGTGAAGATTATGAAAAGGATGTATGCATTGACAAAACAAAATATAATGTAACTAATGCTACATGATGCATGTTGGGCTCAAGAAAACAAAACAAAACTTGTATAACAATTAGTTGAAGATATAGATTGTCTATGAGGTCAAGATACCCATTCGGGAACCATCGTCCCTCACTGCACAATTTTGGCTTATCCGTGAGCACAAAGAATGACCTGACCGTCGTGGATTTTGATGAAGGGGATCTCGGGCCTGGTCTTCTTTGCATTCACGGTTTTCAACATCAATGCATAAAATAAATAGTAATGCACCTAATATATGCTAAGAAAGGAAATGATAACGGTGAGTTTACGGTGTGATGACATGCATTCTCACAAAAGAGTTCATGTGTCCTAATGAGGACACAGAGCAAAAGCTTCTCGGCAAAGTTGAGGCCGAGGTAATGATGACACCCCTCCTGAGAATCCTCAGGGGAGGGAAGTGGCGAGCATCGCTTGCAAAAGGTTTCTCGGAAAAATTAAGGCCGAGGTTATGGTGACACCTCCTCCTAAGAATCCTCAGGGGAGGGAAGTGGTGAGCATCGCCTTATTGAAATCTTAAAAATGCTCCTCGACGAAGTTGAGGTTGAGGTCATGGTGGCACCTTCTCCTAAGAATCCTTGGGGAGGGAAGTGGTGAGCTTTGCCTTGTTGTGAAGTTCTCCTCATTTGTTCTTCGTGCCTAAAACACTAGAAAAAGGAGATTAGAATGCCAATATGGCTTATCCCCCTTGCAAGTTGCAGTATGCCTTGACGTTTGTCAAGGGGTGTAAAGTTTTTCTTGTGCCTGAAACACTTAGAAGAAAGAGATTAGAACAATAACATGGCTTATCCCCCTTGCAAGTTGCAGTATGCCTTGACCTTTGTCAAGGGGTGTAAAGTTTTTCTGGTGCCTGAAACACCTAAAAAGAAGAGATTAGAGCAACAATGCGGCTTATCCCCCTTGCAAGTTGCAGTATGCCTTGACCTTTGTCAAGGGGTAATAGCCTTCTTAAGGGTGTAAAAAAAATAAAGCAGCAAATATACAATGAATGTAAAGACAAGAATTCAAACCGAGCATGGTGATTTTTTTTAAAAAAAATTTGTTGGAATTTGAAAATGAAGTTTTATTTTTATTTTTTTTTGAAAAGATTCATTTTTTCTAGAATTTTTGATAATATTCATTTTTTGAGTTTTTGAAAACATTTAATTTTTTCGGAGTTTTTGAAAATATTCAACTTTTTTCGAGAGTTTTTTTTTTAGAATATTTTTTTGGGGAGAGAAAAATCAGTATTGACACAAGTTCTCATCACTTGGTTGTTTTTTCTAGGTTCGTTGGTAGACACCATGTGCAAAATGGGGTTCCTTGCTCAGAATCTTTCTAACCTTCAACCTCTGATCGGCTAGAGTTTAGCTTTGATTTGGTTGGTTCGCCCACACCTTAGGGGTAAAAATGAAGATTCGAGGGAAAGTCCTTGATAGGCTTTGGAGATGTCGAGAGGGATTTCTCTACTCACACCCAATTGCCCGTTGGGGTTCAGCCTCTTCGGGTCTTTTCTTCTTTATTGACAAACCTATTTTTGTGGCACTCATTCGGACAGGTGCTTTGACCCGTGGGGTCATTGCCCATCTTTTGGTGCCTTTTTTTATTTTCTGCATTTTTGGGTACTCATTCAGACGGGCCCATATTTGTTTAAACTTGTGGGGTTCATTGCCCATCTTTCGACACCCTTTTCTTTTGAGATGTTGGACCTTTCGAGACGGCCTCCTACTAAGGCGGTGGATGCTTTCGATACTCTCCCCCTCTAGTCCCCTTTGCCTATCTTGGACCGAATAGAAGAGAGTAGGGTGAGGGTTTTCCTTCCACCTCTAACCTTGCCTAGCTTCTCTCAGGTGTTGGGTCATCCGGATTCTGGGATCGGGATGTGTTGTATGTGTAGAATGGTATCTACCCTCGACTCCTAGACAAAAACCTAGGACATGTGGACTCAAGTCATACTGGTAGTTATCTCTATTTTTTAGGTAGATTATATTCTATAGGTGAATCAATTGTTTGCATGCCTTGCAATGTAAATAATTTGTTTAATAAAACAAGGTAGCTACAAATATCGTCAATCACGAATTTCTCTCCATTAAAATTGTTAAGCTCAAAATCATTTCAAAAGTATTGCCTTGAGGATGACATAATGATGATGAATGCAATGTAATACCTGAGAGAAGAAGAAGTTCATTGCTAATGACGACTTTGTTTGTGCTTACCTTGCCTTTCCTGCCATGCCATGCCTTGCCTTGCCCAACTGCTTCCACTTTAATATGCTTCATATCGCATTGGATTGAAGATTCAGAGTCATATGATGAAATGAAAGATGTGGAGGATCTGATTTAGCATGGCGGAGTCAAAATTAATGTTGTAAAAGGCAAAGATTGTGGTATCACCCAGGAAATTTCTCTACCTTGATTTTTTTGTTGAAAGTAAAACTTAGAGAATGAAAGATAATTTGAAAGGAAATAAACATACTTGGAAACAAAAGTGAGTTAAAATGGGCTCTTGGGCCCATGAGTTGAAAGTGGGCTTGAAGGCCTAGGAGTAGTTGGAATCAAGTGGCACGTGAGCCCAAGATTTGAATGTGGGATAGAGGGCCTGGTTGATGTTGATGGGCATAAGGGCCCGATTGGAGGTTGAGCCCGAGGGACCCAATGAAAAGAGTGGGCACATGGACCTGATTTAAATGGTTGGGAGCAAGATTGTGATTTGTTATGGGCTTGCTGGCGCCATTCAAGAGTACGGGTGCGTAATCCCAAAGTTGAAGAAGTGGGGGCACGGGGGCCCGATTTTGAAGAAGTATGGGCACGCGGGCCCGATGGTGAAGAAATGGGGGCATACAGGCCCGAAGTTGAAGGAGTGTGGGCATGTGTGCCCGAGTTTGTTGGAAGGTGGGCACGTGGGCCCGATTTAGAAGAAATTTGGGCGCATGGGCCCGGTTGTAGAAAAACATGGGCATGTGAGCCCGGTTGAGGTGAATTGCGGGCACGTGGGCCCAATTTAGGTGAATTGTGGGCACGTGGGCCCGATTTAGAAAAATTAAGGGCATGTGGGCCCGATGGAAGGAAAGGGACACATAGGCCCAGTTGGGGAAAAGGGGCATACGGGCCCAGTTGAAGGAAAGGGGCATGCAAGCCCGATTGATTAAAAGGGGCACGTGGGCCTGATTGAAGAAAAGGGGTATAAGAGCCCGGTTGATTAAAAGGGGCACATGGGCCCGGTTGGATAAAGGGGGGCATGAGGGCCCGGCTGATGGAAAGGGGCACATGGGCCCAGTTGATGAAAAGGGGCATAAGAGCCCAATTGATGAAAAGGGGCATAAGTGCCTGAAAATGGGGCATAAGGGCCCAATTGAGTGGGATGAGGTGTGGGTGGTGGCTCCAAGATTGAAGAATTGGGGACCCATAGGTCCATTTTATGGTTGTGGGCATGATAAAGAAACGGTGGTGGCCCTAAGATTGAGGAACTGTGGGCCCATGGGCCTGATCTTTGATTGGGAGAAGGGTAAAGAAAGGGTCGTGGCCCTAAGATTGATTGATTGTGGGCCCATGGGCTCGATTGTTCTTTATAAGGAGAATGAGGCAAGGGTCGTGGCCCTAAGACTGATTTTGAAGATTTTTCCTGCCTAGCTGGAGGAGGTCCTAGTATCCCTTTGCTAAGGTCTACATCCTTCAGGAGGCTTGTCGATTCATTCCCCATTTCACTGACCAATTCTATCCCTTTATTTTTCAGTTCAAGGGTCAATTCTATCTCCCCAACTTCAGGGATCAATTCTAATGATGGCAACATTTGATCTATACCTGGAGAATCCTTGCCTAGTCCTTGAAAATCAACTAAATTTGTGATCCCCTCATCTAAGCTCCCAATAGTAGGCTTCTCCTCAGGTTGTTCTGGGGAAGAGGGCATGCCTAGTTTAGAGGATTCTAGAATGATAGAAGAGTTTGGTTCGACCTCCCCTACTGACTGACTTTGATTTTGAGAGAGAGCAAGGATATGTTGAGGAGTTGATTCTTCTGCCATGGCAGGAGCACAAATGGTTGGAGTTATTAATTCCTCTGCCAGGGTAGGAGCTTGAAGGGTCGAAGTGTCTGAATCATCTACCATGGCAGGAGCAAGAATAGTAGGAGTGATTAATTCTTTTTTTGGGGCAAGAGTAATAGAAGAAATGATTGGTTGTTGTGCGACCAACTGAGGAGGAGCCCTATGCGGTGGGATTGGTTGAGAAGCCGAGGTTTGCTTGATCGGCTTAGGATGAATGATTGGCCGAGGGACTGTTGGTGAAGTGGGTTGAGAGGCCAAGGCTTGCGTGGCTAGCTGAGGGGTTGCTGTTGGAATAGGCTGAGTAGCCAATGGCTGGATGATTGGCCGATGGAACTTAAGAAATTTTGGTGGAGTCAAAGGCTGGGGAGCCGGTTGAACTAATGGAGTATTCGCACAAGCAACAAGAGGAGCTTTATTAAGCATGGTTGGTTGTGCCATTGACTCCGGTTGTATGATTGGCTGAGGTTGGGGCATGGGTGGCCTAATCAACTGGCGTCGAGGAGTTGGCCGATGATGATGATCTGGATGGGGTTGGGGAGGGCTCATAGGTTGGTGCATAACATTAATGCTCCTCTCGAGTTTGGGCCTCAATTTATCAGAATATCGCATTAATTCCACATCTTCTTTTGCTTCCCCAATTATTGAATAGCCTGGCCCATATCGTTTCAAGAATTTGGCCTTGACAATTTCTAAATCCCATATCTTTACTTCGTTCAATGAAAAAAACCAATCTAGGGCTACACCCTCTAAGGATCTCCTAAAAAGAAAGGCAAGGGTCTTTCTATCATTATGCCATCGAGATGATTTGCTCAAGAAATCATTGAGATGGGTGAAGGGATCACCTGAGCCATTGTAGCGATGGTAGGTTGGCATTTGTGATTGGGGAATGTAGATAGTATAGAGAGGGAATTCGATGGTTTCTTTATCCTTGGCAACAGGTGGGGAGGAATTCACCAGGGTGTGTGCATGTGGCACCTGGATGGGAGGGAGGTGGGTTGGTGTGCGAGCTGAAGAATGACCCACAATGGGGTGAGTAGGTGAAGTAACATGGCGGGGCTGCCCAGGTGGGGTTATGACAAGAGGTCGAACTGTCGATTGGGGAGGCAAAGCAGCTCGGTTGACTTTGGCTGGACCTTGATTAGCAGGCATCTTTCCCTTCACTAGAGATTGTATGAATGACTAGGTATTGGGATCAAGATGAAAATATAGATCCTTAAGAGCTTGTTCTATACTAAATGAAGCGGACTGATGGGCATCCCCTTGCACTTCAGGTTCCATAGCAGCATTGACATGGCTCTCAGGTTGTTGTTGGAGCTTATAGAGACATCTTGACGTGTCTTTCGGACCTTAGCATCATGGGCATCATGTCGATCTTTCTATAAGGATGGTTAAAAAAAAGAGCAAGCAAAGCACATAATTGAAGATTTTTTGTTATGTTTTGTTTTTTTTGATCTTTTTTTTTGTTTCGATTTGGTTGTTTAAAAAACAAGTTGAACACAAAATTGAAGAGGTTTTTTTTAGGTGTTTTGAAAGAAGAATTTTTTTTGGTTGTTTTCAACTGTGGTGAGCAAGCAAGTTATGCAAACAAGGTTTTAAAATGACTACTCGACAATATTTGGGTTGAAACCTTAGATTAGATAGATTGTTAGCAATTGTTCACTCAAATGGGTATGGTTCCTATTAATTCAATCTTCAAGACCTAAGGTTATCACTCAATCACCACGAGTAGGTACTTGGGTTCTTCGGGTTTGGGAAAGTGGTACAACCGGCCCAATCGTGCGGAGAGGAATACTCCACGGATGGGGACTTATGGAGGCCTTGATGGAAACCACCAAATCAACTAGGAAGGAATATCCCAGAAGAGAGGTAAGAATCCACCAAGAAGGTGTTTGGAGGGTAAGGGTGTGTTGGGAGAGAGAGCCCCCGCCTCGAATGCCCTACGGATCGGAGCAAGTCCGGTACCTGATGCAAAAAGCTAATGCAAAAGTAAAAATGAAAGATAAGAGAAGAAGAAGCAATCAATGTGCAAAAACATGAAATGAAATGAAGTAAATAGAGCATGCGATATGCAAACAAGACAAGCAATCATGCAACAAAACAAACAATCTAGTGACTAGAACTGAATTAGAATAAAACTAATTGCACAAACAAATCAAGGTAGCATGGTTAAAGACATTGGTTGTCCCACCGTGGTCGCCAAAAAGCTGTCGACTCTAGAAACGGGTTCTGGATCGGCACCTCAAGAGAAGGTGAAAGATGGAATAGGAGAAAAAGGGAGTGAATCAGAAAACACTCGGAAAGCGGTAAAGACTCCTCACCTCGGTCCCACACTCACATTGATCCCTGAACTTTCATCTCTCGGCGTCGCTCGAGCACCGGAGATGGTTCGGGTCATGTGGGAGGAGAGTGAGGAGTGAAATAGCTTAGAACATGAATAAAAAGAAAGGTGGTCGCCAGGAGACGCGGGCTCCGCTTTATAGAATAACAACAAGATTGAGTTGTTTTGACCGTGTACCTTAGCGCAGGAGATCGGGATATGGGTTCAACCTTCTTCTTCTTCGGCCGGCCGATGAAGAAGAGTCTCCAACCGATGCTAGCTTGATGTACCTGTGCAACTATAACAATAAACAAAGTGAAGGGAAAATGATTAGAGCTATGGGAAGTGTAGTAACTGTAAAGAGAAGATGAGAAAGAAGCAATTGGAATTGGACTCACCGGCTTCGGGGTGAGCCTTAACCCCTTTTTTGTGTTTTTGATTATGTAAAAATGATGAAAATGAACTGAAATATTATTTAAAACAGTAAATAAATTAAGTTAAATGAGTTGAGAAAGCTTATGGAGTGGATCGACTTGAGTTGAAGCCGAGTTGTTTGAAGAAGGCCGGTTCGGGTAGCTTTGCACCCTTCTAGCGCGACTTTGGTGTAGAGGATGCTACAGAGGACCCCAATGTCAGAATTGAGTGCCATTTGTTTCAAAATAAATATAACTCACCGAGGGTGGTTTTATATGAAGACAAGTTTGCTTGAATCTTATGATAAGTAATCTTAATTTACCTGATAAGACGGATCATGGACGATGAAGTTCTGGAAACTCCCAGCACAATGTCGATGTAGGACATGCTATGGGCACCACATATATCCAAATTAAATGATTATTATTAGATATAAAAGAGGACTTACCGGGAAACAATTTCTATGAAGGATGTATAGGCTGAATACACCATTAAATATACTTAAATTGACTGAGAAGATGATAACTTAGAAGAGAACACTTTGGATCTGTCTGTGCAGCGCCGGTGTTGAAGCCGTAACAAGCCAAGAGAATATCAGAATTGATCTCCGTTTGTTGGATATGAAATATAACTTGATGATACAAACTTATTATGAATAAATTAAGTCCGGAAAATGACTATAGAGATCTGTAGAAGCCAATAATAAGAAGTGCAGCACGTCGGAGCATAGACCGGCTTCTTCTTCACTTTGGGATGATCTCTGGGCACCGGGATGAAGAGAGGACGATTTGAGGAGGTTGGGATGAGCCTAGGGTTTCTGGAGGACTAGAAGAGGAGTGCTGGAGGATGGGGATTCCCCTTAGGTCGTTCATATGAGTCTCCCTTTATAGGGGATGAAAAACAGATCAAAAAATAGCAAGTTTTGATACATCCGACCATTGGTTAGATTTCCTCCATTTAATGTTGCTAATTTTCATCCTGAGGCATCTAGAAACTTACCCAAATTATTTAGAGGGATTATAAACCTTGGATCACCTTCCCCATGTTCAAAATATGTCTCCACTTGAAGAGGAAACAAATCTAGTCTAAAAATGGCAAGTCTTGATATACAAGACAACAAGTTGGATTGCCATCATTTGATGATGCTAATTTCGACCATGGAGCTTCCAGATACTATAACAAGTGATATGGAGAAGGAAAAATGAAGGTAAGGTTGTGAATTGGTCAGATATGTGCCCAATGGGCTGGGCTTGCATGCAATTGGGCTTGATTGGTGCTGCGTGCGGACAGAACTGCGCATCTGACTTCTAAAAGGTGCTGCAGACAAATGGTAGATTGGAATTGAATGACGTTTGTTGCATTAAAAAGAGGACTCAGAGAGGAAGATTATTCATGTTGAAGACTTCTTCATTATACGTCTATATAATCCTTTGTAAAATTTTTAAATAGAGGATATGCTGGGAAAAGCATAATCTGGCACACCACCAAGAGTCTCTTGTTCGGCAAACACAGATTTGATTAGAAATTAGAAAATCATTCTCATATTTCCAATAAGAACCTCAGCTCATACAAAAGGGTGATTCATCATGATTTTGATGGTCTAAAAGAGATGTTGCCAATGGAATAATGGTTTAAGCTCTAAATAAGGCCAAATTGGCGTGTCTACACATAGGTGCCCCTAATCGTTACCCAAGGGTTAAGAGTAGGCATCACATGTAAGAAAGTGCCTAGTCTGGAGTATTCTAACCTTCTGCCTTTGATAGGCTATGGCTCTTCTTGGATCCAGTCAGTCAACCCTACCCACAAGGTTAAAGAGGGAAGAGGATTGGTGGTAAGTCCTTAATAGATTTCAAGGATGTCAAATTCGTTTCTCTACTAGTGCCTGTGCTGCCTGTTTGGGATTTGACATCCTCGGGTCCTTCCTTCTAGCCCTTTTCTTTGATGGCCCACATTCAAATATGTCTTTTTTTCTTTTGCTTGATTTTGACCTGAGGGGTTCATTGCCCATCTTTTGGAGCCTTTTCTTTTTTTTGGGCTTTTGTTGGTACACATTCAGACATGTCTATTCTTTTGCCGACTTGAGGGGTCATTGCCCATCTTTTGGTACTTTTTATTTTAAGTTGTCAGACCTTCAGAGGCATCCTCCTACTAAGGCAATGGGCACTTTCGATACTCCTTATTCTAACCCCTTTCATCCATTTTGTACCGAAATAAGAAGAGAATAGGATAGGGTTGACCTTCTTTTGCCAAGTGTTGCCTAGCTTTCTCTCTGACTTCCAATCATCGGATTTCGAAACCTAGGCGTGTAGTGTGTAAGTATGATGCCTATCCTTATTTCCCTAAGTGACAAGTTGGTGCACCGAACAAGCAAGCGTTAGATGTTACCATCATTCTTCACACCTTTGGATTTTATAGATTTTTGTTTTTATTTTAAGGGAAATATTTTTTGAGGTATACACCATTCCAGGGATGAGCTAGTTCTTCTCCTTCTGCATTAGTTAGCTCATATGAATTACCAGGATAAACCGCTGAGATTACATACGGACCCTCCCAATTAGGTTGAAGTTTGGAGCAGGGACTGCCCGGCTTAATGAATATTATTTTAAGCACAACCTCACCAATTTCAAATTTTTTTCTCCACCACCCTCTTCTGATAAAATATTTTAAGTCTATTCTGATAAGATCTAGCATGTTCGGTAGCAGCTAGCCTCCTTTTGTCCAAGAGTTCGAGTTGCGCGAGAAGGGAATCTTGGCGTTCATCAATTGGGATGTCTCGATCGATATGGACTCGGAGGGAAGGAATGAGTACTCCATATGGTACTACCGCCTCCATCCCGAATGCCAAGGCATAGGGAGTTTGACCCGTTGGGGTTCAAACAGAAGTGCGGTAGGCCCATAGAGCATCAACTAACTTATTCGGTCAGTCCGCGAACTTGCTAGATTTACACGTTTTCTTGATTATTTTTATCAAAGTTTTATTTGTGACTTTTGCTTGACCATTGCCTTGAGGATAATATGGAGATGAATGATGCAATACCTGTTGCAAAGGTCACGTAGCTCTTGAGAGATGAATTGTGGTCCGTTGTCAGTGATGATGTTGCTTGGGATCCCGAACCTGGCAATGATGTTGCGTTTGACAAAGGTGCAGACTGTTGATGCCTTGATTTCCACGTATGCTTCCGCTTCTACCCACTTGGTGAAGTACTCCGTTGCCGTTAGGATAAAAGATTTGGTTTTGTTTGTGGAGTTTGGGTCACCAAGGGGTCCGATTACATCAAAAGCCCACATGGCGAAAAGCCATGGGGTATGAATTGGGTGAAGGGGAGATGCGGGAGAGTGGATCTTGTCGACGTGAAGCTGACATTGATGACAGTGCCGGACAAAGATCGAGCAATCTTCTTCCAAAGTAGGCTAATAATACCCTTGCTCGATGATCTTCTTGGCGAGGGCTTGGGCATTTACATGGCCTCCACATACTCCAGAATGTGCTTTATTAAGCACCAATTCAGCCTCTTCTTTATTTACGTATCTTAATAGAATGCCGGCCAGGCTCCTCTTATAAAACACTTCACCTAAGATGGTGTATCTTTGGGAGACTTTTCTTATGACTTTCTTCTCTTCGGCAGTTGAACCTGGTGGATATGTCTGATCCAGATAGTAATTTGCAATCTCTCACCCTTTTCTAATTCCCCCAACTCGACCAAAGATACTTCTTGCTTTTGCTCAATGTACTCTTTCCTTTCAAACTCTTCCTTAACCTTCAAGAATTGTGCATCTTCTACTGTCGGAATGGTACGTCGGCGGATGTATATCGTCCTAACTGGTTTGCCTAGTGGGACAGATAATGAAGATGCCAGAGAAGCGAGAGCATCGATAAGAATATTTTGAGCACGAGGAACATGAATAAATTCAAGTTTAGAGAATAGCTTGATGTAACATGCGGTGAGTTCTTGGTACAGTCTGAGCCCAGGATGAGATGTGCCGTATTTGGCAAGCACTTGACGGAGAATCAGCTGACTATCACCGATCACCCTTAGTTCGGTGGTACCATAGAAGTGAGCATCCTCCAACCCGGCCAACAAGGCTTCATACTCAGCTATATTGTTTGTTGCTGGAAAATAGAGCTGAAAAGCCTATGGAATGGTGACAACTTCGGGTGACAGAAGAACAATCCCTATCTCTCTACCTTGGGAGTTTAATGCCCCGTCAAAATATAAAGTCCATAGATTGGAAGATCGAATGGATATCAATTCTTCATCGGGGAATTCTGATTGGATAGGGTCTAAGATTGGGATAGGAAGATGGGCAAGGTGTTCAGCAATTGCATAGCCCTTGATTGCCTTCTGTTGGATATAGGTGATGTGAAATTGAAAACGAAGCTTTGCCAGTGTGCTAATCGGTCAATCAGGACAGATTTTTCTAGGAGAAACTTGATGAGATTTATACGAGCAATGAGATTAACCTCGTGAGCCAGAAAGTAGTGTTTAAACTTCTAGACCACCCAAACTAGGGCGGCACAGGTTTTTTTCCATTGTTGTGTACTTCTGTTCACAAGGATCAAAGATTTTGGACAGATAGTATGCTGCTCGCTCTTTCCCTTCGCTATTTAACTATGCCAATACTGCTCCAAGGGATCCTTCCAAAATTGAGATGTATAAGATTAAGGGTTTGCCGGGAACCGGAGGTTTGAGCATAGGTGGGCTTGAAAAATATTTCTTTAAACCATAGAATGCCTCCTGACATCCTGAATCCCATCTGAATTCGGCCTTCACCTTGGTTAACTCATATAAAGGTTTGCACCTTTGGGAGTGTTGTGAGATAAACCGGCGAACAAATTGTAGCCTACCAATCAACCCTTTCAGCACTTTTATGTTCCTTGGTGGAGGCATATCAATGATGGCTTTGGCCTTGTTGGGATCGATTTCGATGCCTCCTTTACTGACGATGAACCTAAGTAGCTTTCCGGATGACACTCTAAACACACACTTCTTGGGGTTCATTTTAAGCTTATATTCCCTGGCTTGTTGCAAAACCCTTTTTAACACCTCAGTATGCTCATCTCTGGTCCGAGATTTAACCACTAGATCATCCACATACACCTCTACAAATTTATGCATTATATCATGAAATATCACCACCATGGCCCTTTGATAAGTTGCTCCGGCATTCTTTAATCCAAAGGGCATAACGACGTAACAATAAGTTCCCCAGGGTGTAGTGAATGAGGTCTTTTCTTGATCCTCTAATGCTAGCCGGATTTGATTAGGGTTTCATATCCAGCTGTGTTATCAACAAGAACATCGATATGAGGAAGGGGGAAATCATCTTTCGGACATGCTTGATTTAAGTCCCTAAAGTCAATGCAAATTCGAACCTTTCCATCCTTCTTCATGACCGAGACTATATGTGCCACCCATTGCGGATAAAAGATGACTCTAATGAATTTTGCTTGGTGCAGCTTATCGACCTCTTCTTTCATATTTAATGCTATGTCTGGGTGAAATCTCCTCAACTTTTGCTGAACCGGGGTAGCTTCAGGTTTTAAAGTCAATCGATGCTCTACAAATGACTTGTTTAACCTCAGCATGTCTTCGTATGTCCAAGCGAACGTGTTCTTGTATTCTTGTAATACCCCATTAGATTCTGTTCTTCTAAAGGGGTGAGGTTGGCACTAATGATGATATTCTTAGGATCTTCCGGTGTTCCAAGATTAAGTTCCTTAGTTGGTTCATCCACCGTGGCCGATGGTTCTTCAAATCTCTTCAATCCGGATGCGTAAGCATCAGCCAGATCCTCTTCTTCATCCTCAGTATCAGGATCCTTTTCTGATACAACCTCGTAAACCCCTAAAGTTGGATCTATGTTGTCCTTCTCCTCATATTGAATTTCATCCAGCTAGATTGCATTTCCTAGATACTCCGGTAGCTTGGCACATTCTAAGCTTTTCTGAGCTAACCGATGCAGGTATCTTTCTGGAACTCTCCTACCCCTGATTTTTGTTTTGTTTTTATTGAAAACTAAACCTAAAGAAGATGAAGGTAAATAAGGGGAGGAAGAGGAGGTTGAGAGAGTAGAATTTATTATAGAGGATGAAGGGCAAAGGAGATCGACCGGGTGGCCTCCCGATTTGGATCATCCTTAGGAGCGAGTTGGGATGTCTCTTCGATTGAAACTTGGGTTGAGAACAGGGCATTTTTTTGATCTTTTTGAGGAGTACTAAACATGAACACAAAGGGGGTTTGGCCAGTTGTGGTTTCCGGTGTGGGCTAGGATATTGACAGGGAAGGAAACAAGTCGAGCAAAGATGGATAGAGAGAGCATCCATCCTTGCTGCCTGGTGAATTTGATGGTGAACTTGTCGGGAATGAGTCTATTAGATCCATGGAGATGACAAGAGGCAAATGCCCCTGATTCCGATTTCCAGAAGGCTTGCTTTGGAATAATTCGCCACTTGACCCTTCTTCAGAGAACAACCATGATATGTCGAGACACGGCTCATCTTCCAAGCTGTCAACCTTTTTCTTCTTTGCTTGTTCTCGTGGTTCTTGTTCTTCAATTGACGATGTGTGCCTTAGCGTGGAAGCTTGATGTTCAGGTTCAACCTTCTTCCTCGTTGGCTGGCCGATGAGGGAGAGTCTTTAACCACCGCTTGCTTGATGTACCTATGCAACTAGTAGACAAAGAAGATACGAAAACACATGAAACAAATATTAGAACTAAGTGAAGTGTAGTAACTATAAAGAAAGTGGCATGAAAAATAGCAAACAGAAAGATACTCACCGGTTTCGGGGTTAGTCCTAACCCCTTTTTTGGTTTTTTTTATGATATATGAGATGATGTAAAAACTAAATAAAAATGATTTATAAATGATGCTGAATGAAAGACAAAGAAGTAGAAACTTGAATGGCTCAAATCAGAGTTAAAAGGGGTGAGATATCACCAATTTGGCTAGAAAGCACACAGGGGTGACCGCACCCTTGACTCTAGGGCGCGGTGGGTGCACCCTAGGGTTGAGGGCGCGGTGGGCACGCCCTTGTTTCGGGGGCACGGTGGCACTATCTGATGCGACTTTGATGCAGAGCTCTCCACGGACAGTCCCAATGTAGGAATTGAGTGCCGTTTGTTGCAATGTATAGAGGGCTTGTAGAGGAAGAGTTTCTATGTTGATAACTTCTCCTAAATATGTCCGCACAGCCCTGTAAAATTTATGTAAGTGGATAAAAATTGGAAATAGTTCCAAATTGTGCGACTTTATTGAAGCGATCACCATGGACAATCCAAAAATCAAAATGGACTCCTGTTTCTTTTAAAATGAAGAAGACTTGCCAAGAATTATTTTTAATGAAGACACTTTGGATTGAATCCTATGAGAATTGATCTGAATTTACCTGATAAGCCGGATCTTAGATAGTGAAGTTTTGGAAACTCCCGGTGCAATGTCGATGTAGGACGTGCGGGGAAAAATTTATATGAAAGATGTATGAGCTGAATTTTCAATTAAGTGCAGTGAATTTGACTGAGAAGACAATGACTAAGAAAAAGAGACTTCGGATCTATCTGCGCAACGTCGGTGTAGAAGCCGTCACTAGTTGAGACAATGTCGGAATCAATCTCCGTTTGTTGGAGATGGAAGATAGATCGATGAATAAAACATATTTTGAAGAAAGCTTGGCCAAAAGATGATCAAGGAGATCTGTAGAATCCTATGATCATAAAAGCAGCATGTCGGAGCATAGACTGGCTTCTCTTAACTTCGGGATGATCTCCGGACACCAGGACGAAGAGAGGATGATTCGGAGAGGTTGATATGAACCTAGGGTGAGTGGAAGATGAGGAGAAGAGTGCTGGAGAATGAGGATTCCCTTCTTAGGTTGTTCATATGAGTCTTCCTTTATAGGGGATGAGAAACAGGTCAAAAGATTACAAGTTTTGATGTACAAGACAACCAGTTGGATTGCCATCATTTGATGATGCTAATTTTCATAATGAAGTTTTCAAATACTTTACCAAGTGATATGGAAGAGGAAAAAGAAAGGTAAGGTCGTGAATTGGTCAGAGATGTGCCCAATGGGTTGGGCTTGCATGCAATTGGGCTTGATCAGGGGTGTGTGCGGATAGAATTGCGCATCTAACTTCTAGAGGGAACTGCAGACAAATAAAAAATCAGAATTGAATGCCATTTGTTGCACTAAAAAAAGGACTCAGAGAAAAAGATTATTTATGTTGAAGATTTCTTTAGTAGATGTCCACAGAATCCTATGAAAATTTTTTAATTAGAGGAAATGCCAAGAAAAGCATAATCTGACACACAAACAAGCGGGTGCGACCTTGGTGCAAAGACCACCAAGAGCAACATAGAAGTTAGAATGGGCTCTCGTTTGACAAACACGAATTTAATTAGAAATTAGCAACTCATCCTCAGATTTCCAGTAAGCTCCTCAGCTCGTCCAAAAGGGCGGTTCAGCTTGATTTTTATGGTCTAAAAGAGATGTTGACACTGGAATAAGGGTTTAAGCTCCAAATAAGGCCAAATTGGCATGTCTACACTAGGGTAAGATAAACCGACCGAATCCAGGTGGAACCCAAGCTGATCAAAGGAAGAAGGTTAGAAGGATTCTAGGGGGAGAACTTTATTTTGCACATGGTATTTACCACTTGAGTATTGACAAACCCCAAAAGCTAATGAACTGTCTTAAATATCTACATTTTCTTCACAAAAAATTAAATATTTTTAAAAATAAAAATTTAAATATTTAAAAAATTAAATAAATAAATATTTTTTAAATTTTTAAACATTTATTTTTTTAAATGAATATTTTCAAAAATCTAAAAAAAATGAATTTTTTTAAGAAAATCTAAAAAATGCATCATTTAATTTAGCTTAGTCTTGATTATTGCCTTAGTTGCATCCATGATTATTTTTTATCATGCATTTTTCTATTTTTTACATTACATATCTATTTTTAATTATCTTGTTAAGAAGGCTCTTCCCTTTGACCTAAGTCAAAATTTAGCCGTAATAGGCAAAGATATGAGTTGTAGTGAAGATCTAATCCTTTTTTATCAAGTATTTCAGGGACTTTAAAGTAAGAGGGAAGGATTCTCACCACGGCAAGTAAGTTCTCTCAACACTTTCCATCATTTTTATTTCATTCATTTATTTTATTCTTCCTTGTTAAGAAGGCTCCTCCCTTTGACTCAAAGTCAATTCGAATGAAAAATTGGCAAAGGGATAAGACATGAATAGAATTGATCTTTTTGTTAAGTGTTTTCAGGCACTAGATAGCAAGGAGGATGGATTCTCACCACATAGGTAAGGTTTATTACTCATCTCCATGTTTGTTTATTTTATTACTTTTTATTTTTTACCATGTTAAGAAGGCTATGCCCTTTAACAAAAGCAAAGGGCCAAGCCACCGAGTTGTACTAATCAAAAATGGCGAAGTGATGTTGTAGATAAAAGCAAAGCGAGACAAGTAGACACAAACACTGATTCAGTCATAAACATGATACAAGTCAGGAGCCTGATACAAGAATACTGGGCATATAGATCAGAAATATACTCATTCCTATGCTCTAGAAAAGAAACCAAGTAGTCGGCCACAGTCGAAGTCTGGCTCCTCTCCAGATCTGCTCCACCCCATGTTGTGCGGCCCCGACTTTGGTGCAAGCTGCTCGTATGGGTCCGTGTGCCGCTCTAGTGGTTACCACTGTGATGGGTGCCACTCTGATGGGTTCGGCTTCGGGAAGACTGATGGCCATCTCATGGTGAAAATGCAGCTCCGCCTGAGCAGAAACTAGATCGATCTATGTCTGGTACTGTCTCTGCTCCATGGCATGCATCACGGCATCCCGCTCACAGAGGGCAGCTGTGTGCTGACTCTTCACCTCACAAAGTGCCTCAATGTGGCGGTGGTCCTGTGCCAGTAGCTCCACGTCAAAGTTAACTCATAGGTGAGTCATCTCGAGGGTGGGCACCTGAGCCTGTAGCTCAGCCTCCAAGGCCTGGATTCTAGAAGAGGACTCCGAAGAAGAAGTGGCAGTTGATCGCTCCATTTCAGCCACCTACAGGTAGAATGTAAGGCTTAGACAATGAAAGAACAAGTGCAATAGCAATTGTCAAGAAGTTACTATGATCTCCTTCTCCGCCAAAGATTGCCTTGTGGAAGCCAGCTTGTCTCACAAGGCCCTCACCTCCTCAGAGGAAGAAACACCTTCTAAGCGGAACCTGCGTTGCAAGTACAAGAGAAAAAAGTAAGTCAGATATGTGATAGTACGATCAAAGAATGCAAAGAACAAAAGTGACACACATACCTCTGCCGCTAAGGCTGCTCTGAGGGAGGCCACCTGCTCCTCCAACTCACGAATCTGTGCTCAATACTGGGTGAGCATGCCTTGGGAATCTTGAAAAGAGAAATTTTGTGAGATAAGACAATTCAATTTAATGACAAAGAGATGGTGGAAAAGCTAATTGGCTAGTCAAACAGATGACTGTAGGCAGCGCCGTACTGGCGAACAAACTCCGTGTCATCCACAGTGGTCGAGAATACCACAGTACCCTCTACCTTTCAGTCCTCCAGAGCGGATTGATACCAGGCAGCCCAGTTAACTGAGTGCATCAAGCCCTTGGTGTCGACTCCAGAAACGGGTTCCGGATTGGCACCTCAAGAAAAGGTGATGATAGAATAGAAGAAAGGGAGTGAATAGGAAAACACTCGGAAAGCGGTAAAATCCTCACCTCAGTTCTACACTCACATTGATTCCCAAACTTTCATCTCACAGCATCGCTTGAGCACTGAAGACGGTTTGGGTCGTATGGGAGGTAAGGGAGGAGTAGAATGACTTAGAACATGAATAAAGAAATTGTGGTCGCCGGGAGCCGTGGGCTCCGCTTTATAGAATAGAAACAAAAGATGACCGTGTGTACCTTAGCGCGAGAGATGATGTGTGAGTTCAACCTTATTTCTCTTCGGCCGGCTGATGAGGGAGAGTCCAACCGATGCTAGCTTGGTCAATCTGTGCAACTTAGAACATTGAAACAAGTGAAGGGTTTGATTTGACTTGGGAGAAGTGTAGAAACTATTAGAAAGGAGATGAGAAAGAAGCAATCAGGTTTGGACACACTACATTCGGGGTGAGCCTTAACCCCTTTTTTATTTTTGGTTAAACTAACTAAAAGATGTTCTAATAAGTAAATGAATTGTGTTAAGAGAAACTTATGGGATGAAACGGCTTGAGTTGAAGCTGAGATGAATGAAACTAGTCGGTTTGGGTAGCCTTGCACCTTTTTGGTGCAACTTTGGTGCAGAGAATTCTACAGATGACCTCAATGTTAGAATCGAGTGACATTTGTTTCTATAGATGGATAACTTAGAGAGAAAGAGATATCATGTTGATGACTTCTTTGGAATCTGTCCGTACAGGTTTGTAGAAAATCCATAAGTAAACGGATATAGAAAATAGAACCTAGATGTACGCCCTAAGTGTAGCAATAACCACGGACAGATGGCAAGTTAGAATCGAGTGCCACAGGTTGAAAATGAAAGAGGACGAGGAGAGGAACAATTCTTATGTTTTTCACTTTTGCAAAAGAAGCTCCAAATTTTCTGTAAAAGCCTATGAAGTTTGGTGATGTAGAGCGCAAGGATCGAGCCTTATTTTTCACTTAGAGATCGATCCCACGACGTCAGCTTGGATTTGAGCATCAGGATGGCCTCAGGAGAGAGCTTGGATGACCTCAGGATGAGCTAGAGTGTGGGTGGTAACCCCGGGTCATTGGGAATTGCCCGGTATTTATAGAAGATAAAAACTAGTGCAAATTAGGGAAACTGGCCGACCGCGCCCTCACCCTGAGGGCACGGTTAGTGTGCCCTTGTTTTGGGGATGCATTCGGCATATTACAGCTAAAATGCGTCGGTACCTTCCAACAATTGCTAAAAAAATTCAGTTGGTAAGATGAACGCACCCCCGACTCGGGGGCGCGGTCAAAATAATCGAATTTTAACGGGAGAAACTTCCCAAAAATGAGTTTAGAAGGTGCTAATTGGAGTGATTTTCGGTTTTAGAAACTGATTGCGCCCTCAATCCGTGGGCACGCTGACCGTGCCCTTGGTCTGACAGCACGCAGGTCACACCCTCACTATGAGGGTGCGATGACCGTTCCCTCTCCTTCCAATGGGGGCAAGGGTGCGGTACACTCTCTCTCCGGCACACATATTCTGCGAGCTGTAACTTTCAAATGGAATGTCTGATTCGGCTCCCATTTGTTGCATTGGAAAGAGGGCCTTCAACTACATCTCCTAAAGTTAGTAAACCAACTGGCATGACTCCCAAGATGTTCGCACAGGGATTTGACTATCGGTTTACCTTTCTGCGGAAAGTCAAAAACTGAGGCAGTAATCCGAAAAGGCACAGTTTCGATTGAGGAATCTCGAGCTAACTCGAGATGACTTAAAATGATAACTGAAAAAATCCAGTATGATCGAAGTACTTAAAATCATCAAAAAATTTGAGATTAAGCCAGTAAACGTGAGACAATCCTTGGACAAAATGGGAATAACTGGGAAACCCCTAAAATCAAACAAAACGGCCGTGTGGCCCCAGTTGATGACAATGTACGGCTAGGATTGACCCGGAGAACCCAAAAAGGCCCAGTGATGACCGGAAAGGCCTAACACGTGGTCCAAGTAGCTGTGTCAACACAGATCAAAAAGTCATAACGAAAAGCTGTTATAGACTGACACCTACCGAAATGACTTGTCGGAAACTATGAATGTTGCATAACTCACGCGGTACATCCGAGACCTTCAATTATGGATCATTCAAGGTCTGTCATTGAGCAGGCTTTGTGTTTTCATGATTAATGCGCGGCTCTCGCTTGAAGGTTACGACATTACTTCAAAAATCATCGGTCCATTCCCAACTTAGAAGGGTCTTCACCAATGTCCTTAACTCATCTCCATAAGGTGATCTGGATTAGATAACAGTCAAATAATAGATATCGCCCATGGAATAGAAGTCTGGGGCTCCGAATCAGGCTAAATTTGCGTGTCTACACTTGGTACCGTGGCTGTGCCTAGAAGGTAGAGAAGGGCACCACTCCTGATAACCTCTGAAAGTCCTCATCACGTAGTGATACCTCATTTAGACAATGGAGGTAGATGTAATGGCTAAAGAGGTGGGAACCCCTCTCCACCCACTCGATGCTCTCGTCATCAGTGGTCAGATACGGGCACCATAAAACCTACAAGAAAAAAAAAAAAAGCAACCAACAATTTAAAGCAGAGAGAGATAAGGAAACATACCCATTCTGAAGGAAGACACAACAACTCGCCCCGCAGATGGAGGAGCTGGTGGGAATGGGAGGAGGTGTCACGCATGGCATGCCAGTATGCTAGCAAAGGGAGGCGAGTTGAATGCTCCATTCAGCCACACCCCAACAGAAGATAAAGGTAGCTCCACACCTAAAAAGAACACTTTGTCAGTACAAGTATAACCTGCAAAAAAAAGGAGGAACGAAAAGTGAAATACCTGAAGAAAAGGTGTGAAGCCACCCACGGAGACAGCGCCGCTGTCAAGAGAAAGGCTGACAAACAAATGAGCCATGACTACTGCGCCCCAAGCATACTCACCAATGATCTCCACATCAGCCAGGAGCGGCAAGAACTGCAAATGAACTTTCTCGATCTTGTTGCCTAGTAACAAGCAACCAAAAAAAAAGATAAGAAACAGGCAAAGATCCTGTTCTGCCTTCACCTACCTAGGAGGACCCCATAGTGTCTTAGATACCTGACAGATCAAGCGGTCCTTGTAATCCTTGGTACCTTCACCATGAAGCATCTAAGCCTCTGACAGGCCCCTAGCTCGAAACACTCCTTCTGAGTGATTGAGAGGACAGCTTCATCCTATGACCGAGGTGGGGAGAAAGAGAGTGGCTTCGCTGCCATCTTATAGTCGTCGTACGTGTAGCTGGTGACGGTACGCCTGTAGACTCGAAGCCCAGTGATGTGGGACACGTCCTCTAGGGTTGGGACCATATGCCCCCATGGAAGTAGAAAAGGGCAAGTAGCGGTGTCCCAGCAATCTCCCAGAACCTGGATTAAGGCCAGGTCCTCCCAGATCAGCGATATGTGCAAGATGGGCCCAAATCCCATCTCATCCAGGCGACAACACTGGAAAGAAGGGAGACCTCGGTACGCCAATCGTACCATTTTCCAGGAGATTTGGGACTTGATATGTCCCAGCAAAGAAAATATTTTTTTGGGTTAAGCAGAAATCAAGAACATGGAAGAGAATTTACAACCAATGCAAAGGTTGTTTACCTCATAGGTGGCTGCCGACTTAGAGGGGCCAGCCTCAGTGTCATGCACGTGCAGACATCGAACCCTCTTCAGCATCTGCAAATTTCAAAATTGGTTAATTTTTTAATTCCAAATTAATCAGAATAATAAAAGACATCGAAGTTGACATGTGCCCAGACCTGGGGCCCATGTGCCCTGGTCTGAGGGTGCATGCGCCCTGGCCCCAGAGGTGGAAGGGAAACTCTCACCCTATTCTCTTCTAAATGGTTCAAGATAAGTGAAGGGGATTAAAGGGGGATAGTATTGAAAGCATCTGTCACCTTAGTAGGAGGCCATCTTAAAAGGTACCATTCAAAAGCTGGAAAAAAATGATGAAAAAAAAGGAAAAAGGAATATCATAAAATCATCAAAGGACAAGTACCCTGTGGGTTTCAAAGAAAATTGCATCGTGCTATAGAAAGTCAAAAGAAAAGGACTAGTGCTATAATGTCAAAAACCTAAAAAGGCCAAACCCCAATAAGTAATTAGGTGCAAGTAGAGAAATCCCTCTCAATATCTCCAGTGCCTATAAAGGACTTCCCATCAATTCTTCATTCTTAACCCCTAGGGTATGTGTGGACTAATCAAATCTAAGCTAGATTCTAGACAATCAAAGGTAAAAGGTCATAAAGATTCTAGAAAGGGAACTCCTTCCGCACATGATGTATACCAACGAACTTAGAATTACAACTAAGCAATGAGATTTTTTGTCAAAATTAACCTTTATCTCCAAAAAAATCAAAACTCCAAAAAAAATTGGAAAGTCTTGAACCTCCAGAAAATTGATTATTTTCAAAAAAAAAAACTACAAAAAAAGTGATTTTTTTAAAAAAACTTAAAAATTGCATATTTTTAAAAACTCTAAAAATTTTAATGTTTTCAAAAGTCCAAAATAATTTTTATTATTTTCAAAACCCCCCAAAAAATGAATATTTTCAAAAACAATTCAAACTTCAACAAAAATTTTCAAAACTCAAAAAGTGTTTTCAACACATTGCAAACTCATTATTCTCAATTCCTTTCTCAGCATATATTAGGCATACTACTATTTATTTATGCATTGATGTTGAAGATTGCAAGTGTGAAAAAGACCGGACCTAAGATCCCCTTCATCAAAATTCACAATTGTTGGGTCATTCTTCGTGCTCACGGATAGGCCAAAATTAAACATCGAGGGATGATGGTTTCTGATCCGGCATTCTGACCTCTATTGTTTAATCTATATCTTCAACTATCTTTTAGATATTTTTTTTACTTTTGTTAGCCCAAAATGCATCATATAGGTCCTTGCATTTTTACATTGCATGCATCATTCTATCACTTTGTTGTTCACCATGTGTGATATTGTTGCAACCATCATATCTGCATCCTTCCATAATCATCATTTCTCCATAATATCCTCTAGGTCCCACTAGGTCCTTTTCTTCGAATTCTAATCTTCTCATTATCCCACCTTGTCTTTTGTCTCACCATATGGTTGGTGACCATTCTACTATCTTTCATCTTTATCCCATCGTGGCCACTCACCCCATTATCTTTTCACCTATCTCACTGTGATAGTCATCCCATCTTCCATCCCACCATAGGCTTCCTTTTTTTCTTTGACGCCACCACGATGGTAGACTTGTGTTGTATGATGATTTGTTAATATTTATAATTAGCACTCCTGATAAGATGAAGATTGATTTCAGATTTTTAAAATTATATTTATTTATTTTTAAAAATTATATTTTTAAGTTTATATTTATTTATATTTTAAAATTATATTTTAGATTTATTATATGACTATTTTAAGTTGGTTAAGAGTATCTTTATAAATATGTTATAAAAAATAAAATAATATAATATAAAAGAACAAAGGTAAAAATATAAGGTTATCCTCAAATTTATCTTTATCATTACAAACATCGGATAAGATTATCCTTTAAATCTATCCTAACTCAAACTAAACATAGTTGGGATAGGGTTTGTAAGGAATCAATAAATGATGGCGGAAAAAATATTTGATTCCTTGAAACCATGATCTTTGCCTTGGTCGATGCTGAACAAGTAAAACCAGGAACCGAATATAAAGTAGAATGAGAGTACCTCATGGGATTTCTAAAATCCCTCACCATGGATGAAGAGAGAACATTCCTCCTTACTGAAAACTGTAGACACGCCAAATTCGCCTAATTCAGAGCATAAAACTCATGTTTTTAAGGTAACATGTATAATTGACCTTAGAATGATGCCGGGTCTTTTAAAGTTCATTTGAAGCTTCGTTGAACAAAATCGGATGTTTTCCGCAAAAAACCATAATTTTTGAGTGAAAGCCACATGTAAATCGTGTAAACATGGAAATTGGCTGAATGACCAATGCCTAATGATCATGCATTGAATTTTATGGTCAGTTTCACACTCCGGACAAGTTTTGTTGCATACCGTGCCTTTTCGGTTTGCCGTCGGAGTCATTTTGACCAGTATCGGATCTTTTGTTCACTGTCTCATATTATGGACAAAATTCTGAAGTTTTGGAGGGTGTTATGTCTGATCCAATGCTATATAAAGCTTCTTCAGCCTGTTATCTTTCCAACGCAACAAACGGCATTGAATTCCGAGTTCGGGAGTGTCTGCAATGGCTTCCGGAAGAAGGACGCGCAAAAATAGTCCCATGCGCCCATGTCCCTAGTCACATGTGCCCGGAACCCAGGGCACATGCCCATGCGCCCTACCCTTGAGGCACGTGACCTTGTGTCCTGACTTGAGGGCACATGCGCCCTACCCTTGAGGCACGAGGGAACCAGTTTTTCACCAGCACTCTACCGGTGAACGGATCAATCAAGATAAGACCAAAAATTTCAAAAAGATGCCATGCACCCTCAGGTGGGGGCACATGCGCCCAGCACCAGGGAACATGCACCCTGGGGTCGGGCACATGCGCCCTGGGGTAGGGCACAAGGTTTCCTATTTTGTAGTGTTGATCGCGACAGTTTTCTCCTATAAATAAACTCTAATTCCGGTCGTTCCAAAGGCATGAGCATGACCCCCCAGGCATCTCAAGATGTCCAAGCTTCTTCCTGCATTTTTGTGATTTTTAGAGATAGAATTTAGAGTTTTTAGAGAGAGAAAAGTCGGTTCAAGAGAGAGGAAGGCTGGTCTGCAAGTGATCTGTCAGATCTCTCTTCTTCGGCCTCTACAGCAGCGTGTAGACGTCTTCTGCCCGAGCTCTCTTCATCAAAGTTCTTCCTCCCCGAGTTTTATTCAGTTTACAATTGATGGAACTTGATTTCGAGGTCAGGGCTGGTCGTGACAAGTGCAGAAGCAAAGTCGCGCCTGGCAGATCCTGGACTGCTGCTTGGCTTTTTTGACAACCCAGATTTGGCCATAACTCGGTCTATTCTACTCAGAATCTTTCTGTTCTTCTTCCAATCTCTTTATTTCGTAATTATCCATCATACTATCATTTTTTTACATTTTTTTTCAATAGTTTTAGTCTGTTAATCCGAAAATAGAAAAAGAGGGGTTAGAAATAACCCGAATCCGGTCAGTTTCTAGTCTATTGTGTGTTTCACTTGTTTGTTTGTATAGTTGCACCGAAAATCAAGCACCCATGCATTGAGGACTCTTCTTCATCGGCCGGCCAAAGAAGAAGAAGCTTTAACCCACACTCTTCACGCTAAGGTACACACGGTCAATCTTAATTTCATAAATCGGAACCCGCGGTTCCTGGCGACCACATGTATTAATTTTATTTTTCTCACCCTCCTCCCACATGACCCGAACAGTATCTTTGGTGATCGAGCCATGCCAAGGGATGAAAGTTCCGGGATCAATGTGAGTGTGGGACCGAGGTGAGAGTTGCTTTCCGTGTTTTTCTTCTGTCTTTCTCATCCCCTCTTGAGGTGATGATCTGGATTCACGGAATTCCATGAAAAGGAGAGGCCCCGTCAAATTTTCAGAGTCGACAGTTTTGTGGCGACCATGGTGGGACAAGCAATGTCTTCAACCGTGGGTGCTTAGTGTTTTGTTTGCAACTAGTTCTAGTTCTAGACTGGTTCCCACGTGAGCCTTTCCTTCCTTCCACCTCTCTTAAACTTCATGCCATCTCAAAATTTCTGATTTCACCCATCTTTCATCAGATATGAAGTGCCAAGTACCTCATTTAATTTTTGTCATTTTATTTAAACCGGTTCCCACGTGAACCACCATTTTTCTTTTAAATCGGTTCCCGCGTGAACCAATATCTTTCTTTACTTCGGTTCCGACGTGAACCAAACCACTTTCCTTCAGATCTATCCCCACTTGGATCAGATCCTTATTCACTTTTAATTGGCCCCACGTGGCCTTCTTTCAATCATTCAAACCGGTTCCCACGTGAACCACCCTTTTTTTACCCAAAACCGGTTCTCGCGTGAACCACCTTTACTTTTTACCCCAGTTCCCACGTGAACCAGCTTATTCTTACATCGGTCCCCATGTGGACCACCTTTTTGCTTGGCTATCAGTTCTGAACCCTCTTCTTTCCATTACTTTTCACTATCTCCATTTGGCTCACATAAGAAACAAGTTCAAGATTCTAGTTTCTAGTTGCTTGTCTAGTTTCTAATTGCTTGTCTTGTATGATTGCTTGTTTATTTAAGTTTATGTTTTGCTTATTACTTGCTTTATTACTTGATTGTATTCTCTGCTCCTTCTCTCTACCTCCTTCTTTTACACTTTTTTAAGGCGGGAGCTCACTCTCCCATTTACCCCTCCCATCCAAAACACCCTCTTGGTGGATTTTGACCTCTCTTCTGGGATATTCCTTCCTAGTTGACTTGGTTGGCTTTCATCAAGGCCTCCGTAATTCCTCATACGTGGAGTATTCCTCTTCACGATCGGGTTGGTTGTACCACTCCCCAAAACCCGAAGCATCCTATGTTACCTACGCATGGTAAGATTGTGTGAAACCTAGGTCATTGGAGATTGGAGTTAGGATCCTAACCCATTTGTTGAGAGAAAAATTCTTAAAAAAATCCATAAAACCTAAGGTTTAATCAAAATCATTGCATAATCTTGCTTTCAAGTCTTTGCATCACTTGTTTGTCAAACAAAAATTCAAAACTCTAACATTTTTTTGCAAGACACTAAAAAATAGAAAAAAGTTCTTTGTTTATTTTGCCAACTTGTTCAATGCAACTAACGTCTGGAAGGCACGTTGGAATGGCGGAACAAGCTGAACATCAAGAGCATGAGATGGGTCACCAACCAATTCCGTCAGATGGTCATCCGTTGTTTGAGTCAGAAGTGCAAGAGGTCCCTCAACCATCTTCTCCTTGTGATGTTGAACAACTCTTTAGAGAGTTGTCTCTATACCAACTTAGAAACCTACGCCCGCATACAATCCATGGTGAAGGGCAGAATTGCCTTAGATCAGGCTGAAGCCAACCAGGTTGCCTCATCTCCTTGTCCTCTGGTTCGACCACCACTCATTCAATCACCCTTTGTTCAACCACCTATGATTCAACCATCATTAGCACAACCATCTATAGTTCAACCATCTGTGGTTTAACCATTATTTGTTCAACTACCCTATTTTAACCATGTTGCTCCCCTGACCCACCAAGTCATGGGACAATCTTCAGTAAATTTGCCAAGTCATGCTCCTCAATTCCAGAACCATGCATTTAACCACATACCCCCACCAATAAACCAAGAACCTGCTCTCACCTAGGCAATCATGGATCAGCTCACACAAATGAATGAATGTTATGAAGAGCTGAGATGTCGCTTGGACTCCAAGTCAATTCCTGAGATCTCTATTCCTTCTATGCCAGTTCTCCACCTGCCACCTTCTGAGCTACCAGTTTATCGCCGCTACAATGGTACTGGCAATCCTTTTCTCCACCTTAAAGATTTTCTCTATGAATCCTCATTCTGGAAAAATGATCGTAGGGTTCTTGCTTTCTTATTCTGCCGATCACTAGAAGGGTCTGCATTGGAATGGTTCTACTCACTCAACTCCTTTGAGGCAGGAGACTTTGATATTGTCAAAACCAAATTCTTGCAAAGATACAGAGACCGGGTGGCACCAGCATGCTCCATTACAGACTTGATTGCTGAAAAGATGAAGCCTGAAGAGGACTTCATAAAGTTTGTTGATCGCTGGAGGGGAATGGCAGAGAAATTGACAGATGTTACTTCTGAAGGGGAACAAGTGAAAATGCTTATTGGGAACACTACACCAGCTCTGAGGAATGTATTGATCATGCACCGTCCTACCACCATGAATGAACTCTATGTCAGTGCCCGATACTTGCAAGCCCACTTCAAAGATGCCACGATGATAAACCCTTTTAATCCCAAACCTAGAAACTTCAGAAAAACCCCCTCTGCACCAGTTGGTCCTACAACCGAGGGAGTGGTCAACAACGAAGCTATAAACATTGTGGGGAACCATGGAGGGAACCGTCAAAACCAGTTCATAAACCCACCACAGAACCTTTCCTATTACCCCCTCAACAACAGGTTAGGCCACCACAACCACGACAACCACAACAACCCCCTCAACTAGTAGCACAACCCCAGCAACCTCGTCAACCTACCTACAATAGGGCATCGCCACCACCCAATCAGGAACCAAGAAGGGAAGGTCCTAGGAGAGAGAACTACCAACAACTCCCTTACTCCTTGACCGACTTCAATGTACTTATGGCAGAAAAAAATTGGAATTGCCCAAGGAAAGAGAGGTTTGGCCAACAAATGTAGATATGTCCCGATACTGTGCTTACCACCGGTGTCCTGTCACACTGTTGAAGTGTGTTTTCAATTCAAAGATTACATCCATGATCTGAATGACCAAGGCAGGATGGATTGAGCCTAAATGGGAAAATGCATACAGGCAATGAAGGCTAGGCAGCAGCAGCGGCAGCGTCCACCGGTTCAACCTCAACAACAACCCGGCTTGGAGATTGTCTAGAATCCACTCCCATTACATGCTCCCTCTCCAGCACCGGCACCAGCACATCCAAACCCAAGAATTGGTCTAGTACACTCCATTGTCCAGGGAGATGCCAGCCATGCTCAAGGTTGGCAACTAGAAAACCAAAATCCAACCATGTCGGTCAACCTAGCTAGGCCTCCTGCTAGGAATCCTCCTAGACAAATAATCTGTGCACCTTCTACTCCACAACCCCCACCTAGTTCAATAACACAACCACTGGCTGCCACTTCTTCTCGCCAACTCATCATTAGGCCAGCCCCTTCCTTAACTACACCTCCTCCAACCATTGCTACACACCGGCCCTTGCTCATCCGACCACCACAATCACCACCAAACTTGAACCCCCAGCCTATGAGCTCTGTCACTCCAAAACCCCAACCTATCATAACACCAACCCCACAACCTACCACATTACCAACACTTTCATTAAACTTATCAACCACTCCTGCACCCCGGCCTCTTCTTATCAGGCCACCAGTATCACCATCACTGCCACCTCCAAATCCAACCCCTCTATCAACCAACCCAATCATCCCAAAACCACCAATCCCATTGCCTACCATACCTGCACCTACACCACCTATTCCACCACAACCCACCCCAGTTAACCCATCACCTCTACCTAACCGCCAAATAGCCCTGGTGCTTCGGAGTGGGAGGATGTTCCAGGAGCTCTTTTCCCAAGCCGGTACTCAACCGCAGGATCCAGTGGAGGAGGAACAAGTAGAAGAACCATTGCTGGGCACGGCGTATGATTTGTTGAAACATTTAGATAAGACACCAGCCCGTATTTCTATACTTGAGTTGATCAAAAGATCAAAGGTGCACCAGGAGATTCTACAGCAGTATTTGTAAAGGGTCATGGTGATTGAAGATCTCCCACCTGACAAGATCACTACAGTGTTAGCCCCTAGAAGTGAGCACCCAACACTCACTTTCTCTTAGGAGGAATTAGCAGATCCAGAGGTCAGGAAATATGCTTTGCATGTGGCTGTTATCATATGCAATGTCGAAGTGAAATCATGTTTGGTTGACATAGGAGCTTTTGTCAACGGTATGCCGCCAGAAACTTTGCAGTTGTGCGGCATTTCTGAACAAGAAATCAATCCATCTTGTGCCATGGTGACGGCCTATGACAACTCTAAGAAGTCTGCACATGGGGTGGTCACTTTAGAAGTCAAACTTGGACCATGTACGGTCACAACGGAGTTTCATGTTCTAGAATTGGATCCAACTTTTCGGGCTATACTTGGGAGGCCATATCTGGAAGCAATAGGAGCCGTGGCTTTAACAAACCACCAATGCATAAAGTTTCTATTTAAAGGACAAGTGGTCAAGGTGACTAGCATGTCTATAAGGGATGAGATGAATGATGCTTCTTTGCCCTTAGGACTATCAGTACAGCCCCAAATCTCAGTGGGAGAATTGCCAGAAGTCAGATGCATGACCGCCTCTCTACCTGACACAGTAGGATGGCGGATGATAATGAAATTGGGCTATCAGCCTGGAAAAGGTTTAGGCAAGGATCTTCAAGGGATCACTCAGCCGATTCAAACTGAGAAAAGGCCACGCAGGTAGGGGTTGGGATACAAAGAGGATTCCATCCCAAGGAGGATCTTCCAGCCAGGATATGCCATGGGACTCCAAACATTCTTTATCAAAGGGGAGACCATGATGATGGCTGAAGATGACAAGAGTTCCATGATAGCTGTCAAGAGAAGGAAAGCTCTAGATGAAGAAGAAGAAGACTTGGAAGATATATGCTTATCTTTGACTCGTTTGTTCTCAAGTGGGGAAGAGCACCAGAAACCACTCAAGGGCAAACCAATCATGGATCATCTAGTTAAGTATGCCATCCAAGTCAGAACCATTCCACGAGGCCCAAATACAACAATCTCATGTTTGAAACTCGTACCATTGTTTTTAGATCTTTTGGATGGGCACCCGGGCCCACTTACCCACTTTGGGCCCATGTGCCCTCTTAAGCCTTCTATTCTCACTGGGCTCGCTTGCCCATTTACTTCCCTCATCAACTTTAGAACTGAGGGTTTTTTTCAGCATGGGCTCACATGCCCATCCATTTCTAAGATCGGGTCCACGTACCCGTTTACTTTTTTCATCAGTTTTGGACCCATGTGTCCACTTTCTGTTACCATTGGGCCTACGAGCCCCTTTTTCCCATTTTTCTTTAAGTTTTTCTTTCTATTAATTCAATCATATTCTAGTAAATCCTGAGTCATGCTGACTCATTCTATCTTTTTACTTGAAATTCTCAAAAAAAGTCTTTTTTGAAGCTCACATTTCCATCGAGAAGACGTCTCTACTCGTCCCAAAGGGTGCTCCCAATCAGGGATCCCCCTTTTCTGAATCATTGATCGATTTACTCGATCCTCCCTCCATTGTAAATACCACCTTTCCAGCTTTATCTTCAGTTGGTCAAGTTAGGTTAGGAAATAGGAATGTTAGAGGTAAACGAGTTCCAAATAGGTATCTGCATCAATTGGCAAAGAAATGCGTAGAGTGTGCAAGGCTGCCAAACTTTTTAAAGAATACCATCCAGCTAGATGAAATACGATATGAGGATGAGCATAACATAGATTATACTTTGGGAGCATATGAGGTAGTATCAGAAAAGGATCCTGAATTTGAGGATGAAATTGAGGACTTGGCCGATGCATATGCATCTGGGCTTAAAAGATTTGAAGAACCATCAGCCACAGGTAATGAGCTAACCAAGGAATTGAATTTAGGAACCCTGAAAGATCCTAAGACTATCCTCATCAGTGCAAACCTCACTCCCTCAGAAGAACAACGTTTGATCAAAGTTTTGGAAGAATATAAGGACACGTTTGCATGGACATATGATGACATGCCAGGATTAGATAATTCATTGGTTGAACATAGATTAACCTTGAAACCTAGAACTACCCCGGTTAAACAAAAGCTCAGGAAATTCCACCCTGATATTGCACTCAAAATGAAAGAGGAGGTCGACAAACTACACCAAGCAAAATTTATTAAAGTCGTCCTATATCCGCAATGGGTGGCTAACATAGTCCCTGTTATGAAGAAGGATGGACGGGTTCGGATTTGTATAGATTTCAGGGACTTGAACCAAGTGTGTCCAAAGGATGATTTTCCTTTACCTCATATCGATGTTTTGGTTGATAACACAGCTGGATTTGAAATGCTTTCATTCATGGATGGCTATTCTGGATACAATCAAATCCAGTTAGCTGAGGAGGACCAAGAGAAGACCTCGTTCACTACACCTTGGGGAACATATTGCTATGTTGTCATGCCCTTTGGGTTAAAGAATGTTGGTGCTACATATCAGAGGGCTATGATGACTATCTTTCATGACATGATGCACACCCTTGTAGAGGTGTATGTGGATGATTTGGTTATCAAATCCAAGAGTCGGGAAGATCATTCTGAAGTGCTAAGGAAAGTCTTGCAACGAGCTAGAGAATACAAGCTGAAAATAAACCCTAAGAAGTGCACATTTGGAGTTTCATCAGGAAAGCTACTTGGGTTCATAGTAAGCAAAAGGGGCATAGAGATCGACCCAAACAAGGCCAAAGCAATTATTGGTATACCTCCTCCGAAGAATATGAAAGAGCTTCGAGGATTGATTGGGATGCTACAATTTGTCCGCTGGTTTATCTCACAACATTCCCAAAGGTGTAAACCTTTTTATGAGTTAACCAAGACAGGGGTCGAGTTTAAATGGGATTCGAAGTGCCAGGAGGCGTTTGATGGGTTGAAAGTATACCTGGCAAGTCCCCCTGTACTTAGACTACCGATTCCCAACAAGCCCTTGGTCTTCTACATTTCGGTTCTTGATAACTCTCTTGGGGCAGTCCTTGCACAAGTTGATGAAGAAGGGAAAGAACGAGCTACTTACTACTTGTCTAAGATGTTTGATGCTTGTGAGCTGAAGTACACTGTGGTAGAAAAGACCTGTGCTGCTCTTGTTTGGGTGGTTTAGAAACTCAAACATTATTTTCTTGCCCACCAAGTCAAGCTCATTGCTCGTATCAATCCCATTAAGTTTCTGTTAGAGAAGACAGTTTTGACTAATCGGTTAAGGCGATGGCAGAGTTTTTTATCCCATTTTGATATCACTTATGTCCCACAGAAGGCAATCAAGGGCTATGCTATTGCTGAACACCTTGCCCATCATCTCATACCCGTCTTTGACCCAGTCCGGTCGGAGTTCCCAGATGACGAACCAATGTCAGTCCAATCTTCCAATCTTTTGACATTATATTTTGACGGGGCTCTGAACTCTTATGGTAGAGGGATAGGTATTGTCCTTCTATCACCTGAAGGTGTCACCATTCCACAGGTTTTTTAGCTTAACTTTCCAGCAACTAACAACATAGCTGAGTATGAAGCCTTGTTGGCCGGGCTGGAGGCCGCTCATTTCTATGGTGCCACCGAACTGAGGTGATAGGTGATAGTCAATTGATCCTACGCCAAGTCCTATCTAAATATCAAACTTCCCATCCAAACCTCAAACCCTACCAGGAGCTCACCACCTGCTACATCAAGCTATTCTTCAAACTCACCTTTGTCCATGTCCCCCGTTCTCAGAATATCCTCGTCGATGCCTTATCTTCACTAGCTTCATCTCTATCTGTCCCGCTAGGCAGGCAAGTGAGAACTATCCACATCTGTAAGAGAACAATTCCAGCAATTGAGGATGGACGTTTTCTGAAGGTTAAGGAGAGATTCAATAGAAAGGAATACTTGGAACATAAAGAAGAAATCTCCTTAATTGAGTTGGAAGAATTAGAAGAAGGTGAGAGACCTTGGTATGACGAGATTGCGAGGTATTGTCAAGATCAGTCATACCCACCTAGATCAACCACCAAAGAAAAGAAGGCAATTAGAAGAGTATCCCAGAGGTATACAATCCTAGGAGGAGTGCTCTACAAGAGAAGCCTAAGTGGATTCTTACTCAGGTGTCTTGATGAAGAAGAAGCTGAGTTGGTGCTGAAAGAAGCACATTCTGGAGTTTGTGATGGTCATGTGAATGCCCAAGCCCTTGCTAAGAAAATCATCCGACAAGGGTATTATTGTCCAACTCTAGAAGAAGACTACTCCATCTTTGTCCGGCACTGTCATTCATGTCAACTCCATGCTGACAAGATTCACTCTCTCGCATCTTCCCTCCTTTCAATTCATGCCCCATGGCCTTTCGCCATGTGGGCTTTTGATATCATCGGCCCCTTGAGTGACCTCAACTCTGAAATACGCTCAAAATCATTCATTCTGATGACAACGGAGTACTTCACAAAGTGGGCTGAAGCGGAAGCATTCGTGGAGATTAAAGCGTCAACAATCTGCTCCTTCATCAAGCGCAACATCTTGGCAAGGTTCCGGATACCCAACGACATCGTCACCGATAATGGGCCACAATTTCTCTCTCAAGATCTGTGTGATCTTTGCAACAGGTATCGCATTTCATTACATCATTCATCACCATACTATCCTCAAGCAATGGTCAAGCAGAAGCCACCAATAAAACCTTAATCAAAATCATCAAGAAATCTTGTAAGTCTAGCAAGTTTGCCGATTGGCCTGATAAGATTGTAGATGCTCTATGGGCTTATCATACTTCTGTAAGGACTCCCACTGGACAAACCCCATATGCTTTGGCATATGGGATGGAAGCAGTGGTCCCTTAAGAAGTATTACTGCCATCTCTTCGAGTTCAGCTCAACAGGAATATTCCTGTTGATGAGAGACGAGAATCTCTCCTTGCACAGCTTGAACTCTTGGATGAAAGAAGGCTAGCCGCCGCCGAGCATGCCCGGACTTATCAGAATAGACTTAAAAGGTTTTATCAAAAGAGGGTGGTTGAGAGAAAATTCAAGATCGGTGAGATGGTAGTCAAACGCATATTCGTTAAGCCAGGGGGTCCCCACTCCAAGTTGCAACCTAACTAGGAAGGGCCTTTTGTAATCACTGAAAAGTATCCAGGTAATGCATATGAATTGACTAATGCAGATGGAGAAAAATTGAATCATCCTTGGAATGGAGTTTTCCTTAAAAGTACTTTCTATAAAAATGGAGAAACTATTGGTACAATCTCAAGTCATCGATCCTAGGTTGTTCGTAAGAAGTCAAGAGTAGGTACCATCCTACACACCACACTTCCCGATCCTAGAATCCAGACAACCCGACACTTACGAAAGGCAAGGCAGAAATCTAGAAATGGAAGGAGTACCATTACCCTATTCTTTTCTACTCGGTTCAAGATAGGAAGAGAAGATTAGAGAGGGGTAGTATCGAAAACACTCGCCACCCTAGTAGGAGGCCGTCTCAGAGGGCGCAAAAGGGTGCCAAAAGATGGGCAATGAACCCCTCAGGTTAGAAAAAGAAAAATGATCAACCTGTGTGAATGAGTACCCAGAATGATAGTCAAGGCAAAAGGCACTAAAAGATGGGCAATGTCACCACGGGTCAAAAAAAAACCTGTCCAAATATGTGCCACATAGAAAAGAGCAAAAAAAAAGAAGGAAAAACCCAAAGAGGCATCTACCACTTGAGTCTTGACAAGCTCCAAAGACTGATGAACTATCTCAAAATACCAACATTTTCTCCACAAAAAAGTGAATATTTCCAAAATCTAAAAAAAGAATATTTCAAAAAAGATAAAAAAAATGAATATTTTAAAAACCCAAAAAAGAAAGAATATTTCAAAAAAAGACCAAAAAATTGCATATTTCAAAAAATTTTAAAAAAATTGAATACTTTTGAAAATCCAAAAAAAAATGAATATTTTTAAGAAAATCCAAAAAATGCATCATCAGCTCAGTCATGATCATTGCCTTAGTTGCATCCTTGTTTATTTGACTATGAAACATATTTTCATTCCTGTATTACATATCCATTTTTTATTTATTCCACCTGGTTAAGAAGGCTCTTCCCTTTGACCTAAGTCAAAATTGACCATAATGGGCAAAGGGATGAGTCACGGTGAAGATCTAATCCCCTTTCTATCAAGTGTTTCAGGCATTTTAATGTTGGAGAGGAGAGGATTCACACCACGGCAGGTAAGTTCTCTCAATTCTTACCCTATTTCATTTTAGTCATTTGTTTTATTCTACTTTGTTAAGAAGGCTCCTCCCTTTGACTCAAAATCAAGGCAAACGGTATACAGGCAAAGGGATGAGTCATGATGAAAATTTAATCATCTTTGTTAAGTGTTTTCAGAAGCTGAAGAAGCAAAAGAGAAGGCCCATCAGGTACATCTTTTTGCAAAAAAAAAGCCTCAGGGCGCATATGCCCTCACCTGGGGGCACATAGCCAGGTGTCCCACCCCAAGGCACATGGCCAACAAAATTTGAAAAATTTAGAAAAATCTCAAAAAATCAGAAATTGTCCATAATATTAAGAATGACATTTTTACTAAAGAAACAATCATCAAAAACATTGTTTTGACTTCTAAATGATGGTTTTAATAGTAAAAACTTCGGTTGTTCATTTCAGGAACAATATGCTTCCTATGACAATTTTCGTCTATTGGGTACTAACCAGAAATGTGCAGGCAACCTTTTAAGTCCTAATAGGTGAATTGGTGAGATCAGTGTTCCCCAAGGAATGTCATGCCAACCTTGTGGCGAAAAGAGAGGAAGCGCCACCTAGTTAAACATCATCGTGGTGTTGTATTCCGTCAAAAAGCAAGATAAGGATGGACCAGAGATGTTGATGAATCAAGCGGTCGATGCACTATGCCTGAAGACATTCTCATCAATCTCACATCATCACTATCATTCCATTTTGCACTTCACATCACTCCTACCATTTATCATTTAGTTATGTTAGGTCCATTGGATATGTATTATATGCATTGATGTTGAAGACCATGAGTGTGAAGATGATTGGGCCCGAGGTCCCCTTCAACAAAATCTACGATGGCTTGGTCATTTCTTCACACTCACGGATAAGCCAAAATTGAACATTAGAGGGATGATGGTTCCTAATCAGGTGTCTTGACCTCTAATAGACAATCTATATCTTCAACTATTTTCTACATAATTTTCTATGTTTTCACATCCATCTTATTTTCATTCTTCATCATTACCAAAGCTATCCCATCATGTTTTATTCTTTCCAATTTTATTCCATCATGTTTTATTCTTTTCTTTCTTTTATTCCACTATCTTTTATTTTATCCCACCGTGTCATGTTTGTCACACCATTGTTTCTTCTGTCCCTTCATTCTATGTTAGTCCCACCATTATCTTTCATTCCCACTATGGCTTAAAGTCTGTCTTGTCATTTTTCCGAATACCGGGTTTTTTGCCAGAGCATGATTCATGGTTTTTTACGATACCCGAGCAATTTTGTTATGCTTAAAACGAACCCTTTTAGAATTTGAGATTATTCAACTCAGAATTAAACTGAGTATTTTGGTGAAACTTGAATGAACTTGAGATTTAAAATATGATGGATTGGTATTCTTTTCGTTTTAAAATCAATTTCTCTTTTACAAACTTTAGCCCATCACAGTACAAGAACACCGCAAAGTTCGGGTTGCTGGTTGATGATGAACCTACGAATTCGAGGACTCCTCACCACACTGAGGGTTGGCTACATCCTTTATCCTTTATCTTTTATTTTTCATCTCTCGTGCCAATGTCATGCCTTTTACCAATCAGTTATATGAGCTTTTGATAGAACATGAAAGTGATCTAGAATACTTAGAGAGATTCATTTTGCTGGATCGGGTAGATAAGTGTGTCTATATCTACACCTTGATGCCACCTTTTCAGTCCATCACCATTCCATTCTACTACATTCATCTACTCTCACTTTCATTCTATTACAGTTCACTCCGAATCACTCCGCTTCATTCCATGCCATTCTCTTACAAAGCCGACATCAAGGCGAGGCAAGCTGTAGACACACCAAATTCGCCTAATTTAAAGCATAAAACTCATGTTTTCTAGGGTAACATGTATAATTGACCTTAGAATGATGTCGGGTCTTTTAAAGTTCATTTGGAGCTTCGTCGAACGAAATCGGATGTTTTCCACAAAAAACCATAATTTTCGAGCGAAAGCCACACGTAAATCGTGAAACACAGAAATTGGCTGAATGACCAATGCCTAATGATCATGCATTGAATGTTATGGTCAGTTTCACACTCCGGACAAGTTTTGTTGCATACCATGCCTTTCCAGTTTGCCGTCGGAGTCATTTTGACCAGTATCGGATCTTCTGTTCACTGTCCCATATTACGGACAAAATTATGAAGTTTTGGAGGGTGTTATGTCTTATCCAATTCTATATAAAGCTTCTTCGGTCTTTTATCTTTCCAACGCAACAAACGGCATCGAATTCCGAGTTCGGGAGTGTCTGCAATGGCTTCCGGAAGAAGGACGCGCAAAAATAGTCCCATGCACCCGGGTCCCTGGTCACATGCGCCCAGAACCCAGGGCAAGTGCCCATGCACCCTACCCCTTGTAGACACGCCAAATTTGCCTAATTCAGAGCATAAAACTCATGTTTTATAGGGTAACACGCATGATTGATCATATGATGATGCCGGGTCCTTTTAAGTTGATTTGGAACTTCGCCGAACGAAATTGGATGTTTTCCGATGTTTTCCACAAAAAGCCGTAATTTCCGAGCGATAGCTGCACTTAAATCGTGTGAACATGGAAATTGGCTGAATGACCAATGCCTAATGATCATGCATTGAAGGTTATGGTCATATTCACACCCCGAACAAGTTTCGTTGCATTCCGTGCTTTTCTGGTTTGCCGTCGGAGTCATTTTGACCTGTATCGGATCTTCTGTTCACTGCCCTAAATTCCAGATAAAATTCTGAAGTTTTGTATGATGTGATGGCTGATATGATGTTATAGAAAGCTTCTTCGGCTTGTTATCTTTCCAACGCAACAAACGGCATCAAATTCCGAGTTCGGGAATGTTCGCAATGGCTTCTGGAAGAAGGACGCGCGAAACCAGTCCCATGCGCCCGGGTTCCTGGTCACATGCGCCCGGGACCCGGGGCACGTGGCCATGCGCCCTACCAGTGAGGCACGTGGCCTTGTGCCCTCACTTGAGGGCACATGCGCCCCACCTTTGAGGCACGTGGGAACCAGTTTTTCACCCGGACTCTACCGCTCAACCGACGAACCGGATAAGGTCAAAATTTTCGGAGAAGATAAGATGTGCCCCCCTGGGGGGCGCATGCGCCCTTCAGTGGGGCGCATGCGCCCTGCACCAGGGCGCATGTGCCCAGGGGTGGGGCGCATAGACCCTATTTTTTAGCTCCGATAAGACCTTCTGTTCTCCTATAAATTAAATCCGATTCCGGTCGTTCCAAAGGGATGGGCACGACTCCCCAGGCATCTCAAGACGTCCTATCACCCTCCTGCATAGATTTTATGATTTTTAGAGAGAGAATTTCGAGTTTTTAGAGAGAGAAAAGTCGGTTCAAGAGAGAGGAAGGTTGTTCTGCAGGTGATCAGCCATGTCTCTCTTCCTCGGCCTCTACAGCAGTGTGTGGACGTCTGCTGCCTGAGCTCTCTTCATCAAAGTTCTTCCTCTCCAAGTCTTCTTGAGTTTACAATCTACGGCACTTGATTCAGAGGTCGGGGCTGGTCGTGACAAGCGCATAAGCAAAGTCGCGCCTGGCAGATCCTGGACTGCTGCTCGGCTTTTTCAACAACACAGATTTGGCTATATCTTCCTCTATTCAACTCAGAATCTTTCAGTTCTTTTTCATATCTCTTTGTTTTGTGATTATAAATCCTCCTATCATTTTTTTACATTTTTTTGCATTACTTTTACTCTGTTAATCCGAAAATAAAAAAAGGGGGTTAGAGATAACCCGAATCCGATCAGTTTCTGGTCAATTGTGTGTTTTATGTTATTCTCTTTACATATACTCCACTTTGTCTAGTTCTAATTGTCTATTTCACTTGTTTATTTGTCTAGTTTCATAGAATATCAAGCACCCACGCGTTGAGGACTCTTCTTCATCGGCCGGTCGAAGAAGGAGAAGCTTAAACTCACACTCTTCACGCTAAGGTACACACGGTCAATTTTAATTCTATAAATCGGAACCCACGGTTCCTGGCGACCACGTTTATTTCTTCTCACCTTCCTCCCACATGACCCGAACCATCTCTTTGGTGATCGAGCGACGCCAAGGGATGAAAGTTCGGGGATCAATGTGAGTGTGGGACCGAGGTGAGAATTGCTTTCCAAGTTTTTATTCCTTTCTTTTCTCATCCCCTCTTGAGGTGACGATCTAGGTTCACGGACTTCCCTGAAAAGGAGAGGACCGCGTCGAATTTTCAGAGTCGACACCCCTGAGGCACGTGACCTTGTGCCCTGACTTGAGGGCACATACGCCCTACCCTTGAGGCACGAGGGAACAAGTTTTTCACTGGGACTCTATCGCTGAACGGATCGATCAAGATAAGACCAAAAATTTCAAAAAGATGCCATGCGCCCTCAGGTGGGGGCACATGCACCCAGCACCAGGGCACATGCGCCCTGGGGTAGAGCACAAGGTCTCCTATTTTGTAGTGTTGATCGCGACAGTTTTCTCCTATAAATAAACTCCGATTCCGGTCATTCCAAAGGCATGAGCACGACCCCCCAGGCATCTCAAGACATCCAAGCTCCATCCTGCATTGATTTTGTGATGTTTAGAGAGAGAATTTCAAGTTTTTAGAGAGAGAAAAGTCGGTTCAAGAGAGAGGAAGGCTGGTCTGCAGGTGATCTATCAGGTCTCTTTTCTTCGGCCTCTACAGCAGCGTGTGGACGTCTTCTGCCCGAGCTCTCTTCATCAAAGTTCTTCCTATTCAAGTTTTATTCAGTTTAAAATTGACGGAACTTGATTCAGAGGTCAGGGTTGGTTGTGACAAGCGCAGAAGCAAAGTCGTGCCTGGCAGATCACAGACTGCTGCTTGGCTTTTTCGACAACCCAGATTTGGCCATATCTCTCTCTACTCTACTCAGAATCTTTCTATTCTTCTTCCTATCTCTTTATTTTATGATTATCCATCCTCCTATCATTTTTTTCATTTTTTTTCAATAGTTTTAGTTTATTAATCCGAAAATAGAAAAAGAGGGGTTAGAGATAACCCGAATCCGGTCAGTTTCTAGTTAATTGTGTGTTTCATGTCATTTTATTTACATATACTCCACTTTGTCTAGTTCTAATTGTCTTTTTCACTTGTTTGTTTGTCTAGTTGCACAAAAAATTAAGCACCCACGCGTCGAGGACTCTTCTTCATCGGCTGGCCGAAGAAGGAGAAGCTTTAACCCACACTCTTCACGCTAAGGTACACACGGTCAATCTTAATTTCATAAATTGGAACCCGCGGTTCCTAGTGACCACATGTATTAATTTTCTTCTTCTCACCCTCCTCCCACATGACCCGAACAGTCTCTTTGGTGATCGAGCGACGCCAAGGGATGAAAGTTCGGGGATCAATGTGAGTGTGGGACCGAGGTGAGAGTTGCTTTCCGTGTTTTTCTTCTTTCTTTCTCATCCCCTCTTGAGGTAACAATATGGATTCATGGACTTCCCTAAAAAGGAGAGACCTTTTCGAATTTTCAGAGTCGACAAAAACCATTCAAGTGTCCGGTCTCTAGCGATATCCACATGATCTACTTCAATAGACTACTTCTCCCTTCCTTTAGGCCTCCAGAAACCTTTCAGATCCAAGCTTGACCATGGGAGATCACCTTTTAGATGAGAGAGTATGAAGATAGGATGCTTGGGACGTGCTCCATCCCTATGGCTTGTTAGGGTTTGGCTTCATAAGCCATTTATATATAAAAGATGGAATTTTTCACAAAAATCTAAAACTTCTATAAAACTACGTCCATGCCCTCATCTTATTGACCAGATCTATTGTGTGTGACCCACTAGGCCCAATAGTCAATTTGGTTGAAGCCTTAATTAATTTAAAAGAACAATTCCTTTAAATTAAATCAAAACTGTTATCTGATAATAGTTTTTATGGCATTCTGATCATAAAGGGTACAAGACACATTCTATGATCCCAAATGACTTTGGGGAGTTAAATAACACCCATTGAGAATTTTCATCATCAATTACCACATGGATTTAAATCCTCGTTCATACAATGTCCCAGTCGGTCAGGGGTTCGGCATTGATTGTCAACCCTTAAATATTCCAACTCTATGAGATCCTATACTCTGGTTCGGATCAATTAGAAAACTCATTTTCCAATTATCCTAAGAACCTTGGCAAGGGATTTAGAGTACTTTCCCATAGGACATTCTCTCTCTCCTACCGAGAGTGAACGATCCCTTGTTGTCCACTCAATTGCCTCCACCGGGTTTCTCTTGCACCCAATACATCAACTATACTGGACCATCAAGATGGTGATCCATAAGTTAATAATCAAAGTACAAGATATATCTGATAAGACATCTTTGGTGACTTAGGTCAAATATCCAACCGTGTTATTGAGATGTAAGAATAACCTGATAGACAGTTCAGTAAGATATTGATCAGGTTTTTCTAAATTGGTCAGTTCAGTGAACTCATTCCACTAATGAGCACCAATGTGTGTATTGTAAGCACCCGGAACGGGACATCCGCGGATCTCCCCCTCCCAAAACCCTTACGCCCGCCTCGGTGTGTGTCGGTGGGTGGTGTGTTATGTAGGTGTGGTCGCCAGGAACCAAAGGCTCCAAAATATGGTGGAATGAAAGAAAATGAAATAGAAAGATGACCGTCGTACCTCCGGAAGCGGGGAGATTGTTGAGTTCCGACTTCTCCTCTCTCGGCCGGCCGAAAGAAGAGAGCTTTGTGAATCCTTTGCCTTCAATCCGGTTGAAGCTCTGCCTCGATCGGATTTACCTAAGAATGTCCATAAGAAAACATGTAGACAAGTGAAGGTTTCATTAGTTCTAACGAAAGCATAGTATCGTGCTCAAATTTAGATTCAAACATGCAAATGGGAAGAGACTAACCGGATTGGGACGAGATCCCAACCCCTATTTTTGATAGGTTTTAAACATATATGAAATGCAAAAATGCTCTAAGACATGCTAAATAACATGATGATCAATGCAAAAGCGAAAAAGGGAGAAAAGAACTCGATTAAACGGGCGATCGGACTTCGAAAACGACGAAACAAACTTCTGCCCTTCCTGGTGCCCTATATAGGGCGCCGGGGAGCAGGTGCCCCTTTATGGGGCGCGTTGACCAAGGTCAAAGCGCCACGTATACGGGGCACTAGGTCCGGTCCGACAGATTTTCTTCTTCTCTTCGCGACGCCGCTCCGGAGTCTTTGGGTGGCTTCCGGGACGAAGTAAGAGCTCCTCCTTGTAGACAATATGCAAATAAAGCTAGTGGAAGGTGGTTTGGGTGCTGGATGTATGAGGAGAGTCGGATAGGGGCTCTCAAAGTTGGATAAAAATCATATTTTTGGGTGACAGAAACAGAAGGTTTTAGGGTTTTTGGTGGAGGATTTTGGATCGATTTGGAGGCTTTAGGAGAGTGAATGTGGCTTAGAATCGTAGTGTTGGATGAGCTCTAGGGTGGCACGGAGTTTGAACCTCCTCCAAGCTCCAAATGGGGGTCTATTTATAGCCCAAAAGAGGGCACTTTGGCCATTTTCGAAAAACAGTGCCATGTGGCATAGCACCCTGTATATGGGGCGCCAACATCATGAGATATGTCAGGTCGACAAGACAAGTCACTGTGGGGGAGTCAAATCAACCATCAAATCAATTTAATTTGGATCCAGGTGCCCTGTATACAGGGCGCCTGGTGCCCTGTTTACAGGGCGCCTGGTGCCCTGTTTATGGGGCGCCTGGTGCCCTATAAGTAGGGCGCCAGGTGCCCTTATACACAGGGTTTTGCCCTCTTTGAAATGTGCAAAAGACCTTAATTTTTCCGGAAAACTCGGTTCTCTTGAAAGGTTACTCAAATATACTTCATGAAAACAAGAATTTAAGCTCTTCAACTAGGCCAAAATTGCGTGTCTACAGCTTGCCTCGCCTTGGCGTCGGCTTCGTAGGCCTCAATTAGGTCTTCAACATCTCAAATATTACTTATTTTGATAGATGCAATACTAAATGCAAGTCCTAATAGGGGTCGGGGTAGTCCACTTTTGTTTTTCAATTTTTGATTTTTTTGTTGTTTTTTTGCCTCCTCGAAGTGCCTGGGGATATGAAGTTGGTATGCCTTCTCCTATTCCTGCATCCACTTGAGAGAAGATATTAGAACTTTATTTTGGCTTAGTCCCTTGCAAGGAGAGGGAAAAGTTGCCTTAACCTTTTGTCAAGGGACATCGGCCTTATTAAGGTAAAGATAATAGAAAAACATAAGTATGCACAAAAGAAAGTATGCAAGACTGAAATTTAACATGAATGCAAAGGCAGCTAGCCAATTTAAGAAGCAAATTTTAGGTGTTTTGAAATTTTTGATTTGTTTAGGTTTTGATGGTTTTATAATGTTTTTGGTATTTTGGTATTTTTATGATTTTTTTGGTGTTTTGGATATTCTTTTTTAGGATTTTTGAAATATTTGATTTTTTTGTTTGGTTTGGTGTGAGGGACACGATTGTCTCATCCTTTGCTTTGCTTGCCGTAGGTGCTTCTCATTGTTACCTAAGGGTTAAGAGTAGGCATCACGTGTAAGAAAGTGCCTTGTCAGAGATCTTTTGACCTTCCGCCCTTGATAGGCTATGGCTCTTCTTGGACCTAGTCGGTCAACCCTATCCTTTGAGGTTAAAGAAGGAAGATGATTGGTGGTAAGTCCTTAGTAGAATTCAGGGATGTCGAACTTGTTTCTCTACTGGCGCCCGCACTGCCTTTTCGGGATTTGTCATCCTCGGGTCCTTCCTCCTAGCCCTTTTCTTTGATGGCCCGCATTTGGACAGGTCTCTTTTTCTTTTTTGCTTGATTTTGACCTGAGGGGTCATTGCCCATCTTTTGGAGCCTTTTTCTTTTGGACTTTTGTTGGTACACATTCAGACAGGTCTATTCTTTTGCTGACCTGAGGGGTCATTGCCCATCTTTTGGCACCTTTTATCTTAATAAGAAGTCAGACCTTCAGAGGCATTTTCCAACTAAGGCAATGGGCATTTTCGATACTCCTCATTCTAACCCCTTTTATCTATTCTGGACCAAAACAAGAAGAGAATGGGATTAGGTTGACCTTCCTTTGCCAAGCGTTGCCTAGCTCTCTCTCTGACTTCCGATCATCGGATCTCAAGACTAGACGTGTAGTGTGTGCAGTATGATGCCTATCCTTATTTCCCTAAGTGACAAGTTGGTGCACCGAACAAGTAAGCGTTAGATGCTATCATTATACTTCACACCTTTGGATTTTATAGATTTTTGTTTTTTTTGTGATTTTTATTTTAAGGAAAATATTTTTTTGAGGTATACACCATTCCAGGGATGAGCTAGTTCTTCTTCTTCTACATTAGTCAGCTTATATGAATTACCGGGATAAACAGCCGAAATTACATACGGACCCTCCCAATTAGGTTGAAGTTTGGAGCGGGGACCGCCTGGCTTAACAAATATTCTTTTAAGCACAACCTCACCGACTTCAAATTTTCTCTCCACCACCCTTTTCTTATAAAATCTTTTAAGTCTATTTTGGTAAGATCTAGCATGTTCGGCAGCGGCCAGCCTCCTTTCATCCAAGAGTTCGAGTTGCGCGAGAAGAGAATCTCAGCGTTCATCCATCGGGATATCTCGATCAATCTGGACTCGGAGGGAAGGAATGACTACTTCGTATGGAACTACCGCCTCCATCCCAAATGCTAAGGCATAGGGGGTCGACCCGTTGGGGTTCGAATAGAAGTGTAGTAGGCCCATAGAGCATCAACTAACTTATCTGGCCAGTCTGCGAACTTGTTAGACTTACAAGTCTTCTTAATGATTTTTATCAGGGTTTTATTGGTGGCTTCTGCTTGACCGTTGCCTTGAGGATAATATGGAGATGAATGATGCAATACCTGTTGCAAAGGTCACGCAGCTCCTGAGAGATGAATTGCGGTCCATTGTCGGTGATGATGTCGCCTGGGATCCCGAACCTGGCAATGATGTTGCGCTCGTTGAAGGTGCAGACTGTTGATGCCTTGATCTCCACATATGCTTCCGCTTCCGCCCACTTGGTGAAGTACTCCGTTGCAGTTAGGATGAAGGATTTGGTTTTGTTTGTGGAGTTTGGGTCAACGAGGGGTCCGATAACATCAAAAGCCCACATAGCGAAGGGCCATGGGGCGTGAATCGGGTGAAGGGAAGATGCGGGAGAATGAATCTTGTCGGCGTGGAGTTGACATTGATGACAGTGCCGGACAAAGATCGAGCAATCTTCTTCCAGAGTATGCCAATAATACCCTTGCCTGATGATCTTCTTGGCGAGGGCTTGAGCATTTACATGGCCTCCGCATGCTCCGGAGTGTGCTTCTTTGAGCACCAATTCAGCCTCTCCTTCATCTACGCATCTTAACAGAACACCGTCCAAGCTCCTTTTGTAAAGCACCCCGCCTAAGATGGTGTATCTCTGGGAGACTCTCCTTATGGCTTTCTTCTCTTCGGCAGTTGATCCTGGTGGGTACGTCTGATCCTGACGATGGTCGCAATCTCATGATACCATGGTTTTTCACCCTCTTCTAGTTCCTCCAACTCGACCAAAGATACTTCCTCCTTTTGCTCAATGTACTCTTTCCTTTCAAACTCTTCTTTAACCTTCAAGAATCGTGCATCTTCTACCGCCGAATGGTACGTCGGCGGACATAGATCGTCCTAACTCCGTACGCCTAGCGGGACGGATAGTGAAGATGCCGGAGAGGCAAGAGCATCGGCAAGAATATTTTGAGCACGAGGAACGTGAATGAATTCGAGTTTGGAGAATAGCTTGATGTAACACGTGGTGAGTTCTTGGTATGGTCTCGAGCCCAGGATGAGATGTGCGGTATTTGGCCAGTACTTGGCGGAGTATCAACTGACTATCTCCAATTACCCTTAGTTTAGTGACACCATAGAAGTGAGCGGCCTCCAGTCCGGCCAACAAGGCTTCATACTCAGCTATATTGTTTGTTGCTGGAAAATGGAGCTGAAAAGCCTGTGGAATGGTGACACCTTCGGGAGACAGAAGAACAATCCGTATCCCTCTACCCCGGGAGTTTAATGCCCCGTCAAAATATAGAGTCCACAGATTAGAAGATCGAATGGACATCAATTCTTCATCGGGAAAATCTGATGGATAGGGTCAAAGGTTGGGATAGGATGATGGGCAAGGTGCTCGGCAATTGCATAGCCCTTGATTGCCTTCTGTTGGGTGTAGGTGATGTCAAATTGGGAGAGAAAACTCTGCCAGCGCGCCAAACGATCAGTTAGGACAGATTTTTCAAGAAGAAATTTGATGGGGTTCATGCGAGCAATGAGATTAACCTTGTGGGCTAGAAAGTAGTGTTTGAGCTTCTGGACCACCCAAACCAGGGCGGCACAGGTTTTCTCCATGGTTGTATACTTTTGTTCACAAGGATCAAAGATTTTGGACAGATAGTATGCTGCTCGCTCTTTCCCTTCATCATCTACTTGTGCCAACACTGCTCCCAAGGATCCTTCCAAGATTGAGATGTATAAGATCATGGGTTTGCCGGGAACCGGAGGTTTGAGCACAGGTGGGCTTGACAAATACTTCTTCAAACCATTGAATGCCTCTTGACATCTCGAATCCCATCTGAATTCGGCCTTCGCCTTGGTTAACTCATAGAAAGGTTTGCACCTTTGGGAGTGCTGTGAGATAAACCGGCGAACAAACTGTAATCTACCAATTAACCCTCTCAGCTCCTTTAGGTTCTTTGGTGGAGGCATGTCAATAATGGCTTTGGTCTTGTTGGGATCGATTTCGATGCCTCTTTTGCTGACAATGAGCCCAAGTAACTTTCCAGATGATACTCCAAACACACATTTCTTGGGGTTCATCTTGAGCTTATATTCCCGGGCTCGTTGCAAAACCCTTTTCAATACCTCGACATGCTCCTCTTGGGTTCGAGATTTGACCACTAAATCATCCACGTACACCTCTACAAATTTATGCATCATATCATGAAATATCGCTACCATGGCCCTTTGATAAGTTGCTCCAGCATTCTTTAATCCGAAGGGCATGACGACGTAACAATAAGTTCCCCAAGGTGTAGTGAATGAGGTCTTCTCTTGATCCTCTTCTGCTAACCAGATTTGATTATACCCTGAGTATCCATCCATGAATGATAGGGTTTCGTATCCAGCTGTGTTGTCAACAAGAACATCGATATGGGGAAGGGGGGAATCATCTTTTGGACACGCTCGGTTTAAGTCCCTGAAGTCAATGCAAATTCGAACCTTTCCATCCTTCTTCATGACTGGGACTATATTTGCCACCCATTGTGGATAGAGGACGACTCTAATGAATTTTGCTTGGTGCAACTTATCGACCTCTTCCTTCATCTTTAATGCCACGTCTGGGTGGAATCTTCTTAACTTTTGCTTGACCGGGGTAGCCTCAGGTTTTAAAGTCAGTCGATGCTCTACCAATGACTTATCTAACCCCGGCATATCTTCGTATGTCCAAGCAAACGTGTCTTTGTATTCTTGTAATACCCCCATTAGATTTTGTTCTTCTAAAGGGGCGAGGTTGGCACTGATGAGGATATTCTTGGGATCTTCCGGTGTTTCGAGATTAAGCTCCTTAGTCGGTTCATCCACCATGACTGATGGTTCTTCGAATCTTCTTAAACCGGATGCATAGGCATCAGCCAAATCCTCCTCTTCATCCTCAGTGTCAGGATCCTTTTCTGATACAACCCCGTAGACCCCTAAAGTTGGATCAATATTGTTTCTCTCCTCATATCGAATTTCTCCTATCTGGATTGCATTCTCTAAATACTCCGGTAGCTTGGCGCATTCTAAGCTTTTCCGAGCTAACTGATGCAGATATCTTCCTGGAACTCTTCTACCTCTAGTTTTTGTTTTGCTTTTGCTGGAAACTAAACCTAAAGAAGGAGGTAAATAAGGAGGTGAAGAGGAGGTGGATGGAGTGGAATTTATTGACGAAGGGCAAAGGAGATCGATCAGAGATTGGGTGGCCTCCTGATTTGGGTCATCCTTCGGAGCGAGTTGGGACGTTTCTTCGAGCAAAATTTGGGTTGAGAAAATGACGTTTTTTTTTTTGATCTTTTTGAGAAGTACTAAACATAAACACAGAGGGGGTTTGGTTGGTTGTTGTTTCTAACGCGGGTTGGGATATTGACAGAGAGGGGAACAAATCAAGCAAAGACGGGTAAAGAGGGCATCCGTCTTTGCTATCTGGTGGAACTGACAATGGATTTGTCGGGAATGAGTCTGCTAGATCCGAGGAGATGACACTTGGTGAATGCCCTGGATTTTGACTGCTAGAAGGCTCGTTGCAGAACGATTCATCACTTGACCCTTCTTCAGAAAATAACCATGATACGTCAATATGTGTCTCATCCTCTTGGTTGCCCACCTTCTTCCTTTTCACTTGTTCTTGTGGTTCTTGCTCTTCAATCATTTGTATTGTTTCTCTCTTATCAAAGAACTTGGGCAGACATCCTCGGAAGTATTTTTGGCCAGCCTTTTGGCCATTATCACGTGTCCCATCATACCCTATCCCATTCCTTGACGTTGTCTTCACTAGCTGGATGGGTTCTGTGATGCCTTGCAGTTCTTTCCCCAGTCCTCGGCCTTCTTGATATCCCGTATTCTCCATCATACGCCACCCAAGGGTTTTGGCGTCATCTTTCTTCTTTCTCCAAACTTGCCTAGACTGTCTTTTATCCCTCGGCAGATCGAGGATTGTAAATACCGGTTGATTCGGCAAGCCAGAGGGGAGAGTAACCAAGCAATCCACGGGCATACTCACCACCTTAACAACTTGTCCCTTGAAGGGAAATTTGATGCATTGATGATTGGTTGAAGCTACAGCCTCCAATGCTTCCAGGTAAGGCCTTCCTAGGATGGCTTTGTAAGTTGGATCCATATCCAAAACATGGAAGTCGACAGTAACAACCCGGGGTCCGAGTTTGTCTTCAAGTGTGACCACGCCATGGGCGGGTCTCTTGGAATTGTCGTATGCTGTCACAGTGATTTGTGATGGCCGAATATCTTCTTCTGGGATTCCACACAACCGTAGTGTTTACGGTGGCAAGACATTGATAGATGCACCGATGTCAACTAGACAAGATTCAACATACGTTTCGTTAATACCGACAGTGACACATAGTGCATATTTTCTCGCTTCTGGTTCAGCCAATTCTTCTTTAGTGAAAATGAGAGCAGGGTGATCACTTCTCGGGGTTAAAACTGATGAAATCTTTTCTGGGCGGAGAAGTTCATTGACCATCACTCTTTGTAGATATTGTTGAAGAACTTCTTGATGAGCTTTGGACCTTTTAATCAGCTCTAGAATGGAAATCCGCGCGGGGGTTTTGTCAAGGTGCTTCAAAGAATTATAAGATGTTCCTGGCACTGGCTCTTCCGGGTGCTCTTCTTCTTCTTCTTGCGGTCGTCCTGGTTGACCGGCCTGGGGAAAAATTCTTTGGAACATACGCCCGCTCCTAAGCACCGTGGTGAGCTGGGGAGTTATGGTTGGTGTAGTGGAGGTAGACGGAGGGTTAGGTCGGATGATGGGAGGCCTAGGCAGGGGTGTAGTGATGATGGTCCGAGTTGTAGGGATACGGGTGGGTTGTGGTGGCATGGTTGCACGAGGTGGTACAATGATGGGTCCTAGTGGCGGTGGTATTTGTGGGGGCTCGACCGGGCGGATCAAGGTCCTACCCGGTTGGAGTTGTATGGCTGGTGGTGTTATGGTTGGTTGTGGTGGCGTGCGGATAATCGGCGGTTGGCTTCTTCTGGCGGGGATAACTCGTGGTATGGAGTGAACGGTTCGGTTAACGTGGTTTGGAGGGTTGATGTTTATGAAGGAAGCTGGTCCTTCGATCTGCCAATTCTGGCCTCTATCGCGGGGTTCATCGGTGGAGGTTAAGATAGGGTTCACCCTCTGGTTTTCTGGTGCTGTTGCATGTGCGTGCGCGGGTAGCGGGTTCTGAATAATTCCCAGGCCGGGTTCCTGTTGTTGTTGTCGAGCTGGTGCATGCTGTTGCTGCTGGGGCTGGTTCTTTACCGCCTTGATGTACTCGCCCATTTGACCCCAGTCAATACTTCCCTGCTCGTGGAGGTCATGGATGTAGTCTTTAAACTGAAAGCAGTTCTCCACTGTATGCCCTGGGTATCTGTGGTATAAGCAATACTTGTCCGTGTTGGCATTCTGCGGCCACTCCAACTTTTCTCTCGGCAATGAGATCTGCCCTGCCGCCATAAGAGCGTTAAAAATATCTACGAGAGAGTACGGTAATGGCGGGTAATGATTTCTCCTAGGCCCTGCTCTTCGTGGTACGTAGGTGGCGGGGGGAGGTGCCTGGTTGTAGGTGGTCGGTTGGCGGGGAGGTTGAGGTGCAAAGGTCTGTACGGCCAACTGCCGGGGTTGCTGGGGGACTGGTGTCTGTATTGGTTGTTGGTGATATTGGTTCGGTGCTTGGTGGCGGAAAGGTTGGGGTTGGATCTGGGGGCGAGGTGCCGGTTGGGTTTGGCGCGGGTTTCTATACTGGGGATTCCTGTATTGCTGTTGGTGGTTGATGGGCGGGTTCCCTAGGATATTGACATGTTCGTTGGTTACCACGCCTTCAGTCACGGGCCCAGCGGTGGTGGTGGTTGTTTTTTTGGTGACTCGGGGCCTAGGGTCGAAAAGGTTCATAATGGGAGAGTCTCGGAGTTGTGTTTGGATATACCGCGCTCTCTCGTAGAGTTCGCTCATCGTGGCAGGGTGATGTAATGCCAATACATTTTTTAAAGCGGGAGTGGCATTGGTGATGATCATCTTAACTTGTTCCGATTCGGACAGTGCATTTGTCAATCTTTCCGCCATTGCTCTCCACCTATCAGCATACCTGATAAAATCTTCATCGTTCTTCATCCTTTCAGCCATGAGGTCGGTGATGGAATATGTTGGTCCGACCCTATCTTGATATCTTTGCAAAAATTTGGCCTTGACGATTTCAAAGTTACTTGCCTCCGAAGGATCAAGTGAGTAAAACCACTCTAAAGCTGAACCCTCCAATAATCTTCTGAAAAGAAAAGCCAGGGCCCTTGGATCATTCTGCCATATTACCGACTCATACAGAAAGTCTTTGACATGAATGAAGGGATTACTGGTTCCGTTGTAGCGACGGTATACCGGCATCTCAGAGCGAGGTAGATGAAAAGTAGGGAGAAAAGGAAGAGAAATTTCGGGGGCTGCCTTGGCGTCGATCAAACGTCTGAGTTCTCTATATTGTTCGTCCATGCCATTGATTTTATTAATCATAGCTAGATCGACGAAGGTTCCCCAAGAGGAGGAGGAGGAGCGGGTGCTTGGTGCACCGGGATCGGGATTTGGTGGGCCGAAGTGACCGGATGAGAAGGGTATATTGGGGGATGCACCAAAGGGTGAGTAGGGTTGAGATGATTAGAAGAATAAACTGGTGGTCTAGAAGGGACAACAACATTCGTATTGGGGTGACCTAGATTAGCCACCGGATGAGGAGAAATTGGGGCTATGAGCCCGGTATGGGAATGGCCATGAGTGGGCACATTGGGTTGGTGTGCCACTGACCGAGGGGTAGAGATATGAAGGCCACCTTCGGTAGGAATGTGGTCGGTGGGGGACTTGCCCTTGAGGATGGCTTTGATAGCCTGGAGTTGGGTAGGGTCGGCATGAGAGAATGCCTCCCAAAGTGAATTTGGATTGGGTCGAGGAGAAGTTTGACTAGGTTCAGGGAGAACTTCAGGTTCATTGACGGCACACACGGCATCAGGGTAGAAATAAGACTGGTCGTATTCCAATTGTAGTTGCTCGCATCTTTGATCCGCCATTCCGATAACTCGACTGACCTCAAGTTCATAAACACGACGAGAAAAGAAGGTTGGCAAATAAAAGTTCAAGGATTTTTTTTGGTTTTGATTTTTGACCTCTTTTGTTTTGATTTTCTTTTGTTTGGACAAGCAAGTTGTCAAGCAAATTAACCTCAAGCAAATTTTTTGTTTTGGTTCTTTTTTAGGTGATTTTGGGATTTTTGTTTAATTTTTAGTTTTTGTTTGCAAATAAGTAATAGCAAAGACTTGGAATGATTAACGCAAAAATTTTTTTGTTTCAACATCAAATTAATGGTTTGTTAAGAGAAATATTGTCCACTCAAATAAATGGGTAGGACCCTATGCTCTCACAACACCGAGCAATCTATGGTTGTCACTCTTTTCACAACGATGGGTAATAGGTATTCCGGGTTTTGGGATAAAGTGGTACAACCAGCCCGATCAGTGAAGAGGGAATCCTTCACGTCTGGGGACTTACGGAGGTCTTGATGGAAGCTACCCAGTCCTTCCGAGAGGGAATCCCGGAGGAGGAGTTGGCAACCACCAAGAGGGGTGTTTGGATGTGTGGTGCTTTGGGAGGAGAGAGCCTCCCTTCTCGGATGTCCTAAGGAGACGGGCGGACCCGAAGCTCCGATGCAAACTAAATGCAAGTGAAATTTCAAGGAATAAGAAGCAACCAAGAAGAAAATAAAAGCATACAATGATTAATGAGATGTTGTAGGAAGCAAGTGAACAAGACAATGATATGAAATTAAGCTAGGATGGAAGAAAGAACTAATTTAACTAAGCATGCTTTGAAAGATTTGTTAAAGGAGAACTAGACTTAGCAAAGAAGATGATATCTAAAATACTAAGGTGAAATAAGTTGATTATCAAAGTTGGAAATCAGATGGATATGCTTTAAAAAGATAAACGGAGAGCAAGTAAACTTGGAAGAAACAAGATGATGCTTCGAAGAAAAGTAAGCAACGTAAACAAGCAACAATGTAAGGAAATGGAAATGACTCACATGGAAATGAAAGTAAACATGATTTTCAGATGGACATTCTTAGGAAATAAAGTGGGATTTCACTAAAGCAAAGTCGGTCCCACCGTGGTCGCCAAAAGGTGTAAGCACCCGGAACGGGACATCCGCGGATCTCCCCCTCCCGGAACCCTTATGCCCGCCTCGGTGTGTGTCGGTGGGTGGTGTGTTATGTAGGTGTGGTCGCCAGGAACCAAAGGCTCCAAAATATGGTGGAATGAAAGAAAATGAAATAGAAAGATGACCGTCGTACCTCCGGAAGCGGGGAGATTGTTGAGTTCCGACTTCTCCTCTCTCGGCCGGCCGAAAGAAGAAAGCTTAGTGAATCCTTTGCCTTCAATCCGGTTGAAGCTCTGCCTCGATTGGATTTACCTAAGAATGTCCATAAGAAAACATGTAGACAAGTGAAGGTTTCATTAGTTCTAACGAAAGCATAGTATCGTGCTCAAATTTAGATTCAAACATGCAAATGGGAAGAGACTAACCGGATTGGGACGAGATCCCAACCCCTATTTTTGATAGGTTTTAAACATATATGAAATGCAAAAATGCTCTAAGACATGCTAAATAACATGATGATCAATGCAAAAGCGAAAAAGGGAGAAAAGAACTCGATTAAACGGGCGATCGGACTTCGAAAACGACGAAACAAACTTTTGCCCTTCCTGGTGCCCCATATATAGGGCGCCGGGAGCGAGTGCCCCCTTTATGGGGCGCGTTGACCAAGGTCAAAGCGCCCTGTATACGGGGCACTAGGTCTGGTCCGAACAGATTTTCTTCTTCTCTTCGCGACGCCGCTCCGGAGTGCTGGGTGGCTTCCGGGACGAAGTAAGAGCTCCTCCTTGTAGACAATATGCAAATAAAGCTAGTGGAAGGTGGTTTGGGTGCTGGATGTATGAGGAGAGTCGGATAGGGGCTCTCAAAGTTGGATAAAAATCATATTTTTGGGTGACAGAAACAGAAGGTTTTAGGGTTTTTGGTGGAGGATTTTGGATCGATTTGGAGGCTTTAGGAGAGTGAATGTGGCTTAGAATCGTAGTGTTGGATGAGCTCTAGGGTGGCACGGAGTTTGAACCTCCTCCAAGCTCCAAATGGGGGTCTATTTATAGCCCAAAAGAGGGCACTTTGGCCATTTTCGAAAAACAGTGCCATGTGGCATAGCACCCTGTATATGGGGCGCCAACATCATGAGATATGTCAGGTCGACAAGACAAGTCACTGTGGGGGAGTCAAATCAACCATCAAATCAATTTAATTTGGATCCAGGTGCCCTGTATACAGGGCGCCTGGTGCCCTGTTTACAGGGCGCCTGGTGCCCTGTAAGTAGGGCGCCAGGTGCCCTTATACACAGGGTTTTGCCCTCTTTGAAATGTGCCAAAGACCTTAATTTTTCCGGAAAACTCGGTTCTCTTGAAAGGTTACTCAAATATACTTCATGAAAACAAGAATTTAAGCTCTTCAACTAGGCCAAAATTGCGTGTCTACATGTATCTCAATGTCCCTACACTGATGACCAATGAGATCGGTCATTCTCATCACATGAGAAGACGTCACACACACTAGTCTATTCAGATTCTTAATGTCCCGTCTCAAAGATTCTATGACTAGGAACATTTAGATCACATACCTCTAGATGATCGATCTCATTATCATGATCTCATCATGATTCAATCATCATTGCATGTGATCGAGGACTTCATTATGATATACGTTTCTAATAAAAGCTAGTAACGAAGTTTTGCCTATTTAATTGAATGAGATATTCCTAGAAATGCTTAATCATATCATATATGATTGGCTTGTAGGGCATTCATTTCTATCAGGGTTAACCACAAGAATTGGACTATCCCTATCCCTATCAACTATATCTCGATATCAAATGATGCCTAAGGCCTCGTTTGGTATCGGGATAACTAGGGATAAACCTGGTTTATCCCTAATCTATATTTGTTATACAAATTAATTCCAATTTAACCTAAGTCTTGTAGACACGCCAAATTGGCCTGATTCGGAGCCCAAGACTCTTATTCCATAGGCGATATCTTTTATTTGACCGTTATCTGATCCAGATAACATCGTGGACATGAGCTAAGGACGCTGGTGGATCCCCTTGTTAGTTGAGAATGGACCAATGATTTTCGGAATAAAGCCGTAACCTTCAGGCGAGAGCCACACGTGAACCGTGAAAACACGAAGCCTACTCGATGATCGACCTTGAATGGTTCATACTTGAACATCTCGGGAGTCCCGTGTGTGTTCCGTGACATTCGAGGTTTCCGACAAGTCATTTCAGTAGGCGTTAGTCTATAACAGTTCCTTCGTTATGGCTTTTTCAATCTATACTGACATGGCTATCCTAGACCATGCATTAGGCCTTTTCGGTCATCACCAGGTCTTTTCAAGTCATCCGGGTCGATCCTAGCCATATATTTCATCAACCGGGACCATACGGCCATTTCGGTCAATTTTAGGGTTTCCCGTCTTTTCGGATGTTCGGTTCACATTTACTGGTTTAATTTTAGATATTTCAATGATTTCGGGTTTTCTGACCGTACTAGACTTGTTCAATCATCATTTTAAGTCATCTCAAGTTGACCCAAAATTCCTCGACCGGAACCGTGCCCTTCCGGATCTCCACCGCGGTTTTCGGCTTTTTGCGAAAGGGTAAACCGGTAGAAAGCCCCGTGCGAACATCTCGGGAGTCATGTCGGCTGGTTTACTGACTCGAGGAGGTGCGGTTGAAGGCCCTCTTTCCAATGCAACAAACGGGAGCCGAATCGGACATCCCATTTGCAAGATAGACATTCAACCAACTCTCTTTGTTCTCTTTCATCTGCAACCAACATCACTCAATTCTGACTTTTCGTTTGTTCGTGGCAATTGCTGCACTGACGGCGCGTAACCATGTTCTATTTTCCATATCTGTCCACTTTCAGAATTTTTACAGGCTTATACAGGTGGATTCTGGAGAGGTCATCAACATAAGAACTCTTCCTCTCCAAGTCTTCTTTCTACTTCAACAAACAGCACTCAATTACAACATCGGAACTGCCCGTGGAGAGCTCTGCACCGAAGTCGCGCCAGATAGTGAAACGTGCCCCCGAACCAAGGGCGCGCAGACCGCACCCTCACACCTAGGGTGCGCCCACCGCGCCCTTAAACCCAGGGCACGTTCAGTCCAGTGCGCTGTACGGCCATTTTGGTGATATCTTCTCCGTTTTAGCTCCAATTTGAGCTATTCAACTTTTTATGTCTTCATCATTCATCCAGAATCATTTTAGCATAATTTTTATTTAGTTTTTGCATAATTTTATATCATAAAAAATACACAAAAAGGGTTAAGGCTCACCCCAATCCGATGAGTTCTATTCCAATCGCTTATTTCTTCTATCTCCTCTCTTATAGTTTCTACACTTCCCATAGTTCTAATCGGTTTCTTTCACTTGGTTTATTGTTCTAGTTGCACAGGTCTATTAAGCTAGCATTGGTTGGACTCTTCTTCATCGGCCGGCCGAAGAAGAAGAAGGTTGAACTCACATCCCTATCTCCCGCACTAAGGTACACACGATGAAATCAACTCAATCTTGTTTTTATTCCATAAAGCGGAGCCCGCGGCTCCTGGCGACCACCTTTTTATTCATGTTCTAATTTCATATTCTCCTCACTCTCCTCTCACATGACCCGAACCATCTCCGGTGCTCGAGCGACGCCGTGAGATGAAGTTCGGGGATCAATGTGAGTGTGGGACCGAGGTGAGGACTTTTTCCCACTTTCCGAGTGGTTTTGATTCACTCCCTTTTCCCCTATTCCATCTACCATCACCTTCTCTTGAGGTGCCGATCCAGAACCCATTTTTGGAGTCGACATGTCTGTTTAATCCTGTTTAACTTATAAACTGAGGATTAATGTCGAGGGTAAGTCATCCTATGTATTTGGTAAGATAACATCTAAGTTTGGGGATATGCTCTCGCGTCTCTCACTCCCTCGCTACTCTTCTGTGCTCATGATCACCCGCACTGCCTAAGGCTCTATCTTTCGATATCGGTGGCTGATGCTCGCACTCTTGTGGCTTTCGTTCTCGCGACTCTTTCGACTCTAGTGGTAGTATTGGGCTCCTTATCTCCGACGATAGTAGGAGACAAGGTAGTGTCTCTAGTACTCTCGCAGCCCTTTTGACTCTGGTAGTGACGTTGGGCGCCCTAGCTCTGACGATAGACCAGGTGGTGGCTTCGGTGCTCTTGCAGCTTTCGCTTTTTGCAGTGGCTCTTTCGATTATATTTGATTCTTTTCTCAATATCTTTCTTTGGTAGGTACACATGTATTTGATTCTTATGATGTTTATTCTAGGGGAAGAAAATCTCTAAAAAAAGGTATGATAAGCCCTCACCGCGGAACCCTTGCTTGTGCCGTGGAGCCCTCGTAGTAGCAGCTAGGGCTATACTAGAGAGGGAGGGTTCCCCTCATCAATAAACTATTTCGCAAAAGACTTAATCGTGGTGGATTGTAGGTTTGCATGATGCATATGATTCGAGAGACTGAGACACCCATCATGGATGGATCTTATTAGCACATACGATTGCTTCAGCCAATTGGTGGTGTGGGAGATCTCACTATTGTTTTGTATTCATACGTTATATGATACTTTTAGAAGACATAATTTCTTAGTTAACAGTGCATTGTAGTAGTAAAATAGTGTGTTTTAAAGAAAACAATAAAATAGCAGTTATAGATACTAAATTCTTGAACAAACTAAGTATGGAAAAAATACCTTTATTGCCTTCTATTTCTATACCAATCTGTTGCTTGTAAGTGTTTGCACCTCCATTAAAAGCAATTAGAAAAGTGATGTTTATGAGTGCAACGCTGCCCGAAAACATTGCGCTTGGTCTAAGTGCAATAATGCCAGAAGCACAATGAAGAATAGCAAGTTACTATCAAGAAGCAAAGCCTACTACACATCAAGGAAGGCTGAGTTGTGAGTCGCGACCGGATCGCAGGAACCCTAGGCTGAACCGGCCGCGACCCCAATTTTTTAGTATTTTTTAAAATTCAAAAAAATCAAGAAAAATGTGAAAAAATACAAAAAATACAAAAAAATCTGAGAAAATAAATGACATGATTTAAACAAATAATACATCAAGTTTATTTCAATGTGCCGTGTTTTACATTTTGTAGGTAGTTTATGTACTCTCCTCGTGTCGTTTGGGTTGAGTACAAAGTTTGATACATGTACACATGACGATTATATTCATCAGTCCCTTAGAAAACTATCCTAAGACTTGATCCAAACGAGTCACCATAACTATAGGTCAATTGGATCGAAGTATATAATGATTCCACATAATTCATTCCGTAATACTCTTGACCATATGTAGGGAACCAAAAGCCTTGGGATGAATCATATGCATAGTTGGAGGCATCGTGGTATTCTACTCCAGCTCCATGGCTACGGTGACCTCCTCCACCTTACAGCCTTGTACCATGATCGGCGTCTTGGGTCGCATGGGTATATTGCTCCTCGCTGGTAAAACGTAGTGATGTTGTACGAGATATGAGAGGATCTGGGGTCCCTTGTACTTGTGAAATGCCCGTGCCCTCATATCCAGCACCATCATCACTGCTACTCTTTGACGATGAATTTTCAGAAGTCTAGTACTGCACTCGGATGTTTGGCTCTAGTGTATCTTCTCGATTGTCTTTGACCATATCAGCATCTGCAATATCAAAAGGATCAATCATAACTTGTTTACCTTTTCTCCTACTTTGCATACCTTGACTAGTTCCTTCTCCGGTCCTCTGTCGCTTTGCTAGGGAGGGAGGGATCTAGAATTCTTCGGCCAAAGGAACATCATCGAGCACTCCTTCAGCCCATTGTCGGTCTTCTAGATTGAACTCTGGTTCTCCCAACCCTTCTCAGTCGTTGACCCAAGCTTCTAAGGAGTTCTTCTCGTAGAATATTTGATCCAAATCGATGTCCTCCTCTTCAATTTGTGGCTCCTCGATTGAACGTCCCTCCACTTGTGATATTCAACTCTTTTGTTCCATCTGGTTCTATTTCATTCTCTCCAAATTCTTCAACTTTAACCTCATGTTGTAGTGAAAATACACGAGGTCTTCAAGTCTCCTTGATGTCAACCTGTTTCTTTGTTTCGTGTGAATCAAGCTGAATGTAGATCAATTCCTCTCACAACCCAAAGCCAAAGTGGTTTGGCTTAGGACCCTGATGGCTACGTCTGCCAAGTCCTCATACTTTGGTACTTTACTGTGGGAACCTCGGGAATCATTTTTTTGATTCTTAGAAAAGATGTTTTTTGTTTTTGTATGTTTTGAAATATCGACATCCGAATTTTCTAGCAAGATAGGTGATAGACCATAAAAATACTAGATAGTCCGGGTGACAGTAGAAGAGTATAGAACCGAGGTTCGAGTTCTGTGAAAATATTTTTAACCTCGCTCCATCGGATGATGCGAATATCCAATGTTCATTTACATCAAGCAAACACTCGAACACCCTTGATTAACTACCATAGCGTTCTTGTTTGACGAGAGCGTGCACAACCACAATATGTAAAGAACACAAAGGGCCCCTGCCTTTCAGGCCCGATGAGATGCAAACAAGTTTGATTAGATTTGTTTTGGAGTTGATTTATGTTTGATTTATAAATGTATTTTGATGTGTTTTTAAATGTTGATTTAATATTCCAATTTGACTAGGATTTGAATGTTATTTGTTTTGAGCTTGTTTGAATTGTTTGGTTTGTTTTACTTCAATTGGTTGAAGTTTATTTTATTTTTGTTTTAAGTTTTGAATTTTATATGTGTTGATCAATTTTGACTTGATTAAATTTAATTGACATATGTTGAGTCATTTTCATGTGATTTTCTCATGTTGGTTGGTGTTTTAATACCGATTCGGGTGTGTTCAGTATGTTTTAAATGTTTTTGAAGTTTGGTTCAAATTGATTAAACTTGAATTTCATATTGTTAATGATATGAATTTGGCATGTTTTAAGATGAATTTCATATACATTAATGTTTTCTAGATGTGTTCATTTCAATTGGTTTGATTATTTGATTTGCACTTGTTGAGGAAATTGAATTCCAATGGATTAAGTGTATTTAACCAATTTTTCCAGATTGTATTAAATATGATTTTTGTTGAATGTTAAAATTTTAATGATATGTTTTAAGCATGTTTTAAGATTAGTTTGAATGTATTTTCAGATTTAATTAAGTTAATTTCAGATTTGGTTAACTCTTGTTCGGTTTGCATCACATCCGGTCTGTCGGGCTAGTGTCGATGCCCAGTCACATGCAATCAACTCGTCACTTGAGATGTTCATTGAATATTCATGTTCATGCTGATGTACATCAGATGTGACAGTTCATATGCCATGAATAATGCTTGTTGATGTGTCAAAGTCCTTCCCTTGGTGTAAAATCCCACTTGACCAGGAGAATTTTGGCAGCATGCCGCCTTATTTTCCGATCAATGTGAAATTTTACTCGTCCTACAAGGCATAGTCATTTGACTTTCCAAGTAGTGGGAAGGGTCCGTCTGCAGTGGGAAGCGTGTCCCATGCCTACACCCGGGTCTGCATTCCGGTGCATGCCGGATGAGCCGCCCAATGAAGCATCCAGTTGTGGACTAACTCCTTATTTAATTTTGGCATTTCGCCTTCAGATTTATTTAAGTGTGCTTTTTAAATGTCCAAGGCCCAATGGGCCAGCTTTATCAGCACAATGGGCTGGTCTTCATGTCGCATGGCCTGAGAAGGCCGGCTTCATACCATGTCGGCCCGGTTGGCCCAATCTTGAGCTTCATGGGCCCTGGCGGCCTGCTTTGAGCTTCATGACCCAATGGGCCTGATTTGCACCTCCATGGCCTGATTGACCTGATTTGCACTCCATTTTTGCACCTTGACATCTTGCTATAGCAGCGGAGTAGGTGAGCCTCAGAGGGGCTGGAATGGGTTGGCTAAGGTGCTGTTTAGGTGGGCTTTTGGTAGGACTGCACAAGGGGCAGGTTTAGGTGTGAACTAGGACTGGTTTAGGAATGCACAAAGGGCATTTTGACATGTAGAAATCAGGGCCACCCGGCTTAACTCTTGGCCCGTCCGGCAGATTCCAAGAGGCCCGGGCTGTTACCCCTCCTTCCACACATCAAAGAGGATGTTTGGTTTGTTTGGGGGTGCTGTAGGAGCTGTATTGGGTGTGTTGCACATAGGGCAAACTAGGTGACCATCAAAGGGGCCTGACATGAGTGCTCACAACGGGGGCAGAACTTGGGCCAGCAAGGGGGCCTGTTTTGCATGCCATTCGGGGCCTGATTGGGGGAGGCAAGAGGTGCATGTCCAAGTGACCATCAGTGGGATCAAACCAAGAATGATAGTAGAAGGTTTAGAGGCCAACATGGAGGGCCAAAAGGGTGCACAAAGGGGCTGGTTCAGAGGCCTGTTTTAAGGGGCAGCAAGGGGCTATTTTTTTGTGATGGCCAAATAAAGGGTACACTTGGGGCTTTCTGTAGAAAAATGTGAAGGGCACTCAAAGGGGGCTGAATGGGCATTACTCAGATGGTATGCCACCATGGAGAGGGGTAGAGAAGAGAAGGGGAAGAGGTGAATTACAAGGCTACACTGGAACACACTTTTTCAACTCACCGGTTCTTTCTTCTCTCTTGCACTGCACGTGGTGTTGAAGATGATGGGCTGAAGGTGCCGCCAAACCCTTATTCTCTTGCTGTTGGATGAGAAAAGGGGGTATTCTCCTTGCTGATGTTGATGGATGGAGCAAAGGAATGAAGAGAGCTTGCTGCACTTGCTGAAGTTGGCACACCAATCAGGTGGGCTGGTTGCACCTGCTGCTGGAGCGCCTGCTGGAGGGAGGTCTTTTCTCCTTCTTATTCTTCACTTGGAATGCCACAAGGGGACTGGAGAGGTTGCTGACTTTCTGATGAAGACGTCCAAGCAAGGAGAAGCTGTCTTGGATCAGGGTAGAGGGAGGAGAGGCAGGGCTTCCGCAGGGTGATCAGCTTGTCCTGCACATGGCCAGCTGAGGGGGCATTTATAGGGGCTGAGGGGCGCCATCTCCAGGAGGAGATAAGGCTGGAGGTTGTTGATAGGAGATAAGGATAACTCAAGGGAGGTTGAGGATGATAAGGATAACTCAAGGGAGGTTGTTGAGGTGATTGTGTGCCAACTAGAAAAAGAGGGAGAGAATGGTGCGCACCCTCTCCTACTTTCAAGGAGATGTGCGCACATGGCATGTGGCAAGAAGGCTGGTTCAACCAAGGCTTGGATGAGGATAAGCTTGGTTAGTTGTAGGATTAGTTAGGATGAAGATAAACCAAGGGAGAGAAAGGGATAAGCCATGGGAGGTGGTTGAGGGAAGTGGTTGAGTGGGACCCACCAGCCAAGGAAGGAGGAGGTGGGTGCGCCTCCCTCCCCTATTTTCTAGGGCTTCTTGCGCACAAGGAAGGAGAGAGGAATCTGGTAGGTTCGACCAAAGCATGTGGAGGGAAGAGAGAGACCCAATCTAGTCCATTCATCTAAAAGACTCCCAATCCGACGGCTACTGTTAATTCTGGCCAGAAAGTGATTAAACACACCCAAAATTAAATCAGAAAAATATGGGAAAATCATTGATGACCATTGATCTTATGATCCATCCAAATGTGTGGCTGAGATCTCCCTAAATGCCCAGGATCTCTGATTTTACCGATTTCTCCGATCGGTGCGATCTCGACCGTCGATAATGCCAGAAACTGTAATTGAATGCAATTGCCTCCTCCCATTAGACAAATTTATTTTTCATGCATAAAAATTCATGAGTTAAAAGTTTTGGATCATGAAAATTGAAATTTTCAGCCCATGGGTCGATCCAAAGCTAATCGGACCATTATGCCCCTGGTGCGAGAACATACGGCTTTCCGTCCAGATTTGCTCTTTCTTGCATATCTCTTCATCCGGGGGTCATATTTTCGATCTGTTTCAAGCGTTGCCTAGCTCTATCCAATATTGACAATGTGGTAAAGTTGGAATGCCATGTTAGAGTCCCAATTTGTCCCAAAGTGTCAGGGGTAAAATGGTCATTTCGGCCTTCCAGTGTCCGTTTTTCATGTTTTGGGCACCGTTGTGAAACTCTTGACCGGGGCTATGTAATGAGCACATTATCTTGGCCATTTGTAGCATGTAAGGCCATGCCAAGGCATTTCTAAAGCCTGTTTACATCATCTATTCATGAATTTTCTGAATCTGGGTCAGATTTTCTGCACCAGCTTCGGCATTGCTGAAACTTGTATCAAGCAAGCTAAGAGGAAAAATTTGATGCCAACATTTACCATGGTCCATCCACCAATCAGTTGCATAAATTGAATGTCTTACATTATTATCTAAGTAAACTTTGATTAACTAAGTGATGAAAAATAATGCTACATACTCGAACTTAGTAGCATCACAGCTCGTTCAACTTTGCTCATTCCAAAGTGAAATACTTGCATTCTGTAATCGTACATCTTGTTGCATGCGACAATAGCCCGGTCGTCATCACCGAGCAACTGTTGGATGACACTCTTCACGTCATCTAATAGCTTGTTCGTTGCCTTGAACTATAGACTATAACAATACCTTGGGTTGAAAAAATAACCTATGAACAAATAACATTAGTAAACAACTTATATATATCTGACATTTAAAAAAAGATTGATAAATGTTTAAGAAAATATACCTGCTGCATGTACGGGTTGATGTATGGGTTGATGTAACGTATGTTCCCAGCAGCGATCTATGATATCCCACCACTTGGCAAAGACAGACACTATATTGGAGATTTCTTCCTTCACTCTCTCAACCACATCGTATAAATACCCCATGTCTGCTTTCCTATCTCCGCCAACTATCCTTAGTATCTTCACTATGGGTTGGACGATGTTTAACATTTTCTTTACAACTTTCCAACCACTCTCTATTGTCTCCTCTACTTTTCTCCCCTTTCTCTTATCCGATTGGTTACATCTAGTTATCCAACTACCCCAACCTAGTGAAATGACCATCTGAGTTAGAGCTCTCCTTTGACTCAACAAACTTTCTAACGAAATGTAGTGGGAGGCGAACTGGGTTGCTCCAGGTTGTATCAACTCTCGCCCCTTGGTGTGTTCCCTTATAAGTGCAAGGACAAAGTTGTAGTTGTAAATAAAAGAATAAATAAACTGGGCTAGCTTAACTATCCTATCTATTTGAGGATCCTTGCATATATCCTCTAACATCAAGTCTAAGGAGTAGGCGGAACAAGGTGTCCAATACAACTTTGGTCTTTTGACCATAAGCATTTGTCCGGCCGCTTTGTATGCGGCCGCATTATCTGTGACTACTTGAACTACCCGGCTCTCTCCTATTTCTTCTATCACTCCATCTATCAATTGGTATTGATACTCTGCATTCTTTACTTGTCCTGATGTGTCGACCAACTTTCAAAAGACCGTGTCAGCTTGACTATACACTAGGAAATTGATCATTGTCTTCCTAGTTATACCTATTAAGTATAATATATTAACTAAGTTATACTAAAAATAATGTTTATACATTTAATATAAATGAGTATAAACAAATTTACTTACAAGTCTATCCGTCGGTCATTAATGTGCAACCTTGTTTCTCCCATATTCGTTCAAATGATGCCACATACTTCTTTGTTTCTTGCACCTCCATAGGAAGATATACATTGTATATCTCCTTTGGGTTGGACTAGGCACTCCCCTCCCGACGTCTGTGATCGTGTCAATCATATTCTCGTAGTACAGTCCCCTTGCAGCATTTGCCAGAATGTTGTGGTAAAAGAACCACCTTGACGTTACTCGGCCAATCTTCTCCTTACATAATTTTAGGTTCTTCATTGTCGTCATGATTGTCATTTGACGTTGTTGTGGTCTGGTGATTACGGGATCCACGGGACCTACTGCCAGGTTGTCGTCTTGGGTGAGATCATGAATCTCATCTTGCAGTTGGTTGTTGGATCCTCTTCCACTTCCTCGACCACTCCCACTTCCAAACTCTTGACCCATCATTCGGTCGGTGCGTCTATGTAACTCTTCATCGGCAAATGATCTTCAACTTGCTTCCATTCCCCATAAGAGATCATCTATTTAAGAAATATTCGACTACTTAATTATCTTTTAAAATAGAAGAATGAACTACATTTATGAGTAAAACAAACATACCCTCGTACTCCTCATCTTCAAAAATATCTGGCCTCTTTTGTCTGGTCTCGTAAATGTGTACGAAACGTCTCTCTGGTTGTAACAATTCTTCCTGGACGGTCTCCTTATGCCATTCGCTAGTTCCCTTCGTTTGCTCCATCGCTTGTAGGTGCCTATGAAATTGAGCTATGACCTCCCGTGGAGTCCCTATGCAAGGAAGAACGTTTCCCTTCATGCCTGCAAGATGAAATTTCAAACGATAAATACCACTAAATATTACTTTGTCGCAATATTTACATTGCACTTTTCTCTTCGCCATGTAGATCAAGTTGCAATGTAACCAAGCTGGATGACTTCGGGTCGCGTAGGTAGTTTGGGTTGTTTGGCTTGGAGAAGACATTTTTTTACTAAATAATTACTTAAGTAAGTAATTAACTATTTAAAAAAGCTAATGATGTTAATAAGGGACCACTTATCTAAGTTTTTAATTATGTAAAATAAATGACTAACTAATTATGTAACTAAGTAACTAATTGACTATACCTTCTAACAATTATCTACTTAAGTAACTACTAAACTAAATATCTAACTAATCTTCTAGCTAACTAGCTATCTAAGTAAGTAAGTAAGTATTTAAAAAAGAAACTACTTAACTAACTAATCAATGAAACAAGTATTAAATAAATATACTAAATGAACTAATGAAGTACTTAATGAAATAATTAAGTAAATGAAGAAGAAAATGAGAGCAATGAGAGCTTTGAGGGTGAGAGTGAGAGGTGAGGGTAAGGGGAGCCCGTTGGGGGCTTTAAATAGCCCCCAAGGGGCTGAATGCCCCCCCCCCCCCATCCGTTGCCAATGGTCATGTGGGCTGGGTCGCGTGACCTCGCGACTCGGCCGGCTAGGTTGGCCAGACAGGGTCGCGATCGGGTCAGTCGAGACCAAACCCAACCCATGCTGCACATTATGATGAATATGAAAGAAAATTGAAGAAAATAAAAATTATATTAACATGGCTTTAAAGGATATATATACTTTTCTTTCACAGAGAATTCATTTAGTATCAAAAATAATTCAACTACATACAAGAACCAGGACCCTTTTCGTGTTTAGGTAAAAAGATATATAGAGTAGAGAGTTAATTGAAAGGTTTCTTTTTTTTGCAAAACCAGTGGTAAAACATTGTAAGCAAATTTGGAATGTCACAAAAATTTCTCTTGATTCTGTCTGGCTTTAGACTATATGGCATGACATTTGTTGACTTTATGGGTGTTGGCTGGGACTAGAATTCTTCTTATTCTTGTTGACTTGATGCAACAACAGGACAATATTTGTTGGTTTAGATCTTTCAATGCATGATTTCTTTCCCCTCACAGAGGTTATCTTACGATTTCATCAACTAAAGGGTCTTCTACAAATTAGATGTTAATTTGATAATATTTATAATTAGCACTCCTGATTAGATGAAGATTGATACCATATTTTTAAAATTATCTTTATTTTTAAAATTTATATTTTTAAAATTAATTTTATTTATATTTTAAAATTATATTTTAGATTTATTATATGACTATGTAAGTTGGTTAAGAAGATATTTAGGAATATGTTATAAAAAATAAAATAAGATAATAGAAAAGAACAAAGGTAAAAATATAAAGTTATCCTCAAATTTATCTTTATCATATCAAACATATGATAAGGTTATCTTTAAATCTATCCTAACTCAAACCAAACATAGTGGAGATAAGGTTAACCACAAGAATTTGTTTATCACCATCTTCATCAATTTTATCCCAATATCCAACTACACCTAAAAGAACAAAATGTCAAAGTGCTCTTGGTAATGGCCGTAAGAGCTGACAGAATGGACCTTGCCACCTTGGGTTTTAGATTTCTTCACCGTCGGATGGTTGATTAAGGATATATGGTCAAGGTGACATGGGATAAACATCAATCACATTTTCTTAAATCGATTAGAATTTTATTTGAAGAAATTGACTTCCAATCCGTTATTCACATTTCACTTTAAATGCAGTTCATCTCTTGAATTTGTTTAATGCCTGGTCTAAGTTTTCAAAATTTTAAAACATCCGCTCCAATTTTGACTTAACCTGTTAAGAGAAGGTTAAATGACCTATTTTCTCTCAGACCTATTTCTAAGTAGATGATTTCTTTTCCTCTCCTGAGAGTTAAGTAATTTTTTTTAGAAAATAGAGTAAATGTAGACCCAGCTTGATTGTATTCAGTTTGAAGCAAAATTTTCGGGATAATCTTAGGAGGCATTTTATTACTTATTACTTTAAAATTTTGAACACAATTTTGTGTCTAACTTATTAGTTTGTAAATAAAAAATTATTTTAAATATTTAATTAATTTTTTATTTAAAGATATTATGAGTCAAAATTTTTAAAAGACATTAAGATATCAAAGGTGTTTAGAAGTTTGTTAAAAGATAATATTGAATAATGTAAATCAATAGAGGTCAAGAAAAATATGAATAGAGGCTATTGAAATAGATGGAGTTAGTAAATTGTGTTGTTGGATGCCTTAAGGATTATAAATAATTGGGGCGACAAACTAGAAACTGTATGCAAGTAACTAGTTGTTGCAGCAAACATATAAGACCTTAGTCCACTCTAAACACATCTCTACCTAGACCACTAATCTATGCAATGATCCATGGACATCAAGGTGTCGATAAGAACTAAAGATTAAGCAAACCAATGTAGGAAAAAGGGGACAACAACAAGACACACTAATACTTGAAACTATACAACTAAATGTAACTAGCAACATTGATATAAAAGTGATTCATAAGTCGAATTAGTACACATTCAATTGTTAATATTTTAAAATATCACCCTCACGACACACTCAATGACTCTTCAGAATAGCTATCAACATTCACATCTTCATCTGACAACTTGAACAATTTTTTTGAAATGACTTTGTGTTTATATTGCTGCCCCTTCTTTCACATCTCTCATTCTGCTACACGCCTTTCTAGTTGATGTATATGCACTAATTTATCCGAACAACATGATCATGAAAAAAAATTCTACAAAATTTGCTAAATAATCACACAACACATAAAAACTTGTTTAATAAACAAATTTACTTATAAAAAAACAAGGAAAGAAATCAACTTTCATAATGGCAATGCATAATTGTTATCTTGCATGTATACAACATTCTCCCTGGATTCCTCTCAATTTGACTAACTCTTGTTACACAATAGTCATATCCACAAATGCACCTTAGGCTAGGGATTGGAGATCTGCCAACCATATTTTTAACAAGCAATTCATGTAAGATATATAACTCCATTAGAAACTATAAATGGTTTATAATTGTATTGAACAACGAACAAGTAAGATAATGCACTCCTATTTTGTTGTAGGATTCTTACATGATTGTTGATTATGCTTAGGTTGCTTACGCCTAGAACATGTGTAAACAACTTGGCCTATTTCTAACTCTCTATGAAGGAATTATTTCCTTTCTACTTCTTCTTGATATTTTTTTGAGTTATAGGTCTTATTCAATGCTCTCATAGTTAGTAACAGGTAAATTCAAATCAAATATCAGTGTAATTGACACATCATATCATTTTCTATAAACATGTATTGTGTAATAAAAAGAACAATAACTTTATATGTTCCCTTCTATTTTATGAATTACACCATAAACATGCCTACACAGTAACTGTAAAGTTTATCTTTCTCTACATGTACACATTTTGTCTTAAAAATTAACAACGAGTGATGGTCCTGACATTACCTCAAAGATAAGTCCATTAGAAATATAAACTATATAACCTTAAAATTTATCTATTAATTGTTTTCATTTTTATGTCAATAGATGGACATAGAAAGGTTTCCCACAATGTGCTTTCTTTTCTTTTTTTTGAACTCATGTTCATATCTTCATGTGTATACATATATATCATATGGAAGATTAGAAGGCGACTTTCTTCCAAAACCCAAGCATTGAATGATTCAGTAAGATTAGAATATATTTCTCCAAATCTTTTACCTTAATAAATGCATAAGCACAAAAGTTGGGATTACTATTTCTTGCTCACACTACTACTTCTTGTGATATATCAACCATAGCTTGGATACTTTCTTCATGACCTTTCACAATATAAACACATGCAACTTTATCAAATAAGGACAACAATTGAAATTTTGTAGAACTTTTGAATTTCTTCACAAGATGCTTTGCAAAGTTTACTTTTAAATGACATAAACAATAAGCATTACAAGACTCTGGAAAAATACTTGGTATAGCCTCAATTAATCTCTATTTGAAATGATGTAATTCAACGAGTAGGCTGTATAGCCTTTCTCAAATAAGTTAGAAACCACTGTTAGTTATCTTTATTTCCAATGTTGCATAATGTATATGTTACATGAAAAAGTTTATTTTCTCCATGTAGAGTAGTTGCACCTAAAGGAATACATTTATGTTTGTCTTTCAAAAATGTACCATCAAGGAATAAAATGCGTCAACACCTGATAGTAATGTTGTCTTACAAGCCAATCATATATGATATAATTCAACATTTCTAGAAATATCTCATTCAATTAACTAGGCAAATCTTCATTATTAACTCTTATTAGATGCGAATATCATAATAAAGTCCTTGATCACATGCAATGATGATTGAATCATGATGAGATCATGATAATGAGATTGATCATCTAGAGGTATGTGATCTAAATGTTCCTAATCATAAGATCCTTGAGATGAGATGTCAAGTATCCGGATAGACTAGTGTATGTGATGTCTTCTCATATGATGAGGATAATCGATCTCATTAGTCATTAGTGTGGAGACATTGACACACATATAGGTGCTCATTAGTCGAATGAGTCCACTGAACTAACCGAATTAGAAATCTTGAATGGTATCTTACTGAATTGTCGATCAAGGTTTTTTTATTATCATGATTGCATGGTTGGACCTTTAACTTGAGTTGCCAAAGATGACTTATTGGATGAAACTTGTGCTTTGACCATTGTATTATGAATCACTGTTTAAATGATCCAATATAGCGATGGATCGAGTATAAGAAAAACTTGATAGAGGTAATTGAGCTAACAACAAGGGATCATCCACTCTTGGTTAGTGAGAGTGAATGTCATATGGAATAATACTCTAAATCTCTAGACAAGGTAGAGAGAATAATTGGAAAAAGAGTTTTTCAATTGATCCAATTCTTAGTACAAGATTTTATAAAGTCAATATACAAAGGAGTTGATAGTGGATGTTGTACTCCTTTCCGATCAAGATATTGAATGGATAAGGGTTTATACCCATGCGGTAACTGATGATGGAAAGACGCAATGAAGATAAGCTTATCCCCATAGCCATTTGAAATCATGGAATGTAGCATATACCTTTCATGATCGGTAGGTCAATTAATGGTTATCAAATTTAATTTAATTAAATAGAATTGTTCTATTTTAATTTGGTCTCAACCAAATATACTATTAGGATTAGTGGTTCACATACATTATGATTTATTCATAAGTACAGGGCAAGGGCATAATTTATAGAGATTTTGGATTTTTATGAATAAATCTAAAATTCTCTATCAATACTAATGGTTTCAAATAAACGTTATCAAGCCAAAGAGTAAAAACCATATCCTCAACCTTCTCCTTACCTTCTCCTCTCTATGAAAGATGTCTATGGTTGATGGAGCTCCATTCAAAAAGAGTTCTCAAGGCTGACGCGAAGGAAAAATCTACTGTGGATGAAGTTTGTGTGGATATTGCTGGAGATCGGACACTTGAATGGTTTGTAGATCTTTAGAAGCTCATCTTTTTCCTGTGTATGAGATTATATGAATTCCTATTAAGCATATTCAAATCCATTTTGATCAATTTTTAGTTTTCGTCGTTCGGTTCCGATTGAGATAAGTTCTAAATGAATCCATAGGAATGTTCAAAATGGATCATTATTTGAAATAAGTTTTCAATTGAGATAAGTTCTAAATGAACTTATAATTCCTTCTAGACAAATTGTTAGAATGTTCAAAACTTGATTGATTTGGATATTTGTATAATATGGATCATTATGTGAATATATGACATGATGCTAATAAGAATGATATATATGAATTGCATCTATAATCAATAATTACCTTTGACAAATAGTGCCCTGAGGAGCAAGGAGAGAAACATCTACACTCAAGATTCTCTTACCGAGTAAGATGTATATGCGAATTGCATTCTTAGATCCCCATCATTTAGCATACATATTGTTACTAGTGCGTGCTTGAGAATAAGATACTTTAAATGGACATGTCTAACATTTGGATTCCAACTTTCCAAGATGATGTGTAAAATTTCTTCTATAGTCATATCATATCTACATTCATCGAGATGTCCTTATCCAGTGTAAGTAAAGATAATAGAGAAACAATCCATAACCTATTACATTTATAAAACCAATCAAGAAGTCTGTTAACCAAATTAAACAACAAACAATTTGTCAACCACTGGTCCACTACTGTCTCTTCCACCTCCCCATCCTGTACCCTCCTTGATAGTGACCAACAAGATGCCGCTGCCACTTAGGCATCACCCCCCGCTACTCGTTAGTAGGGTGGAAGTGAGAGCCCAAAACACGAGGACCTCTCTACCAACGTTGCTCACCAGCAACGTCAGCATTGTCACTCGCCCTCCTTCAATCTCTTCAACAACAATGAAGAAGATGTTGCTGCAGTCTCCTCCACTTCCCCTCTCCTACTAACACCTAGACGGTCACAAAGAAGAGAGAAGATGACAAAGGGGAACATTACTAGATGACACCAACGAAGTAGTGGACAACTAAGCGCTCTTTGCGTTCACCCCCGTAAGTGAAAGATTGGATGTTGATGCCTCCTCGATGGCGATGAAGAAGACATTGCCCAATGACATCCTCCACCTCAGTGGAGGCAATAAGGTGACGTTTGATTAGGCTTAATCTGAAAATCTAAACTCTTAATTTTACATCTAACCTCTTAACGAGTGGTAAAAAAGTACTTAATTTGTTTTAGATATAAGTGCTTTAGGTTGTTTGATAAAAAAATCTGAATCAATCACTTTTCCCATGCGGCGTCCCCCCCCTCGCGGCGCCGCGCGTCCCCCGCTGCGCACCCCCTCCCCGTCCGGAGCCCCCGCGCGTCCCCCCTCCCCGCAAGCCCCCTCCCCCCTCCGCGCAGCCCCTCCCCCCGCGCAGCCCCCCCCCCTCGCGCAGTCCCCCGCCCCTCCGCGCAGGCCCCTGCCGGAGCCCCGCCGCGCGGCCCCCGCCGGAGCCCCCCGCACAGCCCCCCCTCCGCGCAGCCCCCCCCTCTGCGCAATCCCCCCGCCTCTCCGCGCAGGCCCCTGCCGGAGCCCCGCCGCGCAGCCCCCCGCCGAAACCCCCGCACGGCCCCCCCTCCGCGCAGCCCCTCCGCGCAGCCCCCCGCCGGAGCCCCCCCCCCCTCCGCGCGGTCCCCCCGCCCCTCCGCGCAGCCCCCCGCCGGAGCCCCGCCGCCGGAGCCCCCCGCGCAGCCCCCCGCCGGAGCCCCCCCTCCGCGCATGCCCGACTGGATGGACACGATCGGCTGCAATGTCGATCTCGGGGGCGACCGCGCGGACGAGCGAGACGGCGTCTGAAAATGAAAAAGCTAGGGCGCCGATCTGAATGGTTCAGATGATATTAAGACTTCAGAGCTTAGTTTAGAGGGGGGTTCAGCTATTTTATCAAACGTTCCTAAACACCTGAACACACTGACCGATTCAGAGTTAAGAGCTTCAATAAACCTAATCAAACGGAGCCTAAGTTTGTAGATGCTGAACGGGTGCTACGCAGGGACTCCATAGGAGCCTTAAGGGGGCACGCCACGGTGATCTCAGAGGGGTAAAATGGGAATACAAAAGTGAAGTAAATGGAAGGAGACAGATCATGACGGAAATGAATTATACATTTGAAATTGTGAAATTAATAGACTAAAACCTATTCAAATTTGATTAACAGATTAATGATTATATTGACTTTATAAAATAAACTATAAATCAATTTTCCCAATTAATTTTTATTTATTTATTATGATTTCTTACTTCTTTTAGTTGCACACACTCCCCTACTCTTTTTAGGTAGAGGTCTGTCACTATAAATATGATACTGATATCAATCAGCAATCAAGTAGAGTTGCTTGGCAAACAATACTAATTTTAAAATTTATATAACAAATAAAATATATAATGTAACACAAATGTAAACTTGTATTAATTTTGATATTGATAAAAATATTAATATAAAAATTAATATATTATCATTTTGTTGTATTCTAGCCAAACATGATATATAGCTAATACATTTCGCAAGATAATTTTATGTTTGTAACTTTCACCATTTTTATCACATGAATTTTTACATATTGATCCATATAAAATATTTATATTTTGAATATGTCATAATAATGATTAAAATATTAATATGTCTCTAAAAAGTTAAAATATTGCTAGTTTAAATATTTTTAAATTTGTATGACAGAAATATCATTCTTTAATACTATGTTCCCTTCTCTTAGTCCTTATCACATTAAAAGTATAGGGTATTGTCATAAAAATAAGACAATTCTTAACTAATGCCGTTTTGATGTAGATAAAGATACTTGTTCTTAAAAAATAGGAATTTCAAAAAAAATAGTCCGTTTGGTGCCAAAATATTTTGAAGATTTAGGGAATAAACCAAGTTTATCCCTAACTAATCTCATACCAAATGGGCCCTTAATTTTTTATAGGGATAAACATGAAGACATACAGAATTATGTGGACCGATGTATAAAAATACTTTATTTTAATATATAATTTAAATATATATGTATACAATTTTGTTTACAAGTAAAAGGTTCGTTATATATGACAAGCTTCACATGTATAGACGAAAACAACCATCATAAAATATACGATTGGCATTCACCTCTTAGTTTCTTGCTCACCATATCCCTATCTTACTCCATGATCTTTTGTTGCACAATAATTGTGTATACACTTTCATGTTAAAAAACTATATTAAAATAAGAAAAGTAAGAATCGATCTAATCAAATATATAAAATTGCAAGGTTTGAAGATAGGAGACTACTAAACCAGACACCATGTATAATTAAAAGAGGTGGGGGATCACAAGAAAATAAGGGGTCTCACTACTTCTTTAATAAACAAGAAGTATCTCTTAAAATATAAAATTATAATAATTGTCAAACATCATTTTTAACAAAATTTGTTACCAAAACATAATTTTGTCACGAAACACAATTTATCATATGACCAAACATATTAATATTCATAAGGAATCATTTGCTTCACCGGCTTATCTTAAAAAATTATGTGGTCTTTGTTGTCATAAAATATGTACCCTATAAGGCTGAAAATAATATCCAATTTTCTAGCATTTCAACCTATTTTCTATTACCTTGTGCCCTGTTTGGTTAGAGTATTAAAAATGATATTGTATTAATATTGATATTGATATTTTCTGAAATTGAAGTATCAGTATCAAGATTGATAGTATCGAATTTTTTATGTGTTTGATAAAATTATATCAATATTACAATTGATATTAGATGAGCCGGAGGTGTACGCGGGGGGGGGCGCGAGAGGGGGGACGCGCGGCGCCGTAGTGGCGGGGGAGGGGGGACGCCACATCCTCATGGGATGATTTCAATACAGGTCTCCACCTGTATTGATTATGATTTTTTTTTTAACTGTGAATCTTAAAATTAATATTAACATCCAAACACCTACCAATGTAAAGTATCGATATCAGTTTTAAAACTGATATCAATACAGCTACTTAACAGCCTGTTTGTTTACAGTATCAAACACCTGTATTGATATCAGTTTCAAAACTGATATTGATACTTTGCATCAGTGAGTGTTTGGATACTAATATTAATTTTAAGATTAATAGTTAAAAAGAGTATCATAAACAATACAGGTGAAGACCTGTATTAAAACTGCTGCAGACGCCTCCCAGGCAGACGCCTCCCCCCCGCGGCAGACTCCTCCCCCGCCTCCCCGCCCCGCGGCTGCGAAGAGAAGTCGGAGTCCCCCCCCCGGCTGCGGAGAGAAGCCGCTGGAGTCCCCCCTCCCTCCCCCCGCCCGTCGCCCCCGCCCCCCGCCCCCGCGGCCGCGGCGGCGGGCGCCCCCGCCCCCCGGGGCTGCGAAGAGAAGCCGCCGGAGTCCCCCCTCCCTCCCCCCGCCCATTGCCCCCGCCCCCGCTCCGCGGGCTGCGGAGAGAAGCCGCCGGAGTCCCCACTCCCTCCCCCCGCCCGTCGTCCCCCGCGGCGGACGCCCCGCCCCCCTGCGGCTGCGAAGAGAAGCCGCCGGAGTCCCCCCTCCCTCCCCCCGCCCGTTGCCCCCCGCGGCAGATGCCCCCGCGGCCGCAGAGAGAAGCCGGAGTCCCCCGTCGCCCCTGCCCCCTCCCCCGGCGACGCCTCCGTAGCCGGAGTCCCCAAACATCTAATATCAATTTTAATATTGATATAACATTACCAAATGCTTAAAGAAACTTAATACTATCACTTTTGATATTGATATTACATCTTCTTAAAATATCAATATCAAAATTGGTATTGTATCAATTTTGATACTCTAACCAAACAGGTCATAATACTGTAAACAAACAGGTTGTTAATGCCCTGTTTGGTTAGAGTTTCATTTTTGGTACTATATCAATATTGATATTAATATTTTCAAATGTTGGAGTATCAATATCAAAATTAATACAAGTTGACACTTGTATTACGTAATTTGTTTTGTTTGTACTATAAATTTTAAAATTGATACACTTAGCCAAACACCTCTTAATGGTTCTTATCAATATCAATTTTAAAATTGATAGTGATAGAGATACTTAATAGTGTTACCAAACATGGTGTAAGACTGAGTAGTTGTTATATTAAATATCCGATAAGTTATTTAAATCAAATATGGATGTCTAATAAATAATTCTAAAATCATTGATATTTAGATTTGACAATTTAGCGTCAGGTGAAGGCTGTAATCCAGTCGCCCATCCAAGAACAGGAAAGCACCCTCGCTTTGTTCCACAATCATGAACGCTCTTTCTCCTATTTACAGGGTGTTGGTTACTTTTTTTTAATTGATACAATTTCGTTTTTAAAATTAAAATCATATTATATTTTTGAATTTTAAAATTAGAGAAGCACAAATTTTATACATTGGACAAAAATGTCATAATTTTTAAAAATTATCTAACTTATCTAATATATTCTAACTTAGTATATAGAAGTGGCAATACATTTTTTTCGTCCTCCCGTATTGGACCGTCTGATTAGCCCTCTTATTTTGGATCAGGATCCACTGTTTCACGTGACCGCCATTACAAGCTTCGTGAATCTTCCCTTCCACATGAGGTGCTCTTCAGCCGGTTTCTGTAACGCCCCTCTCTTGCCGTTACACTCTCCTCCTCTCTCGCTGATTTCGCCGCCCCCACCCTGCCATTTTCTCCCCTCACACATCGTCATCGTCTGTGTGCGAATGGCGCCACCTTGGCCAGTCCCTTGCGTGCCAGCCACTATACACCCGATGTCTCTCCCACCGGCCGCAAGTAGTTTCCTCGCGCCTCCCACACCCGTGTGCATGCTGCTTTGGCCTCCCCACACCAGCGTCAAAGCCAGCACCTGCTAACGCCTGCATGTCCCCATGAAGTCCCGTAGGCCTCCAGCCTCCCACTTGCCCTCGGCCTCCTTTTGCTTCCTCCGACCTCAATCCCGACTTGGAAACGATGGAAGGTTTTTTTCTCCATTACGAGCTTCGCGAATCTTTCCTTCCATAGAAAGCACTCTTCCACCGGCTGCAACGATCTTTCGGAGGCAAGCAAATCGTGCCAGTTCACTCACAAACTGCAATGGAAGGCTTTTTTCGTTCTCCGCTTCCTCAGACCTCAATCTCGACTTGGAAACGATGGAAGGTTTTTTTCGTTCTTTGCTTCCTCCGACCTCAATCCCGACTTGGAAACGATGCTCATTTCTTAAATAATAGTACCAATGGAGGCAACTATTTGAGTCCGGATATATGTGGGACTGAGTCGGGGCAAGAACCCTTGCCGTAAATAACATTCCTCCTCCATCCCTACTCTGTTTAGGTACATATTCATATCCTCCTCCATCCCGACCCTCTTGTATGTACATAGATATGTTGATAGATATTAATAATGCACACCGTCCCCCCAACTGTTGTCGTTGGAAGAACATTTGAGACTGGCTCTGCATGTCAACAGCCTTGGATCTTCTGCATAGCCACTTGCATCCTCCGACACCACTGCACATCGTCGAGTCCTTTTTTGGAGGAGATATAGCCGGTTGGTACCACATCATAATGCACTTGCTTCTTACTTTCTTTTATGTATAATTATTTGTTGAAATTGGTATATATCATTCCAGGTGATTATAATCTTTGGTTCAGTTATCTTCAACATTAGTTTCTACCTACAAGACATTGACGTGGCCTTATGCTCATTGGTATGGTTGTTCCTCTTTGTCAGGCAGTTTGATTTTTTCATGCCCAACCTATTAGTTTTATTGTTTGATAAGGTATGTATATTATGTAAAAATATACTTAGTTTCATTTGTCTAATGATAAATGTTTTCTATAAATTTGGTGTCGAATTAACAGGTTTGTGACATTTATCCTATTTGAGAGAGAATACATAATTTATTTTCAAGTAGGACAAAATTTCAAGAATATTTTAAGGTCTTCAAAATCTATCTCCTATGTTCTTATTGTTTATCTTTTTTCATCTCTTCTCAATTTTCAGAACTTCCTTGAGTCAACATATTTTAGGCAATTTATTGCACATATCTTCATGTAATTGATAATCATGTCCCGCTCTTTTCACAAGAGATAAACTCCTATGTTCTTATTATTTATCTTTTTTCATCTCTTCTCAATTTTCAGAACTTCCTTGAGTCAACACAGTCAGACCTCCTTGTAGCCATATCATTATTAAACATCAGGTATGCCTTCTTTCATGTTTTGCAAAAATAGTGTCTTTTGTGATTGAAAATTTACTTTTGAGTTGTTTCAACTTCTAACTTTTGAATTTTTATATCCCATGCTTTTATGATTTCGGAATATTACACTTGATGTCTGAATTGCACTATTTTCAATACTTATTAACAAACATCTGCTCATCTTTTAGACTTAGTATGCGTTATTGATTCTTATTTCAAGTTTCAATTTAAACTCATGCATTTCATTTTGTTATGTGGATCATTTGTTCAATATAGTTTCTCAGCAGTTTAGATATGAACTGTTGAGAAAGGCACAGTAGCATAAACTAGTCAAAATAAAGTCCACCAAAAGGTGGGCACCTTTTGGAATCCAAGAAAGGCACAGCAGCACGTTGGTCCACAAAAGGAGACCTTGTGCCTAGGTGACATATGGGTGATGCCTTGACAACTATGTTGTTATATGTATCATGTCCAAATCAAACCATGGACTCTGGTACTATGTCAAAGTTATTGGGTCATTTAACACAAAACCTCACGGTAATGAGTTAAAAACATTAGTATATATTTTCACATGCTTCTGAATTCCTGAATATGAAGTTTACCTAAGACTCCATACAACCAACAATCACTTTGCTAATTTTCAGGGGGAAAAGTCACTTTGCTAAGATTGAACAAATATATATTAGCATAACTCATAAGTATTATAGAAATGCGGCCACAAAATCCCACAGCAATAAAGCAGCATTGATGAACATACCCATCAAAAGTTTCTCCGTATAGGAGTTCAGTTGGGAAGAGTGGAGAAAAAAGTGCTAAGAAGGTAAGGTTCTCTTTGAAGAACAATTTAGTGTGGAAAGCCTCACAGCCCTATACCACCTCAGAGCCTAAAACTGCCACCATCAGCAACTCCTAGGGGTAGTGCCCTCAAGAAAGGAGTGCTTCCTGGCCCCATCAGAGAAACACCAGTGAATAAAAATGCAAAAGAAAGCTAACTCTACGAAAAAGGCAAGAAAGAGCACAAAGAGCATTTCTCCTGCTATCAAGCGCCATAGGAAGCTGAAAAGCCTTTCTATTTGATTTGGGTTGAAATGTTGGAATACTTTCAGGAATGTGTCCTTTCATCAGGCTGTCCACTTGTTACTGCTTTGTTTTTGCAACTTTTACCCTAATTCTGTTTAACAGAGCTTGAGATTATCACCATCACCCACTCCTTGGCATAGTGCACTCAAGAAAGGGGTGCTTCCTGGCCCTACAGGAGAAGCACCGGTGACTATAAATGCAATTGGGAAGGCTAACACAATGAAAAGGCAAGAAAGATACAAATGGGGTCTCCCCTTCTTTCAGATGCCTTAGGAAGGTCTTAGGACCTTCCAGGTGAATTTGGCTGAAATGTTTAGAATGTTTCCATGAATGTGTTTCTCCGTTTAATGTGACTCATCTTTTCCTGCTTTGTTCTTGCAAACACTACCTTAATGCATCCACATGTCCAATTTTGTAAAATTTCTTGGTATTAGCAGATAGTTTTACTAAATACCCAGATTAGATCAATTAGATATTTCAACATTGTAATTTCAGGAAATTTTTTATTTTGTCAATCAGAAATACATTTTTTTGAAGTATGTTGTCCTTTTGTTTTTGTTGGGTACTATTATTTAGGTCTTGAAATTAGATGTAACTTTTACCCATGCTGTATAAATATGTATTGTAATTATCTGTAGGTTATTTCATTTTTACGCTTCCTTTTTTTATTGAGGTTGTGAACATTGGGTGGTTTAACTTTGTTGTTAGATTGATTTTTTGTTGTTGTCAAAGCTCTCGTTAGATGGTAGGTTGAGACTCAAGTTTATTTGCTTCTTGTTAGAATACCCTAAAAATCTGAAATTCCAATCAAATCCGTTGTAACAAAAAAAAAAGAGAAAGCATAGGATCTGAAAGTCACAAATATCAATTGGCTGCACTTCTCCAATATTCTACTGGTTAAAAAACAAATTCCAGAGCAAGCAATAGGGAGATTTGGTATTTTTTAATACATTCAATTGAGAAGGCTCTTAAGATTTTTTCCCAAATGATTTTTTCCCAAAGGATTATTTTCTAATTTGAAATATTAAATCATTAGAATAAAAGAAAGAAGAGGAGCCAGAATATCTAAATCTAAACCTGAAAAATCAATGTTAAAAAAATGGAAATCAAAATCTCAAGTCCTAAATCTCAGATCATTAATTTGTGATATGATAAGGAGCTCTCAACAACCATATGAGCTTGGGAAGATGCAAACCAAGATAAACCTTAATTTTTAAATTGAGAAGTTAGAAAACCTGGGAATCTAGAAATGTTAAGCATCTGAAAGTATTAAAATTGACAGAAACTTGAAAAATCAGAACGTAAAGTATATGAGAATTGGGAAGTCTGAAATTTTGACAAGTCAGAAAATATGTAAACAAACAAATAAAAAATCAGGAGGATTCTAAAAATTGGATTCGAGACAATTAGGTTAAGGGTTGGTGTTAGATTGTTGTGGTAAAGTTTATCATGTTGAATAACCAATCAGTTGTATTGATGGGAGTTGATCTAAATTCCAACTGGCAAGTTTGGTTTAGGGTTGGTGTTAGATTGTTGTGGTAAAATTTACCATGCTGAATAACTAATCAGTTGTTTTGATGGGAGTTGATCTAAATTCCAACCGGCAAATTTAGAACATCTACATATGGCAAATATGGAACATCTATCTATGGCATTATTCTAACAAAGATGTATGATTCATACAGAGTCACAAAACAGAAGAGAATATGCAGTAACCTTATGACCCCATTGTACATCTAGCTAACCAAGGATACAAAGTTTAGAAGTATTTTGGTGACTGACAACAAACACTTTGGGATGTGATTGTGTTGATCGACAATTATGCTTAATATGAGAGAAGATTAATGCATATGTTTAAACCCTGAGGGTAAACATAAAAAGGTTGAAAAGTACTCAAAAGAAAGCAGTATATTGGTTGAGTAGCATTCATCATAAACTACTTCATCTAGCAGAAGATCCAAGCGGATGTTGGAGAGGTGAAAAAATTACCCTCCAAAGCCAGATTTCATGTCCATGATGTTGCATATTCTTAGTTCATTCCAGCGAAATATATGGTTATAATTCCCATTGGTCATACTCCAGTATCTTGATTCTGCATGAATGAGCTCACGTTTTGCTACATATCCTGTCATGATTCCCAACCTAGCATACCCATCAATGGCAAGCCTATTACCAAGATTACATTTGGTTGCTATTGCAGAGCAGATTTTAATTATTCATAGCTGCATATATTTGATATAAATGTGGTCTACCCAAAGCCTTATTGCTGTTTTCTTTATCATTTATCTGTAATTGCTCCACATATGGTATATTCACCGAGTGGGTGAAACATGACGGGAAAACCAAGAGAATGATGTTATCTCCCTTCTACCATTTGGTCTGGCAACCTATAGAATGCAAAGGTCACATCTCTTTTTAGTGCTGCAGAATCTTGGTTGAAAAAACTTGAAGTTTAATGTTGCCTCATGCCGCTGCCTTTGCCTCTTTCTCCCCATCTCTTCCACTGCTGTGCAGCTTTGATTTCTTCCTTTTTTAAGTCATCATTTCCATGTAGGATCTCTCTGCCCAGAACCCCGAGAACGGAAATCTGAAACTTTTGAATAGGTTGTTGATGTTTTATTAATTCTGTTGATGATTTGATGTTTAGGAAAGTGCTTTTTAGGTATACATGTTGGTCATAAATTTGTTATTATCATGTATCGATATTTTGGTTGACGACTGAAATGTAGAAAATTCTAGATTCTTTGGTTTGTTCATTTGGTTTTCATTTCAGACATCCAAAACCATCCATTGGCGACATCTACATCTATTTATGATAATCAAGTAGTCAAATTTTTTTTTTGCTTGTTAACTGTGCCTGAGGCAACAGGGCCTTTTTCCTCAGCTATGGAACCAGAGAACCCAGAGCAGCACTTGCTAGCGGCCAACACCATGGAGTTTGATTCTGCAACAGGAGCAATCAGTGTTGCACCAAGGGGAGTGCTTCCGCTGAAGCCAAAGTTTGCAGCTCTCACAGCGAGGGAGATGGATGAAAAGGTGCAATTCAGCAAAGTGTCAGTGCCCCCACATCGGTACTCCACTCTAAAGAAAAACTGGATGGAGATATACACTCCGATTTACGACCACATGACGATTGACATTCTCATGAACCTTAAGGTGATATTTGTGTCTTTAGCCCTTATAGATTATACTATCTTTTTTTTTGCTTTATTTCTTTTTATTTTATATTGTTGTGAACAATGACCTGTTTTGAAATTGCTACAGTTGGCTGGTTTACCCGAAAAAAAGTCTCTTTATTTGCTCATAAGAATTAGGAATGTAATGTTTTGAGGATGCTATTGCCTTGGTGAGATACTGCGTAATGTGACATGATATGCGAAACATGTTTTTCCATTAAATCTTGGTAGCATTGGTGTCAGCAGCCTATATGATATAAAATACTAGCAACATTCCTTCAATCTTCTTATCCTTCTCCACATAGTATTTTGTATATTCTGTTGCTAAGAGGTAGTGGTGCTATTTTGCAGATCATGGCATCCCTTTAATTTTAGTTTTTTATTTTGAATTTTGTGGTTTGAACTTTCAGGTTTTGAGTTCTCTAAATAATTAGATTCTCATACATCTTGAACTCTTCGAATTTTGTGGTTTGAATTTTGTGTTTTTCTAATTTGTTTTTTGGTTTTAGATGGACTGATTTGTTAATTTTTAGGTTTCTGAACTTCTCAGGATTTCCAAATTTTAGAGTTCTGATCTTAAGATTTTTGAATTTTAGACTTGCAACAACTTTCATACTTTTAAATTTTTAGTTTTTCTCTGGATACCTGATTATTGAAATTTTAGGTTTTTCAGAGTTTTATGAATTCTCCTGATTTCTAATTTGTTTGTTTTCAGAATTTTTGAGTTGCCAAATTTTTATATTTGCCAGATTCATTTGGGGTTTTGGAATTTTTTGCCATCTGGGATGATACAATTTATCCCAAATTAAATAGGATGAAAAAATGGCAGTCACAATTACCACATTTTTTGGTCACTATGAAGGTTCAATCAAATAAAAACCTTTTCTTCCTTCCTTTTCCTGCCAAATAAACCTACTTTTTCTTCGATCCTTTTCCTGCAAAAAAAAAACTCCCTAATATTGTCTAACTTTCCTGTGAACACATTTTGGGATCTTCAACATGGAGAAGTAATACAAGGGGATGCTTTGAAGTACCCCCTTTAACAAAATCTATTTACCTTCTGTTGATATTATTTTACTCTTCTAACATAGCTTTCTCTTGAATGTTTGAATAATCGCTTGCCAGATCTCGTTCCTCATGCCTTTGTCTGACCATGATAACCCCATATATTTAAGTGGGAAAGAAGATCCGGGGGTGTCAACAATTTTAGCACAAGCTCCATATGATGGAATTACTATTTTTCAATTTCATACATTTTTTATGGTGGAAATCTAAACTCAATAAAATTGTCCAACTTTTTTCGTAGTATTTTTACCCGATGCAGAACTCTAAAAATTGCTTACAATGCCTACGTATAGACTCTACTAGGTTACTTTTTTGCTGAACAAAAATTCATGATCATATTCTAAGGTAAGACATAATTTTCTTCTCATTTATTATAGAGGTATTAAACATCTCTTGTGAGAGTCAATCTTAGAATTTTTGCATATGGAGTTTTAAAATTTGTATATAAATTAATTTAAATTTTTAAAAGAATAATATTATCAAATATTTAAATAGTTTATTTCCAAAAATGATTCTCTTGTCCCAATTGGATTTTCAACTTGATTTCATTGGTAGGAGATATAATATGGATATTTATAAAATATATATTATACTTTCAATAGTCATAATAATAATGTCTACATCTTTTAAACACACCGTTGGGAACAGATGGTGCTGCAGTTGCACTGCACATATATAAATCAATAAGTTGTAGGTGCGAAATGTTCATTGAACTTTGTAGGATTCATGGTTGGTTTTATTTGGTCTTGTATTTTGTAGGTCCTTGCGATTGCCGAATGAAGACAGTTTTGATGGCTGATGGCCGATCATATCCTCCTCTTGGATGGTGGAAGACCGGTGGAGGTGAGTCGTTGGTCCTTTCTCTCTCAAGATGGACGATATGGCTTACCTGTGGCTGTGGCAAATGGGTAGTTTTATAATACCTGATATACGTAAATTGCTAATCAATCAAACAAAGTTCAGTTCTCTATTACTCCTCATTGGATACAAAAGGGTTAATCCTAGAGTTCTTTATATATTTACTTATGACATATCGATCTCAACTTTGGCAGTTGCTTCTACAGCGTAGGACATCTCAGGAAGCAAATTTACTTCCTAATATGTATTGTCTCATTTGTGTGTTTTACTGAAACAGAACCATATTGGTTCTTGACAGTTCTTTCTTAATGTACACTTGAAAAAGAAAATCATTATGCAAACTCGACACTTAATTTTATTGGGAAGATCAGAATCATTTATATTGTCAGCAATCTGTTTAGTGTTTGTGAGCACCTTGTGTTCACGTTGTTGGCTATCATTATGCTTCAGCATCTTATCTATAGTCGTTTAAAGTCATATATTTTAGATAACACCTTCTCCACGGGTCATAATTACTAGGTTTTGCACACTTGACGGAACTGGAACAGTCAACTTCAACCTGCCCGAATTTGGGATGGCAAGATTGCTATGCTCAATCTAACTGCATTTGGAAAGAAACAAATGAAAGGGAAAAACAAAAGTAGACTCGATTGTCATATATCAAACAACCACTTGTGATTGATTGTTGTGGACCAAGGTTGAATGGGTTGAGAGTTGTGATCGAGTGTTGGCATCAAACTTTTTCGCTTAGCTTGCTTGATACAAATTTCAGTAATGCTGAAGCCGGTGTAGAAAATCTAACCCAGATTCGAAAAATTCATGAATAGATGATGTAAACAGGCTTTGGAAATGCCTTGGCATGGCTACATGTTAAAAATGGCCAAGATAATGTGCTCATTACATAGTCCCGGTCAAGAGCTTCGCAACGGTGCCCAAAACATGAAAAACGGACACCAGAAGGCCGAAATGACCATTTTGCCCCTGACACTTTGGGACAAATTGGGACTCTAACATGGAATTCCAACTTTACCACATTGTCAAGGTTAGATAGAGCTGGGCAACACTCGAAACGGATCGAAAATCTGACCCTCAGATGAAGAGATATGTAAGAAAGAGCAAATATGGACGGAAAGCCGTATGTTCTCGCACCAGGGGCATAATGGGCCGATTAGCTCTGGATCGACCCATGGGCTAGAAATTTCAATTTTCATGACCCAAAACTTTGATCTCATGAATATTTATGCATGAAAAATAAATTTGGCCAATGGGAGAAGGTAATTGCACTCAAATACAGTTTTCGGCATTATCGACGGCCGAGATCGCACCGATCGGAGAAATCAGTAAAATCAGAGATTCCGGGCATTTAGGGAGATCTCAGCCACACATTTGGATGGATCATAAGATCAATGGTCATCATTGATTGTCCCATATTTTTTCTGATTTAATTTTGGGTATGTTTAATCACTTTCTGGCCAGAATTAACAGTAGCCGTCGGATTGGGAGTCTTTTAGATGAATGGACTAGATTGGGTCTCTCTCTCTTCCCTCCACATGCTTTGGTCGAACCTACCAGCTTTCTCTCTCCTTCCTTGTGCGCAAGAAGCCCTAGAAAATAGGGGAGGGAGGCACACCCACCTCCTCCTTCCTTGGCTGGTGGGTCCCACTCAACCACTTCCCTCAACCACCTCCCATGGCTTATCCCTATCTCTCCTTTGGTTTATCTTCATCCTAACTAATCCTACAACTAACCAAGCTTATCCTCATCCTAGCCTTGGTCGAACCAGCCTTCTTGCCACATGCCATGTGCGCACATCTCCTTGAAAGTAGGAGAGGGTGTGCACCCTTCTCTCTCTCTCTATCTAGTTGGCGCACAATCACCTCAACAACCTCCCTTGAGTTATCCTTATCATCCTCAACCTCCCTTGAGTTATCCTTATCTCCTCTCAACAACCTCCAGCCTTATCTCCTCCTGGAGATGGCGCCCCTCAACCCCTATAAAGCCCCCTCGGTGGCCGTGTGCGGGACAAGCTGATCACCCTGCGGAAGCCCTGCCTCTCCTCCCTCTACCCTGCTCCAAGACAGCTTCTCCTTGCTTGGACGTCTTCATCAGCAAGTCAGCAACCTCACCAGCCCCCTTGTGGTGTGCCAAGCGAAGAAGAAGAAGGAGAAAAGGCCTCCCTCCAGCAGGTGCGCCAGCAGCAGCCCAATCGGTGGTGCACCGATTCCAACAACAGGTGTTCCTTCTTGGAGCACTGATTCCAGCCCCATTTTTAGCAACAAAAGAAGAAGTAGTACTTTCTAGTTCTTTCCCTCCCCTCTTCTTTCTCTTCCCCTCGGCCTTCTCTATGGCCATTCAAGAAGCTCCAAAAACCCAACCTTGTTGGTACCACCTAAAGCCCATGTTCAACCTCCTTATGTTGGTCCCACAAGCCATCAAAAATCAGCCTCTTTGAGCCCTTCATTTCAGACCCCTTGCTATCCTAATTCTGGCTCCTCATTTCCCACGTGCGCACAGCCCGTAGGTGGCCTGTAAATAGCCCATTTGGCATCCCCAAGCAGCCCCATGCTGTCACCTAACACCGTGCCCCTTGTTGCCATCCCTCTAGCAGCCAATTAGACTCCTGAACATGCTCTTAATCAGGCCATGTTTGACCATCCTTGCTGCCCAAGTGGACATACTTCAAAACATACCCAAATCAGGCCCCTCTGTTGGCCATGAAATCAGGCCCCTCTGCTGGCCATGAAACCGGACCCCATGCTTCCTTTTTTCCTTCCCCTTTGAGTATAGGTTGAGGGTCGACGCTTTGAGACTCTCGGAATCCGCCGGACGAACCGAGACTACTCAGGCGGGCCTTCAATTCTCATGCCCTTTGTGCATTCCTAAAACCAGTCCTAGTTCACACCTAAACCTACCCCTTGTGCAGTCCTACCAAATCTCACCTAAACACCACCTTAGCCATCCCATTCCAGCCCCTCAGAGGCTCACCTACCCCACTGCTAAAGCAAGATGTCAAGGTGCGAAAATGGAGGGCAAATCAGGCCAACGAGGCCGTGGAGGTGCAAAGCAGGCCCATTGGGTCACGAAGTTCAAAGCGAGCCGCCGGGACCCATAAAGCACAAGATTGGGCCAACCGGGCCGACATAGCATGAAGACCGGCCCATTATGCCGATGAAGGCGGCCCGTTGGGCCTTGGACACTTAAAATAAACCTTAATTAAATCTAGGCGAAATGCCAAAATTAAATAAAGAGTTAGCACCACCACGTGGGCGCTCCACCTTGGGCGGTAGCCGGACACGTATCCGGTATGTTGACCCGAACTTAGGCGCGGGCCGGCTCCCGTTGCGTACGACCCTTCCCACTACTTGGAAAGTCAAAAGGCTATGCCATGTAGGACGGGTAAAAAATTCCACACCGATCGGAAAATAAGGCGGCATGTTGCCAAAATTTTCCTGGTCAAGTGGGATTTTACAACCAGGGAAGGACATTCACACATTTGCACTTCGACGAGCATTATTCATGGCATATAAACTGCCACATCTGATGTACACTAACATAAGCATGAATATTCAATGAACATTTCAAGTGCCGAGTTGATTGCTTGTGACTGGGCATCGACACTAGCTTGACAAACCGGATGTGATGCAAACCGAACAAGAGTTAACCAAATCTTAAGTTAACTTAATTAAATCTGAAAATACATTCAAACCAACCTTAAAACATACTTAAAATAGATCATTAAAGTTTTAACATTCAACAAAAATCAGATTTAATACAATCTGTAAAAATTGTTTCAACGCACTTAATCTTTTGGAATTCAATTTCTTAAACAAGTGCAAATCAAATAATTCACAACCAATTGAAAAGAACACAAAAAGAAAGCATTAATGCATCTGAAATTCATCTTAAAACATGTGAAATTAGATTCATTAACAATATGAAGTTCAAGTTTAATCAATTTAAACCAAACTTCAAAACATTTAAAACATATTGAACGCACCTGAATTGGTATGAAAACACCAACCGACATGAGAAAACCACATGGAAATGACTCAACACATGTCCACTAAACTTAAACAAGTCAAATTGATCAACACATTTAAAATGTCAAGTTCAAACAAAAATAAAATAAACTTCAACCAATTGAAGTAAAACAAACCAAACCAATCAAACAAACTCAAAATAAATAACATTCAAATCTAAATCAAATTGGAATATGAAAATCAACATTTCAAACCACATTAAAATCCATTCTTAAATCAAACATAAATCAACTTTAAACAAAATCTAATCAAACTTGTTTGCATCTCATCGGGCCTAAAAGGCCAGGGCCCTTTGTGTTCTTTATATGTTGTGGATGTGCATGCTCTCGTCAAACAAGATCGCTATGGAAGTTAATCAAGGGTGTTCGAGTGTTTGCTCGATGTAAATGAACATTGGATATTCGCAACATCCAATGGAGAGAGGTCAAAAAATATTTTCACAGAACCCGAACCTCGGTTCTATACTCTTCTTTTTATCACCCGGACTATCTAGTATTTTTATGGTCTATTACCTACTTTACTAGAAAATTCGGATGTCGATATTTCAAAATATACAAAAAAAATCTTTTCTAAGAATCAAAAATGATTCTCAAGGTTCCCACAAATTGGCACGCCCGGTGATACCTCTCTTTCCCTTCATCTCTGTGCCATAGCGATCTGAGAAAGTGCACATCCACTACGTCTTAAAAACACTCTAATCAAGTCAACCTTTTTACAGGTTCAGCGGCGGCTTGTGAAGGTGTCATTTACTTAAAAACTTATGTTGACAATGCAGCGTCAGCTCAATCACGTTGGCGATCAATTTCAGCAAGTTAGCAAAGATCGTGTTACTCCTGGACTGGCTCGACACCATCTTGGAGTCACCATCTGCTGCTGAGGACATAGCAATGCTACCCCTCACTTTCTACTCCATAATGCATCTCCAAAAGCTTGGCCTGGACACCGCCAAGTTGCTCCCAGAAAATGTTTTGTTGTCTCCCCCACGTGAGACTTTTATGGTGAATCAGATCACCCTTGAATTTGGGCCCGCACCCACACCCACAGTCATAGTACCTACTCAACTTGCTTCCCTGGCACCTACTGTGTCTGCCACAACATTTGTCGCACCTGCCGCCATGCCGACACTGCTACAACACCCCTCAACCCGAGGAAGAACACGAGTGAGTGAGGATCCTTTCGGCACCTCAACATCAACAACGTGTGTTGCTCGTGGGACCACACCCACCAAGCGATGCCTATCAAGACTCCTTCTAAGCTTATGGAGGAGAAGCGTAGATAACTACAACTTTGTTATCTTGCCGCTTGTCGACGAGTTCTTCACTCTCGGGTGGCTAGATTACAACAATGGGACCCTTGCTGTGCCCAATGTTAATGCACCGTATGCAAGGGGAAGTGTATACCTTCTGCCCGCCACAAGAAATCCAACAAACCAGCGGCTAGAAAGGCCATGGAGAGGGGGCAGCCCTCCGCTTCGAACTTAGAAGACTCAAAAGGACAATACGAGCAAGGGATCAGCCCTTAGCCTGCCATACTTCGTTAGACTGAGCAGTGGTATGAGATGACAAGACCCCACAGCTTATCCAACTGGGGGCAGCCTCTCCATCGGATTTTCCCTTCATCTAGCTAACCGATCAGTGGTTCAATGTACAAGGGCTTGACAGAAACCGCCTGCCATAAAAAGAGAGAGAGACATCAGTAGTTAGCCATGACACTGAATCACCTTGGCACTCAATTCTGCCAGCTAGGGGAAAATCCCCATATGAGCTAATGCTATGGAGAGCGGGGGAACAATCCTCTCCTCTGAGTTATGAAAGCAGGCGCCGGACAACGATTCCAAAAATGGAAGCGCAAGCAAAGAACCATCCTCGGCCCACCTTCCCTCATTCGACCAATCGGCGGTCCAAGATGAGGAGAATCGGCGGGTGCCACCACCTACCGGCCCAGAATCACCTGTAGTTGGTCGGCCCATTGGCCAAATTTTTTCAGCTCTCTACTTAGGCGATCGAGGGCAACATTCTTGTCGGATTTTCTCATCATTGGGCTGGCCAATTAGCGATTGGAGAGGCCGGGAAGAGGGGGCAGACCTCTCCTCTAAATTACGAAGTCATATGCGATCGGCGGCTCTAAAGACAACAACTCGGGTGAGGGACCAGCCCTCGACCAGCCTTCTGCATCGGACCGACCGGCGGTCCAAGCCGAACGAGAACTTGCAGTGCCACCACCTACCATGGGAAAATTCTTTGTGAATGGTTGGTTCATTGACCACCCTTTCAAGTTCACTAATTAACCGACCGCGGCGTACTCCCCGTAGGTCATTCCCTTCACCGGTGACCGATCGGTGGTCTAGCCCGTGAAGATCTGGCGGCGACCACTTGCCATGATGAAAACATCAATTAGCCCGGTGTTGGCTTACTACTTCGGCACCCGGCTCCGCCGATTGGGGGCATGTTCCCCACACAAGTTATTCCTCGGGGAAGTCCATCCAATGGATCCCCTTGCTGACCGGGGGCAAGGTGCTAGACCCTCTACCATGGTCCCTAACTGAATTTGGCTTCTCCTCAATGGAACCAACCTCTATCAAGGTTTGTTGTTCATCATTCCCAGATGAGGGGCTTACGGGAAGAAATCCTAATAGCTGCCACTACTGAGTACCATGCATGATGCTCCACTGCAGTTTAGGCTACCCCAGCTCAGCTGATTAGGGGAAGCTCCTTGTTGGTCCTTTCCTTCTTCATGCCGACTAGCTAGCAGTCCGGCCCACGAGGATTCAACAGCAAATGCCTGCCGTGAAATTAAACACCAACAGTTTGAGCCTGCGCCTGCAAAACAACAATAGTAGAGTCTCTTCAAGATTCGAGTCAGACATTAGTCTTGCCATCACCTGATGGTTAGCAATGTGCATTGCCCTGGAATCTCACTCTCCTGGCTGCCTTCATCCAAACATGATGACCTCAAATCGTTGACCTACCACTCGACAACTAGTTTTCTACTTTTGACCGGTTGGATGACAAAGATAGGGCCCATGCCGTGCTCACCATTGTTGCTGCACTAGCTACGCAAAAGAAGCTCAAGTTTTCTATCCAACTTAATAAGATCGGCCGACCAATGGTTGAGCAAACCGAGGAGTGGGGGCAGCCCTCTCCTCTGAAACTTGAAAACACAAGCCAACCTACTATGGCTATAAAGGTGGCAGTCCGGGTGAGAGATCAGCTCTTAGCCTGTATTCCTCAACAAGACTGATTAGCCGTCTTACTTGGAGAGAGCCGGCAGGCCCCAACACTTGCCATCAAAAAATTCCTTACATTTGGTTAGTCTGTCGACCGACTCTTCCAACACTTTGCTCTGCTGACTGGTGGCAACTTCCCGTTAAAGCTACTCCATGCCTAGAGTCCCAGACACTAGACTCTCATGCTGACTAAGGGCAAGGTTCCCGACCCTCTGCCCAGGTCCTTATATAAATTGGACCGATCAGTGGTCTGACTTTAAGATAGCTAGCAGACAGCAACACCTACCATTAGAAAAATTCCAGCAATTGAGGGGCCAGCTGATCAACATTGTCCATGCTCGGCTCAAGCAACTAAGGGTAGCCTTCTTGTCCAAGCCACTCTCCAACAAGCTGACTGACCAGCGGTCTAGTCCTTAAGTCATCCTACTAACTTACCATTACTGATTGGTGGCAAGTTTCTCGCACAAGCTACACCCCACCGAGAGCCCCGGACAGCGAACACTCTCACTGACCGGGGGCAAGGATCCAAACCCTCTGCCCCAGTCCTCAAACAAATGTGGTTGTCAGATACCAATGTTTCCCCAGTGGAGCTTCTACCTTCAAAGCTTGGTCATTCACAACGCTCGGATACAAACCCATCCAGCTTGAAACCCTGGCCTTGACCACACTGAGGGCCATTCTTAAATTGGTGCCCTAGGTCCTCCTTTCCATAACAATTTCAGAAAATCATCGCCACTTTAACCATTATGATTATGGTGCTACAAGCCTCTATCACTCATGTCTGTTCAGACTTAGTGATGCTTTGAACTCCCACCACCTTGATCAATCTGATTTTAGTGGTTTACAAAAATATTCCCCAGCCTTGGCTTTTCAGCCCACATGGCCCAACAAAAAACAAACAAACACACACACACCACTTTCCTCCCATTTCAGATGACTCCCAACACTTTTACCATCTTGGCCATTCTGGCCCGTATGGCCCTAAAACCTCTACTACCCTGATTACCCTGATCTTGGTAGCCTACTCAACTTGCTACCTTGACCACTCGTTCATGCAGCGAGGCTATTGTAAATGCCTCTTTGGCTTCAATAGTCTCTCTCATTCTTGCCTTTTGTGCAAACCTTTAAATCAGCCCCTTTGAGGTTATCTCTCTCATTGGTCTCTCTGTGACCATCTCTTCCCTCTATGCAAGCCTTCCATAAAGTCCATCACATTAAGACTGCTCTTCGCCCCTTTGTGGCACCTTAGTTCTACCATTTTTGTAGACCCTTGGGAATACAGCCCCCTTGAGGCTCCCATTTGCCCCCTTTGTGGCATTTTAGTTTTACCCTTTGTGTAGACCCTTGGGAATTCAGCCTCTTTGAGGCTCCCTTTTGCCTCTTTGTAGCAATTTAGTCATACCCTTTGTGTTGACACTTGGGAATCTCGCCCCTTTGAGGCTCCCTTTCGCCCTTTGTGGCATTTTAGTCTTACTCTTTGTGTAGACACTTGGGAATCCAGCCCCTTGAGGTTTCCATTTACTCGTTTGCAGCATTTTAGTTCTACCCTTTGTGTAGACCCTTGGAAATTCAGCCCCTTTGAGGCATTTGCCCCTTTGTGGCATTTTAGTTATACCCTTTGTGTAGACCCTTGGGAGTCTAGCCCTTTTAGGCTCCCCTTCACCTCTTTGCGGCACTTTTGTCCTATCCTTTGTGTAGACACTTGGGAATCAGCCCCTTAAGGTTTCCATTTACTCCTTTGCAACATTTTAGTTCTACCCTTTGTGTAGACCCTTGGAAATTCAGCCCCTTTGAGGCTTTTGTCTCTTTGTGGCATTTTAGTTCTACCATTTGTGTAGACCCTTGGGAGTCTAGCCCTTTGAGACTCCCCTTCACCTCTTTGCGGCGCTTTAGTCCTACCCTATGTGTAGACACTTGGGAATCCAGCCCCTTGAAGCTCCCATTTGCCCCTTTGTGGCATTTTAATTCTACTCTTTGTGTAGACCCTTGGGAATCCAGCCCCTTTGAGGCTCCCTTTCGCCCTTTGTGGCATTTTAGTCTTACCCTTTGTGTAGACACTTGGGAATCAGCCCCTTGAGGTTCCCATTTTCTCCTTTGCAGCATTTTAGTTCTACCCTTTGTGTAGACCTTTGGGAATTCAGCCCCTTTGAGGCTCCCTTTTTGCCCCTTTGTGGCATTTTCCTTCTACCCTTTGTGTAGACTCTTGGGAATCCAGCCCCTTTGAGGCTCCCCTTTGCCCCTTTGTGGCATTTTAGTCCTACCCTTTGTGTAGACCCTTGGAAATCTAGCCCCTTTGAGGCTCCCTACTTAGCCATTATGAGGCTCTTTATTGGTCCCTCTACGACCTCTTATCGCTACCATTTGTGCTAGCTTTTCTTAAAAATCTAGTCCCTTTGAGACTCCACGCTCACCCCTTTGAGACTTTTTTTGCCTTTAATGCAAATGTTTACAAAAGGATAGCTCCTTTGTGGTTCCTTACTAGCCCCATTGTGGCTCTTAAACTTTGCTTTTTAGGCAAGATTGAAGCTCCTTTGTGTTAGCTTCATGAGCCTTCATTAGACCTTCATGCCAAGTTGCCTTCTACACTTGGATCACTCTTACCTTTATTTGAGCCTTCATCAGACCTTCATGATAAGTTTCCTTTTACACTTGGATTGGTCTTATCTTACTTGAAACCCACTTTGTGTCAAATTTTGACCCTCATGCCAAGTTGCCTTTCATACTTGGATTGGTCTTATCTTACTTGAAACTCCCTTTTAGTAGGTTTCAAATTCAGACCCTCATGCCAAGTTGCCTTTCATACTTGGATTGGTCTTATCTTACTTGAAATCCCCTTTGAGTAGGTTTCAAATTTTGACCCTCAGGCTAAGTTACCTTTCTCACTTGGATTGGCCTTATCCTGCTGAGGAAACACCTTTATGATGGTTTCTCCACTTATCCAATTAAAACCTCCCTTTTGTGTCAGTTTGAAGATTCGACCTACATGCCAAGTTGCCCTCCGCACTTGGATTGGTCTCATCCCCTTGAGAAATCCCCTTTGTGTCAGTTTCTCCATTCACCTAGCTAAAGCCCCCTTGTGTTAGGTATCTCAACTCTTCTCGAACCCCCATGTTGAATTACCTCTAATTTTGACTTGGTTCATTCTTCTGGAATATGGCTTGAGGGAAGCCTTGATTCCCTACAAAAAAAAGAAAAAAAGATGGAAAAAAAAGAGAATGGGCTAAAAATGGAGATGCCTGATGGACTTAGTCAATCAAACACCATGATTGGCTAAGGGTAAAAATGTAAAAATAATCCAGTCAAGGTGAAAACCTGCAAAAGCGCCTTGGGCAAAATTGGATAACCCTGCTGTGTGAAAATCCTACAATGGGACGCACAGGCAAAAGTGAAAAGGGGTCAACAGGTGAAAACTCCGCAAAGGAGCAATCAGGTTGATAAGAAAAACAAAATAATCAACTTGGACAAGCCCCCAACCTAACAAAATGAGTGGGTTCATCCCCCTAATTTTATTAGGGAGGAGATCCGAGTTGCCAATGACGAAAAGGCTCGCATAGGCTCATCTACCTTGTAGTAGAAATATGCCAGGGAGACCATACCTGAGGCAACGAGGAAGACCATCTCCCACCTTTAAAATTTGAGGGAAGTTCCCACACTTCATCTTGAAAGAGACGAAGGGTAATACCCTACTCTACTCTCACTCATTCTTACCCCTTTAGTCATTCTTTTGACTTTAGCAATCCCACTATCTTGATCATTCCGATCCTGATGGTCCATAAATAAAAAACTTTCTCCAATCTTGACTATTCAGCCCACACGTCCCATAAAAGCTCATACTGTCACGACCCTTCCTAGTCTGAACAATTTTTGAAATTAATTCAAACCCATACCACCCTGACCATTCCGGTCTTGTTGGTCTACAAGCTTCCACGTTGTCATGACCATTCAGTCTTGATGACCTACAAAAAACATGCATTATCTGGACCATCATTCCAGACAACCTTCAACAAACTAACCATCTTGGCGAGGTTGGTCTTGTATGGCTTTAAAACTCTCACTACCTCGATCATCCCGATCTCGTAGCCTACACAACTAGTTGCCTTGACTACTTGTTCTCGAGGCTCCAAGCAAGGCTTCTACAATGCCACTTTGGCTTCCATAGCCCTACTTTAGTCCTACACCACGTGTAGACCTACGGGACACCAGCCCCTTTAAGGCTCCCATACGCCCCTTTGTGACACTCTATTCCTACACCTTGTGTAGACCCATGGGACACCAGCCCCTTTGAGGCTCCCATTCGCCCCGTTGTGGCACTCTATTCCTACACCTTGTGTAGACCCATGGGACACCAGCCCCTTTGGGGCTCCCATTCGCCTGTTTGTGGCACTTTAGTCCTACCCTTTGTGTGGACTCTTGGGAAATCAGCCCCTTTGAGGCTCCCATTCGCCCCTTTGTTGCATTCTATTCCTACACCTTGTGTAGACCCATGGGACACCAGCCCCTTTGAGGCTCTCATTCACCCCTTTGTGGCACTATTAGTCCTACTATTTGTGTGGACCCCTAGGAAACCAACCCTTTGAGATTTCCTACCGGACCCTTTGTAGTCCACAAATTTTGCCTTGTAGGCAAGCCCGAAATCCCTTTGTGTTGGTTTTACAACCTTATTAGGCCCCCAGGCCAAGTTTCCCTTAGCACTTGGATTTGTCTCATATTCACTCGACCCTCATGCCAAGTTGTTTTCCCCTACTTGGATTGGTCTTGCCTTGATTGAAACTCTCTCTGTGTCGGTTTCGAAAATTTGACCCTAAATGTGAGTTGTCTTAGGCACTTCGATTGCTCGTATCTTGTTTGAAACCCCTTTGAGATAGTTTCAGTATTAGTCCTCCATGCCAAGCAGCATTCAGCACTTGGATTGGTCTAATCCTGTTCGGAACCTCCTTTGCGTTGCTTTCGCACCTATTTGATTAATCCTTCATGCCAAGTTGCCTTTTGCACTTGGATTGGTCTTATCCTTGTCAGGAACCCCCTCTGTGTTGGTTTCTTCACTCACTTGTTTGAAGCCCCTTGATTGGTTTCACAACTTTGGTTGGACCCCCGTGTTGAGTTATCGCTAATCTCAACCTGGTTCATTCTATTTGCATATGGCTTGAGGGAAACCTTAATTCCCTATACAATAGAAAGAGAGAGAAAGAAAAGAAAGTGAAAAAGAAGAAAAAAAAGAGAAAATAAAAAAAAGAAGAAAAGAGGAAAAATAAAAGGAAAAAAAGAAGAAAAGAAGAGAGAAAATCTGGCTAGAGTGAAAACCTAAAAGGGCACTCTAGGTAAAATCAGGTAACCCTGCTACATGAAAACCTCTCTGGAGACGTGTAGGCAAAACATCAAGGGGCTGTCGTTCGGTGAAAATCTTGCGAGAGACGGTCGGATCGGTAAAAAAAAAACAAAGAAAATGAAAGACTAGCTCGTTCAGAGAGCTTGCTTGTTGGGGAGCATGCAAGAATTGACACCATCAAATGTGCCTATTGAATGGAGGATGGGCAACCAAACAAAAAAGAAGCCAAGGCTGGTCAGCGTACAAGGGCCCTAGCCCTTCTCGGTCCGAAGAAAGCTCGTAGCGTGTTGAAGGATAGATTGCCAAGGACAAAGAACAAATACCGGAGGCCAACTTACATGGGCAGTCCCTTCTCAACTCCCATCTTCAAGAAACTGCCCATGGGGGGCATTTGTTGGCATCAAACTTTTTCGCTTAGCTTGCTTGATACAAATTTCAGCAATGCCGAAGCCGGTGCAGAAAATCTGACCTAGATTCGAAAAATTCATGAATAGATGATGTAAACAGGCTTTGGAAATGCCTTGGCATGGCTTTACATGTTACAAATGGCCAAGATAATGTGCTCATTACATAACCCAGGTCAAGAGCTTCGCAACGGTGCCCAAAACATGAAAAACGGACACCGGAAGGCCGAAATGACCATTTTGCCCCCGACACTTTGGGACAACCAGGGAAGGACATTCACACATTTGCACTTCGACGAGCATTATTCATGGCATAAGAACTGCCACATCTGATGTACACCAGCATGAGCATGAATATTCAATGAACATTTCAAGTGCCGAGTTGATTGCTTGTGACTGGGCATCGACACTAGCCTGACAGACCGGATGTGATGCAAACCAAACAAGAGTTAACCAAATCTTAAGTTAACTTAATTAAATCTGAAAATACATTCAAACCAACCTTAAAACATGTTTAAAATAGATCATTAAAGCTTTAACATTCAACAAAAATCAGATTTAATACAATCCGGAAAAATTGATTCAACGCACTTAATCTTTTGGAATTCAATTTCTTAAACAAGTGCAAATCAAATAATTCACAATCAATTGAAAAGAACACAAAAAGAAAACATTAATGCATCTGAAATTCATCTTAAAACATGTGAAATTAGATTCATTAACAATATGAAGTTCAAGTTTAATCAATTTAAACCAAACTTCAAAACATTTAAAACATACTAAACACACCTGAATTGGTACGAAAACACCAACCGACATGAGAAAACCACATGAAAATGACTCAACACATGTCAACTAAACTTAAACAAGTCAAATTGATCAACACATTTAAAATGTCAAGTTCAAACAAAAATAAAATAAACTTCAACCAATTGAAGTAAAACAAACCAAACCAATCAAACAAACTCAAAATAAATAACATTCAAATCTAAATCAAATTGGAATATGAAAATCAACGTTTCAAACCACGTCAAAATCCATTCTTAAATCAAACATAAATCAACTTCAAACAAAATCTAATCAAACTTGTTTGCATCTCATCGGGCCTAAAAGGCCAGGGCCCTTTGTGTTCTTTATATGTTGTGGATGTGCACGCTCTCGTCAAACAAGATCGTCGCATGTGATTAATCAAGGGTGTTCGAGTGTTTGCTCGATGTAAATGAACATTGGATATTCGCACCATCCAATGGAGAGAGGTCAAAAAATATTTTCACAGAACCTGAATCTCGGTTCTATACTCTTCTTTTTATCACCCGGACTATCTAGTATCTTTATGGTCTATTACCTACTTTACTAGAAAATTCGGATGTCGATATTTCAAAACATACAAAAAACAAAAAATCTTTTCTAAGAATCAAAAATGATTCCCGAGGTTCCCACATCGAGTCAATCGGATCTAAGACTGACTTGATTTATTATGTTCTTGAAAAAACTTTAAAATAATAAAAAAATCTAAAAAATTGTCAAAACTACTTTATAATTTTGAAAAGGTAACATGATATAAAAATAATTTATACATTTTATTCTAATCTTATTTATATATAATTTATGTAATATTTTCATGACATTTGAGGTGGGAACATAATATAAAAAGACATCACGATTAAATTGAATAAAAGCGATAAGAAAATTTATCAATACATTGACAGTGCTTTATATTATATATGTATAATTATTTTAAAATAAATTTTAATTCATCCACACACGTGCGGAGCACGTTATTTTAACTAGTATATATAGAAACAGAAATCGTATTTTTTCGTCCTTCCACTGCGACTCGTCTGATAATTTTTGTTTTTTTGTTGATAAATACCTGATTGTAACAACCGTTAGATGAGCGCAAAACCCTATTCCTCAGGAGAGTGGATCACCTCTGTCCTCGGGTGGAGGGATGTGTCTTAGTCCCCAATCAGAAATGGCCACATACCCTTGCCACTTAAGTGATGGTTCAAAAATCAGTTTGGTGAACCGCTACCGAAAAGAACTGAACCGCTACTAACGCCTTACTAACTCGTTACCGATGGGTAGTGAGTTACTAAGGCGTCGGTAGTGGTTTAGCCCTTTTTGGTAGCGGGTTCATGACTTTCAAGTTATGTTATTAAACTATTGTTGAATCGTTAACGAAAAAGACTGAACTGTTACCGACACCTTACTAACTCGTTACCGACGGATAGTGAGTTAGTAAGGTATCGGTAGTAGTTCAGCCCTTTTTGATAGCGGTTTACCAAATCGATTTTTGAACCGCCACTTAAGTGATGAGGATATGTGGTCGTTTCTAGCTGGGGACGAAGACAAATTCCTCCACCTGGGGACTAAGGCGATCCGCTCTCCATTTCTCAGCCATTTGCCCGCCCTTCCGAGACTTTCTCGTCACCCGTCCGCCCTTCGCACAATGAAACTCCTCCCATTCGCCCCCTCCGCTAATGGTTTCACCCTCACATCTTCTTCTCCGGTCGCGTCACAGTTGTCTTCCTTGGTTTTCTTCCTGGTTTGCAAGGTTTGATGCCTTTCTTCCCCCTATCATTGTCGCTTTCTGTCACGACCCGGAATATACGGATGCGCAGCGGAAAAATAAATCCGGAATATCGGGACAGTTTAGGAGAACAAACCAAATCCACATACCATAAAAACTGAATAATTTAAAACAACCTGTAATGATCCAAACAACTAAGAGGACTTAACACATAATCCAGTCAACCTCTAAAAATCACACCAAACAATTACTAAATCAACAATTGAAAGGAAAACTCAAGCAACCTAGAAGATATGAGGTGATCACTCGTCACCAAACTCCTCCTCTTCTGGGTCCTCGAACGGCTGTGGATCAACTCCAAGGTCCTCCTCGAAATCTTCTCCAAAGTCCTCCTCAGGAAGAGGCTCCTCGAAATCAGCTGAAAATTTTAATTATGGGAAGGGGTGAGTCACCACAGACTCAGTAGGTCTTACACCCGAACTACCCTACTATACTAGTGATTTCTAGTGGTATACAATACATATTAAGCCAAAAATCAGATTTAATACATAGGATTTAAACTAATCATATATCTTTAATTAATTGATTACAAAGTCATTCATCTACCCCAAATGATAACCAGACTCTATATGCATTAAAAACCATCACAACTTGCTCATTAGACTACTCTGTATGCTCATAACATACACAACCCGACATAAAACCAAAGACACATCTGTAACACTAACATCTATGCCAACATACACAACTAAACACCGTCCGAGTAAATACCATGCTCCATCCGAAAAATGTAGTCACATCACAAAACTAGCACCGCATTTACCATATAGTAGGAAGTAACATATAGTAACTAAATCCCATAAGCACTTACGTAGGGGAGTACTTAGGATAAACCGCGGTATCTGGGATCGAAGGATGCTCCGTATTGTTCTAATTCATCTCGTCGCCCACAGACCGAACTATAGTCCGTGAAGTACATTTCCATCACAACGCGACTTCTTGCACTAACCACATTCCACACCATGTAAGCATATATTAACTCGACAAGAAATACGAACATTTAATTGGCAATCAAACATGAAATACATAGATGAACACCCATGGTTCTATGCACCACATATTTACATACCATACCACAGTCTATCACAAACTAATGCATATAAATAAGATCATGCAATATACAACCTAACCATGACAATTACATGTTTAAACAGAACTACCTATCACATAAAAGAAAATAAACTAAGCTCTACCATCAATATGCCTAAACCTTACATCGGCTTTTTATCAAATCGGGATATACATGATTAAGGTTAATTGCGATGCAAACATACTAAACTTGCTAAATTCAACTATAAAGACATATCTAACATGCTAACATGCATAATTGAATAATTATCCAACATGATAAATAATCATGAATATAGGACAATCTAAACATGTATGATTAAACAAGCTAATCTAAACTCTATCTAATCATGCTAATAAATCCAAAACAACCCATTCATTACAATCTTCTAATCCTGGTGATCTAAGCATGATTCTTACGGTTTAAACAAGTATATTAGAGTGCTAAGAATAGCCGAGACGCCTACCTTGACGGCGACGGCGAACGGCGCACGGAATTCCAAGGAAATTGAATCAAGTGACGAAACTGCCGCGGTTGCGTCGGCGGCGAAAAATTGAGCCGGGTAGGTGTTTTCAAAAGCTGTTGGTAGGAGAAGAATCATAAACTATGGAGTTAAATAGAAGGTGATAGGAGAGAGAGCGATAGCTGTCGACTCTGAAAATTCGACGGGGTCCTCTCCTTTTTAGGGAAGTCCGTGAATCCAGATCGTCACCTCAAGAGGGGATGAGGAAAGAAATGAATAAAGCTCGGAAAGCAATTCTCACCTCGGTCCCACACTCACATTGATCCCCGAACTTTCATTCATTGGCGTCGCTCGATCACCAAAGAGACGGTTCGGGTCATGTGGGAGGAGGGTGAGAAGAAATAAACGTGGTCGCCAGGAACCGTGGGTTCCGATTTATAGAATTAAAATGAAAGATGACCGTGTGTACCTTAGCGTGAAGAGTGTGAGTTTAAGCTTCTCCTTCTTCGGCCGGCCGATGAAGAAGAGTCCTCAACGTGTGGGTGCTTGATATTCTGTGCAACTAGACAAATAAACAAGTGAAATAGACAATTAGAACTAGACAAAGTGGAGTATATGTAAAGAGAATGACATAAAACACACAATTGACTAGAAACTGACCGGATTCGGGTTATCTCTAACCCCTTTTTTTATTTTCGGATTAACAGAGTAAAAGTAATGCAAAAAAATGTAAAAAAATGATAGGAGGATGGATAATCACTAAATAAAGAGATAGGAAAAAAAACAGTAAGATTCTGAGTTGTATAGAGGAAGATATAGCCAAATCTGTGTTGTCGAAAAAGCCGAGTAGCAGTGCAGGATCTGCCAGGCGCGACTTTGCTTCTGCACTCGTCACGACCAGCCCCGACCTCGGAATTGAGTGCCGTCGATTGTAAACTCAAGAAAACTTGGAGAGGAAGAACTTTTATGAAGAGAGCTCTGGCAGAAGACGTCCACACAAAGCTGTAGAGGCCGAACAAGAGAGACTTGGCAGATCACCCGTAACGACCTTCCTCTCTCTTGAACCGACTTTTCTCTCTCTAAAAACTCGAAATTCTCTCTCTAAAAATCACAAAATCGATGCAGGAGGGTGCTAGGACGTCTTGAGATGCACAGGAGTCGTGCTCCTCGCCTTTGGAACGACCGGAATCGCAGTCCATTTATAGGAGAACAAAGTGTCCGATCGGAGCTAAAAAATAGGGATAAATGCGCCCCGGTGCCAGGCGCACGCGCCCCACCGAGGGGCGCGTGCCCCAGCCGAGGGCGCGTGGGCACGCTCCCGAAAAAGAGGCCTTATCCGGGTCCGTCCGTTCGGTGGTAGAGTCCCGGTGAAAACCGGTTCCCACGTGCCTCAAAGGTGGGGCGCACGTGCCCTCGGTGAGGGCACAAGGCCACGTGCCTCACCGGTAGGGCGCGTGGCCACGCGTGCCCTGGGTCCCGGGCGCATGTGACCAGGAACTCGGGCGCATGGGACTGGTTTCGCGCGTCCTTCTTCCGGAAGCCATTGCGAACACTCCCGAACTCGGAATTCGACGCCGTTTGTTGCGTTGGAAAGATAACAAGCCGAAGAAGCTTTCTATAACATCATATCAGCCATCACACCATCCAAAACTTCAGAATTTTATCTGGAAGTTAGGGCAGTGAACAGAAGATCCGATACAGGTCAAAATGACTCCGACGGCAAACCGGAAAAGCACGGAATGCAACGAAACTTGTTCGGGGTGTGAATATGACCATAACCTTCAATGCATGATCATTAGGCATTGGTCATTCAGCCAATTTCCATGTTCACACGATTTACGTGCAGCTATCGCTCGGAAATTACGGCTTTTTGTGGAAAACATCGGAAAACATCCGATTTCGTTCGGCGAAGTTCCAAATCAACTTAAAAGGATCCGGCATCATCATATGATCAATCATGCGTGTTACCCTATAAAACATGAGTTTTATGCTCTGAATTAGGCAAAATTGGCGTGTCTACAAGCGATAGGAGAGAGGATGTATTACCGCGTGGAGGAGAGGGCGGCCGGCGCACGGCGGCGCACGAAGCCAGCGCGTGAGGCGCGTGTGGCGCAGGCGGCGCATGGCGAAGGGGTGACGCGGCGACGCGGCGTCACTCAGGCGTTGGGCGGCGGGCACGCACGAGCGGCCGGCGGGCGCGCACGGCGAGGCGGCGGGCGACGACGTGGCGGGCGGCGTCGCGCGGACACGCCGGCGTGGCAGGGCGGCGCGCGAGCGCACGCGGGCGCGCGCGAGACGCGAGGCGGCGGGGGGTCAACGGCTGCGCGCACGAGGGCGGGGGCCGAGGCGGGCGACGCCGCGGCGGCCGAGGTACAAGGAGGCGGTCGGCGGGCGGCCGAGGTGGCGACGCGGCCGCACGGCGACCGAGGCGACGACGGCGACGCACGGCGGACGGGCGCGCGCGCACGAGGGCGGCGGTCGGGCACGCGTGGCGACGGCGGGCTGCGAGCGCGGTCACGGCCACGCGGGACGGTCGCGCGGCGGGCGGCTTCTCGAGGGTGGGGAGGCGTGGAGACGTGCGGGCGGCGGCGACCGAGGAGGGGAAAAAGGAGGAAAATAGGGTTTTTCCGGGGAGAAAAAAAAGGGGGGCGCCGCAGGCGTGCGTACGGGGGAGGGTTTCGACGGGGAAGAAGGAGGAAATAAATAGGGGGAGGAGAAGATTAAAATAATAATAAATATAATTTTTTTTTTCTCTTTTAATTAACTAAATACGTAACGTTACAATCTACCCTCTTAATAAAAATTTTCGTCCTCGAAAATTAAATTAACTAACCGAATAGTTGCGGGTGCAGACGCCTCATATCCTCCTCCACTTCCCACGTCGATTCTTCCGACGAGTCATGCTTCCAAAGGACCTTGACCATCGAAATTCGCCTCCTCCTTAATTGCTTCACCATCCGGTCCGTGATCCGGATCGGCCTCTCATCAAAGCTTAAATTCGGCTGTACGTTAATCTCCTGGAAATCTATGACATGGGTTGGATCTGAAACGTACTTCCGAAGTAGAGAGACGTGGAAAACCGGATGTATCCTCGCCATTGCCGGGGGTAAAGCCAACCTGTAAGCAACCTCACCAATCCGTTGCACAATCTGAAACGGACCCACATACCTTGGGTTCAACTTTCCACGCCGACCAAATCTGATAACTCCCTTTGAAGGAGAAACCTTCAAGAACACGTGGTCACCCTCTTCAAACTGGATAACTCTGCGCTTCAGATCTGCATAACTCTTCTGGCGGCTCTGAGCAGTAAGCAACTTCTGACGAATTAACTTGACCTTCTCATTGCTATCCTGCACCCAATCTGGCCCAATTAGACTACGATCTCCAATCTCTTCCCAGCAAAGAGGTGATCTGCATGGCCTCCCATACAATTCCTCAAACGGTGCCATACCGATACTGGAGTGAAAGCTGTTGTTATAAGCAAAATCAATGAGCGGCAACTGCAAATCCCAACTGTCCTGCCATTCAAGTGCTCCAGCCCTTAACATGTCTTCCAATGTCTGGATAGTGCGTTCTGACTGACCATCTGTTTGGGGATGATATGCCTAGCTGAACTTGAGCTGAGAGCCCAAAGCATCCTGCAATCCTTTCCATACTCTTCCAGTGAATCTGGGATCTCTATCAGATACTATAGAAACATGCACTCCATGATACTTGACAACCCCATCAAAGTACAACCTCACCAAGCTCTCTGTCGGTTGGACTTCTTTAATAGGTAAGAAATGAGCTGCATTGGTGAGTCTATCCACCACTACCCATATAGCATCATACTGCTTCTTGGTCCTTGGCAAACCAGTGAAAAAATCCATGGTGATATGCTCCCACTTCCATTCTGGAATCTCTAATGGCTGAAGTGGTCTTGCTGGCTTCCTATGCTCTGCCTTCACCTGTTGACAAATCAAACATCTGGATACATAGTCAGCCACATCTCTTTTCATGCCTTCCCACCAGAACTGTCTTCTAAGATCTTGGTACATCTTGTTTGCCCCTGGATGAATAGCATACTGAGATCTATGAGCTTCTGCCAATATATCCTGCCTTAGCTCTGAATCCTCTGCCATACACAACCTTCCCTAGTGCCTGATTGTACCATCTTCATATTTAGATATATCTGGCCTTCTAACTAATTCTTGCATTGACTGGTTCCCAACTTGAGCTTCTTTCACCCTGTCCACCAAAACTGACCCAATAGAAAGTTGTGTCAAGAAGGATGTTAGGTTATCCACTTCCCTGATGGGCGCACAATCAATCAGCAATTCCATTCCTTCCCATGTCTGGTGCAACTGCATAGCCATCATCTTTTTCCTGCTAAGTGCATCAGCTACAACATTAGCCTTCCCTGGGTGGTAGTTCAGGCTAAAGTCATAGTTTTTCATGTACTCCACCCATCTTCTCTGCCTCAGGTTCAAGTCCTTCTGAGTGAATATGTATTTCTAGCTCTTGTGATCTGTGAACATTTCAAAAATCTCACCATACAAGTAATGCCTCCACACCTTTAAGGCATGAACCACAGCTGCCATCTCTAAGTCATGAACGAGGTAATTCTTCTCACGGGCTTCGGTTGCCTAGAAGCATAGGCAACAACTCTACCATCTTTGCGCATAAGCACACAGCCCAAACCGACCACTAAGCATCGGTATAGACCACAAAACCTCCCGAACCGAAGGTAGCACAAGAACAGTGCCGTGGTCAACTTCTCCTTCAAGCACCGGAAGCTCTCATCACACTTCTCTGTCCACTTGAACCCTCCTTTCTTGGTCGAGGCGATCAATGGGGCTGATATGGAAGCAAACCCCTCAATGAACCTGCGGTAGTATCCTGCCAAACCAAGGAAACTCCTCACCTCAGTGGGGTTAGTAGGCCGTTCCCAGTTATGTACTGCCTCCACCTTGCTTGGATCAACCTGCACACCTGTCTCAGAAATAATATGACCCAAGAAGTTAACACTCTTGAGCCAAAAGGCACATTTACTAAACTTAGCATAGAGCTGGTGCTCCCTCAAAGTCTGCAAAACAATCCTCAAATGTTGACAGTGTTCATTATCACTAGCAGAATAGATCAAAATATCATCTATAAAGACAACAACAAACTGATCCAGGTACTCTCTGAAGATCTGGTTCATCAGACCCATGAATGCTGCAGGTGCATTGGTAAGGCCAAAAGGCATCACCAGAAACTCATAATGGCCATACCGGGTCCTAAATGCTGACTTGAGAATATCTTCCTTTTTGATTCTCAACTGGTGGTAACCTGATCTCAGATCAATCTTAGAAAATATCTTAGCATGCTGCAACTGATCAAACAAATCATCTATGCGAGGCAAGGGATACTTATTCTTGATGGTTAACTGGTTCAGCTTCCTGTAGTCAATACATAACCTCAGTGATTCATCCTTCTTCCTGACAAACAACACTGGTGCACCCCAAGGTGACACACTAGGGCGAATAAAACCCAGTTCTAGCAACTCTTCTAACTGCTTCTTCAGCTCTCTCAGCTCTGCAGGTGCCATCCTATAAGGAGCAATAGAAATAGGGCAGCTCCAGGGACAAGATCAATGGCAAAATCAATGTCCCTAGGTGGTGGCAAACTTGGCAACTCATCTGGAAACACATCTACAAATTCATTAACTATAGCCACATCCCCCAATGCTAGACTATCTCCAGACTCCTCTACTTTGGTAACACAGGCCAAATAAGCTTCACACTGGGCACCAATCAACTTGGAAGACTTCAAAGCAGAAATCAACATCTTGGACTTGCCATAACTAGGACACTTATAGGAGAAAGTGTCACCCCCAGGTATCTGGAAAATTACCCTCTTCTTGAAGCAATCTAGGATGGCATGGTGATGTTCCAGCCAATCCATCCCAAGGATGACATCAAAGCCCTCCATCTCAATCACAAATAACCGTGCCCTCAAAATATAACCACTAATATCTATATCACACTGGGGCATGCAAAAAGATACATCTACTGATTTCCCAGATGGCATGCTAACACTGACTGGGCTACACTCAATAACCTCATGCTTGTAATACTTGAACATAAAAGTAGCAAATCGGAAAGAAATAAAGGAATCCGTAGCACCAGAATCAAACAACACTCTAGCATGATATCCAGCAACTAAAAGAGTACCTTCTGCCGCATTGGCTGCCTCTGGAAGATCCTGGCGCTCCATAGCAAATACCTTAGCTTGAGCGCTCCGTGGTGGTGGCTGTGGTGCTCGTGGTGCCCGGGGTGCTACAAACCGCCTCTGGGTGGTGCCGGTCGCCGCCGGGGCACAAACCGCCGTCGCCGGGGTGCTTGGCGCCGAGGAGGTGCTTGGAAGGGCGAGTCGCGGACGACAAACCTCCTCCCCGATCCGAGCCGCCGCCGGTGGTGCACCTCTACTCCTACTGGGACAATCTGCAATCAGGTGACCAGGCTGCCCACACCCAAAACAAAGTCCACTGCTGCGGTGACAAGTGGTGCCAGGATGGTATCTTCTGCATAAGGTACATAGTAACTCATACTTTGTCCTCTTCCTCTTGCGATCCACCCCCTGCTGGGGTTGAGTACGAGCTGGTGCCCTCTGGTACTAAGAAGGCTGCCTGTATGCTCCCATGCTCTGCTCTACCCCCGCAAGTCGCTCGTATACTGCTGCAAGACTGCGCCAAACCTTGGACACTAACCTGTCCCTGATAGCTCCACGAAGTCCACCCACGAACTTCTTGGCTCTCTCGCGTTCCTCCTCGTACAAGTTGGGTGCATAGGCCTCAAGCTCCACGAATCTGCTCTCGTACTCCATCACAGTCATGCTGCCCTGCTCCAGAAGTAGAAACTCCAGCTTCTTCTCATCTCTGATATGCATGGGAACGTACTTGTCCTTGAAGACTCCGACAAAGTCTTCCCACTCGATCTCAGCCTCTGTCACCTCAGCATATCGGGTGCGGAGTAAAGACTCCCACCAAGCTCCCCGCCGAATGAGATAACACGCGAGCGGCAAGGCGGACCATGTCCTCGGGCGGACACCGCACGGCCCCGAAGATCTTGCCAACCTCCCTCAACCCGGTTCTCTGCCATTGCGGGTCCCTCTCGCCACGGAAAGCTGGTGGACCCGGCCCTCTTGAATTCCTCCAAGGTGCTGATCTGCGGTCTCTCTGCTCTGGCATTCTGCTGTTGTGCCCTACCCTGCTGAGCCTGGTTCTGAGCCTGAACCATCTGGAAGAGTTCGTGAATGTCACCTAGGATGCCAGCTGCATCCGGTACCTGACCTCCAACCTGCACTGGCGCATGACCTCCAACTTGTCACCCTGCACTAAGTCCTGCTGGCGACGACCTTGCTGATCCCCGTTCATCTCTGGCACATTCCGTGCATCGCCATTTCCACGCCTACGGTTGTAATCTCTGGAGGCCATCCTGTTCCAAGAAATAAACATCCAATCAGATAATGCCAACATATAACCTCCAATAATGCAAAAAGATCTAAATTCCATCTAGAATCCAAATCGACTTGATCTAAATCAAACTTTGTTCTCCAAAATCCAAATAATGCATCCGGGCAGATCTAGAAGGATCTTCAGGCCGGAAGAATGCTCTGATACCAACTCCTGTCACGATCCGGAATATACGGATGCGCAGCGGAAAAATAAATCCAGAATATCGGGACAGTTTAGGAGAACAAACCAAATCCACATACCATAAAAACTGAATAATTTAAAACAACCTGTAATGATCCAAACAACTAAGAGGACTTAACACATAGTCCAGTCAACCTTTAAAAATCACACCAAACAATTACTAAACCAACAATTGAAAGGAAAACTCAAGCAACCTAGAAGATATGAGGTGATCACTCGTCACCAAACTCCTCCTCTTCTGGGTCCTCGAACGGCTGTGGATCAACTCCAAGGTCCTCCTCGAAATCTTACCAAAGTCCTCCTCAGGAAGAGGCTCCTCGAAATCAGCTGAAAATTTTAATTATGGGAAGGGGTGAGTCACCACAGACTCAGTAGGTCTTACACCCGAACTACCCTACTATACTAGTGATTTCTAGTGGTATACAATACATATTAAGCCAAAAATCAGATTTAATACATAGGATTTAAACTAATCATATATCTTTAATTAATTGATTACAAAGTCATTCATCTACCCCAAATGATAACCAGACTCTATATGCATTAAAAACCATCACAACTTGCTCATTAGACTACTCTAGGTATGCTCATAACATACACAACCTGACATAAAACCAAAGACACATCTAGAACACTAACATCTATGCCAACATACACAACTAAACACCTGTCTGAGTAAATACCATGCTCCATCTGAAAAATGTAGTCACATCACAAAACTAGCACCAGATTTACCATATAGTAGGAAGTAACATATAGTAACTAAATCCCATAAGTACCCCATAGGCAGGGGAGTACTTAGGATAAACCGCGGTATCCGGGATCGAAGGATGCTCCAGATTGTTCTAATTCATCCGTCGCCCACAGACCGAACTATAGTCCGGTGAAGTACATTTCCATCACAACGTTGTACCACCGCACTAACCACATTCCACACCATGTAAGCATATATTAACTCGGACAAGAAACATGAACATTTAATTGGCAATCAAACATGAAATACATAGATGAACACCCATGGTTCTATGCACCACATATTTGCATACCATACCACAGTCTATCACAAACTAATACATATAAATAAGATCATGCAATATACAACCTAACCATGACAATTACATGTTTAAACAGAACTACATATCACATAAAAGAAAATAAACTAAGCTCTACCATCATTATGCATAAACCTTACATCGGTTTTTTATCAAATCGGGATATACATGATTAAGGTTAATTGCGATGCAAACATACTAAACTAGCTAAATTCAACTATAAAGACATATCTAACATGCTAACATGCATAATTGAATAATTATCCAACATGATAAATAATCATGAATATAGGACAATCTAAACATGTATGATTAAACAAGCTAATCTAAACTCTATCTAATCATGCTAATAAATCCAAAATAACCCATTCATTACAATCTTCTAATCCTGGTGATCTAAGCATGATTCTTACGGTTTAAACAAGTATATTAGAGTGCTAAGAATAGCCGAGACGCCTGCCTTGACGGCGACGGCGAACGGCGCACAAAATTCCAAGGAAATTGAATCAGGTGACGAAACTGCCGCGGTTGCGTCGGCGGCGAAAAATTGAGCCGGGTAGGTGTTTTCAAAAGCTGTTGGTAGGAGAAGAATCATAAACTATGGAGTTAAATAGAAGGTGATAGGAGAGAGAGCGATAGGAGAGAGGATGTATTACCGCGTGGAGGAGAGGGCGGCCGGCGCACGGCGGCGCACGAAGGCAGCTCTCGAGGCGCGTGTGGCGCAGGCGGCGCACGGCGAAGGGGTGACGCGGCGACGCGGCGTCACTCAGGCGTTGGGCGGCGGGCGCGCACGAGCGGCCGGCGGGAGCGCACGGCGAGGCGGCGGGCGACGACGTGGCGGGCGGCGCGCGAGCGTGCGCGGGCGCGCGCGAGGAGCGAGGCGGCGGGGGGTCAACGGCTGCGCGCACGAGGGCGGGGGCCGAGGCGGGCGACGTCGCGGCAGCCGAGGTACGAGGAGGCGGTCGGCGGGAGGCCGAGGTGGCGACGCGGTCGCACGGCGACCGAGGCGACGACGGCGACGTGCGGCGGGCGGGCGCGCGCGCACGAGGGCGGTGGTCGGGCACGTGGCGACGGCGGGCTGTGAGCGCGGTTGCGGCCACGCGGGATGGTCGCGCGGCGGGCGGCTTCTCGAGGGCGGGGAGGCGTGGAGACGTTCGGGCGGCGGCGACCGAGGAGGGGAAAAAGGAGGAAAATAGGGTTTTTCCGGGGAGAAAAAAAAGGGGGGCGCCGCGGGCGTGCGTACGGGGGAGGGTTTCGACGGGGAAGAAAGAGGAAATAAATAGGGGGAGGAGAGGATTAAAATAATAATAAATATAAAAAGAAAAAAAATTCTCTTTTAATTAACTAAATACGTAACGTTACACTTTCCCCTCGTAGGAAGCGCCAGAAGCAGGGGCAAGCATCGCTTTCCTTATTGAAGATAAAATCTAGGACCTCCATCGGGTTCCTGTTTTGAAGTTGCGTTCATTCCATGGTTAACTCGTCTGTTCCCGGTGTCTCTGCCCCTCAGCATCCCACCAGATCTTAGTATGTCACGCCTCATCTGCGCCACAGTCCTTCATCCTCTGAGACCTCTTATGCATTGCTTCCATCCACCGCAGATGGTTTTCCAGCATCTCCCAAGCCAACGGGATTCGGGGTTCCTCACGTAGGTGGGCACACCCGTGGAAGCATTGGCCGAGACATGGGTCACCCTATCTTTGCCGGCAGCGGTGGCTGCAGTGGTGGTGGAGGGTGGAATACTACTAGATCAGGTGGGTGGGGGAATCGTGGGAGGGAGAAAACACTGGAATCAACTTTGACGCCTACGAGGACGTCACAGTTGAGAGAAGCGAGACTGATGTGCCTCCACCTGTGAACACTTTTGCTAACATTGATTTGGGTGTTGCCCTGATTGATAATATAAAAAGGTGCAAGCATGTCAAGCTGATGCCTATTCAGCGTCATGTAATTCCAATTTCCCTTGCTGGTAGGGACCTGATGGCATGTGCTCAAACGGGTTCAGGAAAGACGGCAACTTTTTTGTTTCCCTATAATTTATGGGATAATGAAGGGGCCGCCTTTACAAAGGCCAAGAGGTATGCGACGGTCTACCCACAGGCTCTTATTCTGTCAGCTACCTGGGAATTGTCTGTTCAGGTAGGTTTGACTCATGGTGATGTTGGTTTAAATTTGATACCTTCATGTTTTATTGTCATTCTTTCTCTTGATACAATATGCCATGTCCAACCAAAATGTAGATACATGAAGAGGCAAGGAAATTTGCTTATCAGACTGGTGTCCGTGTGGTGGCAATATATGATGGAGCATCGATTAATCAACAAGTTTTTCCTCCTCTTCTATCTTTTAATCACTCATCTACTTTATGATCCTCCCCTGTGTTCACTTCTTTTTAGGCTATTGAAGTAAGTGCATCTGATTAGATTCTTCGTGGATATGCAAAATAAAAATACAACTTTTTGTGTTTATTTCGAGAGATAGTACCATAATTGTGAAGGCAACGAGTAGGGATGGACACTAAACAATTCAAACTGAAAACCAAACCGAACCGGCCTGTAGGGGTGGGCACAAAATGGTTCAAACCGAGAAATCAAACCGAACCAGCCAATTCGGTTTGGTTTGGACCCCCTTTTGGTTTGGTTCGGTTTAGAAAATCTCCAAACCGATTTAAACCAAACCAAACCGTTTAAACCGATTTAATAAAAAATATAAAAAAACTATTATAATATTAATAAAAATGATATTTTTATAAATTTTATGATAAAATAATATTTACTTTCATTATTTTTAACTTAAAAATTAGTATATATATGTAAAAAATAATTAATTTAAATATTTTTATTTATTTTCGGTTTAAACCAAACCAAACCGAATTGATTCGGTTTGGTTCGGTTCGGTTTGAGAGGGTGATTCGGTTTGGAAAAAAAATAGTCCAAACCGGACCAAACCCGACCGTGCCCACCCCTACCGGCCTGTTTGGTTCGGTTCAGTTCAGCTTGAACCACTTTCAGTTTGGGTCGGTTTGGAGTCCTCCAAACCGATTAAAACCAAACCAAACCAAACCATTTAAATCAATTTAATTAAAAATTATAAAAACTATTATATTATTAATAAAAATAATATTTTTAAATTTTTTTAATAAAATAATATTTAATTTGATTATTTTTAACTTAAAACTATTACATATATGTAAAAATTAATTAATTTTAATATTTATTTATTTTTTGGTTCAAATCAAATCAAACCGAATTGAAATTGGTTTGGTTGGAACATTTATTTTTCAGCTTTGGAATCATCCAGTGCTTATGACAAGTGTGCTCCAAAATTTTTCGTAATGCTTTGACTTTTAGCAATGTGGTTTCCATGGTCCAAGTTTTGTTTGACTTGAAGAACCTGAAACTTGATTGGGTGGAGTCACGAGTTTGGAAAATGTTATTGCCAGCCTTTTGTTGGAGTATATGGCTGGTCAGGAATAAAAAAATGATTTGAAGGGTGCTATAAACTAAAATCTCATAGAGCAGATCTTAGTACAGGTGTGCAGGTATTTGTAGGAGTTGATAACACACTGGAATGCCGAGAAAATGCTACCATTTCTACTGTAATTTAACACTTTTGCTGATTTTTTTTTCTTTAGTATGGTATGTGCAATGGCCTGTGTATTTGTAAGGTATCTAGCTGCCATTTTGTGACCCTGCTGGCTGATCTGCTGGATAGATCTTCTGTTGGTTTTGGTTGTATTGGTACCTGGATTCATTTTTCTCTATTTATGAATTTCTATCCCTTTTGTCAATCATTCTTCAAAAAGAAGTATTGAGAATCATATATATTCTGACATGTATATATAAGTATTGTTTTGTAGCTTGTTGACTCTTCTATTCTGAAGAAAGAGATTGTGAGGGTGTTGACATCATGGTTCCAAGAGAACTCACTGGAGGTGGTTATTTGTCTGATTTAGCTTAAATCAGATTCTTTATTAGCATTTTTTGGTAGTTTGGTGACTTTTTTTGTGTGACAGATATTTATTATGGAAAGCCAAGAGGATTTGGAGCGAATGAAAATGGTGATGAAATTGGTTTTAATACTGAAGTATATTTTACTTTTGAGGTAAAACAATTCTTTTGTTACATGTATGCACATGGTTTTCACTAAAAACCATTTTTACTATTGATACATTGGAAATATGAGTGCGTCATATTCTAGGAGCCCATACTATATGATTTAATAAATATTTCTCTATTTATGTGTGTTGAGGGATTCTTCAGCCCCAAGATTGTTCTGCTCAAATTGATGGGGACATTTTTTTTGAGCATCTTTTAAATTTAGTCCTTAAATGGACTAGTCTGTAAATAGACTTCTTGGGGAGTCCTTTTCTTTAATTTTCTCCTCTCCTTCTATATAAGAAGGACCCATGTACATACGAAGAATAGCAATTGGAATTTTTGAAAAGGCATTGGCCTGGTTCTCCCGAGCAGGGGCTCTGCCCTGGTCCTCCCCCTCGTTCATCCCCCCCATGGCGATGTCCCCCTTCTTTCTCAACCCTCCGACAGGTGGCCGTTCCTCTCCTCTTCCTCATCCTCTGGCCTTCGTGCCATTCTTCTCATCTTCCCCTTCTCGGTTTGACAACAACGACGCGCCAACAACTCCTCCCGTCTTCCTCCTCCGTCCGGCAGCCTCCTCCCTCGATGATGGCGGTGGCCTTTCTTTCCTTCGCGGATGCAGACGAAGGAAGAAGTAGTAGAAGAAGAAGATGGTGATGAGGGAAGAGGATCCGGCGATCCCCGGATCCTCCTTCCCCTGCGGCTGCATACCGACAGCGTTCCCGGGCCCCGGCTCCACCCTCCTGCGTGCAACATCCGCCGGACGCAGCCGCCGTTCCATCCTTTTCTTCGCCTGGCCGGACAATGCCGACAACGTCGGGACCCCTTCCGACTGCCCCCTGCTCCGCCGTCTGCGCGCGGCTCCGTCCGGATGGCGACGACGACGCGAGCAGGTGGGCGAGATCGACGCGAGCGGGAGGGCGAGGCGCACTCCTCAGCCTTTTGTCGCGGCCCGCGCCCGCGTGGGTGCCCTGTGATGGCGCCACGACGACGGATGCAGCGACCGCGTCGATGCCGCCACGCGACCACTCCGGCAGCGACCAGGACGGCGCCACGACCCCCCGGGGGGGTATGCTCGCGCCCGCGAGCGCGGGTGATGCTCGCGACCGTCGGCCAGCTGGCCCGGTCACCAATTCGTGGACCTAACCGGCCGGTCGGCCGGTTCAACCGGGTCCAAACCCGGTTCAGCACCTGAACCGGTCGGTTCAAGGTGTTTTGAGCCGGTTTGGACCGGTTCAGACCATTTCGAGCCCGGTTTGTCCCGGTTCGGGTATGTTTCGACCGGTTCGAGGCCGGTTTGCTCGATTTTGGGTTCGTTTAGGTCCTTTAGCGGCGATTAGCGCCGGTTCGTTTTGTTTTCGGTCGGTTTAACTCGGTCTAGCCGGTTTGTCCCGCATCACAAATTCCAAAAAGATTGGCCATATGATCTAGCTTGGAGTCATGTGGATAAATTTCTCTCGAACTTTTCACAATAAAATTGGCCAAAATAACTTTGTTAAAGAGGCATATTGGGTCATTTTCTATTAGCATAGGTATACACAATAATCTGGCTTAGCTGATCATGATTGAATTTTAAAACCCGCTTCTATCTCTTTTTGGGAAACCATAATAACAGTGGTGAAGAATTTTTTATCCAGTTCTTGACATTTGGATCCTTTTTATGTCTACATGTCAATAGTTATGATGGGAACCTTTGGAGAAGTGGTCCCCTAAAAGAAGTGCTATGGCACTATTTCTTTGGTTTCTGATGTCAAGATGCTCCATTTTTTTTGGCAAACTTTGTAGGCAGCTTATATGCTGACTATGCATTGAAGGAAAAGAAAATGCTGCTCAAGGGTGAATGTGCTTGAATGTCTTGTTTTTTTGGTTTCGATGTGAGTTCTAGCCTAACAACCATTTAATCCCCATGTTGCCTTAAGCAATGTGAACTAAGTTTATGAAGTACCAAGAATGCTTGAAGGTAAAACCACGAAGATTTTACCATGGTGTATGTTCATGCTTGAGTGTTCTCATTTCAGCTTGTGAAGGTTCCAAAACTCAGCAACATTGGAATCAGTGCTTTGAATCAATCTATATGATCATGATCATGCTGGTTCATAGCACCTAGCTTGTTTTGTTTACATGGTAAATAGATTTAAGACCAGGGTATTGGCTCATATATTGATTTCTGGCTCACCAATTCAGAGATTGAAGATTGACACAATTTTCTACTTTTTGAGGGACTGGACCTATGGCCTTCAGCAAGTTATGCCCTTTATTCACTAATTTTGTCACTTGCTGCACTATCTGAAAGTTGCTTTCCTCTCTTTCCCATTTGGATTTTCTTTATACCACCCCTTGTAAATTCTTTTTATTACTCAATACACTTTCTAGACTCTGAATCCCTTTCTTCTAGGACTACTGGGATGATGCTTAATCCCTTTCTTCTAGGACCACCGGGATGGCGATTTTTTTTGTTATTCTTTATATTTTTAGTAAGTTATGGTCTTTCAGAGAAGCCCCCAGTGGTACACTTCCATGCATGAATTGTAGGATTGTTGAATCCAATCCCTATTGGACTTTTTTGATCCCATGTCATATTAGGAGATAAATCGAAACTATTAAAATATGCTTTTATCTATATACTTTTATTGAGTATAAAATACACGGAATAGAATGTGTCTATCCTCGTAATTAAAGATGCTCTTGGATCAGCTTTAAGAAAGTGAAGTTTTTGAGTCTTAGGGCAGAAAAATGATTATTCTTGAAGTAAGAGGATAAAGTTTGAACACTTAAGTAGGCTTCTATCTATATGCTTTTATTCAGGATAAAATACATGAAATAGAAGGTGTCTATCCTCGTAATTAAAGATGCTCTTGGACCAATGTGAAACCTCGAAAATTTATAAAAATATAAGAATATATGTGTATGCAGTATGGCATAGTTTGAAAATTCATTTGACTTTCGTTTATTTGGAAAATGAACTTTTCATTATCTTATCTTTGGCTACTATGAAAATATATGATATTTCATAGAAAATATTAGCCAAAATATGTGGTATGCATATAAAATATATATGTCGAGGTTAGGGTTCATAAAACTTGTCTTTGGACCTCTCCATCGGAAGTTGCGAATTTCCGATGTTAATTACATCGAGATTCTCAAACACTCTTGATTAACCGTTGTAGCAACTCGTACATAAAAGGAAATAGTCATCCACAAAACATAATCACATCATGTGGGGAGGCTTAAACATAGCCATAATCCCATCATACCATGTCATTTCATACATCGTATTTGAGAATATCCCGTCTTATGTAGACATGGACTTTCCACTTAAATCATAGAGTTTTGGTCTATAATTGACATCACTCTAGATGAAGTGGGAATTTCCCTAATGGATTGAGTGTATGTACTCTTCCCACTTTGGGAAGGATCGATGACACCGAGTGCATGTTCGGAGCCCCGTCCGGACCAAACATTTCAGGACGTACTCGATAATACTTGTTCAAGTATCATGAATATCACCTAAGTATAGGCTCATATTATGCATCTTAAATATTTTTATGTGTCAAAATATGTAAGATATATGATTTTTATGTCATTTGGGCCACATTTGGCCTTGTCATCATGTCATTGTCATATCTTGGTCCAGGTGACCAAGTCTTCATTATCTTCTAGACCCGGTTGGTCTTGTCTCCATATCTTCAGCTTCATAGTATCTTTGACTTCATTGAAGCTACCCAGGGTGGCCCTTAGTCCATCTTATGGGTTCTAAGGGGGCCATATACCACCTTATCTCTTGGCTGCAGCCCATCTTCATTCCCCCTGTTATATGGGGTTGATATAGATTCTGGATATATGACCTGTTATGGGTTTGGTATGGGTTAGGAAAGACGACCTGATATGGGGTCAATATAGGCTAGATATATGGCCGGTTATGGGGTTGATATATAGCTAAAAAAAGTGATCTGTATATAGGTCGATAGGGACTGAATATGTGACCGGTTATAAGGTCAATATATGGCTGAAAGTGACCTATATATGAGTTGGTAGGGACTGGAATATATGACCAGTTATGAGGTCGATAGATGGCTTAAAAAATGACCTGCATATGGGTTGAACAGGGGGCTGGTATATGTCTTATGTGAGTCGAAAAGATGGCTGGTACATGGTCTGGATATGGGGTGATAGGGGGGCTGATGTATGACCTGTTTATGGGCTAGATAAAGGGCTATATGTGACCTTATATGGGGTCCGTATGGGCTGGATATATGACTAGTTATGAGGTACGGGCATAAACATGTATGAAGAAGCTAATAATCTTTTTCTCATCTTCTTCCATGTATTGTGTAGCAGCTACATCTCCTCCTCCATCTCCATGTGCTGTGTAGCATATTGTGGTGTCTTCCATCAGCAACAGGCAGGAACAACAGTGGGCATTGGCTGCAGCTCTCCAACAGGAGCCCTTCTATGGGCACTGGAGCTGGTGGCAGCAACTGCTGCAGCAGCAAAGAGATTCTGCCCTCATCGGTCAAGGCAGATAATGGAAGGTGAGAGATAGGCAGAGAGTGAAGGTTGCAACATCTTTAGTAGTGACAGCATTGGGAGGAGTCTTCATCTCCATCCTCTCCATCTTCTGACGTAACTGTTGCAGTATGGGCAACAAAGGAGACAGCAACATGTCTCTCCGACATTTTCTTCAGCATCCGTTGGTATCAGGAAGATTTCGACGTGGGCCATGGAAGAGCCCATCAATCATATTTCTTCTTCAGTTGCCAGCAGCAGCAGTGGACATCGACAACTCCTTTCTGCCATCAGCTTTCTGCAGGGGTATTCCCATGAAGCTTGGACAACAGCAGGGGAAGAGGGAGATGGCAACGGGTAGGAAAGCAGCATCGGCTTCTGTTTGACCTCCTTGTAATATCATAGTTGATGCGCAGCAACATGGGCTGCAGAAATGACGACCTGACGGCGGTCTGCAGTGGCCTCAGATGGCAGCAAAGGGGAGACTTCTTGCGCCTCCTATTCTTCTCCTTCCTGGTGGGCAGGTCCTCCTTCAGTAGCAGCAGGAAGGGCATGGCGCAACAGCAGGAGGGAGAGAAGGCTCCATCGGCTATGGCATCATCTGGTAGGTGTAGACGTATAGTATCTCTTTCTTCTCCTTCCTCTGTCGGGATGCCATTTATGTGCCTAAGTATAGGCATAGGTTTTTCATGTAGATCTTCTTGGACATCCAAACTTCATCTTCAAGTTGGTTGGGTCACATAATGTTCCCTTCATTGTATTTTGGCTCCATCTTGGTCCAAATGACCAAGACTACATTTCAGTGAGTATCAATTCAAGCCCTCATATGAGCATTGATTTTTCTATAATGTCCTTTTAGAATGAATTTGTGAATTCATCTATTGGGAAAGGATCAAGGAAAACCGGGCTTCATGCCCGGAGCCCTTGTACAGAACAGGTGCATTGGGACATGCCCAAAATTATCTATCAATATGCCACTGACATGCCTCAGCATAGGCATTTGTCTTTTTGTAGGTTCTCTTGACCTTTCTGGTTTCATGATCTTCAAGCCGACTGGGGCAGTAAACAGCTCCTCTATATGATATTTTTTTGTGCTCAGCCGATGTGAAGTCTTCAAGGCCCTGCTGGCCATCATTTCATGCACTTTAAGCTTCTTTTCCTTTGCTTTGTCAGGGCTACCCGGGGGAGTCTTTGGTCCATCATGTGGGTTCCAAAGCTGCTGTGTATAGCCTTGCTTCCTCCTGATTTCATATGACATTGGTGGAGCTCCTCCGGAATTGTGAGGTTCTGGGGGTGTCTCTATTTGGATCCTCTTGGCCTTTCTGGTTTCATGATCTCCAGGCCGACATGGGGCAGTAAATAGCTCCCCTATATGATACCTTTTGTGCTCAGCCGATATGAAGTCTTCAAGGCCCTGCTGGCCATCATTTCATGCTTCTTTTCCTTTACTTTATCGGGCCTACCCGGGGGAGTCTTTGGTCCATCATGTGGGCTCCAAAGCTGCCAGGTATTGCCTTGCTTCCTCCTAATTCCATATGACATCAATGTAGCTCCTCCGGAATTGTGAGGTTCCGGGGGCTTGATTTTCAGAATCCCAAGAAGGGGGAATCTGAGGAGAAATTGATGGAAAAGATGGATTTGTCCATAGGGTCTCCTAGGACCAGGTTTATGCATATAGGAGATGACCATCCTGGCAACCAACGCAGTATGTCTACATGGTATTTAAATGTTGTCTCTACACTTATCAGGTTCACAAAACCTGCATGCATATATCTTATATAGTCTATAGGATATGACCGTGATATTGAAAACAAGGGGATAGACCATGGACATAATACGGTCTCCTGTTTTGGCTGCAGTCTGCATGGTTTGGACGAGGCCTTTTTTGAAACTAGGAGTGAAATATAATTGACTATGGAATTGTTATGTTAGAGTAACCTACTGGACGTATGGGAGAGTCTATTCCAAGTGCTGACATGACTTACGAAAAGACAACAATATTATGGAATTTGGGTCGACAATGCATACCGGAGTTGATAAGAGAATAAGGACAGGAGATCTCCATGATATCTTACCTCCTTTTCCAAGCCCTGATCCTACAGCTCTTCTAACCAGGGGTTAGACCCTTCTTTGCTTTTCCTTTGCTGCCTCGGTGACCTCTCTCCACAAGGCTTCCGCTCTATTGCTCCGGTGGTATGCCTTGACAGAGCTTCCGCCGCCCTCCCCTTTTTCTGCCGTGGGATGGCCCTTTTTATAGGAAATGGAGTCCTTCCCCTGCTCCGATGGTGGGAGAGAGTCATGGGCACATGACCGGACGTGGGGGGTATGGCGCATGACATGCACCACCTCCGGGTCAAGTTCTTCTCAAGGGATCGGGGGGGGGGGGGCAGGTGGCATATGTACACTTTTGATTTATTTTATCCTGAAATCCCCTCACATGGGAGAATTTTAGGAAGACATTTCCCATTGAATCCTGACCCTCCATCTGATGGATTGCCAAGTGTACAACACATCCGGTTGATGAGTGTTCCATTTAATCCTGGCCATCCAATTTTCTTATTGGACATTAATTGTTAATGATCCGATAAACTTATTTCATTGTCCCGTTGGATATCAGCCCGGTCAGAGATTCAATAGACCAGCTCTAATAGCTTATATTTGCCATTTCATTTATATGATTTCCACGTCATATAAATATCCAAATAAATATGATAGACGGCATAATCGAGCTCCCATCAGACTTGATTTCATGTATCTTCCCAATCTATCATCTCGAGCTCATTAATTGTATCATGATCATAATGAAAGCAACATAATCTGTCCCAAATAATCTCAATTAATGAATTTTGTACTTATTCTCCATTTTTATATGCAGAGAGATGTACAAAAATATTTTTTTGGCTCGAGAATTTTCTGATCAATATATCTGATATTTGTCTTCAATCCTGACTCGTCTGAATCATTTTTTGATCACTGACTTGGTGGGTTGATTGGATTGCTCTTATTGCATTTGAAACTGCTAGGAAGCGGAATGGAAAACTATGTTCTGTTCGCAAGGCAAATGTGTTGGTGGTATTTTTAAATGATCTGAATTTTTTAGTAATTATGTGACTTCTTGTTTTTAGTAATGGTTTTTTTTTTACTCTTATTAGACTATAACTAACAGTTACATGAATACCAAGGACCATCAGATAGGAATTTTAGTAAATCAGATACAATGCATATACTGTCACTATTCATTATATATCTGATGTAACCTCAAAAATATCTTAATTCAAAATTCATTGTCTTCCTTTTCAAGAAAAGAACTTGATTTATGTTTAGCTTGGACAACTATGAAAATGTGGTATTTTATGGGAGTATTAACTACTTCATGATATGTATGAGAATAAGTATTGAGAGGTTGTCAGGTTCTTTTCTAATTATTTATTTTGACCTCTCTCCATTAGACTTGCAAAGTTCAATGTTAATTACATTAAGCAAAAATTTGAATACCTTTATTATCTGCCATAGCAACCCTTGAACAGAAGACATACAACCAAACTATTAAATATCGGGAACAATGGCCCCTTGAACTTAATGGAATGTAAATACTTAATGTTTTGAATTTAGTTTGAGTTGAGTTTTTTTTTTGAGTTTGTTTAGGGGATTTGATTTGTTTTCGGTTAAGACTTGGCATTTTTTTGTTTTTTATCCTTGAGATTTTTTATGCAATTTAAATTGATTAAACTGGTTCATTAAGACTTGATGTCTTCTAATATGAGGTGTTTTGATTTCTTATCTCACTTGACTTGTTGCTTTTCAGATTTGGTGTATTTCTAAGGGTTTTTGGGTTTGAATGAGTTTCTTTTTTCAGATTTTTAAAACTTTCATATTTTAGTTTTGTTTAGATCTGAGGATTTGAAGTTTGTTAAGGTTTAGAATTTGATGGCACTGATTTGGGTTTTGTTCAAAGACCATTCATCCCGGGTTTCAGATTTTGACGTTTTGTTCCCAATTGTTTTTGGGATAGCTTTAGTTTTGGGTTTCAAAAAGGTTTCAATTCTGATTCCAAGTCTTGACATGCTTGTTTCAGATTTGGAATTCTGATTCCAAAATTTTTTTCAGGTCCCAGGACTTAAGAGCTTTGGGATTGTGAGTTGACTGATCTGATTTAGTCCCTAGATTTCAGATCTGAGCCCTCCTTTTGCTTTATTACGCTATATCAAGCCTCTTTGGTTTGGAGATTCCGTAAATATGCGTGAGATTTCAGATCCTGACTTGGACTTTTAAACTTTTAGATTTGGGTTTCTGAGACTTAGTGAGACTTTCACTTTGGATTTTTTTTGGGTTTAGGATTCAACTTCTAGATTTTCTAATCTTACATAGGTTTTTAAATTTGGTAATTGGTTATCTTAGCTCTGGCTTAGGAATTTCAGAAATTTTGCTTTCGTGTTCTTCCTTAGAGAGTACTGCTGAGCAGCCGGACAGCCTGATTGTGATCATGGACTGGTGGGAGTTTTTTTGTTTTAATTACTGAGAATTTTTTTTTGTTTCTTTTTTTGTATTACTTGGGTCCCACAGATCTCAAGTTCAGTACGAAAGCTTGATTTTGAGCTATGGAAGTTCCACGCATGTATTTCTTTGAGTCTCATAATGGGATTTGGAATAACTAATCTCATGACTATATCGACTTGGAGACCTTAGGAGCCCGGTTTGGTTCGTAGCTCTCATAATTAGTAGCCTCTTAACATTGTTAGTGCTTCTGTTTTGTGTATAAGGACTCATGATGCCAAGCTCCAGAGTCTGGCCTCTTAGATTCCAAAAATTTAAATTTTATTTTGATGGGCTTCCCTGGTCTGGAGATGTACAGGGTTCTTTTTATTTTGGAAATTGGGACTTCTAACTCCAATCTTATTTGGTATTTGAGACTCCATCTGATGAGATTATCACCATTTTTTTTTGATCTTGAGATTAGGTGACTTCAAGATTTTATTTCACTGACCTGTATATGGATTCCGAATCCCATAGTCCTCTGATTTGATGACTGAGTTTCAGATTGCAGATTGTTATATAAGTTTTTTTTTTATTTCAGTCTTCTCTCCTTTTGGTGTGTGCCCATGTTCCAGCACGTTCACGTTCGTAGGGCTGTTTATGTCCATTGCATCATAAATGGCATTGAACATATAAATTCCATTACTTGGCTCAAATTGAAATACATATACACGCTGGAGACATGAAAGCCAAGATTCTTATGAACTAGGATTAAACCACCATAACTAGAGGTGTAAATGGGTTGGATCTTACCTGATCCAAATCCAAATATGATAAGAGAAGAATCCAACCCGGTCTGATATCTTTTTGTCTGAATCTAAATTTACATCCGATAGTAAATATTCATTGGGTTCGGATTAACCCTGCAATACCCGAATCCCCGAATCAGAGATTTAATTTGGGGCATGCTCTGCCCTAGCCTGGAATGGTTTTGATAGACATGCTCTCGGCTGGCGGTGGGGAAGACGAGCTTTGCTCGTCGAAGAGGACAGTCAGCTAACATCTTCTCTCGCCTCTCCCCCCCACCGTCATCGATGGCGCTCCTCGAGGCAGAGTGATGGGGACCGGTACGGACCGGATCGTCCGTTTGTTCGGAGATAGCATCTTCCGGGTCCTCAGGAAACGACGTAGTTATTTCTTTTATTTCGTAGTGTTAGGATTTTATTTTTATGCATTTTATTTGAATAGTTAGAGTCCTTTGAGTCTTTCTTTTTATTTTAGTCCTTTAGAGGACATATATGTAATTAGGATTTTTAGAGGTCCATCTTGTAATGTCCAGCTCTATTTAAAGTGCCCAAGTCTTTGAATGAAGGAAGAGATGCATGTTTTGAAGAAGAAAGAAGCTCTCCCGTTTCCCCCCTTTCCCCTCCGACGTCGGCGTCGTTCCCCCACCTCCGGGTGTTCCCGGTTCTCCCCTCCCCTCCCTGGTGTTCCTCCTCACCTCCGGAGCTTGGTCCGGTTCCCTCTTCCCCTTTCCCGTTCAGTTTTCCAACATGCGTCGACATCTCCGTCGATGCTGCCCTAGGTTCGTCCGGACCTCCCCACTCCAGCCCCTCACCTCCACTCGACCCTTACAGCAGCTCCTTCACCCCCCCCCACGGACCCCTTCCCCGCTGGAAGCCCCTGCGACAGACCACCCCTCCCCCCTTTCCGGTTCCGTCCACACCTGCGGGGACACCCCGCGAGCCCTAAACCGACCACCACCTCCTCTGGACGCCACCCTTAACCACGAGCACCCCTCCCACAGGGCCTTTGGCCTCCCACGGAGCCTCCCCGAACCCCCTGCCCTCCTATTGAGCCGCCGCGAGCTCGAACCCCGACCCCGCTTCCGTCAACCGTCGAAGACCCCATGAGCGGTGCCATTTCCGGCGGGCCGAGCCGACGACGGCGGAGGAGGAGAGAAGAGAAGGAAGAGGCGGCGCCGTTGGAGCCTCCGGCCGCCGCTGCCGAGGTCCCCCTCCGTTCCCGCCGCCGCTGAGGCCGCCGGGTCCGCCGTGCGCGGAGACGAAGGTCGCGCTCCCTTCTGCGCCGTCGGGGGCTCTGGAGAGACGCCACGAGCCCCGCCCCCGTTCGCCCTCTCTCTCTCTTCTCGAGCGGGATCCCACCGGCACGCCACGACCCCCCCGGGGGGATTAGTCGCGCGGTCGCGCGGCGCCGTCCTGGGCGGCCACGAACCCCACCTCGCGCACGCGAGCGGGCGACGGCCCGCCGGTTCGCCGGTGTGTGAACCTCTTTTTTCTGCGTCTGTTCTTTAGAAAGAAAGACATCTCCGGACTTTTCTAGGAAAATATGTGATATCCTAAAAATATTAGGTAGTCCGGTGATAGTTTTTAAAAATATTAGAACCGAGGTTCGGGTTCTTTGAAAATTTCATTTTTTGACCCTTCTCCGCCGGATGGTGCGAGTATCCGGCGTTAACTTACATCGAGCAACGGCTCGAACGCCTTTGATTAACCGTCGTGGCAACCTGTGTTTGGAGATACGCACATCCACAAAATAAAGTAAAGAACTCAAAAGGGCAGCGGCCTTTTGGGTCCGATCAGATGCAAACCGCTTTGTTCGGGTTTGTTTTATTTGCCATTTTTTTGGATGACTTTGATTTTTTTTTATTTCTGAGTTTCATCTGTTTTGAATTCGGTCAAAATCTGATTTTTATTTAAAGACTGATTTGGGATTTCACCGAGCCACAAAGGGACTGGGGTGAATGGATTATGATGGGCCAGAATGGGCCTGCACAGAGGGCTGATTTGGAACCGGTCCTAGGACCTGAACGTGGGCTGAGCAAGGGCAGCTTCGGACCTGCTTAAGAGGTCTGTTCGGATGACTTTGAATAGACCGGTCGGGGACCTGTTTGAGATGTCCTTGATGGGCTGAAACTGGGTCACAAAGGGACTGGTTTTAGGCTCTGGACATATGCCTGCGAATAGGCTGATATAGGCCTCTTTAGAGGTCTGCTAGATGGGCTGATCAGGTTGACCGGGCCCGGACTGTGGGCCAGGTAAGGGGGGCTGATCGTGGGTTGAGTTGAACTGAACTTGGGTTAGAGTCTGCTCAAGGCCCCTGCAGGTGGGTCAAATTGGGTCTCGATGGGACCTGTTATGGGCTCGGACAAAGGCCAGGAAATGGGCCTGTTTGTGGGCTCGGTTGTGGGCCTGAACAGGTTTCTGTTATTGGGCCGAACTGGGTTCTGGTTGGTGGTCCGAGCGAGGGCCAGCAGGTGGGCTGAACAGGGGCTGTTCATGGTTGGGGTCCGCGCAGGTGGTTTCAGGTGGGCTGGAACTTGGTCACAAGGGGACCGACTATGGGCCTGAACAGGGGTCACACGATCATGGGCCGAACAGAGGGGCCTTGGACCTGGATTGAGGGACGACTTTGGGCTGGAAATGGACCTGGATTGAGGTCTGTTTAAGGCTGATGCAGGCACCAACAATGGGATGAAATGGCCTTTGGTTGAGCTGCGAGAGGGACTGAATAGTTCCTGTTCGGAGCATCTTTTTATGGGCTGAAAAGAGACTGTATATGGGGGCCGAACTGGGCATTGTTTAGAGCCTGCATGGTTGGCCGAGGGGGCTTCCAACAGAAGGTACTAAGACCCTGCTATGTGTGGGTCGGATTGGGCCATGGAGAGGGCTGAGCAGAAGGAAGAGAGAAAGACCAAGGGGGTGCCCTTAGAGGGCTACATATTTATAGAATATTGACCCACATGTTCTTCTCCTTCTCCTTCTCTTCTTCTTGGCCACGGGCAGCAGGTGCAGCAGGTGCAGGGGCACAATTGGCAGCAGATGCAGAGCACAGTCCGGCAGCCTCCCGGCGTCTGAAGCAGCCCCTCCTCTGGCTGGTGCGCCCCCCTCTTTTTATAGAGGCTGGAGGGGGAGGTGAAGGGCCAGGCTGTGCTGTACGTGGATGGCTTTTGGCCTTCCCCAACTCCTGGAATTCCCACCAGTCTTCAATATTAGACTGACCCTTGATGTCTCCCACGTAGGCTGGCCACATTGGCTTCTTCACCTCATAAATGGGTCAAGGATGAGGTGGCTGGGCAGGTGGCTGCGCACAAGGCTGCTGAGGTGGCAAAACTGGGCCTGTTTTTCAATGGCCGCGGCCCACTTCTTCCCTTTCTTATGGGCCTGTACGTAGGTGAGTTATAGGAGCTGGAAATCAGTTAATTAAATTAAGAAAGACTAGGCCAGCTGGAATTTGTGCCAATGGGCCCAATTTAGGACCTGTTTTGAGTATGACTGGACTTGATTTGACCCAATTGAGGGCCAATCTAGTTGGCAGTTGACCTGGACCAGTTCCTCTATATTTTTTTTGCTGTGCTGCCACTCCTGTTTTTTTTTTTTTTTGAAAATTCTGACGCCAACAGCCGGCCACGACCCCCTCGCCTGGGCGAGCCCCGCGCGGCCACGACCCCCCACCGGGGTTAAGTCGCTCGCGCGAGCGAGCGACGGCCGGCCGGTTCGCCACGGCCGGCCCACGCATACGCGGTCCACGAGCCAGACCGGGCCAGCGGCTGGTTCAACCGGGTTCGAGCCCTGTTCACGCCGGTTCAGACCGGTTCCAGCCCGGTTCAGGCCGGTTCAGACGTCCAGAAGCCGGTTCAAGGCCGGTTCAGCCTTACTGGACCCGGTTCAGATCGGTTCAGGGCCAGTTCAGTGAGTTTTGACCCCGGTTCAGGCCTTTTAAGGCCGGTTCAAGGTTGTTTTGGACCGGTTCAGCAATTGTGGGCCCGGTTCAGCGGCCGTGGGGACCGGTTCGGTGGATTTCAGGCCCGGTTCAGCAGTTTTCAGCCCGGTTCGACGCGGTTCAACTCGGTCCAAGCTTCCTCGGGCCCGCCGACGCGCGCGGGAATGGCGGCACCTCCTCTCCTGTCCCGCATCACAGAGCATGGAAGTTCAAGTCCTCACCTCCGCCGTGATCGCCGTCCTGTCCATCCCCGCCGAGATCATGTCCTATCGCACGCACGAGGGATCAGCAATGGTGGTGCCGCGCACGACCAGAGAGGGGGAAATGCATAGACCGGCGGCGGTCGCAACCAACTCGTGCTCCTGCCGCACGCTTACATACCCAGAGGAGCCCGTTGATGGTGTTGTTGCCAAGGTTGTATTGCTTCTGGGGGGTGTGCAGGGCGTTGATGGAGTGCTGCTTCCGGCGGAGGAGGCAGTGCTCCTCCATGATGGCATGGGTGAAGCGGTCATGGCACGCGCTGTGCTTACGAAGGCCTCCTCCTCGAGGGGGAACAGTGTGTGGAGCCAAGGGATGTGCACGGCCATGGTGAGGGAGGCGCCGAGCTTGAAGCCGCCTGCGATGATGCCCTCCTGCTCGTGCATGATGCTGTCCGCCCCCACGAAGCGCTTCCCGAAGACCAGCCGGCTGATGTTGTTGAAGGACGCCGCCGAGAGGTAGCTCCTCACCACCAGACTCTTTCCTTTCTTCTCTTCTCTGCAACATCGACCCGGTAAATATCGGAGGGGAGGGGGGCCTGGGGGACACCCGACAAAGACCCGAAATATATTTGTTCGGGTTAAGCCTAACCCGGAACCCATCACCGCTTTGTTTGGCTTGCCTAAATACACTCCAAACCCGATAACGTTCGTGAACTCGGGTCGGGTTAAGGAACGTTGTGAATCCATTTACACCTCTAACCATAAGCACTGGGAGATTATCCTTGAATGGATTTTGGGAATAAGTCATCTTTAGCCTTTGTTTGGCATTAGACACTACCCCCATGAATTTATGAGTAGCCCTGTTCTTTGATAGGTATGTTGGGGACTCATCCTAATGATATGAATTTTGGGACATTAACCTTGGCCTTTAAAGGGCATATGGGGGACTCGTCCCAATGATATGAATTTTTAGAAAGTAGCCCCGGCCTCCGGCCTTCAAATGACATGAAGACTTGTCTCAATGATATGACTTTTAGGAGTAATCCTTGGCCTCGTAAAGATTTGTGGGAGACCCTCCTAAGGATATTGACCTTGTTAGCTTATGGTTTAGCATGAGGCCTTCCCATGACTCAACGGATGAACATCATTTTATATAAATCTTGTTTTGGCCAGAATCCAAGTTTATTTTCATTTAGGCTTGTGTCAAAATTCGTCAACACGCTGATCTGGCCCCGTGCTGTTGTTGATCTATGCATTCTCCATGTGTACTGCCTTTTTGATTGCCCCCACATCGTCCAGCCAAGCTTTGAACTACAATGTGCTGCCTCTTAACAATGATTGGCTCGGGGTTTCAAAAACAAGGTGAATTCAGCGTCGAATGGAGAGGTGTATGTGCCGGGAAATGGGATTGGCAGACTAGAACCATGGATCCATTCTCAGCCAGCGTGCTTTGCCTAACCGAACCATGCACACCCCTAGCAACGAGGTGTCAAGGCATGTCAGGCGTTATTTGATGCTTGAGCGGTGCATACCTGGGTCTCTTGTCATCTTCCAGTGGCAAGTCCACGTGAGAGGGAGGGTAAGAGGCCGAGGGTATCCAAGGCCACATTTGGTAAGGAGATAGGAGAGCATAATCTTGACTTATCTTTTATTCACCATTTATTAGACTATAAAGTTAAGGTTTAAACCTGGTTTAGATTGACTTGGTTTATCCCCAAATAAGGGATAAGGGCAAGAATAAGTCATCCCTATTGGTAACAGGAACAACTTAACCCTAATTCACACATTTGGGGATACGATGTTTTGAACCCTTTGTGGCAGCTTCCTCCTCCCAATAATGCTAGGCAAGTTTCGATCGCGTATTTCTACACTGAGGCAATGGTCCTCTCGATCTAGGCTGGCCGATCTTCTCGGTGAGGAGTCATCCACTTCAAGAGGCTTGTGTCGCAGATGGCAACCGGCTACTTTGGGTCTCGGAACCTCGGTCCCCGACTATTTATATTTAGCACTTCTTATTAGAAGGTTGATATTATATTTATAAAATGATACTTATTTATATCTTCAATTTTATATTTTTAAATTTATTCTTATTTATATTTTTTAAATTATATTTTAGATTTATTATATGACTATCTAAGTTGGTTAAGAAGATTTTTATGGATATGTTATGAAAAATAAAATAAGATAATATGAAACAACAAAAATAAAATTATAAAAATATAAGATTATCTTCGAATTTATTTTTATCATATCAAACATAAATAGGGTTATCTTTTAAACTTATTCTAACTTAAATCAAATACATCGAATATAGAGTTAATCACAAGGATTAGTTTATCTTTATCCTCGTCTATTTTATCCTGTCATCTTGATACCAAATGAGACTTAATAAGATAGAGAGGTTGGGGATTGAGAGTGGGAATGGGATACAAAGAATTGTTAAATAGAGATGGCAGCAGAAGAAAGAGATTTTGATAACTTCGGTTTTATTTTGATTTTGTGTCTTTTGACTTGGGATTCCATTGGTCAATCTTTAAATTTTTTGCATTCATTATTATTTTTGGTAAAATTCTACTTCGAAACATTGTTAATAATCACTGTTGTATTAATTCTGATATTTAGTGCTATTAGTTTAATTACTTATGATAGAAATATCAAAATTGATATATCTATTTTACTTTTGTGTATCATTATCATATATTTTTTTAAATTCAGTGCATTACCAATCTATTCAAGTTGATTACTCTAATGATGCATCAGGATTTATACTTACGAAGGAAAAAAACTATTACTGTGAACCATATTTAAAGTTTTGATAATGATAAACTGCATATGATACATAATTTTTGGAAAACATAATTTTATAAATAATCACTTAAGTCTAATCTTCGTTGATGTGCCAATTCGAAACTGTTGCCGACTTATTTGAAACATACTCTCGCATGGAACTGTAACTAATCAATATTTTTTGTCTTTTTGTCCACTTAAGCTATTCAATTTCTTTTTTTATCAAATTTATAAGATTTAAAACTCTGAATACATAATATATGATCATCCCTATATATCAAATGCCTTTTTTAGGCCAAATAAATTTTATTTCTTTTCAAATGTGATACTAGTGAACTTAAATTTTAGTCAAGTATATTATCCATCTTTAAATGAGAGGCTGTATTATTATTTCACTTCACGTAGCTACGACAAGAAAATTTTTTTGACCTTCATATTTAAGATAACTTTTTTATACTTTTGGCTTATTATCGTTATAAATGGATTGTATTTATAAAATATATTTATTTTAATGTATTGTTGATGAAAATTTTCCTACGCATTTATAAATCAGATTTATTTTTATTGTCTTCGTACACGTGCGAAGCACGTTCTATTAACTAGTAAGATAATATTTGGCAACATCTTGGAAGGCCCGATCAAGCAGCCGGGTCAAGGACGCTGGCCATCTCTTCACCGTGGAGCAGATCTCTGCGGCATTAGGGCCCGTTTGTTTCCATGCAAAATTGGCTTCATGTGTTGATTTTCCCGAAAACACCGCCAAGTGAAAGGGTGCGTTTGGAGGCACGTAAAAGAGGAACGGGGAATTAACTTTTCAAGAAAAAAATATAACCAAATATATCATTTGGTACTACTGAATCATCTTCCTGGAAAATATCAATTTAGTTTTTAAGAATTCTTGAATTTAACATTTTTTATTTAAAACTTTGTTTTGTTTAAATTGATTATTTGTAACATTGTGTTTATATATTTAAATTTAGATTTTTAAAATTTTATTTTATTAAGACTATGAATTTTTAAATTTATAGATAAGAATTAACTTATATTTTACTGTTATAAATATTATTTATATAGAATTATAGATATGACAAATTTAACATTAAATATAAATTTAAAAGTAAAAATCTTTATTGAATAAATATTTTATAATTTAAAAATATTAGATCTTTTCCCCTTTCTATCAACAATGCATATTTCTTCATGTGTGGCAACACAGTAACGTCTACCCTCTGTGCAGGCTTTGCATCCGAAAACGGCATACGCCGTATGCCTAGCAGATGCCAAAATCAGCTATTTCCGTGGTCAAATGAAAACATTTTTGCTGACTGACATATTACGTCCAACCAAATAAGTGTGATACGGAGCTTTTCAAGAAAATTTAATACACCCACTTAATTTTACGGGGATCCAAATGACCCTAACAATACATGCACTCAAGCATGTACTCGTCAAACTTGGGTAGGCAGGGTTAGCAGGTGCCAAAATCAACTATTTCGGTGGTCAAATGAAAACATTTTCTGCTGACTGACATATTACGTCCAACCAAATAAGTGTGATACGGAGCTTTTCAAGAAAACTTAATACAACCACTTAATTTTACGGGGATTCAAGTGGACCCTAAGGGCATATTTGGTATCATAAAATTTTGGAGATAAACTTGGGTTATCTCTTAAATTTTGGGGATAACTCAAGTTTATCACCAAGTTATCCTCGTATCAAACAGCACCTAAGTTATTTTGGTTTGTCTTAAAATGTCGGGGGTAAAATGGACATTTTGACTTTTTGGTGTTTGTTTTACCTGATTTGGGCACTATTGTGAAGCTTATAATTGGGATTATGCAAGGAGCTCATTGTCTTGGCCTTTCAAGCTCATTAATCTTGTCATGACATTTCCAAAGTCTATTTGCACTAATTTGATTTTGATTTACTGAATTTAAGTCAGATTTCCAAACTGACTTAAGCATTGTTCAAATTTAAGTTGAGTGGGCTGCATGGAAAACTTTGGCACCAACACTCTACTTCATTCTTAATCTTAAATAATTTCTCAAATGTCTCAAATTTATACTTCATTAACTATATATATCCATACTTAGAAATATTATCTTTGAATATAATGAAGTAGAAATATTATCTTTTAGTCTTAATAGATATGGGTTAATATACACCTAAATGTATGAGTTCTAATAACTTATTAGCTCATTCTTCGTATCTACATTAAGCTAAAGAATAGATTGATTTAAATCAACCCTATGTCTCTTAAGAGGAGTATTCAGACATATCACGAGAACTAACATATCTAATATGATTAAACAATTTATTAAGCTCTCACTAGCAAACACTTTATCATTTAATATCTTAGAATATCTATCATCTTCATAACTCAGAATAAATCATCATTTATTTAAACAAGAAATAAAATATTATTATTGTAGAAGGATATAATAAGAATCTTAATAATTAAGACATCTCTAGAAAATTATTAAAGATATGTATCTCCACTAGTAATGACGTAACTTTTATGCCATTTCATATGTAAGTCAACATCCTCTTTATTAGTTATCATCTACAACTCTTTGTAAATATAAGATGTATATCCAGTATCTCATACCATTAGATGTATCTATATTATTTAATACTATGATATACACATATAGTATTTAATTTTATTAAGTGTGTATTTAAGACAAGTAAATTTCAATGACTTAGTTATATGAAGATTCTCAAGCTCCACCTTTGCATTATGTGCAATACACTTTGCACTTCGTATTCCACTTTTCATTATCGTGATAGTGAAAGAATTCTATGTCTTATTTGAGCTTTATTATCTTGATCTCCTCCTTTGATTTTTAACTATTTTTTCTATTTTTATCTAATGATCTTACTTATTTCTATTTGTCTAACCTACTTTTAATTAGATCATCATCATGAGTCATGATGAACCTCATATCTATTTATTCATGTTGCCTCTATAGTTTTTATCTCATGGAGGCTAACATCTAGTGTATGATAAACAATGTATCTTTTCTATACTGTTTTTTGAGATAAGATCTTATCTTCTCTCACACTATTATATAGTTTAGGAGACACCTACTTCTAAAGTAGGTTAGTTATTTGGTCAACCTTGAGAACAATTCTCTTGGTTAAATAGAAGTGTGAGTTAGTAAGTTACTTGGCATCTAGTATGTCCTACTAGATGGGTTTTTTTTAAATACTACTAGGTGGTTTATCATCATATTCTACAACTGATATATAATTTTATTAATATAACATTGTAGACATTTATTTAAAATTAAGATATGATCTTTCATCCTAATTTATTCTTCCACTAATTTTCAACGAATTTACATAACTCTCATTATGCTAAGATAGGATATTGCGTTGAAATCGTAGTAGGGACTAAGACCCTATTAACCTTATGGTGATCACCTTGTGATAGCACAATAAATCACCTCATATTTAATAGGTAGACAACTATTACCAATTGCAACTCTTACAGCACTTAGTTATTCAACCTCTATGGTTACGACCTTGTGATTGCACAACAAAACCATACAAATAGTCCACCTTAAAGTTCGGCAAATAGCTTGGCCACGATCACCAATCTCTTGCTGAATGGGCTTTGTGGTAGCACAACAAACCCATCCAATCTAAGATTGGCTCATCAAGATCATAACAACAGAATGCTACGTAAGTCATTCTCATGTTTATCGACTTAATTAAAACGAGAAGGAATTTTATCTTAGTCTCATCAATAATATGTGATAATTATATATAATACCTTTGGAATATCATATATCTAAGGTATATCACATTGCACACAACCACATATCACAATGTAAAAAAATGGGTGATCATGGACTTTACCCTAATCATGAACCTAAGGCACCCCTATAGGTGCAAATCCTTACTTTAGAAGCTTGAGTTGACATGTTTCCATTTCAGAATGGTGTTTCTCCAAGTGGTCTCGCTCTCTAATCTTTCATGAATCAGGTTCTGACTATTACAAATGACTAAAGGGTACGTAGACCCACAAATGTACATCACTTAATAAGAAATCTTAGTTTTAACTAAGGGGAGTACATTAATAGGGAAGGTAGAATGTACTATCAAATTATATATAGAGAGAGAGGAGGCACATGCAGTCTCCATTTGATAACAAAACCATCATAATTAAATAAGAAATTACAAGCTAAGCACATTTAAGTACATGATCACCTCCATACACACACTAACATTCATCACATGAACATAGAGCTCATATGTAATAATTATATGAGATACATCATACATACCGGCATAAGATTATATGCTATAAATTTGAAATTCCCAATTTCATGTATGTCAAATTTTCATGAAATAAATTGCGTGAAAGTAACATATAAACAATTTATATGAATCATACAAGCACATCTAAACCATTTAGAACATTATACTATGCAAAGTTAGAAATTAATGACTTAATTGCTATTATGTGAAATTCCATTGTATAGAATTAATTAAGATGCCAAAGCTTTTAAAACAATTTTAAAATTTAGATATGAATGAATATATGTCAATAGAGATTTAATCTAACAAGGCATTATCTTTTAACTATCATTTCACCGATTTCAAACTTTCTCTCTACTATCCTCTTTTGATAAAACCTTTTAAGTCTATTATGATAAGTTTGAGCATGCTCGACTGTAGCTAACCTTCTTTCATCCAAGCATTAAAGTAGTGCAAGGAGAGATTCTCATCTCTCGTTGATAGAGACTCCTTATCGAGCTGAACTCAGAGAGATGGAAGGAGTACCTTGTATGGAACCCTTACTTCCATCCCATATGCCAAAGCATATGGGGTTTGACCAGTGGAGGTCCGTACAGAAGTATAATAAGCCCATAGAGTATTTAAAAGCATTTCAGGCCAGTCCACAAACTTGCTAGACTCACAGATTTTCTTAATGATCTTGATTAAGGTTTTATTGGAGGCTTTTGCTTGACCATTGCCTTGAGAATAATATGGTGATGAGTGATGCAATGATATGCAATACTTGTTGCAAAGATCACTCATATATTGAGAGAGGAAGAGGCCCATTGTCAGTAACAATGTCGTTGGGAATGTCAAACATGGCGATGATGTTGCGCTTGATGAAGGAACATAATGTTGACACTATAATCTCCACGACCGTTTCTGCTTCTACTCACTTTATGAAGTACTTCATTGTTGTTAATTTATGATAAACTAGTGAGTTGTCTAACCCTTGCATATCTTCATATGTCCATGGGAACGTGTCCTTGTACTCTTCTAAAACTTTGATCAAATATTATTCCTTAGTGGAAGTGAGGTTTGCGCTAATGAGGGATGTCTTAGGTTCTTCTAATGTTCCCAGATTTAATTCCTTGGTTGGTTCATTCCTTGTGGCTAATGCTTCCTCAATTCTTATAAGTCCGGATGCATACACGTCGACTAAGTTCTCATTTTCTTTGACCCAAAAAAAAAGTTCTCATTTTCTTCCTCTGATTTAGGATATTTTTCTAATAATACCTCATATACTTCTAGTGTATAATCCCTGTTATGCTCATCCTCCTATCGAAATTCATCTAGCTGGACACATTCTTCAATAAATTAGACAGCCTTGCACGTTCTCTACACTTTTGTGCCAATTGTTGTAGATATCTATTTGGAATTCATCTATCTCAGGTTTTCTTATTTCCTGACCTAACTAGACCTATTGAAAATGAAATTGGAAATGTGGTATTTATAGTGGGAGGAGGATCAAGTAGATCGATCAAGGATTCAATGAAGAGAGGCCCCTAGTCGGGAGCATTCTCTGGGATGAGTAGGGACGTCTCCTTAATGGAAATGTCAGTTTTGGAGAAGATGCTTATTTTTTGGTGATTTTCAAGCATAAAAGAAGAATGAGTTGAGATGACTTGAGACTAATGACAAGTTGATGCAACTAATGAGAAGAAAACTTTAAGAATGAAAAAGAAAAAGGGGCATATGGGCTCGAAACTGATAGAAGATGAGCATGTGGGCCCAAAACTAACGAGAAATTTTAATGGGTGCATGGACTTGATTATAGATGAGCATGTACGCCTGATGTTGCTGAATTAAAATGGGTATTCAGTCCCATTGAGAGAGAGAGAATCAGATGGGCACGTAGGCCTAGTGTGGATGGGGAACTCGAATGGACACATGGGCCCAAAGTGGATTGGGAACTCAAAGGAGCACATGGGCCCAAAGTGGATGGTTAACTCAAGTGACTATGTTGGTTTAGTAGTGATAAGTGGGCTAGGGAGGGAGCCCATCTAGAAAGTTCAAGAAAAATGGCATGAGGACCTCGAAGTGAGCAATAGTGGGGTATGGCCCTCATGGAATGGTTTAGACCACAACAGTGGATTGCTTGGTAGAATGAATATTTGTGATGACAGACCAATTAGGGATGGGTCTGCCATTGAGTGGTTCATACTACTCCTCATTCATGAATAAGCAGGTTAGTGATAAGCTCAAATCATCTATCCCTTCTTCATGTTTTAAGGCCTTCCTTCTTTTGATTGACATGATCAACTCATCTTTAGCTACCATCATGGTCTCCTTCTTAACAAAGAAAGCTCAGAGCCCTAAATCATACCCTAGTCTAATGTTTTTCCTTGGCACAGTCGATTCTTCATAGCCAACTCCATGTCTCCTGCATCTTCTCACAACTTTAATAGGTTGAGTGACTCCTTGGAGGTCCTTTTCTAGCCCCTTTCCTATCTAGTAGCCTAGCTTCTTCGTCATCTTCCACACGACTATATCTCGTAGGGAGGTAGTCATGCATTTCACCTCTAACACTTCTCTTTCCAAGATCAAGGGTTGTATGGGCACCCCTAACGTCAACACAGAGGAGAAACTATTCACTTCACCCATCACTAGCATGCTGGTTATCTTAACCACTTGTCCTTTGTAGGGAAATTTGATGCACTAGTGGTTGGTTTAGGCAACGGCTCCTATCACCTCCAAGTAGGATCTTCCAAGTATGGCTTTGAAGGTAGGATCCAACTCTAGAACATGAAAATCAGCAGCGATGGTGCATGGCCCAAGTCTACTTCCAATGTGACTACTCCATGCGCAGACTTCTTAGAATTATTGTATGCAGTCACCATGGCTTGATTTCTTCCTCAGAGATAATACATAGCTGTAAAGTTTCTAGTGGCATGACATTAATGGATGCAAAATAATGCAAAAACTAAAAAAATGTGATAGACAATGACTATATTATAAAAGTAGAATAAGAAGGAATTAAATATGAGATCGATTGGTGAAGATTCGATCAAATCTGGGACCATCAAAAAATTCGATCCAAAAATGGAATATGTTGGCACGACCTTGCTCCAGAGCTTACCAAGATCAGTACCGATGTCGAAATCGATCTTCTTTCATTGCAAAAAAAATTAAGACATAGAGGAATATTTTTCTCTTGAGAGATCTTGGGAAGCAAATGCTTCCATGCTTCTGTAAAGATTAAAGAAGACGACCCTGGCTAGATGAGCATGAACCAACTTCTCTCTCTCTCTAAACTGATAAGTAGCTGAAGACTTAATAAGGAAATAGTTGACCTATATATGAAATGGTGTAAAAGTTGTATCATTACTAGTGGGAGATACATATTTTTCTAGAGATGTCCTAAGCATTAAGATTGCTATTTTATCTTTCTACAAGAATATTATCTAGATTTTCTACTTAAATAGTGATGATTTATTCTAAGATATAGAAATGATAGATGTTTTAAGACATTGAATGTCAAAGTGTTTGCCAATGGGAGCTAAATAAATTGTTTATTCATATTAGATATGTAAATTCTCATGTTATGTGTGAAAACTTCTCTTAAGAGAAAATGAGTTGATTTAAATCAATCTATTTTAGCTTAGCGTAGACATCAAGAATGGACTAATGAGTTTTTAGAACTCATATATCTATGCATATGTTACCCATGTTTATTAAGGCTAAAAAAGAATATTTCTACTTCATTATTTTTAAAGATGATATCTAGGTATGGATATATGTACTTAATGAAGTACAAATCCGAGACTTTGAGAAATTATTGGAGATCAAGAACGAAGTAGAGATACTAATGAAATGAGTTATAAAACTCTTTGATAAGATCAAGGATAAGAAAACTAAAGTACATAATTTACACATAATTTTAAGGATAAAAGAATCTAATAGACACCTCTTTACACATTTTAGCTTAATTGAGTAGCTAAAATGAGAAGTTATATTGTGTAATACATAATACGGACCATGACAACTTTTGTAAAATCCTCTTTACCTTTTTAAGGCTAAGTACTCGATTAATTACTTTATCTTAAATTTATACCTTCTAAGTTTATTATGACTATTCCATATACGATATGGAAAGGGGTTAAAGCTTGATCTTAATTAAGTTGAGGTTTCGAAATGTCCAGCTTTGATGAAGATGTATAACCCTAACTAGTTGGAATATAAGACTATGAAGTGTTGGCTTCTAGGATATCCTAAGGAAACATATGAATATTTAATACACCACTCTTTTGGAGAAGGGTATATGTTGCTTAGCTCACCATATTTCTAGAGGAAGATTTCTCCTTCAGAAAGATAGTTTGAGCAAGGTATATATGAGAGATGTTTCAATCCCACAACCTAAGTACACTTCTATTAAAGTACTAGTTAATAATTATATACAGGTAATTCATAAATCTTTATGTATGCCCATTCAACCTAAGAGATATGTGGGACATATCTTTGATGTAAAAAATGATACACAAGATGGTAAGGATATTGATCCTAAGATCCATATAGATGCAATATGGGATATTAATTCTAAAATGAGAAGTGACAGTAAAATCAGATATAAATTCTATATATTCTAATCAATATTAGAACTTGATAGATCCACCTAAGGTATAAATGGATCATTAAAAGATAGATTGGAGCGGATTGGAAGGTAGAAACCTTCAAAGCAACAATAGTTGAAAAGAATATCATCTAAGTCAAATAGTTGACTATGATAAGACCATTTTACTTATATCATATTTTAATCAATTTGGATTTTGATTATAACACACTATGACTATAAGATATGCCAATTAGATGTTAATATAGTATTCATCATTAGAAATTTTAAGGAATATGTGTATATGATACAACATCAGGGAATTAAGTCCCAATAACATCCAAATAGTATGTGTAAGTTATTGAGGTCCATTCATAGACCAAAATAAACTTTCCAAAGTTAGTATAAAAAATTTATTAAGATCAAATTTTATGACTTTATTAAGAACGAAGAGGAGCCCTATGTGCATAAGAAGATAAGTGGGAATAATATCACTTTTTTGACATTAATTGGATGGCATACTACTCGTTAAAAATGAAGTATGTATGTTATCATTAGTGAGTCTAGCTATGAAATTAATTTTACAAACATAATCTATGTTTTAGATCTATAGAGATAGATATGAAAGGATGCTTTACTTGACAGTTAATGAACGTAGTCACCATTGTCAAAGGGTTTAACATGGTGAACTCTGAGATAGGTTTCTTAGTAGTATGGAGTTGATCTCTGTAGAGAGATGTCTTTATAGACTTCTTGAGAGATAAAGAGAGTACATGAGTAGAGGTCTTATGCTTCTGTCATAGGGTCTATCATGTTGTGGGAACCTCGGGAAATTCTATTTTTATGTTTGAAAAAAGAGTTTTGTGTTTGTATTTGAAATATCAACATCCAAGTTTTCTAGCAAAATAGGTGATAGCCTATAAAAATACTAGATAATCGGGTGATATTAAAAGAGTATAGAACCGAGGTTTGGGTTTTGTGAAAATGTTTTTTGACCCCTATCCATCAAATGGTGCGAATATCCGATGTTCATTTACATCGAGCAACTACTCGAATACCATTGATTAACTGACATAGCGATCTTTTTGCTAAGAAACGTGCACATCCACAACATGTAAAGAACACAAAGGGTGCTAGCCCTTCGGGCCCGATGAGATGCAAACAATTTTGGTTAAGTCTTTGTTTAAGTTTGTTGAAAGCTTGTTGAAAGTTTGATTTGTTCAAAGTTGGTTTGAATTTAAGTTTGAATGTTGAATGTTAAGTGGTGGTTTTTGTGTTCAAGTTGCATGACTTGATTTTTACTTAGTTGAATTTCGAATCAGTTTCAATTGAAGTTATTGATGAAATTTGTTTAATTGCAAATGAACTTAAGATGCTTTGAGCAATTTGATTTGTCTATGTCTGGTTAACATGTGTTAAATCTTTTATCATGTTGGTTGGTGTTTTTGATACTAGTTTGAATGTGTTCAGTATATTTTAAGTGTTTTGAACTTTAACTCAACTTGGTTAATTTTAAGTTAGGATTGTTAAGAATTTGATTTCTCAAGTGTCTTAAAATAAATTCTAAGTGTTTTGATGTGTTTTTTTGACATGTTTTACTTGTTTCCTTTAGAAAGTTATCTCTCATTTGAATTAAGTGTTTTAACTTAGATGATTAAATTTGTCTAAGTGTTTTCATGTTTGGTTAAGTGTTTTTAGACTTAGATCTTTTGTTAAGATTTAGTTAAGTCTATTTTCAAATTCAGTTAAGTATTGTTTAGATGTGATTAAGTATGTTCATACTTAGTTTTATGTTTCGTATGCATCCCATCTGGTCTGTCAGGCTAGCATTGATGCCCGATCACATGTAGTCAAGTCATCACTAAAGTTTACATCATTCGTTCATGTCTAAGTACATAGTACATAGGTAGTTCATATGCCCAATTCATCAATGTCAGCAGTTCATATGCCATGTCAAGAAATGACTAAGTGTTGAAGTCTTAAACCTGTCAAAGGAGATTTCCTTCCCAAGGTATAAACTCCCATGGGATCAAGAAAATTTCGGCAGTATGCTGGCTTATTTCTGATCAGTGTGGAAATTTACTCATGCTATATGGTTAAGTCTTTTTGACTATTTCACATAGTGGGAAGGGTCCATCTGCATAGGAAGCTTGTCCCATACATATGCCCAGGTCAGCATACTGGAGTCGTGTCCGAAGTAGCCGCCCAATGGAGCATCCAGTTGTGGACTAACTCCTTAACTTTTTTTTTGTCTAAGCTTGAGGCAACGTCCACTGGAGGGCTAACTCCCCATACTTAGTTTTTTTTTAGTGTGAAGCCTGAGGCAGCGCTCAGTGGTGAGCTAACTCCCCACTTAGTTTTTTTTAAGACCAAAGCCTGAGGTAGCACCCATTGTGGGCTAACTACCAGACTTAGTCAAATTTTAGTGTGAAGCCTAAGGCAGCACCCAGTGGTGGGCTAACTCCTCAGACTTAGTCAAATTTATGGTTCAAGTTGAAGTGTCTGAGGTAGCATCCAGTTGTGGATTAACTCTACAGACTTAGTCATTTTGTCCATTGCCCAATGGGCTAGTTCATGTCTCATCAGCACAATGGGCCGGTCTTCTAGTTCTTGGGTCAAAGCGGCCAGTTCTTGTCTTCATGGGCCAGAAAGGCCTGTTCTTTGCACTTCAAGGCCAAAATGGCCAACTTAATACTTGTATGCCTTAGCCTTTTTTTTTTGCTTGCTGCAGCAGAAGATGGTGCACACCTCCATGGAAAGAGCTGAAGTGACCTATTTTGTTGCTATTTTGAGAGCTGCCAGTGAGCTGACTTCTTTAGCCATTCAGGTGCTGTGTTGAAGGGCCATAATAGGGGCACACAAGGACCTGATGGGAGGGATATTTTGATAGGCCAAATAGGGATGAAAGGGGATGTTGTTCGACTGTAGTACAGGTGGAAGGAACTTGGGCTATTTGAATGGCCAACTAGAGAAACCAAAGGGCTATCCAAGGGAGCCTGATTGAGGGAATCAGACAAGAGCTGATCAAGGGTAGTCTTAAAGGGCACTCAAAGGGGCCTGATTGGGTTTAGATATGGGGTACTTTAGGACCTATTTAGGTGACCATCAGAGGGGCTAAACAGGGGCTGGTTTCAAAGTCATCAAAGGGGCCTGATTTGTATGTGTTCTGAAATCTGTCCAATTGGACAATAGAATGGCTCTAACATGGCATGGTTAAGGGTAGGTTCAGGAGCCTAATTGGCTGATGGAGGGGTGGAAACAAGGGGCCTGATGTTAGGTGATAGCATAGGGCTTTTTGGAGATAGCCAAAGGGCTATTTACTGGCCATCAATGGGCTGGGCGCACATGGGCAATAAGGGGACCAGAATTAGGACAACAAAGGGTCTAAAATGGAGCTGAATTAGAGTGCTCATGGGGCTATGGATGGAGGCATTGTGAATGGCCAAAGAAGAGGCTGAGGGGAAGAGAAAGAAGAGGAAAGAAAGAAAATAAAATTCACTCTTTTCTTTCTCTACTGACCTTGTTTTTTTTTCTTGTAGTGCAGATAGTGGTGAAGATGGGAGAGCTGTGTGCCCTTCTTCTCCTTCTTGTTATTATTATCCTTGGTGTGCAGGTGTTGGAGAAGGAAGATGAAGCTTATGTTGGTGTTGAAGGCCACCCAAAAGATGAAGAAGCCTACTGTTGCTACTGGAGTTGGCACACAAGTCAGATGGGATGGCTGCACTTGCTGCTTGCGCACCTATAGGAGGATGCTCTTTTATCGTTATTCTTCTTCACTTGGCACACCCAAAATGGGCAGGAAAGCTCGCTAACTTGATGTTGAAGATGTCCAAGCAAGAAGAAATTGGAGCAAGGCTGATGGCGCACCAAGGAGAGGAGTGGGCTGGAGCAAAACTGGCGCACATGTCAGGTGAGCTAGCTTTGACCAAGGCCAGATGGGGGCCTATTTATAGAAGAAGATGGCACCATCTGAAGCTGGGGATAAGGCTAGGAAGGTGAGATTCCTAATGGCTAAAGAATTCTAATTTTACAAGACTCCTAATTGCGCAAAGGAGACTTAACCATCTGATGGGTGTAAGATGACATATGGTGCACCCTTTCATATCTTTTAGGGCATTGAGCGCACATGGCTGATGGGAATAGATTGAATTTTGGACAAATGATGGTTAGGATAGAGCTGATATGATAAGGCTCAGATGGGATATGGATATAGGTCAGTTGGGAAGAGTCCTAATGCAAGAAGACTTCTCATCAACCATGTGTGTGTGAGGTGTGTAGTTGGCGCTCCTGCCCCTACATTGTAGGGTGTTGACCACACAAACCAGTTGGGAATGGGCTGAATTTCATCCAAATAATGCCCATATTATGGGTAAGATGAGGTTGAGGGAGATAACGATAAGCCAAATGGGAGATAAGGTGGTTGGGTGTAAAAATTATCTTAGAGAAAATGGCGGTGAAAATGAGATAATGTTCAAAGTAAAATGAGGATAGGGTGAGATTGGGAGAGGCGTTGGCGCACCAAATCCTAAATTTCACGGCATTGAACATGCAAGGATGGTGGGAAATAGCTGGGTTCGGCCAGATGTAGCTTGGGTTAGCCCAATTTGGGTTAATTTTAACCCGGGTTTGATCAAAGTGCTCCAGATTTGACGGATACCATAAATCCTTACTGAAATCAATTAAATACACCTTGAATTAGTCCCAAAAAATATGAAATGAGCTCTGATGACCATTAATCATGTGATCCATCAATATGTGTGGTTGATGTCTCCTAAATTGCACCGGATCTCTGATTTTACCGATTTCCCTAATTGGTGCGATCTCGGCCGCCGATAATACCAAAAACTGTAATTTAGTGCAATTAACTTCTCCCATTGGCCAAATTTTATTTTATGTGCATCAATATTCATGAGATTTATGTTTTGGGCCAGGAAATTGAAATATTCAGCCTATGGGTTGATTCGGGAGCTGATCGGATCATTATGTCTTTGGTGTCATTTAATACAAACTTTGGCCAAATTTGATATTCCTTGCATATCTTTCCAACAAGCGATCAGATTTTTGATTCATTTCAAGCATTGTACAGCTCTATATGATGCTAAAAATATGGTAAATTTGGAATTCCATGATAGAGTCCCAACTTGTTCAGAAGTATCGGGGGTAAAATAGTCATTTCGGCCTTCCGGTGTCCATTTTCCATATTTTTGGCACCGTTGCAAAGCTCTCGAATGGGGCTATGCAATGAGTACATTATCTTGGCCATTTTTAGCCTATTAGGCCATGTTAAGGCATTTCCAAAGCCTATTCGCATCATCTGTACTTGAATTTTCTAAATCTAGGCTCTGGAAATCTATACTTGAATTTAAAAATTTAGAAAATTCCAGAGCCTATCAACATTGCTCAAATATGTGTTAAATGAGATAAACAAAAAAATTTGGTGCCAACACATGTATGTGATGCTACATACATGACTTGATTAATGCTCTAAGTGTTATGAGCATTCATCAGAAAGATCCAAGCAAGAGTCATTGGATAGTTAAAAGATATATCTTTAAGTACTTAAAAAGCACTAAAGATGTATCTCTAAATAATAGAGGATAAGACTTGAAGCCACGTAGTTTTATAAACACAAGCTTCTAATTAGATAAGTTTAATAATAAGTCAACATAATGGTGATGCAGTGAACTTGAAGAGTTCTATGTAATAGAACACTGCAAATTCTATGGCTATTGTAAAGGAGATAACATAATGGCTGCACATTGCTTGAAAATTGGCCTACATGAAGATGTTCTCTAATATACAAGATTGCCAAAACTTTCTCTAAAAGTGTACCATTGATTTATGAAAGCACTAGGGTAGAGCCAATGTCTCATCAAAAGTTTAAAACTTCTATGGTAATAACATAAAATTAGAGAGATAGCAACTCATAAGGATATAATTAAAAGATAGAGCATCTTGACTAATAATATTGCAGATTCAATAACTGAAACAGTTACTCAAAGAGTGTTTGAGTTTCACCTCGAGCTGATAGAGATTAGCTAGATGACTATAGTGCAAGTGTGAGATTGATAAAAATGTATACTCTACAAGTCAATCATATATTATATGCTTCAACATTTCTAGAAATATATCATTTAATTAATTGGGTAAATTTTCATTACTAACTCTTATCTGATATATACATCATAATGAAATCCTTGATCATATGCAATAATGATTGAATTATGATGAAATTATGATAATGAGATCAATAATTTAGAGGTATGTGATGTGAATATTCTTATTAATAGGTTCCTTGAAACGGGATATCAAGAATTTAGATATAATAGTGTATATGATTCTTCTCATGTTATGAAAATGTTTGATCTCATTAGTCATTAGTGTGGAGATACTAAGATACACATATAAGTGCTCATTAGTCGAAAGAATTCACTAAACTAACTAAATTAGAAACCATTAATGGTATCTGTCGACTCTAGAAATGGGTGTTCCCGGGTTGGCACCCCTCATGGATGAGTAGAGAGGGGGATGAAGGAGATCCCTTCGTTACCCACACTCTCATTGATCCCTGAATACTAGGCCTTCAACATCGCTAGGATGTTGAAGGGACTATCTAGGTCATGTGGGTAAGAAAGGGTAGAAGAAATTAATGCATGGAATAAAATAAGAATGTGGTCACCAGGAACCATGGGTTCCACTTTATGCAATGAAAATAAATTGAAAGTTGACCATGTGTGTGCCTTAGCGGGAAGAGTGGTGTGGGTTTTAGCTTCTCCTTCTTCGGCCAGCCGATGAAGAAGAGTCCCTAACTCGTGTGTGCTTGATTTCCTATGCAACTAGAAGACAATGAAACAAGTGAAAAAAGGATTAGAATTGAGTGGAGTGCAGTAAATGTAAAAAAATAACATCAAATAGACAATTGAATAAGAACTAACTAGATTTAGGTTATTACTAACCCCGTTTTTTGGTTTTTTTGTTTAATAGACTAAAAATAATTAAAAATGTAAAAATATAGAATATGTATGAAGAGTGACGAAATAAAGAGATAGAAAGAAGAATGAATCAAATATGAGCTTGTTTGAAGAAGATATAAGCGAATCTGGGTCCGTCGAGAAAGCTGAACAGGAACCGGGATCTGTCTGGCGCAACTTTGCTTTGAGGCTTGCCATAACTAGAACCAATGTTAGAATTGTGTGCTATCTATTGTAAACGAAAAAGGACTGGAAGAGGAAGAACTTTGCTTAAGGTGGCTCGGGAAGCAACCATCTCCAAAATTCTTTAGAGATCGAACAAGATCGCCCTGGTTAGATGAGCTCGAACTGGCTTCTCTCTCTATAAACACACAAATTTCTCACTCTAAAAATCACCAAAAAATAGTGGGAGGGTAGAAGGACATCTTAGGATTCTTGGGTGTTCATGATCCAACCTCTAGAATGTCATAAATCAGCTCAATTTATAGAAGAAAACTAGTTTGATTGACTCCTACAATTTTGAGGCAATGTGCCCTAGGGTTGGGTGCGGGTGCATGTGTCCCCCTTTGGGGGTGCATCCATATTGGATGACAATCTCTGAAAAATAAAAAATAATCAAAATGAGATTTTCAGTCTTATCTGGACGAAAGTAGAACTGGGGTGAAAAACTGGTGCATATGCCCTGGGTCAAGGGCGCATGGGCATGTGCCCCCTAGTAAGGTGCATGGGCATGTGCCTCCGAAGGAGGGCACATGTGCCTTGGCTTGGGGTGCATGGTACGGCAATTTTGCGTCCATGTTCCAGGAATTACTACGATCTCTCATGAACTCGAAATTCGATGTCATTTGTTGTGTTGGAAAGATAACAAGCCGAGGAAGCTTTCTATAATGGTGCATTAGTCAGCACAAACCCCAATACTTCAGAATTTCATCCAAAAATTAGGGATAATAAATGGAAGGTCAACACTGGTCAAAACATACCCAACAAAAAAAACATGGCATGAATCAAAACACATCCAATGAGAATTGATCATAGCCTTCAATGTTTGAGCATTAGGCTTTGATTATGAAGCCAATTTTCATGTTTCCATGATTTACGCATGACTTTCGCTTGAAAAATATAACTTCACTCAAAAACCTTTGGAAAACTTCCGACTAGACTCGACAAAGCTCTAAATCATCACTAAAAGACCTGGCATGATTTTTAAATCAATCACGCATGTTATCTTATAAAACATGAGCTTTATGCTCTAAATTAGATGAATTTGGTGTGTCTACAGTATCTTACCGAACTTTCAATCAAGGTTATCTACCATCTCGGTTGTATGGTTAGACCTTTTGTAAGGAATCATCCATATAAATATGGTGCAGCGGAAGCGACGATTTCTATGGGTTCCTTTTAGAAATCTGTCTCAATCGGAACTGAACGACGAAAACCGAAAATCGATCAAATCGGGTTTAAATATACCTGATATGGATTCATATAATCCCATGGAAAGGAAGAAGATGAGCTTCTCAAGCTCTTCAAACCATTCAAGTGTCCGGTCTCCAGCAGTATCCATACGAACTTCATCCACAGTAGGTTCTCCCTTCGTGCCGGCCTCGAGAACTCTTCCCGAACAGAGCTCCATCGACCATGGGCACCTTCTAGAGAGAGGAGGAGGTAGGGAGGAGGCTAGGGACATGGTTTTTACCCTTGGCTTGATTGGGTTTGGCTGAAACCATTAGTATTTATAGAGAATTTTGGATTTTTTTATAAAAACTCAAAATTACCATAAATTACATCCTTGCCCCTGTACTCGTGGATAAGTCCTTTTGTGTGTGACCCACTAGGCCCAATAGCCTATTTGGTTGAGGCCTAAATAAAATAGAACAATTCTATTTAATTTAATTAAATCCGTTATCTGATAACAGATTAATCGGCCTACCGATCATGAAGGGTACAAGCCACTGATAGAAATGTATGCCCTACAAGCCAATCATATATGATATGATTCGACATTTCTAGAAATATCTTTTTCAATTAATTAGGCAAATCTTCATTATAAGCTCTTATTAGAAGTGAATATCATAATGAAGTCCTTGATCAAATACAATGATGATTAAATCATGATGAGATCATGATAATGAGATTGATCATCTAGAGGTATTTGATCTAAATGTTCCTAGTCATAGGATACTTGAGACGGGACATCAAGGATCCGGATAGACTAGTGTATGTGATGTCTTCTCATGTGATGAGGACGACCGATCTCATTGGTCATTAGTGTGGAGACACTGAGATACACATACATGTGCTCATTAGTTGAATGAGTTCACTGAATCGACCGAATTAGAAACCCCGAATGGTATCTTACCGAATCGTTCTATCGGGGTTTTCTATCATCACGGTTGCATGGTTGGACCTTTGACCTGAGTCTCCAAAGATGCCTTGTTGGGTGGAACTTGTGCTTTGACCATTGACTTATGGATCACAATTTAGATGGTCCTATATAGCGATGGATCGGGTACAAGGAAAATCCGATGGAGGCAATTGAGCGGACAACAAGGGATCATCCACTCTCGGTAAGTGAGAGTGAATGTCCTATGGGATAGTACTCTAAATCCTGGCCGGGGTAGATAGGATAATTGGAAAAGGAGTTTTCCAATTGATCCAATTCCGAGTACAAGATCCTATAGAGTCGGTACACTAAGGAGTTGACAGTCGATGCCGTACTCCTTTCCGACTAGGACATTGGATGGATGAGGGTTTATATCCATGTGGTAACTGATGATGGAAAGGCTCAATGGAGATGAAATTATCCCCATAGCCATTTGGGATCATGGGATGTGGCTTGTACCCTTCATGATCGGTAGGCCGATTAATCTGTTATCGGATAACGGATTTAATTAAAATTAAATAGAATTGTCCTATTTTCTTTAGGCCTCAACCAAATAGGTTATTGGGCCTAGTGGGTCACACACAAAAGGACTTATCCACAAGTACAGGGGCAAGGACGTAATTTATAGAGATTTTGGGTTTTTATGAAAAATTCCATAATTCTCTATAAATACTAATGGTTTCAGCCAAACCCCATCAAGACAAGGGTTAAAACCATGTCCCAAGCCTCCTCCCTACCTCCTCCTCTCTCTAGAAGGTGTCCATGGTCGATGGAGCTCCGTTCGGGAAGAGTTCTCGAGGTTGGCGCGAAGGGAGAACCTGCTGTGGGTGAAGTTCGTGTGGATACTGCTGGAGACCGGACGCTTCACGGTTTGGAGAGCTTTAGAAGCTCATCTCCTTTCTCTCCATGGGATTATATGAATCCTTATCAGGTATATTTGAACCCGATTTGATCGGTTTTCGGTTTTCATCGTTCGGTTCTGATTGAGACGGATTCTAAAGGAACCCATAGGAATCGTCGCTTACGCTGCACCAAATTTTAATGGACGATTCCTTACAGTGGTATCAGAGCCCGGTTCAAGTCTCGGTCGAAACCGACGTCGAATCGACATTATTTTATGTTATTTATGTGTTCCCGAATCTGTGCAAACGTCTGTTTTGACGAGGCCACCATATTCTGTGTATGACTCAGATATAAGATTTGTTGGCCTTGGTAGAATCTCGTGATATAGGGCTTTCCAACTCCGCAAACTGTTTGAAGTTTGGATTTCTGTAGTGTTCGGGAGAAGCCTCAAAAGTTGGTGTTTCTGTCATGCCTGAACCAACACCCGGATTTGGGGATTTTGTGAAATCTCCGTCCATAGAAGAAATTGAGGCTTGTAAAGGGTTTAGGAGATGGGTAATATGATTACCTAGCCTTTACCTTTGATATCCAGCTTTGAACGACGGTGGAGGATGAGAATTTTTGAGTTTTCCGACGAACTAGGGTTATGAGGAATCTGGCGGCGCCGACTTGTTTCTTCCTGATTTTCCGTTGATAGAGAATTTTTCTCTGAAGGGATATATACATATTTGGAAACGTCATATGATGATTGTTCTAAATTGTATTTTTGGAGAATATTTGACTTTCTGGATAAGGAGTTATCCTCGTTGCAAAATTGGGATTTCTGCTACGGAATCTGGGTGACCGCCGCCTCTTCCTCCTCATTTTTCGGTCGATTGGGATTTTTACTGGATATGAGGCCGACTGTTTTGGATTCCTTATTTGATAAGGATTCCAACGCATATTTTTCCAGATTTTTCGGAGTCCGGTATAGGGAGATATGCCCGAGTTAATTAGATTAACTCTCCTCCGATGAACAGTGCATTTTTGGTCGACCGTGCGCGCACCGCGCCGGCGCACTGACGGCGCAGACGCCGCGGCGGTGGCGGCGGCGCAACGCGCCAGCGCCCGCGGCGCAATGGCGGTGCACGCCGGACGGCGCAGTGCGCCATCATACGCGGCGCAATGCGCCTTATTTTTTATTTAATGATTTTAAATTGTTTAAAATCATAGAAAATTCCGAAATATTGCCAAAAAATTCCAGAAACATTCTGAAAAATTCTATAATATTATTTAACATGTTTTGAAGTGTTTAATAACATGTTAGATGATGTTTAGTCCTATTTATATAGATTCACTCATGGTTAATCTTTAAAATTGTTTTAAAGGTTTAACTTAAATTATTAGTGTCTTAATTAATTCTGTAAAATGAGATTTTACATAATATAAATTGGGACATTAATTTCTGACTTTGCACAGTATTGGGAATGCATGAATGTTCTAAATAGTTTAGTTTTGTATGTTCATTTCATATGAATTGTTTATATGATGTTGTCATGTTATTTTCATATTATTTATTTCATGAAAATTCGACATGCATGAAATTGAGAATTTAAAAATAAATTATATATAATTTTATGCTGATATATATGATATATCTTATATAATTATCACGTATGCGCTCTATGTTCATGTGATGAATGTTAGTGTGTGTATGGAGGTGATCATGGACTTAATTGTGCTTGGCTTGTGATTGCTTTTAATTATGTTGGTTATGTTATTAAATGGGGCCTGCGTGTGCCTCCTCTCTCTCTATACAATCTGATTGTACATTCTACCTCCCTCCATTAATGTACTCCCCTTGGTTAAAACCAAGGTTTCTTATTGAGTTATGTACATTTGTGGGGTCTGCATACCCTTAAGCCGCTTGTAAGAGTTAGAAGCTGGTTCGTGGAAGGTTGGAGAGCGGGACCACTTGGAGAAGCACCCTTCTAAAGTGGGAGAATACCAACTCAAGCATCTGAAGCAAGGATTTTCACCTATAGGGGTGCCTTAGGTGCATGCTTAGGGTTAAGTCCATGATCACCTGTTTTTATGCATATTTGATATGTGGTTGTGTGCTATCTTTTATACCTTAGATATATGATATTCCAAAGGTATTATATATACTTAGCACATATTCTTGATGAGACTAAAATAAAATCCCTCCTTGTCATAATTAGGTTGATAAACGTGTGACATTAAGAATTACTCACGTAACCTTCCGTTGTTATGGTCTTGATGAGCCAATCTTAGATTGGATGGGTTTGTTGTGTTTCCCACAAGACTCATTCAGCAAGGGATTGGTGATCATGGCCAAGGCATTTGCCGAACTTTGGGGTGGACCATTGCATGGCCTTGTTGTGTTTCCCACAAGGGCTATGTTAAGAATTCATTCTCATAACGTAACAAGCGGAGTTGACCTAACTAGAGTATATAGCTTGTTGTGTTTCCCACAAGGTTATAACTCTAGAGGCTAAATGACTAAGAATTGCAAGGGTTGCAATTGGTAAAAGTTACCTACCTATTAAGTATGGGATGACTTGTTGTGTTTTCCACAAGGTTGTCACCATAAAGTTAATAGGGTCTTAGTCCCCACTAGGATTTCATCGTGATATCCCGTCTTTGCATAATGAGGGTTATGCAAATTCGTCGAAAATTAGTGGGAGCATAAATTAGGATCAAAGACCATATCTTAATTTTAATGAATGTTTGCAATGTTATTTTGATAAAATTATATCTCAGTTGTAGAATACGATAATAAACCACCATTAGTATGGCATATTAGATGCCATATAGCTTAATGGCTCACACTTCTTAGATCGGTTTAGAACTAAGAGAATTGTTCTCATAGTTGACCAATTAACTATTCTACTTGAGAAGTAGGTGTCTCCTAAATTATCTAGTGATATGAAAGAAAGATAAGATCTTATCTCATAGACAAGATGCATTGTTTGCCTTAAACTAGATGTTAGTCTCTATGAGGCATAATTATAGAGACAACATGGATAGATGGATATGAGATCCATCATGGCTCATAGTGATGAGCTAACTAAAGGGCAACTTAGATCAACAATACATCTTAATTACTTCTTGTTGGTAAGACCAATAGAAAGAAGTAAAATCATTAGATAGAAATAGGAGAGAGTTAATAGTAAAAGAAGGTGGTCAAGATAATAAAGCCAGAATAAGACAGGATTCTTACACTGTCATGATGATGATAAGTGGAAGAGGAAGTACAAAGTGTTTTGTATATAATGCAAAGGTGGAGCTTGAGAAGCTTCATGTATCCAAGTTATTGACACTTACTTGTTTTAAATATACACTTAATAGTATTAAATACTATATGTGTATATCATAATATTAGATACTATGGATGCATCTAATGGTATGAGATACCTGATATGCAACTTATATCTACGAGGAGTTGTAGATGATGACAAGTAAATGAAGGCTTAATAAAAAAGATATTGACCTACATATGAAATGGTGCAAAAGTTGCATCATTATTAATGGGAGGTGCAATTCTTTAATAGCCTTATCGAGATGTCTTAATAATTAATATTGCTATTATATCCTTCTACAAGAACTTTATATGATTTCTTACTTGAATAAATGTTGATTTATTCTAAGTTATGGAATTGATAGATGTTCTAATAGATTGAATGGCAAAGTGTTTGCCTATGGGAGCTTAATGAATTGTTTAATCATATTTGATATGTTAGCTCTCATGTTATGTGTGAATTTTCCTTTTAAGAGGAAATGGGTTGATTTAGATCAATCTACACTTTAGCTTTATATAGACATGGAGAATGGGTTAATGAGTTATTAGAACTCGTACATCTAGATGTATGTTAGCCCATATCTAGTAAGGCTAAAGAAGAATATTTCTACTTCATTATTTCAAAGATGATGTCTCTAGGTTTGGAAACATGTACTTTATGAAGTACAAAACTAAGACCTTTGAGAAATTATTTGAGATTAAGAATGAAGTAGAGATACTAATGGAAAGAGTATTAGAACTCTTTGATGAGATCAAGGAGGGGAATACTTAAGTACATAATTTACATATAATTGAAGGATAATAGAATCTAATGGACACCTCTTTACACATTTTAGCTTAATTGAGTAGCTAAAATGAGAAGTCATATTATGTAAGACATAATATGAACAATGACAAGCTTTGCAAATTTTCTCTTTGTCTATTTTTGGTTAAGTACTCGTTATAACCACTTGATCTTAAAAAGGTACCTTCTAAGTCTGTTCTGATTATTCCATATAGGATATGGAAAAGGGGTTAAAGCTTGACCTTAAGCAAGTTAAGGTTTCGGAATGTCCGACCTGATGAAGAAGTATAACTCTAACAAGTTAGAATATAAGACTATGAAGTGTTGGCTTGTGGAATATCCTAAGGAAACTTTTGGATATTAAATATACGACTTTTATGTCAAGGGTATGTGTTACTTAGCTCACTATATTTCTAAAGGAAAAATTCCTTCTTAAGAAAGATAGTGGGAGCAAGGTATATATGGAAGATGTTCCAGTCCCACAACCCAATAACACTTCTATTAAGGTGCTAGTTAATAATTACACAAGGACTAATGATAGGTCTTTACTTGTGTCCATTCTACCTAAGAGATATGTGAGACATATCTCTGATAGATGAAATGAGGCATAAGATAATAAGGATATTGATCCTAGGATCTATATAGAACCAATATGAGATATTGATTCATTAATGGGAAGAGACAATAAAATCCAATATAAACTTTATCTATTCTAATCAAGTTTAGAACTTGATAAATCCACCTAAGGATATAGTATCCATAAGGAATAAATGGATCACTAAAGAATAGATTGGAGTGGATTAGAAGGTAGATACCTTCAAAGGTGAGAATAGTTGAAAAGGATATCATTGAAGTCAAATGGTTGACTATGATGAGATCTTTTACCTATTCCATGGATTAATCCATTCGGATTTTGATTGTAACACTCTATGATTATGAGATAAGCTAATTGGATGTTAAGATAGTGTTCCTCTAAAGTATTTTGAGGAATAGGTGTATATGATACAACTATAGGGAATCAAGTCCCAATAACATCCAAGAAGAGTGTGTATTAAGTTCATTTATGGACTAAAGTAAAATTTCCCATAGATCATATATAAGGTTTAATGAGATTAAATCTTATGACTTCGTTAAGAACAAAGAGGAGCCTTGTGTATTCAACAAGATAAGTGGGAGTGCTCTTACTTTCTTGACATTTTATGTTGATGACATACTACTCATTGAGAATGAAGTAGGTGTGTTATCATAAATGAACCTAGCTATCATATTGATCCTCCAAACACAATTTGGGTTTTGAGATCTATGTAGATAGATCTAAAATCAATGCTCAATTAATGTACGTAGTCACCATAGTCAAAGGGTTTGACATGATAAACTCCAAGATAGGTTTCTTACCTATGAAGTGTGGAGTTGATCTTTGTAAAGTGTTGTCTTTATAGACTTCTTGAAAGATAAAGAGATCACATAAATAGAGCCCTTATGCCTTGTCATAGGGTCTATTATTTATAGAATTTTGGATTTTTTTATAAAAACTCAAAATTACCATAAATTACATCCTTGCCCCTGTACTCGTGGATAAGTCCTTTTGTGTGTGACCCACTAGGCCCAATAGCCTATTTGGTTGAGGCCTAAATAAAATAGAACAATTCTATTTAATTTAATTAAATCCGTTATCTGATAACAGATTAATCGGCCTACCGATCATGAAGGGTACAAGCCACTGATAGAAATGTATGCCCTACAAGCCAATCATATATGATATGATTCGACATTTCTAGAAATATCTTTTTCAATTAATTAGGCAAATCTTCATTATAAGCTCTTATTAGAAGTGAATATCATAATGAAGTCCTTAATCAAATACAATGATGATTAAATCATGATGAGATCATGATAATGAGATTGATCATCTAGAGGTATTTGATCTAAATGTTCCTAGTCATAGGATACTTGAGACGGGACATCAAGGATCCGGATAGACTAGTGTATGTGATGTCTTCTCATGTGATGAGGACGACCGATCTCATTGGTCATTAGTGTGGAGACACTGAGATACACATACATGTGCTCATTAGTTGAATGAGTTCACTGAACTGACCGAATTAGAAACCCTGAATGGTATCTTACCGAACTGTCTATCAGGGTTTTCTATCATCACGGTTGCATGGTTGGACCTTTGACCTGAGTCGCCAAAGATGCCTTGTTGGGTGGAACTTGTGCTTTGACCATTGACTTATGGATCACAATTTAGATGGTCCTATATAGCGATGGATCGGGTACAAGGAAAATCCGATGGAGGCAATTGAGCGGACAACAAGGGATCATCCACTCTCGGTAAGTGAGAGTGAATGTCCTATGGGATAGTACTCTAAATCCCTGGCCAGGGTAGATAGGATAATTGGAAAAGGAGTTTTCCAATTGATCCAATTCCGAGTACAAGATCCTATAGAGTCGGTACACTAAGGAGTTGACATTCGATGCCGTACTCCTTTCCGACTAGGACATTGGATGGATGAGGGTTTATATCCATGTGGTAATTGATGATGGAAAGGCTCAATGGAGATGAAATTATCCCCATAGCCATTTGGGATCATGGGATGTGGCTTGTACCCTTCATGATCGGTAGGCCGATTAATCTGTTATCGGATAACGAATTTAATTAAAATTAAATAGAATTGTTCTATTTTATTTAGGCCTCAACCAAATAGGTTATTGGGCCTAGTGGGTCACACACAAAAGGACTTATCCACAAGTACAGGGGCAAGGACGTAATTTATAGAGATTTTGGGTTTTTATGAAAAATTCCATAATTCTCTATAAATACTAATGGTTTCAGCCAAACCCCATTAAGCCAAGGGTGAAAACCACGTCCCAAGCCTCCTCCCTACCTCCTCCTCTCTCTAGAAGGTGTCCATGGTCGATGGAGCTCCGTTCGGGAAGAGTTCTCGAGGCTGGCGCGAAGGGAGAACCTGCTGTGGGTGAAGTTCGTGTGGATACTGCTGGAGACCGGACGCTTGAAGGTTTGGAGAGCTTTAGAAGCTCATCTCCTTTCTCTCCATGGGATTATATGAATCCCTATCAGGTATATTTGAACCCGATTTGATCGGTTTTCGGTTTTCGTCGTTCGGTTCTGATTGAGACGGATTCTAAAGGAACCCATAGGAATCGTCGCTTACGCTGCACCAAATTTTAATGGACGATTCCTTACAGCCACATCCCATGATCCCAAATGGCTATGGGGATAATTTCATCTCCATTGAGCCTTTCCATCATCAGTTACCACATGGATATAAACCCTCATCCATCCAATGTCCTAGTCGGAAAGGAGTACGGCATCGACTGTCAACTCCTTAGTGTACCGACTCTATAGGATCCTGTACTCGGAATTGGATCAATTGGAAAACTCCTTTTCCAATTATCCTATCTACCCTGGCCAGGGATTTAGAGTACTATCCCATAGGACATTCACTCTCACTTACCGAGAGTGGATGATCCCTTGTTGTCCGCTCAATTGCCTCCATCGGATTTTCCTTGTACCCGATCCATCGCTATATAGGACCATCTAAATTGTGATCCATAAGTCAATGGTCAAAGCACAAGTTCCACCCAACAAGGCATCTTTGGCGACTCAGGTCAAAGATCCAACAATGCAACCGTGATGATAGAAAACCCAGATAGACAGTTCGGTAAGATACCATTCAGGGTTTCTAATTCGGTCAGTTCAGTGAACTCATTCAACTAATGAGCACATGTATGTGTATCTCAGTGTCTCCACACTAATGACCAATGAGATCGGTCGTCCTCATCACATGAGAAGACATCACATACACTAGTCTATCCGGATCCTTGATGTCCCGTCTCAAGTATCCTATGACTAGGAACATTTAGATCAAATACCTCTAGATGATCAATCTCATTATCATGATCTCATCATGATTTAATCATCATTGTATTTGATCAAGGACTTCATTATTATATTCGCATCTAATAAGAGCTTATAATGAAGATTTGCCTAATTAATTGAATAAGATATATGTAGAAATGTCAAATCATATCATATATGATTGGCTTGTAGGGCATACATTTCTATCACCTTTCACCTGAGTTGCCAAAGATGTCTTGTTGAGCAGCACTTGTGCTTTGACCATTAACTTAAGAATCACCGTATGGATGGTCCAACATAGCGATAGATTAGGTACAAGAAAAACCTAGTGAAGGTAATTGAGCAAACAACAAGAGATCATCCACTCTTGGTAAGTGAAAGTGAATATCCTAAGGGATAGTACTTTAAATCTCTATCTAGAGTAGAGAAGATAAATGGAAAAAGAGTTTTTCAATTGATTCAATTCGAGTATACAATTCTATAGAGTCGGTATACAAAGGAGTTGATAGTTGATACCGCACTCTTTTCTGACCGAGACATTGAATAGATCAAGGCTTATTTCTATGTAGTAACTAATGATGAAAAGGTTCAATGAAGATAAAATTATCCTCATATCTATTAGACATCATGTGATGTGGCTTGTATCCTTTATGATTGATAGACCAATTAATATGTTATCAGATAATATATTTAATTTAAATAAATCAAATTATTCTATTTTAATTATGTTTTAACCAAATAGATTTTGGGCCTAGTGGGTCACACACATAAGGACTTATCCATAAGTATAAAGTCAAGGGCATAATTTATAAAGATTTTGGGTTTTTATGAAAAATTCTAAATGTTGTATAAATAGTAATGGTTCAAACCAAACCCAATCATGCAAAGGGAGAGAACCATGTCCTTAGCCTCCTCACTGCCTCCTTCTCTCTCTAGAAGATGTCCATGGGTGATGGAGCTCCATTCGAAAAGAATTCTCAAGCCCAGAGCAAAGAGAGAACCTACTTTAGATGAAGTTCATGTGAATAATGTTAAAGACTAGGCATTTAAATAGTTTAAAGAACTTGAGAAGTTTTTCTCTCTCTCTCTCCAAGGGATTAGATGAATCCATATCAGGTATATTTAAACCTATTTTGATTGGTTTTTGTTTTTGTCAATCAATTCTGATTAATACAAGATCAACATGAATCTATAAGAATCGTCACTTCCACTATACCAAAATTTTCAAGATGATTCCTTACAAATATGTCCGGTAGTGGTTTCTCTTCCAAGTGCATAGGTATTGTTGTGGACTTGTGGGATGCCACCCGCTACTGTTAGAGGCCATTAACTATTACTAATTAAGTCAAAGGCGGCCTCTAACTCACCTACTACCATCCAAAGCATCACATGATCATGAGGGCCATTAGAAATAAGGAGGTTGCTATCCCCGATAAGGAAACCTAACAAATGCCCAAAATGTTGCCTCCATTGTCATGTCATCTTAAAAATTGATGGGAAATCATTTTTCTTACCATCCTAAAGCCTTATAAAGGTCTATTTTGTCAACATATTGAATTTCTCGATTCATGGACGATATCATAGAACAATTTTAAACATGATATTTCCAATGTTCTGGACACTTCAATATCAAAATGTCAAGAAAAAAGTTTCTTTGGAAGCCCTAAGTCACTATAATTAACATCAAGTAATAGATCACAATTATGCATCATATACATACTGTGGTTAAAGCAACAAAAGTTGACTCCAAACAAAAGAGCAAACATATGCACTTGAAACAATCGAGATTATAACTTGGCTTTGATATTGTTGTAATGAATCTTTTAGGTGCAATGAAAATTTTGATTTATTAAAATTCATCGTCATTGTCATGAAAGAAATCAAATGACATTATAGAATTCAGATTCAAATGGAATTGAAAACACATTTGTAGGTTTAGAAAAATCTCCGAAAATCGAAGATGATCAAGTGTAAAACAATCCATGCTCACCAAGATTCCAAGTACACAATCTCTAATGATATCCACATTAACTTTTTATGGAGATGGATTCTCATGTGCATTAAACCCATCCCGATATGAGTTCCACCATGTGTCAGTAGCACCTAGGTGAGAGAAAGCACTTTAGAGAGCTAAAGTCATAGCTAGGAACGCTTGACATGTTAGGGTTTGACCTCAATCATTAGTTACTATTATTTTATAGAAATTATTTTTTTTATCAAAAGTCATAAAATTTATAAATTACACTGTGCAAACGGATAAGTTCTATTGTATGTAATCCATTAGAAATAAATAGTTCATTTGATTTAAGACATATAAGAAAAAAATTTATTTAAATTAAATATACTATATGATAACAGATTTTATTGACCTTATTGATCTTATAACATACAAGCCATGCCTTGTGATCTTAAATAGCTTTGGGATTAATTTATCTTTGATGAATGTTTTCTCAATAGGTACAGTATGAGTATAAATCTTCTTCTATTCAATTGTTTGATCAAATAATAGTATGATATAGAATATCAAACCTCTTAGAGAGTTTGACACTTTAAGATATTGTATTGAGAATTAGATTAATCGAAAAATTTGATTTTTTATTATCTTTTCTATTATTGTTAGAGATTTATAGGACCATATCATAAAATATTCTTTTTCCTCTTATTGAGAGTGAACAATTCCTTATTATCTACTTAATTACCTTTGTCAAGTTTTTTTTTTTCCGCACTCAATATATCAACTATTCTATCATCTTGGTGATTCCTAAATCAATAGCTAAAACATAAAATATTTTTGATAAAATATTTTTGGTGATTGAAGCCAAATGTTCAATTATGTAGTAATAATGGTAAAACATCTTAATTGATAGTTGAGTAATATACCATTCATATTTTCTATGTCAAATTAGTTTAATAAACTCATTTATTTAATGAGAATATATATGTAACTCAATGTCTCTACATTGATAAACAATATGAACGATTATTCTCATCTTATGAAAAGACATTGTATACATTAGTTTATCTAGATTCTTAATAATTTATCTTAAAAATATTATTATTATGAATATTTACACCACATATTCTTAAATGATTGATCTCATTATCATAATTTTATCATTAATAAATCAATCATTACATACGATAAATAATTTATTATAATATATATTTAATAATATAATATAAATGTAAATAATATTTTTATAAAATAATATTTATAAAATATTTTTAAAATAATATTTTTATAAAATAATATTTTTAAAATATTGTTAAAATAATATTTTTATAAAATAATATTTATAAAATTATAAAAATAATATAATTAATTTGTAAGATACATGTTTTTTTTATTTGAGAGTATAGGTTAATCAACATGAATTGTGTAGCTTTATGAGCATGCCAAAGTTGTCGAATGCAGACTTAAGACATGACGAGGCTTCTACTAAGATTAAAACAATCATAATTTTAAAAAGTTAATGAATCATTAATTTTTTTTAAATTCTATTATTAATTTAAATAAATGGTTGCACATTATATAAAAAATGTAGAAAATTTTAAAAATTCTCAAGTCAACTTGAATTGAATATATCTAAATAAATAAATTTTGAATAACTATTTATTGATGTTATATTATTTTTATAACGTTTTAGTATAATTTGAGCTGATAATTTGATTTAATTTGGCGGGGTTTCCGAAATTAAACCAAACTATCATTCGATTTAACACAAAATTTATGTTCTATGTAATTCACTTGCGGGTCAGGTCAATCATCTTGGAGCACTCATCCGTTGACCATTGACTTGTCGTTGTCTCTCATCCACCTCGCTCCAATAAGATCACGATAGGGGTGTAAACGGTTCGGTTCGATTCGGTTTGGGCATTTTTTTTCCAAACCGAAACCGAACCGATAAGGGGAACCGAACCGAACCGAACCGGTTCAGTGAAGCCTGAACCGATTGTGGTTCGGTTCGGTTCGGTTCATCGGTTTAATGTATATTTAAATAAATAAAAATAAAAATAAAAAATATATATATTATAATAATTATTTAAGATTAATACGAAGACTAATACTTTATTTATAATATATAATTACATCTTTATACTAATTAACTTAAATTTATATTATTATATATTTAAAATTGATATAATATATATTTAAATGTAATATAATATGTAAATAGAGTGGGTCAAACTTTGTCAAATCGGGTCAAACGGTTTACCGGTTTGGTTCGATTTGGGGAGGTTCCGAACTGAACCAAACCGATAAGAAATTATCGATTCGGTTCGGTTCAAAAAACCGAATGGATAACCTGTCAAATCGAACCGGATCAGTTCGGTTCGGTTCGATTTACCGGTTTACCGATTTCGGTTGAACACCCCTAATCACGATTGCTAATGAGACGGCGGTTGTCTTTCTTTGAAACTGCATCGCCGGGGTCGTCGTCTTCCTCCTCTCCCGACCGTCGAACTTGCTGGGAATGACGTCAGCACACCCCCGGGTTTTCTCGAATCGGTTATCTCCACCACCACAGTCCCGGTTGCAGCCTCACGGTGCGCATCCCCACCATCGTTCCGTCCTTTTCTTTCTTTTTTTAACTAAATTCAACGTTCTTCACTTTCTCCGCCTCCGCCTTGCGTGCTTTTCTCTGTTCCCACTATCCCTTGCTCCTCTCTCTCTATCGATCTCTTGTATACATACATGTATCTTGCGATGTATGCATACACGTATTACGTATTGGTATCCACAAAATCGAAGCTTGGCGTTGGAGCCAGGGGTTGGACGACTGGCTGTTGACCTCGGGTGCTCCTCTAGATTCTGCCACTAAGATTGGGCTCTCCTGTTGCGAAAGGAAGGCCGCACGGAAGAAAACGAAGACCGGGTCGAAGGTCGTCTCCGCTGCTGCCGTCTCTGCTGCTACCATTGCGATGAGGCTCGAAGGGGTGGACGAGGGCCTCGCCAAGATGGCTGCCTCCATGAACCTTGACCAGGCGCCGGAAAGGAGGAAGCTTCGGGATGCTTTCCGCGACGTGCAGCTTGGTATAGACCACTGCCTCTTCAAGGTGACGTTTCCCTTCCCTCTTCGGTCCAATCATTCCCGTCGTTACCATTTGTGTTCGTTTTTATAAAATGAGCACATCGATCATCAATGGTTCCCTTGAATATGACCTTCCCGTCGGCTGTTGCTATTTTTCTTTAAACTGCTGCTTCTTCTACACTTTCCATGGAGCGGGCTTTCTGAAGGTGGAACAAGCAAATACAGTCAGTTTGTAGGAGAGGAGGAGAACAACTGTAGGTGCAGTCAGGATTACATGAAAAGTTTCCCCATCCTGGATTACAGGCTAATTATCTGCCATTCTTCCAAAGTATGAAGCAGAGTAGTGGTTCCAGGAATAAGGAAACGAAATTATACGATTCTTCAATACTCCAACACATTTTTGGAAATATCAGCAATCGGATGGAACTATTGCTTGAAAATCTCCAGTTTCTTTGCCATCCAACTAGCCTAGGGCAAGGTTGAAAGAGATAAATCCAACTTCCAGATCCATGATATATGCATAAGAGACCCAAATGTCGAAGAAACATAATTCAAATCCAGATTGAAGTTCTTGAGTCCTCTAAAAGGTCTGAAGATCTTATCTTCTACTGTATTAACAATCCCGCAATACAAGAATTTATGAGTCCATCTTTCTCAATATACTTGTCCTGGCTGCCGCTTAGCTTGGGTGCGGAAGCATCAAGTTTAATGACAACAGGGAAGCAAGCCATACTTAATTCTCACATATTTTATCATAAAATATACATGGAATACACGTCCTGAAATTTTCCTGCATACATTTAGAATCCTTATGTTTCCATTTTGCCAAAGATTTATGATTCTAATTATGTAAAAAAATGAAAGGACCTAACTTGTCTCTTGACGTTCAAGATGTGATTTCATGTAATAAAACCTGCTAAAAACTTATTCATATCCATAGCTACTAAAAAATGTAAATTAGAAATTCATTGTGATGCAGGAATAGAGAACCTAATCTTAAAACTATAAAGGGACTATTTCAATGTGAAAGAAATGAACAAGGAGAGAAAGTTGGTGAGTTTCTCTGCAACTTTGGCTCATATATGTACATAAAATCATACTATGTCTATCTTACAACAAAACTGTCATACTAGACTATTACGTACAAGTTCCATGCTCATCGGTGTTCTATACATGTGTAAACTTAAAATTAAAATACTACTCAACTTAACTAAAATAGAAATATACACTTTACACACCAAATCTTATGTATTTTTATCATATGCAAATTTTGTTAGTCTAAAGAATGACTATACCTGGTTGTTGACGATCCTTCAAAGACTGGATACAGATATAATTAATAAGATTACTTCTCCTGGATCTATCTTCCTGATAAGTACTCTTTGATTGTTTCTAATTACAATTTACAACAAGGAAGAATCCCAGCATAGTCACCATTAATTTAGTAGGACACTTTTTAGGGTACAGCAGAACCACCTGCATCACACACTTGGTGAAGGGTGCTCCGGAGTGACAGAATTTGGTCAATCATTATAGACGTGTGGATCAATTAGGGATCTGCCACCTCAATCACTTTGTTCCATTGAATGACTATTGTTGGGCTGGTCTTGTCTAGATATAGGGTCATAAGTGTGACTGTGTGAGATACCTGTCAGTTACTAGTTATTCATTTGTGCTCTAGCATTGGGAGTTGTCGATACACAATCCTATCCCCTCCAAGTATTAGTCTGCATGTTGTGATCGGATGTTTTCTCAGTTGTCTTGGCTCGTACTGTGTTCTTCCTAGTACCATAGCAGCTGATTACACTGATCACCTCCTCCTCATTGTGTTTCTGAGGATGTAAAAGCTTTTAAAACCATAGAGTGGCATTGGTGCCTGTTGGCACCTAAATTTTGCAATAATCAAACCCCATCAGACATGGGGTCAAAGCACAATTTGACCAAAGTCCCGCCAGCCTCCAGAAGGCAGGGAATCCACCTCGCCGGAGGCTGCCGTCGTCAACACCCCCAAGGAGGGCAAGCTGCCGCAACGTAGGGAGGACCTTCCTCCATTACCGCGAGGCCCAAATGGGGGCAGGTCACACCCGCGGAATCCTCCATTCCGCAATCAACGCGGACAGGATGGAAGGGGGATGCGACCTTCTATTTCTTGGCGGAGGACCCCCGACGATAAGAAGGGGGACTGAGCTTTGCGCAGAGAGATCAGGAGGGGGAGGAGAGAAGAAAAAGCCGAGAGAAAGAGGGAGAGAGCGGTCCTTCTCCTGAAGACCGGGAGGCCACACGGAAGCCACCTCTATCGGGATCCTCCTTCGGGAGCCGCCGTCGCCGTCGCCGGAACCCCCCCTCCGCGAAGCCGTCGTCGCCGGGAACCCCTCCGCGAGCTGCCGTCGCCATTGTCGGAACCCTCTCCCGAAGTCGCCGTCACCGGAACCCCCCCTCCGCGAAGCCGCCGTCGCCGGGAACCCCCTCCGCGGAGCTGCCGTCGCCGAAGCCCCCGCCGTAAGATCGCGGTTGGGTGAACAAGATCGGTCGGGGGGATTTTCCCCCCGACTTATGTCCACGTTGGACATGTGAGAGGGAGGGGCCCGCGTGTGGAGGTGATGCGGTTGCGCGGTCGCCGTGTGAAGGGATCTTGACCCGCGGGTCCGCCGTGCCGCGGGGCCCACCCTGAAGACAACACAAAAAAAAAAAGAGAGAGCCGATCGGGACGAAGCCGCCGCCCTACGTCTCGTCGGTCCCATCGGTCTCCGCCTCGGGCCCTTCTCTCGCTGTACAAAGGTCCAAACAACAGTGGCCCTTCAACAAAAAATAAAAAAAAATTCATAAATTAAAAGGACCTTCACCCCGAGATCGTGGGATGGCCACGCGCTAAACCATAAAGTCAACGAGGTGACGTCCGGGAGGTCCTCCACAAGTCCTTACGGACCGAGCTACTTTCCCTTAAAATTTTAATAATTCAAGGGGTTAACTTATGATTCCCCAAAGTTCATTCAAATTTAAATCTCTTAATGCCCGTAAAGAGGTCTGCGAGGTTTAATTTCCTTTCGCGGGGTCGATTTTCGATGCCCAAAATTCATTTGAGATAAATTTCTTAATGCTCGTCAAAGGCTACAAAAAATTTAATCTTAAAAAAATTGTTATGCGAGTTAATACCAGAACTCCAAAGTTTTTATGCCCATGTAAAGCCATGAAGAAAATAAACTCGGAGTTTTGTTTTGTGGAATATCTCCGTACAGGCAAGGCATTCATGTGCTTCTGTTAAAATTTCTTTTTACATCCCAAAATCCAAGTTAATTTCAACTAAATAAATTCAAAGGGATTCCAAATTAAATAAATTCAATTTAAACAAAATCAAGTTAAGTCACAACATATATAAATCAATTTTAACCAAATGATTAAAATAGCAACCTATAAATAAAACTCCACTTTTCAAAAATAAACCAAATCAAATTTCCAAACAAATTTTAATAAACAAACCAAATCCAAAGACAAGTCAAGCAAGTCTAAAATCAAACTTCTTAAATTAAATTCAAACACCAATCAAATTCAATTCAAATCCAAACTCTTAAATTAAACTCAAGATAATCAAACAATATTAAACCAAACAAACTTCATTTCAAGCCAAATCTGACTTGAACAAATTTAAATCAATCCAAATCATTTTTTTTTCAAACCTTAAAACAAGTTAACTTTAACCAAACAAATTTAAAACAAACTCAATCCATAAACAACTTTTAACTCAAATCAATTCTGACCAAATAAACCCAAATTCAAACCAATTTCAATCAGGTAAACCAAATTGAATAAACTCAATTTCAAACCAAACTTCTTAGGCAGAACTCAAAACCTGCAACCAAAATCTGAAATAAAAAAATACAGCAATTTGTAATTCTGAACTTGTAAGATCCGAAAACTGTAAAAAATTCTGCAAGGGGCCCAAATCTGTAAAGAAAGAAAATTCAAATTTAAAGAAATCAAATGAACCACCAATCTGAAATGTAACTTTGGAATTGAAACCGGGAGGTTTGAAATCTGAACCCCGAGATCAAAATCCGGAAATAAAGGCCTGAAATTCACTGAACCCTCAAGCCAAATTTAAAACAGAACTCAAATCAAATGATTGAATAAGTCAAATCCCAAATCCACACAATCCAAACAAGTCCGAAATCTGCAGGCTTCAAGAAATCTGAACGTACTAACTCAGATTAAATCAAAATCAGTTTTGGCCAAACTCAATTCCAACTAAATAAAAAATGCAAATTAATAAGTAAAATCCATTGCAAACTAAATCCGAGTCAAAATCAACCTTGTCAGATCCAATCTTAAAACAAAGCAAGCCAAGTGAATCCAAATCAACAAACAAGTCATCAAACAGATTCCATTAAATTTAAAACAAATCAGATTCTGAACAAATTCATCAAACTCGAAAATTAAATCATTGTTAACTTAAACAAATTCAAAACAGTTAAAAATCATTTCACTTGAACCATCAACTAATCAAAATCTCAATCGGAACTTTAATCCGAATCCCAACAGAACCCATTCAAACCAAAGTAAATTAAAATCCATAAGCAAAATCCAGCCAGATTTAAATAAGTAAATCTAACAATACACTCGAGATCAAATTACAGTAAATCACCAAGATGCTAATAAAATCCACAATCCAAGTAATAAATTTCCAATCAACCATAATCAGACCTGAATCAAATTTCCTGAATCACGCAAACCATACTCCATAAACTAAACCCAAATCCCATTCAAAATCAAATAATAAATAAACTCAAATCAATTTTAATTAAACACATCAATTTTCTAAAATCAAACTTGAACCAAACTTAAACCAACAAACAAATTCAAATTGAACCAAACTTAATAAGCAACTCAAACTTCAACCCAAACTAAAAGCAATTCAACAAATTAAATTCAACTCAAGCTAAATTCAAACCAATTCAAATTAATCAAACTAAAATTCAAATCAATTCAATTCAAACTGAAATTCAAATCAATTCAATTCAACTTAAATTAATCAAACCAATTCAACTCAAATCAATCAAAATCAAATTAAAATTCCAAATTAAATTAAGTGCTTGCCTTCCATCGAATTCATGGGGTGTTTTCTCCTGTGTATGTGAATGTTTATTTTTGTGGATGCATGTCTTCTACTCAATGAGTTGCTATGACGTTTAATCAAGGGTATTCGAGTTATCTCGATGTAATTAACGTCGGATCTTCGCACCATCCGACGGAGAGAGGTCAAAATCAATTTTCAAAGAACCTAACAACCTCAAATTATAATTTTAAATATCATTGACCCTAGTTAGTACTTTTATGGAATACCATCTATTTTCCTAAAGAAGTCAATGCTAAGGTCAAATCAAATCTAAATTCAAGAGGAAAATGAATTTCCAAAACAAAAGAAATCAAATCTTTTTGGAGATTTTGAGGTTACATCAATTGGCACGCCCAGTGGGAGCCCTCCTTCCCTTCATCTCTCCATCATAGCAATTCAAGAAGACATACATCCCAAATTTCATATATATCTAACACATGTTTCTTTCCTTTTTGTGCGAGGAGGCGGCGAAAAATGTCAAAGGATGAGATCCGGTGGGGTCCAATAATCCCGCCATGAAGACTTCATCCCGATGTTGCAAACATCTCAAGAAGCCACTCTCGGAGCTCATCCAGCACCGAGAATATTTCAAGGGTCAAACAACTTGACCCTACTTTCAAAGGGCTTCCCACGGAAGCTCCACAACAAACAACTCTAGGGGCATGTGGTTATGGATTCTGTCACCGCCAACCCTCAAAGAAGTCAAAGAGGCATCAAATATGCCATTTCAAGACCCATGCAACTAAATACCAAAGTTGGTTTTTCATACCCGACCAAGACAAAAGGAGGACAACGCCAAAGCAAAGTCTAACTCCACCTCCAACAAGTGCAAAGCACCGGGGGTAACTACAACAAGAAAAAGTTGACCACAAATAAAAAAAAAGGAGGTCATGTGCCACAGTAAAGAAAGCTCTCGGTTCAAAGCAAGATGTCGTTCAGCAGGGAACAAATCCCTAAGTCCAAAAGAATTCTATCAACCAAATGGGGGCAAGGAACAAATCCTCTACCCAATAGTCTTATCTGGTCAAGCAATGGCCATCCCAAAGACATTCCCGATTCGTGAGATTACCATTGCTGGCCAACTGGCAGAGAAGTCTCTCAAACTCAAGCTGGTGATGTCGACATTCGGCAGGGAATAAATCTCTAGATCCGGATGAACTTCACCAATCAAATGGGGGCAAGGAACAAATCCTTCGCTTAAAAGTCATATATGGTCAAGCAATGGCCATGCCAAGCAACATGTCAAGAAGAAACCAACTCTCAACTTATGAAACCGCTGCTAGCTTACCGCAGGCTCAACATATTCAAAGGGCAAGGAATCAATCCTATGTTTCAAAAAAAAAAAAAAACACTTGGCCAATCAAATATCGTTTGGTCCCAAGAAATGCTAATTGGGTAAGGAACAAATCCTACGCCCAAGGGAACAAAATCATCCAAGCATGGTTGCCTAGTCAACGGCATATGCCAAAGTTGTTCTAAGGAGGGATTAACCCTCAAATCCAAGAGATTACCATAGTTCTTGGTCAATGGCCCATGCCAAAGCTGCTTCAAGAAGGGAGCAACCCTCAATCCACAATGCTGCTATTGCTAGCCTTTGTTCACAACATGCAATGGGGAGCCTGACAACGGCGTATGCCACACGAATGCCATTTCCATGGGGAATCAATCCTCACGTCATAACATGATGACTTTATGGCTGGCTAACCAAGTAGGGGAGTCAATCTCCTACTCTTGAAATGCAGAGGGCTATCAATCATGGGCTCAGTCCTGAGATACTATGCATTGTGGCTGCCCAGCTGACAAACGGCATCAAAGTTATGTGAGGGATCAACCCTCTAATCTGAAAATTGACAACTTGGGCCAAGCAATGGCCCAACATGTTGTTGCTTGGGTGAGGGACCAGCCCTCAACCCACAATCTCAACCAAGCTTGATCGACCATCACCAGTTCGGGCTCCTCATACTCCTCTTTAAGTCGGGGAACTAATCCCATACTTGTGCCATGGCCCAGTCGTTTCGGGCTAGTGGCACAACTCCAAGATATCCCTTGGGTTAGGAATAAATCCGATGCTCACATTAAAACTTGCATATGCAGGGCATCATCGCACTCTACTCGGGGGGAAAGATGCTCATTTATACATGCTATATTAAGTCGACAACAAGTCAATGTGAACTACTACCACCAAGGTGAGGGGGCAGCCCTCTGCTCCTCGTTCCAAAGGTGGCAGGCCGATCAACGGTCCGTGAAGTTCTTGATCAACTAAGGGGTTAAGCTTCAGCTCGACACTCCAACAAGTCATGCCGACCAACGGATTGGTTAATTTATGCTTTCCCTCGGACAAGGAATCAATCCTTTGTCTCGTATATGTCGTGGTAGCCTTCTCGCCGTTGGGTCCAGAAAAGATTTTCGGCAAAGCAGAAATCAGGTGCCCATGCTGCAACCGACTTGATGGAAGGCTCACCAAACTCAAGAAAAAAAAATTCAGAATTTTATATTTGGCTGGGGGCAATTGCCCAACTGCACCACAACAGCATAGGCCAAGGATAAACCCCATATGTTATCAAAATGATGAGGGAGGAAGCAATCCTCTACCTCAAAGGGAAAGCCAGTACAAGTTCCAACATTTCTTATTACTAACCGTTATGCCACTCTGGCTCGGTTGGACGAAGGGGACAAGGTTTCTTCCCAGTCTTCCACTAACACCGCTGCAAGGCACACTCGGGGGGAGAAGAAATCTTCCACCCGTCAAGTTATTCATGGCCGGTCAGTGGTCCCAATTATTACTGGAGAGAGGGAGCATGCCTCTTCTTAAAAAATCAACAATTTCGGCCGATCAACGGCCCACCAAGTTATGGTTCGGGTGAGGGATCAACCCTCAGCCCATAATTCAAATGGGGTAACCAATCAACGGTTTCATCCCCACATGCTACCTTCAAGTGAGGGGTCAACCTTCGACTTGTCAGTTCAACAAGGATGACCGATCAACGGTCCTATCCCCCAATGTTGCTTGATGGGCTAGGAATCAATCCTAGGCTCACCAATTGAAAAGCGCTGCCCGGTTATCGGTTCAACTCCAAAATATCCTTTGGTCTTGGAACAAATCCGATGACCAAATCAAAACTTGCCCGGATGTGGCACCTTTCTGTTATGTTGAGGCAGATGAAGTTGAAGCTCACCATACAACATTTAGCCAATTGTCTCGCCACTCTGGCCCGATTGGATGAAAAGAGTAAAGATGCTGCCCAGCCTTTTGCCAACATTGCTGCAGCTGCACGGGGAAAGAAGAAATCTTTCACCCGTCAATTCATTTCTGACCAATCAGTGGTCCTAACTGCTAATGGAAAGAGGAATCAGTCCTCCTGTCTGAAAATCAACAAATCCAGCCGATCAACGGCTAGCCATGCTATTTCTCGGGTAAGGGACCAGCCCTTGACCCATGACTTCAACCAGGGTAACCGATCAACGGTTTCATCCCTAGACATTATCTTCCAGGTGAGGGATTAACCCTCAACTCGTTAGTTCAAGCAGGACAACTGATCAACGGTTCTGTCCAACTAGACAACTCGACGGGCTAGGAATCAATCCTATGCTCGCCAGATTGCAAGAATGCTGCCCGGTTATCGGTGCAACTTCAAAGTACTCCTTGGTCCTGGAAGAAATCCTATGACCACACAAAAATGGCCCAAATGTGGTATCTTTTCATGCTTGGGTTCGGAATCAATCCGTCACTCGGTATGCATCAGATATTGGTTGGTTTGCTGGTCAACCCACAATTCATTCATCTGACCGGGGGCAGGCCTCCAAGACACTCCAGTACAACTTGGGCTAAGGATCGACCAGACGCCCATCATACTGGTAAAGAGCAAGGAAGAAATCCTTTGCGTACGAAAGGAATGCATTCAACCAAAGTGACCGGTCCTCTGGCCACCAAGTGAGGAAGCAATCCTCCATATTTTAACAAAGTCTGGCCAATCAATGGTCGAAAACATGGCTTTCAGTGAAGTAGGGGATCAACCCTATATCCTTCAGTTAGAAGGAGCCAGTCGATCAACGACCTATGATGCTATAGAGAGATCAGCCTTTTGCTCTTTCTCTCAACCAATATGATCAACCAATAGTCCGGTCTTCCAATTCTTGCTTGCAAGTGAGGAATCAATCCTCTATCGGGTAAATGGATGCAACTGCCATGATACCAGTTTGGTAGTCATATGTCAATTGGGCTCAGAACAAATCTTATGCTCTCATTGAATGATGTCTATATGGCATCATCTGATAAGGTTCTGCTTAGGAGAGAAAGCAATTCTCGACCCATTCTGCATCAAAAACCAGTTGGTTTCTTGAGCGGTCCTCTAGGAACTAATCATTCGGCCGGGGGCATGCCCCTAAGCCATCTCATATCAAGCAAGAGTGAGGGTGAACTCTCCACCTAAAAAGGTAACAGGGGGTAGGAGGACCAACCTCTACCAGTAAAGCCCCAGAAAATCGCCAATCCGCGCTAACTAAGGGAAGCAACCCTCCATCCTAGCGGACCAAGCCGATCAACGGCCCCGATGCTGCAATTCAAGTGGGAGACCAACTCTTAACTTGACTTTTCAAATCAGTCTTGCTGGTCAACGGCTCGACCTAATTATGCTTGTTGACAAACAAAGAAATCTATCCCTACATGTCAACATGCCAGGGTCAACCATCAATCCAATGCAAAGCATAAAGCTCGGACAGGGGAAGAAGCTTGACACCCGTCACAAATTGAGCCATTTCGCAGCCCGATTGTCTTCGCTCGGCAAGGAAGCAATATCCAAATTCAAAATGCTCATCGATGCCGGCGGATTTGACAAATGGTCGGAGAAGGTCGTGCAAGGCCAAGGACAGGTCCTTAAGCCCCGTTGTGACAACAGGGCTAAGTTTGCCTCAAACAACACTGAAAAAAAAGGGAACGGGTTCCATCTGTTCAAGATTGGCCCACTTTCAAATGATCTTGGAAACTCCAACTTCCAAGTCATAAAGAATACTCAAACTAATCTCCCAAAAAGAGAGAGCCAAGGGCTGGATCTTCTTCTATCCCTTTGCTTGGGGAATGAAGAGTCCATAGGACAGCCCTCCAGAACTCTTCAATTTAATCCCAAAGTAAGCCATCAACCTACCCCCAGATGTGCCCTCATATATCACAAAAGAAGCAGTTTCCATGGCCTTCGACATGCCCATGTAAAAAAAAAAAAAAAAACCTCCATGGCCTCTGACATGCCTAAATCCTAACTTACTCTAATGGCTTTGACATGCCTAGGCCCACACACAAGCCATCCCCAAGGCCCCAAATATTCCTATGACCAGCCCTACACAGTTCCCCTGTGTGGACTCCAAAGGAATTAAAAAAAAAGGGGGCTGAATGGAGGAGATACTCCCAACTCAAGCAATGAGAGAAATGCATTCCCAAATTGGCACTATACAGCTCTCAGAAGGGAAGAAATCTCTAAACTGAACTCGGGGCGTCTTAATCTCGGACAATGCCATTGTTGATCGAGAAAAAGGAAGTCTTTGGGGAGATTAGTACGAGGTCAGTTTGCCCTCAGTTAAACCACCTCAAGGAAGACATAATATACCGAGGACACAAGGCAACATGTTGGTTAATGCTTGCCATGTCTCAAATTTCAACAACCAAAGAAGATGCACAAGGAGGTCAAGAGCTTGAGGTGTCCACCTTGTGCCACTCTCTATCTACATGTCAAACATCTACATTGATGATGACTAGGTGGAGCATGACCGAAGTTCATATGACTTGAGGGAAGTCTGAATTCCCTTGCGAAAAAAAGAAGAAAAAAAAAGAAAGAAAGAAAAATGAAATACCTTGACAGACTTGGTTAGTTATACCATTAATTGACCAAGGGCAAAATATGTCAAACAAAAAAAAGAAGAAGAAAAAAATCCAACTGAGGTGGTGACCCGATGAAGGCACCTCAGGCAAAAATGGATCACCCTGCTGTATGAAAACCCTGCAAAGGGGCATACAGGCAAAAGAAAAAGGGGACTAGCTTGGGTGAAAACCTTTCAAAAGGCAATCAAGTTAGTTTGAAAAAAAAAACTGAGAAACTCTAGAAATCAAAGTTCAAAAAAAGGGGGGGGGGGACTCACCTCTCCTCTAAACATGTCAAATTTCATGCCATCATGACCACTAAGTCTACATGGCTTCACCCATTCATGTCATCATGACTCTCTTGTCTATATGACTGTCAAATTTCATACCATTATGACCCTCTCGGTCTATATGGTTTGCTAATAAGTCCCCAGGCTATCATGACCCTCTTGACCTACATAGCCTTCAACCTTTCATACCAATATGACCCTCCCGGTCTATATGGTTTTCATAAATCCCGTGGCTCTCACAAATCCCACACCATCATGGCCTTTTGGTCTATATGTTGTTCGGAGTCTATGCCATCAAGGTTGAACATGGAACCATTCCCATGTCCTAAGTCCCACCGGCAACATTGGAGCCTTGAGTCTTTAAGTTTGGGTTTTACCCCAAATTCATACTTCACTGGTCGAGCATGATCATTTCAGGCCTGCACGTCCCCCAACTCTAAAAACGGCAGCAAGCCATCCCATGTTTCATTTTTGGACCAAGTGTGACTCCTTCACATTTATAAGTCTTCAAATTCAACGGCATTAGGCCGTCCTATATTTATACCCTGTCGGCATCAAGCCTCCACATTATTTTGGCATCAAGCCATCCTCACATTCATACCTATTTGGCATCAAGCCAACAGCATTCATTTGGCATTAAGCCATAATATTCTTTTGGCATCAAGCCATTATACCTCTTTTGGCACCAAGCCACCATTCGGCATCAAGCCGTCATGACCTTCTTGGCATCAAGCCATGATACTGCTTTGACATTAAGCTGTATCTTTCGGCATCAAGCCACCCTCATATTTATATCCTTTCGGCATCAAGCCATCACATTCGGCATGGAGTCATTCCATGCCACAACAACTTCGTCGGCATCAAGCCACCAAATCATTTTGGCATCAAGCCACAATACCCCGTCACAACATCAAGTTGTCAACTCCTTTTGGCATCAAGCCACAACACCCTATTTTCTGGCATTAAGCCATCATAACCAAACTGGCACCAAGCCATCATCTCACTTTTCGGCATCAAACCACCACAACACATTCGGCATTAAGCCATCACAAACCATGTTCTCTTGGCATCAAGCCAACATATTCCTTTGGCATCAAGCCACCATCCCTTTTAGGCATCAAGCCACAAATTTATACCCAATAGGCCAAGTATGACTTCCTCGTGCTCATATGTCCTACGGGTTTATCTTGGCATTAAGCCATCAAACTCATACCCAATAAGCCGAGTATGACTCATAGACCGAGTGTGATTTCTTCATACTCACGAGTCTACGGGTTCCACCGGCATCAAGTCGTCAAAACCTATGGCCCAAAGGAAGTCTCAATTCCTCACCGCCCAAGAACAACTTCATGGCTTGAGGGAAGCCTTAAATCCCTGCAAAAAAACAAAAAAACAACAACAACGACAACAACGAAAAAAAAAGAGAAAAAGAAAAAGAAAAAGAGAGTGGGCTAAAAATAGAGATGCCCGACGGACTCGGCTGATCTCATCTCATTGATCGGTTGAGGGTAAAAATGTCAAGAAAACCTGGCTAGAGTGAAAACCTAAAAAGGTGCTCTAGGCAAAATCAGGCAACCCCGCTACATGAAAACCTCTCTTGAGGCATGTAGGCAAAAAGCAAAGGGGGCTGGTCTGGGTGAAAACTCGAAAAGGGCAGTCGGATTAGTAAAAAAAAATAAAAAAAAACAAACGCGCGCACACACACACAAAAAAAGAAAGAAAAAGAAGTTCTGACCAGACCTCGAGAATTACCTGACTGGTCTTACACAAACCTATCAAAGGAGGATTTGCAGTTGAGCTCTCTCAAAAGCACCAGAATGGCAGGTAAGCCTGGTGTGCAAGATGCATTTAACTGAGAGGGCAAACAAAAGAAGGAACTCTCTCATGAGTCGTCATATCTAAAAGCCAGCAAGAGGGCCCAAGCCCTTCTTAGTCCCAAGGATGCTTGGCCAAACAAAGGAGCAGTGCAAATGGGTAATATGTTCCAACACTAATATCAAGCAAGGCAGTGCGAATAATGACAAGCCTGGCAAATTTTGATTGATCAAACTGAGGTCAAAGGCAAGAACATCACAAAAGAGAAGCATGCCACATAGGGAAGTTGGGAAGAACATCTTATTATATAATCACATACAAAAGGGTACAGTATACAAGTGCAACCTTGACAGGAAATGACTGACATTATATTGCACAATCATTTTTCTATACAAAGAGTACAGTGTGCCCGAACAACTCTCGGGGCCTAAGCTTGGCTTGAAACAGTTTTCCTCAAGCAGACATGCATGAAGTCCCAAGGATATCATCTTCTGTTCATGAGACCTCTTGCTCAGGATACCCCTAGCATCGGCCCCACACCAAGGAGCACGAGCACGAAAGACAGCTTTCTGGGTCATAATGCATTTGCTTGTTGACATCAAGATAATACAGTTGAACAACAACAAATACAAGATAGCCCATAGTAAGTAGTTCAACTATGTTTGCAACAGGCAATTCAAAAAATTTCCAGTCAAGCAACAAGCGAATGACAGAAATGAAATAGACACAGTTCTGCATAAACAATTTCACAATTTCTAGTTATATAGCAGCAAGCAAGTGACAAAAAGGAAGCCATGCACAGGCAATTCCACAATTTTCAGTCCGTACAAGCAACGATTGAAGAAAGGAAGAAGCTACAACTAAATTTTTGCACGGGCAATTCCTCGGCGTCTTTCGTCTCTAAGGAATTACCCGTGGGGGGCATTTGTTGGCACCTAAATTTTGCAATAATCAAACCCCATCAGACGTTGGGTCAAAGCACAATTTGACCAAAGTCCCGCCAGCCTCCAGAAGGCAGGGAATCCACCTCGCCGGAGGCTGCCGTCGTCAACACCCCCAAGGAGGGCAAGCTGCCGCAACGTAGGGAGGACCTTCCACCATTACCGCGAGGCCCAAATGGGGGCAGGTCACACCCGCGGAATCCTCCATTCCGCAATCAACGCGGACGGGATGGAAGGGGAATGCGACCTTCTATTTCTTGGCGGAGGACCCCCGACGATAAGAAGGGGGACTGAGCTTCGCGCAGAGAGATCAGGAGGGGGAGGAGAGAAGAAAAAGCCGAGAGAAAGAGGGAGAGAGCGGACCTTCTCCTGAAGACCGGGAGGCCACACGGAAGCCACCTCTATCGGGATCCTCCTTCGGGAGCCGCCGTCGCCGTCGCCGTCGCCGGAACCCCCCTTCCGCGAAGCCGCCGTCGCCGGGAACCCCTCCGCGAGCTGCCGTCGCCGTCGCCGGAATCCTCTCCCGAAGTCCCCGTCGCCGGAACCCCCCCTCCGCTAAGCCGCCGTCGCCGGGAACCCCCTCCGCGGAGCTGCCGTCGCCGAAGCCCCCGCCGTAAGATCGCGGTTGGGTGAACAGTACTGGTCGGGGGGATTTTTCCCCCGACTTATGTCCACGCTGGACATGTGAGGGAGGGGGCCCGCGTGTGGAGGTGATGCGGTCGCGCATGGGTCGCCGCGTGAAGGGATCTTGACCCGCGGGTCAAGCCAGGCTGCGGGGCCCACCCAGTGAAGACAACACAAAAAAAAAAGAGAGAGCCGACCGGACGAAGCCGGCCGCCCTCTAGCGTCTGCCGGTCCATAACAGTGCCTCCGAACCCTTCTCTCGGCTGCACAGTGGTCCAAACAGCGCAGGGCCCTTCAACAAAAAATAAAAAAAATTCATAAATTAAAAGGACCTTAACCTTTTCAAGTGTATGCATGGTTTGCAGGATCATGATCAGCAGACAGCATGTGTCCTTCTGATACTGAGGGAGCCATTTCTGGGGTCAATATCTGCCTGGATTGACTTGGACTGGCCAGATTGTGGTGATTTGGACCGTTCTTGTTCTAGATGCCAACTGGCATCTGTTCATTCCATAGATCAGAGCTAAGTCCTGATTCTGACTCTTTGTGTGTAGACTCCCCCATTGTCGCAGCCACCACCTTTCTGTCACCAGCATTCAGGTGGCTTTTTTCCCCTGTTTTTTGCTGACTTCAGTTTTTTTAAGGAGAATCGTAGGTCCTCCAAATAAAAAATTATTTTCAACTGTTTTTTGTTCTTTGGACTGGAAAGTACTTGGAACTTGTGGATTTAGTTATTCAAATTGAAGATCTACATGGATTTAGGGTTTTTTAAATTAAGATAATTAATTACTTTAATTAAGGTTGTTCTCATTAAATCCTAAGTGATTTAGGTTTTTTGATGGTTAATTTACTTTAAATGGAATTTTCGAACCAAAAAAACCTAGTTCTAGTTTAAAAACATAATTTATTTTTAAAATTTTAATAATGGTTTATAAATTGTGTTTTATGATTATGTGATTTGAATTATCTGTTTAAAATATGTGTACCTGAATTTTAATTGTTATGTTAGATGTTTAAATGCCTTCAATGTAATGGTACATATTGACTTTATTTTTTTTCTAATTTTATGATTTTATTTGATTTTTCTAAATTTTTTTGATATTCAATCAAAAACTTATCCATGTTTCCTTCCACTTGATCGGCCGAGCTTGTTGATCTGATCCCAACCCAGTTCAAGATTGGCCTATGATGATCTCAGACCTGATCTTGATCCAGAACTTCTTAAGCGTATGTGAGTGCACATAGCAGCTATCGATTGAGGAAGGTCAATTATGTGGGACCTTCCATTGGTCCCTATAAAACTGGGGAACAATTTATGGCTCTAATCTGCATGGCTTAAGCTATGGTAACATTACAAGTCCACCAAGGTTTTTGCATCGAACAAACCACACAAGTTTCTTCAATTTCATCTGTATTGGGTTTGCTAGAGATTTTGCATAACCACCATGTAACTTTTGATAAGTGTTAAATAATTACATTTAGGACTTCTAGAACACCCAAAATATAAAATTTCTCTGAAGTCACAGATAATTCAGAAACTACCTATAGAAGAATGAACCATCCCTCCCACTTGTAGGTTGCAAGAATCATCCATAATACCTTTAGAAGCAGAAAATTGCATTTATAGGTTGATATTTTTAAGGAATTAATTTTTTCCCAGAAGTTAATTTAAATGATAAATTTTCTTTAATCAATCTTTATATCAGTATGTGTCTGCAACTTGCATACTATCCTCTTTAAAATGTAAAATTGCATTGGAATACGAAAGCCCAAAATATTGTATACCTCTCAAAAATCACTAGAAATTATGTAAATGTGTCAACTTTTAGTTCAGAAACTGGTAAAACATTCACAGAATTATATTTTTACACTTAGAAGATGTACAATTGCATTTGTACTTACGTTTTAGAGTGTATATAAATGAAACTGAAGTGTAAAAAAGTTTGTAAATTGCCTCCTAACTTGTAATATATTTCTTAGTCAGAAACATTGTTTCTGCTGAAGGCTGCATTGTTATTCTGATTTTTGGTGTTGTCACTAGCCAAGGGTCTTTTTTCAGGATTAGCAATGGCAAGGACATTTTCTCCTGGCAGGATAGATGGCTAGGTAATAACCTGAAAATTTCTCACATATCGGGTTAGTCATCAACTGATGGATTGATGGTAGTGACTCCTACAGTTGTAAATATGATAATTTAGCAATCGCATATAACTTCTCAAGCTTGGTTAGAATATTTTAAGAAGCGGAGTACTTGCTTCTCCTTCAGAAGCCATCTACTTTGAAGCTTAATGTAAACAAAGGGATAAGCTGATTTGGATGTCAAATAAAGGAAACTTCTCTGTTAATTATTTTTAAAAATGTATCCGGACAGAATTTAGATACTTGTAAGATATGTGGAGACAGTGGAGTACTTCCATTACCAAAGCCTTAACACTAAGAAGATAAGAAGGCATAATCTTCTTCCTCAAGCTGTTTGCTGGAGTGTCTGGATCTGGAAGGCACAAAATAAATTCATTTTTACAAGAACAACATTTTATTGAAAGATGTTTTCTGTCTTCTACCCGCTTTATAACTATGGATTTATTTTTAGAATTTCTGCATAAGACTGGTTGAAGTAGCTTGATCTTTTTCAACAATTGTTGTATTGTTGATAGTGAGGTACCTTGCCTTTCCCGAACCCAATTGTATGTCCTCTATTTTGCGGTGGTCCGCCATCCAACTAAAACATATGTAGATCCAAAATCAACTTAGAAAATATATCTTTAATTAACATTAGGCCATCTTAATGCAACTGAATATTGTTACATTGAAAAGAAAAAAAATTCAGATACAAAGTTGAAATAAGCCAATATAAGAAATTCTCTAAACAAGGCAATCTCTAATTTTGTATGTGATCCCTCAATCTTCAAATGATTCAATTGAACCTTACCCTCTAAACACGTAAAGCTTGCATCTCAAACCTTTAACTCTCTATCAACAAATCAAGGCTGATTTTTTGTGTCTTTAAATTGTGTTCCCAAATCCATGTATTTTATTATTAACGTTATCATGGGGTATCCTTCTTGATAGCTAATCGTTGATATTTTTCTTATGGGCTGAAGAAAATTGATCGAGATTAATGATGAGAGGTAAAATAGAACAAAAATGAAGTCCAAGTCTGGTGAACCCTAGAGATATACAAAGCTTTCAATTGACAGAACAAAAAATTTCAAATTCTCACTGGAGCAGACACTATATGATTGATGTTGACTATTTTTCTTTTGAAGTCCTTTGTTTCGTGCAGGAGTTTCTTGTCTATTATGGATTTTTTTTGGATAATGAATAATATTACTGCGTACTTGGACATTCGTTTTATGCTTATTCTTTTGTATTTAATTCTTGAGGTATGATTTGTTTACTTTAATTCACTTATTTGCAGAAGCAGTATGTGGGGGTGAAATGCAATGAGGTAACAAACTCTTTACAATATTTGTATTTGTTACTGGTAATATTAATTGAATGCAACATAATTTGGATGACAACAGGTGGTTTATACTCTTATTATGAACTCTATAATTATTGCTGTTTTTTCTCAAGGTTCCCAATTATTTTTGGCAAAATTGGTTATGTTTATCTGTATTGTCTTGTACGAGCATTATTGTTGATTTTTAGCTTCCACCCTTACTGATATGTATTTCTAGTATACGTGTCTAGCTTCTCAGGCACAGTTGATTGCTTTGCTTATAAACTTAATCTAGCATTTCAAATATTTCTAATGCCCTCAAGGTGGTCAAATGCCAAGAAATTACTGCTTTGTTTTCAGTGCCTTATGGAAATAGTGGTAACCATCCTCTATAAAATTTTTTTTGGCTTTTGCATCTAACCCTGTGCTTAAACAGAAATTACATATATAAAATCACCCACACTTTGTTGAAATTATTTAAAGAAACCCTATTATTTGTTGAAATTCCGAGACTAGACAAGAACTCTTTTTTCTTTTAAAGGTGACAGTATCTTTGCAGAGATCCTGATAAAATATCTCTTAACACTTTTTTGACAGTCATATACAATGAATTCCAGGGGCCTTCAAATTTTTTCTAAATCTTGGCTCCCTGAAAACTCTACGAGAAAGGCTTTAGTTTTCTACTGCCATGGTTACGGGGATACCTGCACCTTTTTCTTTGAAGGTATGCATATCGGATTACCAAGTATTCATGATTATTTTAAACTATTTCAGTTTTTTCTAAACATTATAAATCTTGTAAATAGGAATTGCAAGGAAATTAGCATCATGTGGATTTGGAGTTTTTGCAATGGATTATCCCGGATTTGGTCTCTCAGATGGATTGCATGGTTACATTGAGCAGTTTGACAACCTTGTCAATGATGTTATTGAGCATTTCTCCAAAATAAAAGGTGCTACACGAAAAAAAACTTAGCTCTTGTCCGTCATGTTAATTTATCAAGAGTGTCATGTTAATTTATCAAGAGTTGTGTGCTCTTTTTTTTCGTTTTTCACCCTTGTAGTATCTCAAGAACTTGCATCACCATATGTTCGGTAGCATGGATGATACTATTTTAGTTTTTCTTCATAGTTCTTTCTTCATGTTGTTGTTAGCTTGGAGATGTAGATTGTGAAATGTAACTTTATCCAAAAAAACATTCTGTATGGAAAAAGCATGATGTATGCACCATGCAAAAGCATTTGATAATGCTTAGAAAGGTTAAGAGAAGCACGAGAATTTGAAATAGAAGTGTTCAATAAGATGCCTGGTGAATATGGGAATGAGTCACATCTCCCAAACTCTTCTGAATATGAAATCTTTGAGCTGTTTGATTGGATGCGTTAATAAAGGACTAATGATGAAAAAGTGTTTTCTTTTTATAGAAAGGTTCTTATAAAATATCAGAATCGCATAAAAAGTCATTTTTTTATTTTTACTACGATGCCTATAAGAAAAATATTTATTATTTAAAACCATTGATTGTTGTCATTTTTAACTCTGTCACTTGTACGGGGTTTGAGTTTTGATGTATGTTTCTATACCCTTACCATGGCTGCATGCTTCAGTGTCTGCGACAGTCTTCCATGGTGGTGTTGGCTGTTATCCATGGTGTTCACCCATTTACATGGTGCAGTCTGGAGCTATTGTTGCTAGGATAGCACTGGATATGTTCACAGTTCACCCATTCATGTTGCTCAGTCCTTGTCCTCTGTCTTCTGCTAGGAAGAAAGTACCCTTGTCTGAGTCACTTTGGTTAGAGTAAAAAAAAAGCACATCACTGTCGAGCAGAACTTAGAAGGTGATAGTGTTTGTTGAAAAAGTGGAGGGCAGCAATGTTTTTTTTTTCTTTGAAGGCGACCTGCCACAGAGAATGGAAGCATTTCATGGAACAATATATATAAAAAAGTTACAAAAGAGAGGAAGCAAAAGATCTATCAAGAAGACAGATCAATATATACAGAGTATTTAAGATCCCAAAAAGGACAACTAAAAAAGTAACATAGAAGTTAAACCCAAAATGCCCTCTATAGGTACTCAGTCAAGGAAACTGATCTCCGCTTAATACATAAAACATTTGCTTGATTGGCAAGACATGGGACAAAGTTGTGGAGGTGCTGACCAGTCTAGTCTTCTGCAACTGCTCACTCTTGCATCAGTTGGGTAGCGTGGAATAACATCTTGGCAGGTTGACTGAAAGATGGTTCTAATCTTCTTTTGTTTCTCATGGTTTAAAACTTTAAATGCTTCACAGCAACGTTGGTAGAAAAGGTTTCCCAAACCTGTAAATCAATCCTAGGAGGATACTTGAATGGCCAGGTAATCAGCAGATCAATCAGATTGTGTCTCAGCCTAGTGATTTTTGCAAGAGCCTCATACCTGCACAGAGATTGATCTACACTGCATTGATGAGAACGGGTTTAGAATGTTTTGAAATTCTATTGTTATGTCTTTAAAGGGCTGGTCTGTAAATATTTTGTTTTCGAGGACCTTTGTTACAGAACTAGCTTTGTATAAAGGGCCATCGAACTTTTGGAGTGCTACGTTTGCAGTTCGTCCGTGAGAGGGGCATGGCCCCGTTCCTCCTTCCCCTTCCAATTCTCTTTCCCCTTGGCTAGGAGGGCTGATCTCCTTTCCAAGGTTCGCATTGGATCAACCAGGTCTGATCTGATCTGGTTTGGATTGGATCGATCGGATTTCGTCAGAAGAAAAGTCAATCTGGATTAACCCTTGAAAAGAGACTAAAATAAAAAAATATACAAAACAAGGATTGGAATCCGATCTAGCTCATTTGGGGAGATTTCAGGCCCGAAATCGCTGTCGTGGTGTCTGGCCCGCTCTATCCCTATCGGGTGGGGAAGACAGCCTTACCAGGTCTGTTAGGCTCAGCAAGGCCGGGATCCCTACCAGTTTATCATATCCGGTCCAATGGACCTGCTATAATATTAAGAAGGATTCGGTAACTTCCTTGTCTACTAGGTCTTGATGTACCCGATAACTGCATCTCGGGTCGATTCAGGTGAGGAATCGTCGGAATCAATCTGGAACAAGAATTCCAAAATCAAATCGGAATTGGAATCAATCACTACCAATCCGATCCGATTTAAATCAAATTTGTTGAAATCAGCTGATTCCTTGGAAGGAAAATTGATTCCAGCCAATTCGGAATCGTTTGTATTAATATTTTTTTAGAAAAATGTAAAAAAATGAGAAAAAAATATAAAATAGGAAATCCACTATTTTTTAAGAAAAAGAAATGTAACATTTAACATGCTTAAGATGTTAATAATTGTAATATGATAACATGATAAGATGTTAATAACATGATAACATGATAAGATGCTAATAATTATACTTCTCATGACTCATTCACCAATATCTATGATATTGGCCTTCATTATCTTTCTCCTGCTCCTACCATGACTGAGTTATCTCTTGTTTTCTTGTCAATGCTAGCACATATCTATATGAAAAGAATGCATTCGCCATGTCATTGAAATCATAGACATCGGACTATGGCACATAAGTGGGCTTGTAGGTAGAATCCATGACTGTTGGAGTTCATCATGCTGGAGAATCTGGCTCTGTATAATGATGTGGTGGTTATTAATCAAAGAAATAGGGTTGTTATGAACTAGATGAGTCTCGACCTGTTGCATCTGCATCTTCTCCACATACATCTCCTCCTCCCCCTCTTGGTTGGGTGGCTATTATGCACTCCTCGTCATCATCACTTGAGGAGTGTGAAGGTGCTTGTGTGCTGTCATCTGGACTTTCATGATGTCACCTAATATCTAGTTTTCTTCTTCACTTCTTCTGCAATGTCATGCGATGACCCACAACCCACAGATTTTTTCAAGTGTGCAAAACATCCCATTTTTCTTGATGTCACTTTTGTTTTTGTCTTTCCTGAACTGCGAATGGGCTACGTAGCTGGGGCTAAGGCTGTAGGTAGCTGTTGTACGACTACTGGGCCAGAAGATGGAGCTATCTGAGGAGTGGGTGAAACATCCTCTGCCTCAATGTCATCTAATTCTCTTTCTACCCATGCACGGTCCTTAGAATCAAACTTAGTTATATGATCCTTGACTGCCCTCTCCTTTATCCAAGAAGTAGGTGAGTACTCCTCCTGAAATATTTAGTACATGTCAACCTTCTCAGGTGGTGTCTTTACTCTCTATCTTTGCTCATATGGTCCATTTGCAAATCGTGCAAATCTCTCCTCTGAGATCTTTTGCTGGCATTTGATATTCTTTATGAGCAATCTCATGTTATAATGACAAAAGACAAACTTGTCCAGCCTATCAAATGTCAGCCTATTCCTCTTCTTTGTGTGTATCAGGTTGAATGTACTCCAGTTCCTCTCACGATGAGAGGAACTAGTACTTTGACTTAATATCCTAATAGCAACAACAGCTATTGGATTACATCCACTCTTTACATTGACTTGAACCCACCACTTAGCATAGTTGTCAAGGCGCCCGCCTAGGCGGCAAGGCACTTTTCCAAGGGCGCCTTGTCTGGGGCCAAAAAGGCCCCCAAGGCGCCTGCCTAGGCGCCCAGGCAAGGCGCCTTGGGTATTTTTACATCATTAAAAAAATAATTTTGAGGGGTTTTCCTCCTTGATACCCTTCACAATGGACACTTATTTAATGATAGTTTGAATATATTAATATATTGCACTATCACTTATACTATCATACATATTTAAGATTTATGATTATAAACATATATTATATACTTAATTAAGTTTCTTTTCAGTTTTTTCTTCACTCTCTCTCTTTCTGTCTCACTTATACTATTACATACTTTTTTGGGTTCGGGGGGCTTCGCCCCCCTGACAACCCTCCACAAGGGGCGCTACCCCCTTGACTCCCGTGACCTGACCGCACGGGTCGATTCGCGACTACTCTGCGCTCCCCCCATTTAATAATATTATAACAATATTTTACCATCATTTATACTATTGCACATATATAAAATTTATAATCATGAATAAGTTATATACTTAAATTTTATAAAAATCTATTTAACTTTCTTCTCTTTTACACACTGATGTAACCTCAAAATCTCCAAAAAAGATTTATTCTTTTCTTTTGGTTTTGGAAATTCATTTTCCTTTTGAATTTGGATTAGATTTGATTAGACCTTAGTATGGACTTATTAGGAAAATAGATGATATTCTATAAAAGTACTAACTAGGGTCAAAATTTATTTGTTGAGGTTGTTAGGTTCTTTGAAAATTTGTTTTGACCTCTCCCCGTCGGATGGTGCGAAGATCCGACGTTAATTACATCGAGATGACTCGAAGACCCTTGATTATCGTCATAGCAATCCATTGGAACAGAAAACATACATCCACAAAAATAGGCATTCACACAGGAGAAAATAATCCCATGAATTTGATGAAAGGCAAGCACTTAATTTGGTTTTGAATTTTGTTTGAATTGTATTGAATTGATTTGAATTTAATTGATTAAAATTGATTTGAGTTGAATTGGTTTGCATTAATTTGAATTGTTTTGACTTTAAGTTAGGTTGAATTTAATTTAAGTTTGATTAGTTAAAACTGAATTGAATGGATTTTATTGGGATTGAATTATTTAAATTTAATTTGATTGGAGTTGAATTTATTTGGAATTGATTTTAGTTTGTTTAGGATGAATTGTTTGAAATTGATTTACTTGAATTCAATTTGATTAAGATACAGATTGGAAATTGTTTATTCGATTTGGGTTGAGTTTGAATTGATTAATTGATTTAAACTTGTTTGGGATGAGTTTGTTTTATTGGTTGAAATTTGAATTTGGTGTGTGAGTTTTAATTTGGTTTGAATTTGATTTAATTTGAGTTGATTAATTGGTTTAAGTTTGTTTGGAATGAATTTGAATTTTGCCTTGCTTGGTTAGTTAAATTTGTTTTATTATTAAGTTTGTCTTGAATTTGATTGGTTGAGTTCAATTACTTTTGGTTTGAATTGAAGTTAGATCTGTTCATGGATTGATTTGAATTTGGTTTATTTTATTGATTTTGTCTTTGTTTGAGAGATTTGAATTTTGAACCTTGAAAAAGTTGGATTTAGTGACAGATTGATTGAGTCTGATTTGGTTTAATTCAGGGAATTTGATTCGTCTTCACATTTTGGAGTTTTTGTTTGGGATTGTTTGATTTGGACATTATGTGAAGATTTAGATTTCAGATTCTGGGCTTTACAAATTCTGGGGTTTACAGTTTTCCAATTTCAGTTTTCGGTTCATATTCTGTTTTTATTTGAGTTTATGTCTTGCTAGAATTTGGGTTGCAGATTTTAGGTGATCATTGTGAGTTGGATTAAATTACAGATTCTTGAACTGTGTTGATTTTTTTATGGGTTTGGTTGAATTCTGTTTGATTGGAATTAGTTTGAGTTTAAGAATTTGATTGGATGTTTTCCAATTTCGGATTTTTACAGTTTCAGATTTGCTTGAGTTTGGGTTATTTAGAGAAATTTGATTTGATTGAATTAGAGTTGAGCTTGATTTGAATTCAATTTTGATTGGTTTAGATTTCAATTAAATCTGCAGATTTCAGATGCAATTTTACAGATGTTTGCTAGCCGTCTCCAAGTTTGTACAGATTTCAGATTTCAGATTTAATGGGGATTCAGATTTTCAGCTTTCTGAGTTCCGATTGCAGATTTTATGCTTCAGCATCTCAGCCTCGAAGTTCAGATTAGCAATTTTTTGACTTCTGATTTCTTTTGAAATGGGTTCTGAGCATAAGCTCTGATTTTCGGTTTGGTGCAGTCAGATTTTAGATTTTACAGGTGCAGGTTTGTGTGTTTTAAGTTCAGAGGTTTTTTATTTCAATTTTACAGGTTCGGTTTCAGATTTCATATTTTAAATTTTCAGATTTCTTTTGTCTTGTCTTCCGGGAGTTTCATGGGGTTGTCCTCTCCTTGTAGTATCAATCAATGCACCGAACATGAATTTCTCTTGTTTTTCTCAATATGAGACATGATTTACAATTCGACCAGCAATCCGGTCTCTTGAGTTCTTGATGAACCTGTCAATTCATGGGCGGCATGTACCCGGTCTTGATAGACTTATGGGCATCCCCCACTATTTTGAGATTGAATACACCCGGCTTTTGACAAGCTTATGGGCAATCAACTCACTGATTTCGAGATTTAGCACTCCCGCTTTCGATAAGCTCGGGGGACTCATCTCACCGTTTTGAAACTGAGCATATCCCGGTCTCGATAGACTTACGGGAAACTAACTCACGTTGATCTTCACGACCTCCACGAGTCGACGAACTCGCTGCTGATGTACCGGTAAGACATCGGGGTATGTTTTTATAGACCTTCGGATGTCCACCTTAGAAGAGGGTCGAGGCGGGTTTGTAACCGGCCTCCTCGGTTTCCCCTTTTGTTTTCAATTCTTTTAAGCCGAGCCGGCATGAGGTGGCTTGTAACCGGCCTTACGCTTGCCTCGGCTGTTTGAATTAAATGAATTTTTATTTAATTTAAATCGATTGTTTGTTTTATTTATTATTTTTAATTAATCTCGCCGGGTCGTGGAGGTGGGTTTAGAACCGGCCTCCTGGTTTCCCAATTGTTTTCTTTTAGATTATGCCGAAGCCATGATGTGGGTTTAGAACCAGCCTTATGTTTGCCTCGGTTTGTTTAAATTAATTTGATTTGAAAATTTAAATTTTTTTGATGTCCCGACACTGTTCATCAGGAGCAAATGGGCCTTCATGGGCCTCACCGCCGGCCTCCTCTCTTCTTCTTCTCCTTCTTCTTCCCTTTTTTTTTTAACAGCCTTTGAAGGTGGGCCCCACCACCTGTTGACCGGCCGGTCAACAGCCTCACGCGCGGCCCCTCCCCTGCTCATGCATCCTCCGTGGATGTATGTCGGGGGAAAATAATCCCCCGACCCTCCTCTCTTCTTCCCTTCGATGGTGACGACGGAGGACAGCCCTCCCGACGACTGCGGCGACGGCAGCACTCCGGCGACAGGATCTCGACGGCGGGAGAAGAAGAAAACCTTGCCGGAAAGAGCTTGACGACGTAAGGAGGGCTAGAGCCCCGACGTCCGCACTGGAGGAGGACCGGGAGCTTGACGACGGCACGAGCGGAGGAAAGCACCTCTGATAGCGTCGTCGGGCGGAGGAGGGGGCTTTGCCGGCTTCGTGGGAAGAAGGAGAAGGTCCCGAAGGTGCACCGGGAAGAGGTAACCCTTGCCGCCCTTCTCTGTTTGAACGATCTCACGGCCGCTGCGATCTCTCCTCCCCCTTTCTGTTCTTGCACCGTCTCTTCTTGCACCCGCCTCTGCGCGACTGCCCCGATGGGCTTTTATAGGTGACTCCGCTCTCCCCCCTCCGTAGGATACCTGCCGAAGAAGAAGTTCCGGGCTCGAGCCAGACTCGGAGAGATCCGGGATTTATGGGATTCACTCCTGTTCTCCTTTCCAACTCTCCCTGCCGCGTAGAGTAGGATTACGCCTCCCCTTCCTCCATTAGAAGACCTGCCGGCTGTAGACTTCCCATCCGAGCTGGACTCGGAAGGCTCAAAACGCGGCATCAGGCTCCTTCCGCGATTGAACACCTGCCGTATAGTGTCATCCTAGTTCGTGAAGGACTCTAAACAGCTTGGGACTAGGAGACGACCCATATAGGTAGAACAACGTGGGCTGCAGATTTAACATACCAATGGAACATTCTTAGTGGATAAATGTCAATATGAGCTTCGATTATCAAGGTGGGTCTGAGGATTGACACAGAAGGCCAATGAGGAATTGAATCGGACTTAGCTTTAGCCCAATAAATTTCTGAAAATTTTCAGTGCCAACACACACACATCATATTTACTTATGTGCATTGATAAAACACTCATATTCAATTATAACATAAAAAATATAATTATATTTATGCTTATTTTTATATATAACAACCTCTTGGCTCAGCCTTCCTTGATTACCGTCTTGACCGCCTAGGCGACGCCTAAGCGGCCGCCTTGTTGCCTAAGCGGAATCGGTACCCTTCAACGCCTTGGACGCCTTGTCGCCTTGACAACTATGCCACTTAGTTACAAAAAAATGAGGAACAATCAGCCCTCTCTAGACAAGTAATGGAATTATAAAAGAAGGTGATAAAAACATGATCTTAGGCCTTGTTTGGTAACACTATTAAACACCTCTATCACTATCGATTTTAAAATTGATATTGATGGTAATCACCTAGACGTGTTTGACTAATAGTAGCAATTTTAAAATTTGTAGTGTAAACAAAGCATATAATGTAATACAAGTGTTAACTTGTATCAATTTTGATATTGATACTTTACGTTCATGTTTGGTAACACTATTAGGTACCTCTATCACTATCAATTTTAAAATTGATATTGATAGAAGCTATTAAGAGGTGTTTGATTAATTATATCAATTTTAAAATTTGTAGTACAAACAAAGCACATTACATAATACAAGTGTCAACTTGTTTTACTTTTGATATTGATACTCCAACATTTGAAAATATTAATATTAATATTGATATGTATCAAAAATGAAACTCTAACCAAACAGGGCATTAACTTCTTGAAATATCAATATCAATACTAATATAGTATCATTTTTGATACTCTAACCAAACAGGCCATTAAATAAACATACCAGAATAAATTTTGTCATAAGAATATTTCAGATTAGCATCTGAGTATATTCCAACTCTCATCTTATAATGTTACATTTGAAAATTGATAAATACAAAATGATTAATGTTTCTTATTATTTCTTGACTTCCAATTATTAATACAACTTTCACTTACTTCAAACTTAGCTTCTGTCCTATATTGCTGAGGTCGATCTGTGATTACTTTGTGTCCCGTTTATGATAGTGTAAACATATTAATATATTTTATTATCACTTTTTTTTTTGTTCACGCGTGGCCCTGGCTCCCGCTGCCCTGCGGGTGGCGGAGGATCGAGCAGCACAATTCACCCCCCCTGGGGTGCCCAGCTGATGCCGCCGGGAGGCGTCGAACCCCCGCCCTGCGCCCCCAGGCGCAGGGACAATGCCAATCGAGCCATGCTCGACCAACTATTTTATTATCACTTATACTATCACATATATACAAGATTCATAATCATAAATCTATGTTATATACTGTTGTAACCAAAAATTTTCAGAAAAAAGAAGAAGAAGAAAGACGTTGGCACACAAATTTGTCATACAAAAAATGGAAGTAAGAGTCCTTGCGTCAAAAAAAAGGGGGTGCCAAGTAAAAAGTAGAATTGAATCTAATGGCATTGTCACAGCCCTCTTTTGGTCCATTAAAGAGTCAATTTATGACTCCTTTCTTTGATAGTTAATAGGCCATTTATCTGTTTTGCCATGGGCCCATCGGAGACGTAGCCCATGAAGGCTGGCAACGTCATCCATTCTATCCAAGTGGGTTTGAATCGGGAGATGGACCGTGCAAGTCCGTTGAGTCAAAGAGGGGCCGAAGAAGACCTTCGTCCAACGGGGATGAGGCGGTGCACCTTCGCCAAATTGGAATGGGAGACGGAGACTTCCTACGACAAGGAGATTTTCTCTCCCAATCAAACTCTACCCCCAATCGGACTTCTCCCGATGGGTAGCTTTCCCGGAAGCCCCGCACGCTTGAGAGGAATATCTGGCTGTATCCCGGATATTATGGAGCTTCCGCGGTGAAGAAATTGACCCCCAGGAGGACTCTTCGATGGCTAGCAAGTTGCGGAAGGTCCTCCCAAATTCAGAATAGGATTCCCAATTCCGGTTGAGACCTGGACCTTCCTTCGCGAGTTTCCAAGATCGTCGAGGCCTCTCGGCCTATAAAAAGGGGAACTCGCGGCACCCGCTAGAGGGGCAGGGAGGGGAGAAAGAATGGAGCAATAGGAGAGATCGTAGAAGGCAAGGAAGTTTACCAATCCCCTGGAGTCCCGTTGGAGCCGCACGAAGCACCCCCTTCTTCTTCTTCTTCTTCCGGATGCCGCAAGCCTTCCACAAGCGGTCGCGACCGCCGTAGGAGCCGAAAGATCTTCCCGCCACCGCCGGTGAGGTCTCCCTCCTCTTCCCCTAGGGCCGCCGGCCCCTTCTCCTTCTTCCTCCGAGCCGTCGCCGGCCAGCAGCCGCGGCCGTCGCCGCAAGCCCCTCGCGCTGCCGGCCGAAGCCGAGGAGTGCCGAACGAGCACCGTAGCCGGGAAATATGTCCCCCGACTATGGTCCACCGTGGAAAAGCATTTGGGCCCACCGCAAAAGAAAATGCAAAAAAAAAGAAAAAGGAGAGGGCGACCGGCGAAGCCGGCCCCCTCCCCTTCGCCGAAGACAAACTCGGGGTTCGGGACAACACCGGCCGGCTCAAACGTCGCCGGCCCCTCCCCCAAAGCCGAGCCCTCTGCAGCTGAACAGAACCCTGTGCTATGTACGCAGGGGCTTCCTTTTCAAACAAAAAAAAAAGAAATGTTTTAAAACAAACAAAAACAGTGAAAAATAAATAAATAAATATACATCTAACTCAACAAACCGGACTAGTTGGGGGGTAGACTAACCATCCGCCCCTACGTCTCGGCTTAACTTAAAAGAATTCAAAATATGGACTAGTTGGGGGGTCGACTAACCATCCGCCCCTACGTCCTTAAGGTAGACATACAAAGGTCTATAAAAGACCCCAATGTCTTACCAAGTTCACCAGGCTATGCAAGGCTCAAGCATAATCAATATGCTATCATGCCGGTCATATGCTAGTGGAATCATCAAAATAGTGGGGGATGCCCATAAGTCTATCAAGACCGGGTACATGTCGCCCATGAAATGACAAGTTCATCAACTCATGGAGGAGCCATGAAGATCGAGATGAGCTAATTTCCCACAAGTCTATCAAAGACCGGGATGCTCAATCTCAAGACAAGGAGATGAGTCCCCACAAGCTTATCAAAAGCCGGGTGCGCTCAATCTCAAAACAGTGAGAGGAATGCCCACAAGTCTATCAAAGACCGGGTGTTTTTTTTCCATCTCAAACTGATCAGACAAGTTCCATGATCATCAAGGACTCGAGAAGACCGGATTGCTGGTCAAGTTGTAAATCATGTCTCATATTGAGAAAAACAAGGGAAATTCATGTTCGGTGCATTGATTGATGCTACAAGGAGAGGACAACCCCATGAAACTCCTGGAAGATAAGACAAAAGAAATTTAAAAATGAAATCTGAAACCGAACCTGTAAAATTGAAGTAAAAAAAACCCTCTGAACTTAAAACACACAAACTTGCGACTGTAAAATCCAGAATCTGAAACATAAAAAAAATCTGAGGCATTTTAAAAATCTGAAATCTGGACTTAAAGCATACAAGTCTGAAATCCGAAGCCTGCACATTTAAAATCAAAAACCCAAGTGCTGGAGTCTAGAAACTGAAATGCTGAAATATAAGGCCTGCAATTGAAACATCTGTAAAAATCTGAAAATCTGAATGTGCCAAACCGAAAACCAGAATTTATGTTCAGAACCCATTCGAAAAGAAATCAGAAATAAAAAAATTGCTAATCTGAACTTCACAAGAGCCTAGATCCGAAGTTTGAATGGGTGCAGAAATCAGTTTAAGATCCGAAATCTGCGATCTGTACAAAGTCAGCACAATTCAAAAATCTGAACTTTGCAGGGAGCCGAGGGCTGTAAACAGGTTTCTGCACAAGGTAAAAACCGAAATCTGAAATTTGAATAAAAAAATCTGGAATCTGAAAACGAAATGTGAAATCTACCAATTTGCAGAAGCAAAATCAAAAATCAAAGCATCCAAAACTGAAAATTAAATGAATCTTAAGCCAACCTGCAGTAAACCCCAAACAGAAATCGAATCAAACTAAAACAACAAGTAAATTGAACTCAAATCAAAACTCAACTCTAATTCAACTCAAATCAAATTCAAACCAAATTGAGTGCTTGCATTCCATCAATCTTATGGGATTGTTTTCTCCTATGTCCATGTGTGTGAATGTTTATTGGATGCATGTTTTCTATTTTCATGGATTGCTATGACGCTTAATCAAGGGTTTTCGAGTTATCTCGATGTAATTAACGTCGGATCTTCGCACCATCCGACGGGAAGAGGTTAAAACAAAATTTCAAAGAACCTAACAACCTCAACATATAATTTTGACCCTAGCTAGTACTTTTATGAAATATCATTTATTTTCTTAAGAAGTCAATGCTAAGGTCTAATTCAAATACAAAAGGAAAATGAATTTCCGAAAAAGAAAATAAATCTTTTTTGAGATTTTGAGGTTACATCATATACTTAAAGATCTATTTAAGCTCTCTTCTCTCCCACATAAATATACACATTTAATTATAACCTAAGTCAAATAATGTTCTTATTATATACAATTTTTATATTTGGATATTAATCATCAATTTATTGTACAAAGATTATATCATGTAATAAACAAATTATATCAATTCAATTTCATAAATATTTAATCATCAATTTGTAATAACACAATCAAAAACAAGAACATAAAAATGCTCTTAATATCATATTAATATTGAAATAAGATTATATACAAGTTTAAATCTTTTAGAAGCACAAAGATGGTATTGAGAGTGCTTTGTAATTGTTCGTTTATTAACACAGTTGATGTATAAATGTGTTATATATTTTCATGTAAATTCATTGATATACTCTCATATTTATAAGATATTATTTCATATATATATACATTTTGATCCGAGAATCCGAGATTGAATCTTTCGAGATTTCTCCGAGATCTCCTCTTTCACCCCCACTCGAGATGAAGCTGAGATCCGAGACGACAATCCTTGGCCTTAGCAACGACATCAATCATAGTCTAGAAGTAGGGCTTGGTGGATGTATGTGCTGTGATGCCTACATTAAAGAAAAAAATCTATTAGCCATAAACAATATTAATGAAATGAAACATACATACATATATACATGCATGCATGCATATTAAGATTTATACATGTATGTAAAAAACACTTTACAATGTGTCTTACTGCTCTCTTTGTAGTTGTTCCCGTTACCTTCACCCCTTTCATTGCTTGTTTAATGTTTCTCTACGAGGTACTCTACTTTCTAAAAAGATACTCATCTGTCGATGTATGTCTCATACTACCAGACTAACACCATAGCTTCTTTATTGCTCCCACACTGAAACCCTTAGTGTGGCTAGGTTGAGCCAATGTTGATAGGTCAAAAACAGGGTCAGTTCTGGACCTTCTTTCTCCTCTCTTCCTCTCTTCGTACATTGCTTCTGCATACTTGCTTGCATACCTAGCTTTCCTTATTTCGAAGTCTGTGGATGAGTCCTTACTCCCTGACTCCAGTCCGACCCTTGTCTTGCCTTTCTCTTTCCCTGGTGGCTTGGCACCTCTCCCTTCCTCCTTTAAAGGAGCTCATCATACAATTGCTCCCATTGTTCAATCCTAATCTCACATTGTGAGATTCTTCCTGTGAGGAAACCTTTCATCTTTTCACTCATCTTCCTAGACACTTTGTCACATTTCTTAACATTGTCACCTAGTCTGACAATATGTTGTTTCAAGTGAAAAAACACCCCTGTTCATCTCCTTACCACACCACTTGTATTGAATTTTCTTTTTGGTCACATCTACCATGTGTTCATGATCCCAACCTCAATCACGTCCAGTTGTCGGCACGTCACCTTCATCGTGGTTGGCCATTGCTTGCACTTACAACGTACGTAAGCAATTAAACACGGCTGTTAGAGAGCAATAAAATTAGTTTAGGGGATGCTGGGGAAGAGAACAACCCTTTAGACAGGATGTTTAATACATTTAAACTATTAATGAGTCGTTGAGAAGCGTAGAAATGAATGTAGGTGAATTTAGACAAAGAAATCTTACAAAGAAGATGAAAGGAGGAAGGAATAGGCCGTGAATTGCTAGAATGGAGAGTTGGATTGTCGGAATCCAACAAGGATCGTCGGAATCTTTGGAATCACCACTGTAATTGACTGATTCTTGTTAGAATGGCTGGAATCGACGAAGCCGTTGTTGGAATCGACCGATGCCAAGTTGGAATTGTTGGGGGAATCGTCGGAGGTGTTCTACTAGGGTAGATGGCCACTGGCATCGATTGATCCGGGGCTTATTTGGTCGGAATCGGATCGATATCGAGTCTGTATTGGGCCCGGTATCGATCTACCCTCGAGACCTAAGTTGTCTCGATGGAATCAGTCAATTCAACCGATTCCATGTTAGAATCGGTGGCATCGGATCGATCTTGACTGATTCTCCCGATTCTGATCGATTCTTGAATCGGTCCTTCCGCTCTAAATCAGATCGAAATCAACTGATCCGATGCAAGAATCGGTCTATTCCGATCTTATTCCACCAATTTTGTAATCAATGATTTGGAATCCACTGATGGTCGATTCCAGCCTCGATTCCTTCTTAAAAGACTAATTTGTCTGGTTGTTTCTTTCAAACCGGTAGTTTAGCCAAGAACATGGCCGATCTGATCCAAGAATCAATCGATCCTGATTCATATCGACTAATTCTGTAATCTATGTTTTTCTTTTCCTCGCCTTTTGTTTTTCGATCCTCCTCCTCTTTCCCTCTTACAGGATCTCACTGGAGGCAATCTTCAATGGCATCGTCGTTTGTTTTCCGATAAGGCATAGGAAATCGACAACACCAGCAGCTAAGTCTTTGTCCTCTTCAAGCAATTGCCATCATGTCATTGCTTGATAGTCTAAAATCCGCGAACGGTGCAAAGGATGTTGTGTAGTGTTGGATTCGGCAATGTCGAATGAGTCTAGATTTACCACCTCTTGCACTGATGATTGACTGAGTTGGTGCTTGATTTTTGAACTTTGCTCAATGTCGTTTGGAATCGCCAGATGATGTTGAAGGTGCTACGTGATGTTGTTGTTGGTGAAGGAACCACTCAGCTTGTCCAAGGATTACCAGATGTCTAGCGATGATAGGATGACAATTGATTGAAGAGGAAGACTTTGCTACCAATGTTGTCAATTTCCTATGCCAGATTGGAAAATAGATAACGATGCCGTCGAGGAAGGTGGTGAGATCCTGTATTCCTGTGATAGGGAAAGAGAAAGAGATCGGACAACAAAAGGTGAGGGAGAGAGGAGATCGAGCTGAGGGTAAGGAGGAACAGGGCTGCACCCTTTTACAGACAAACCACGCACATAATGTTCTAGAATTTCGGAATCATTTTTATTCAATTATTAGATACATCAATGGCACTTTATATATAGCTCATTATGTAACAAAAGTCCTTAAAAACATTATGCAAAGTGCCTTAAACATCGTTCAACAATTCTTAGACGATTGCATCGAGCATAGCTTTTTAATTGAGCGCCATCTCAGTTGGTCTTCAGTGCAGGAGGCGACAGATCTAGAATTGTTTGACGTTGCCAAATCCAGCATTGCATAGTGTCTTGTGCACTTTCCGGCGATCCCCGGATGACTACTTTCTCGATGATTCTTCTTCCCTTCGACAACATACTATAACGTCGTTTCTTCCATGGTGTTTTTCGTTCTTCCTTGATGATAATGTGCATTTAGAAGTTATGCATGTTGTTGCCTTCGTTCTTTATGATTCATCTCTAATTGATGGTTATGTGGCTACGATCTTATTTCAGACAACTAGACCAACTAGGACCTACGCCACAGTACCAATCGAGCCACCTTGCATATGGTCACCCTTGCAACACCACTGCCACTTCATTGGTCGTCTCCTCTTGTTTCCATGACCCCGGGTGTTAGATGTCTGCTGCCAGAGTACCAAGCACCGGGTTCTTATGGCAGGCAATGTCAGCTAGACATCCTAAGATGCTTCCATGTCACCTACTCTAATTTCAATTTAGTTTCTTTCACAATGTTAATTTCCGATTTTAATTTCAGTTCCACATCAAATTACATACTAGGACGGGATGTTCTTGATCATTTAGATATGTGACACAAAAGGTGTATAGCCAGATTGGGGTTATTCAGTTAGGATATCATTACTACGGTGGAAGGCTTTTTTCTAGGTTATAAACAGCAATCGTCTAAGTCGCCTAACTAGTAAGGCAAGATGAGAGGATGGTTGAGCATCTTGCTTTGACCATAATTGTAAAGGTGACAAGATGCCCAAGACAATAAAGGGTGTCAAATCTACTTAGGCATTGCCTAGGTGGTTAATACAGTAGCATTAGATGTTTCATATATATTTGCATACCCATATATATAATAGATATAAATATATAATTAACTGTTAACACTATATTTATTCATGTATATATACAACATAGTTGTTAAGGCGAGCGTCTAAGCGGCGCTTAGGCGCCAAGGCGGCTTTTGGAAGATGACTGGGTCGAGCACTTTGCTCCCCACGCGTAAGGCGTATGCCTTGGCCGACTAGGCGGCCAAGGCGTACGCCTTGGCGTCACTCAGCTGCTCAGCGGCTGTGGTTTTTTTTTTTGAACCGGTGGTAGCATCGACCGGTTCTTCCCCCGGTTCATCGAGGCTGGTTCAAAGTGACTTAAGTCACTTAACCCGGTCCTCCCCCCCGATCGCCCGACAGCGTGAAGCTCCCGAGCCCCCGACAGGCGCCGGAGTCCGCCGTGGAAGATGCCGCCGCCGCCACCATCAGCTGTGGAAGCGGCCACCATCGCCTTGGCCTCGCAACCACCTGGGTGTCCTTGGCCTTGCGGGAAGCCACCATTTCTACCTCCCTTCTCTTCCGTCATTCTCCTCCAGTAAGAAGTTAGGTTTTACGTTTTTTTATTTTTTCAGCTACATCTTTTTATTTGTTCTTTTAAGTTTAGTCTTGTAGCATCTATTGGAGTGTTTTTAATGTTCTTGTACACATTCTATGGTTAAATGTTGAAGATTTCGTAATTTTGGACGTCTCCGGTGCGTCGAAAATTTTTGGCTTTGTTGTTGATTGTTTTTTCAACCATTTGTCAGTATGTATACATTATGTAAACATTGTTTGATGTTTGTGTACTATGGTTTGAGTACTGTTTGATCCATTTCAGATTTTTTTGTCATTTTTTTCTGTGGTTTATTGTGGGATTATGTGTGAATGGCATCCGGTTTGTGGGATTTTTAGCCGTGGTTTTATAATTATATATAAACACGTCCGCCTTGACCGCTTAGGCGACGCCTAAGCGGCCGCCTAGTCACCTAAGCTTATTTCGCACCCTCCAACGCCTTGGGCGCCTTGTCGCCTTGACAACTATGATATACAAACATGTATACATAAACACCATTATTAAATATGTGTTTATGCATGCATACATGTAAAATAGCTAATCTTAAGTGAGATGGAAAAGAGAGTTAAGAGAGAACATTAATTTAAGTATACATTATATATTTATAATTACAATTCTTAATGTTATGTAATAATATGGGTGATAGCAAAGTATGCTTACACTATAATTAAATGAGTGCTCATGAATAGAGGTCAAGTTACATAGGTTAAAGAGACAGTGGCCCTTGTGGGGGGTTTCAGGGGTGCAAGTGATGGAAATATATGCTTTACAAGTCAATTATATTTGATATGATTCAACATTTGTTGAAATATATTATTCAATTAAATTGACATATCTTCATTATATAGTTCTTATTAGATGCGAATATTATAATGAAGTTCTTGATTACTTGTAATGTTGATTGGATCATGATGAGATCATGATAATGAGATCAATCATCTAAATGTAAGTAATCTAATTATTTTTAGTCATAAGATGTCGGAGCATGTTTTTTCATGGTGGAGTTCTGTTCAGGATAAGTCAGAAGGTCCAACATGTAGTAGAACCTATTTGTGAAGAAAGTTCACGTGGATACCGTTATACGCTATACACTTGGATGGCTTGAGAACGTGGGATCTTCAATTTTTCATTAGGCATGGGGGATGGGTTGAAAACCATAAAGGTATTTTTGATTTAGTTCGATCTTGGTTCCTAATGTTTGTTATTCGATTTTGATCGATACAAAGACTATGAAATCTAAGAATCGTTGCTTATGCTGTATTAAACTATATAGGACGATTCTTTATAGTGGTATCAGAGCCATGTTTAAGTCTTGGTCGAAATTGGTGTCGAATCGATATTATTTTATATATTTTATGCGTTCTCTAAATTGTACGAACCTCTATTTTGACGAAGCATTTATAAATCGTATGTGATGCTATTGGAAGGATGGTTTACTCTGGTAGATTCTTGTGACATAGATCTTTTCAATGGATCTTCCCATTTGAATTTTGAATCACTAGAGTCTAGTGCGACATCTTGAAGTTGGTGATTTGATCTGTTGCTTGTTGACCTCCGAACTTGGGGATTTTCAAAATACTCTTTCTTTGGAGGCATTTGAAGCCTTGCGAAGGATTGAGAGGAAGGTAAATATGATTTACTGTCGTTTCCTCATGATTCCCCGCTTCAAATAGCGGTGGAGAGAGTATTTGGTGTTTTATGGTGAGTTGAATTTTTGTGGTGGCACTCCTTTCAGTTTTTTTAGGGGATAAGACCACCAAATTTGGAATTCTCATCGATGAGGATTTAAATGTCTATTTTTAGAGATTTTTTTCCGCATCAAGAAAGTTTGGATTTGGGTCGATATCTGTGACCTTTCCCTCAACACAACGCCATTTTTTGGCGAAGAAGATAAGGATTTGATTCTGAATCAGATCTAGCTTATTTAACTCCAAGTTTGACTAGGAGTTGGTAGTCGCTCGTACGAGGGCAGTGCGAGCATGCTTGTTCGACCCCACCAACGGCACAAAGTGTTGTAGAGAATTGATAGCTGGGTGGTATATTGTGCCCTGGTCATTAAAAAAATAATTTTAAAATGTTTAAAATTAATGGAAAAATAAAAAAGTTTTATAGAATTTTAGTAATTCTAAAAAATTATATAATATATTATTAAAATTTTTAATGATATGTTATATGATTTTAAATCTAATTATCATAGAATCAATCATAGTTAAGTTTTATAATTGGTTTAAAGATTTAATCAATGAAATCTGTAACATATGATTTTACAGAATAGTGATTAGGACATTAATTTTATAATTTGCATAATTTTAGGAATGTATGAAAGTTTTAAATTGTTTAATCATGCATGTTTGATCTATATAAATTGTTTATATGTTTATTCTATGAAAATATTACGACAAACATGAAATTAATAATTTTAAATTTATAAGTTATAATTTTATGGTATAAATGTCATATCACATTATATAAATATGATGTTTGATGGTGTGAATGAATGGTAATCACAAACTTAGTTTAATTATCATATGATGATAGTTAATTATTGTGGCTCTTCATCTTTTTATCAATTCTAATTGTAAATTCTAGCTTTTTTCATTTCCTTAGTAAGCTATTTTATTGGGATATGTGAATTTGTGGGCCTATGTGCCCTTTAACTACTTGTTATGACAAGAAAGCTGGTTAATGGATGAGGAGAGAGTGGGATCAATATTAGATGTCAATAGGTTCTCTGGATCAACTATTTAACTCATCTACAATTATGAGAATCGTTCTCATAGTTGACCAAATAACCAACTTACTTAAGAACGATTCTCATAATTGACCAAATAACTAACTTACTTCAGAAGTCAATACCTCGTGGACCATCTAATGATGTGAGAGAAGACGGGATCTTTGACTTATGTATAGGAAATGCATTGTTTGTCATATCCTATGTTTTAGTCTCTTATAGCAAATAAGTTGTAAATGTAACATATATAGATGGGTACGAGATCTATCATATTTTATCTTGATGAGTTAATTGAAGACAAGATAGTCAATAATACATCTCTAGTATTTCTTGTTGGTGATACCAATGAAAGAAGAAAATTTTATTAGATGGGAATGAAGAGCAAAGTTAAAATTCAAGAAATTAGAGTTAGAAGATAACAAAGGTTAATCTTTTAACTACCATGATGATTGTTATTGAAAGATGAACTATAAATAGTCTTGTACTGAAAGTAAAGGTGAAACTTGAGAAACTTGAAGAATATTAGTCATTGATATTTTCTTATTATGTAAATATACACATCATTCTATTAGATATTATATCTATATATCATGGTATTAGACATTAAAGGTGCATCTCATTGTATGAAATAATAGATATGCATCATAAATCTCTTAGAAGTTGTAGATGATGACAAGTAGAAAAAACTTAATGAAGAATATGTTGATTTACATATGGGTAATGGTGTAAAAGTTCTAGCATTATCGAGATACAAACCTTAAGTAGTCTTTTAGAGATGTCTTGATCTTAGACATTACTATTGCCTTATATAGTCAAGAACATTTTCTATATTTTGTGGTTAAATAAATGTTGATTTATGAGTTTTATATGATATGATTTGATATTTCTTGAAACATCTCATTCAATTAAATTGGCATATCTTCGATACTAACTCTTATTATATCCGAATATTGTAATAAAGTTCTTGATCACTTGCAATGATGATTGGATTATAATGAGATTATGATATTAAGATTATTTATGGTGTGGACACCAAAGCTCAATACCAATTCAGTAAGGTCTATTGACATTTATGACGTTGGAATTACAACTTGTGGTTGGGAGGAATTGAAACTGGTCTATAAATGATAATTTCTCATTATTGTGGTGTTAATGGGCCACCGGACTGAGGGCACACGGGCCCAATACGCTCAGCCGATTGGTCCCCTTCATTTTTTCATTTGTTTTTTTTAGCTGACTGGTATCCCTATATAAAGGGGAAAGGCCGATAGTTTACGTAGAGGAGGAAATGAACATTTTGAAAGCTCCGTTACTTTTTCTTGTTTACAGTTTTGTCCCTCTCTTGGTTTTCTTTTTATTTCCTGCATCGCCTCTCTCTGACGATAGATGGAAGCGGCCTCTCTCTCTCCACCATAGTGTTTCCTTCGTGCAAGAGCCCTAGCCATTGCCGCTGACCTCCATGGTTGTTCCTCCGTTTGAACTAGTTTTCTCTAGCAATAGTATATGGATCTCCGTCCATAGTTGCTCTGTGTTCCCTTTCTATCTTTGAAGGTGATAGTCTCATTAGTAAGTGACCTCCATAGATCGTCGGTCACCAGTTGAGCTCTAGCACTTGGATCTTCTTCTTTAGTGGATGATTTGCTTCATCTTCTCACTCTGATGGAATCTGGAGGCCTGATAATCTGCTGGTGATTCGGCATTATGGCGTAGGTTTTTTGGTTAAAACATCCGCTGGCATTCTATAGTTCTGGAGGTGTCACGTCGTGTTAGCGCAACTCCTAGATTTCAATTTTCCTCTACATCTGTCTATCAGTGTGATCTACTCTCCAGATCGGAAGTTCTCTGAGGATGACTCCACAGAAACATGCTCACAGATAAGTAACGGAATAACATTGTTACACCATTGGTGTTCTCAGTATTCTTCCCATCTGTTTCTGCACCGAAGGTCTCTGTCTAGATCCAACACTGCTGGTTCATCGAACGACAACGTCGAGACTAGTTAGCTAAGGAACTGGTCCTTGCTCTGTTTAGTTCTGAAAACTTCTTGTCAGCTACTCTAGTTTTGAGAGATGTCTGCCTTGAAAGGACTGAAGATGCCCCCTGAACAAGTCCTACAATCGCATGCCTGTGGGTTTATTTTCCCTGTTTATATTAGCTACTATTCTCATTGATAAGCTCCTGGAACCATGAAATCAAGTGACAACTGAGATCTAATAGTAGATCGATGATTTTGATTTCCTCCCTTTGGACCCTCCCCGGGAAATGATGATCGGTGCTTCTCTATGAAAAATCTATGACCGGATCAATTGATCTCTTGTGACAGAAATTATGGTTATTACGTTACACTAGTCCACTTCTAGTGAGTCACCCCTTCAACGTGGATAAACCCACTGTAGGTTAGCGGCATTTTTCGTTACATTTGTAGTTCTTCAGCTGGTTGCTTGGTGACTCTCCGGAGATGCCAGTATTCACAGCGCGATGGCACCACCCTACTGCTGTAGGGACCTGATCCCAAAAGTCTCCTTCCCTCCGAACTGAATAACCAGAAAGGGAAACTAAAGACGCTCAAGTGAGAATGTCTGCTCTACTTTGGTTTACCAACTACTCGGATTCTTATTTTGCCCGTCAACCTGTCTGCAAGCACCTACCCCTGAGCTTGTTCTGACCTTTTACTGTCCTGCGATACGTGGGTCCTTTTGGTATGTAAAACTTCTAAAAATTAACTGTATAAGGGTCATCGGTGCTCACCGACAGTCGGGCCACCATCCACACCCAACGTGGAGGTAAATTCTGAACCTCAAACTTGGATGTTTACTATTGTTCCTTCATTATACGTTGAATATCATGCTCAGCCATGAATAGGACCTAGCCCATTCTCTTTATGGAAGTCGGTGTCAGTTGAGAATTCCCATGAGAGTTTCCTAAAATTAAAGACTATTTCAAATCAGACTCTAGTTAAAATGTGGAATGAACCTGAGTCGTATCGGTAGAATTTAACAAAGTTTGTTTAAGATTTTTTTCTTAAATTACCTAGAAAGAGAATAAGGTCACTGATCTAATTTCTAATAATAACAATTTGATACTGATTTCTTTTTTTGAAATTCAAATACTGACTGAATTTGATGATCTGTTTTAAATTCTTGTAGTGACAAACATGGTTCGCCGGGTCGGCGACCCGGTTGGCCGGGTCGCCCGACCCGGTCGCTTTTTGGGCCGACCGACCCCGACTCGTCCCCGACCCCCGGACCCGATTATTATTTTAAAATGAATTATTATTTTTTTTTTCCGACCCCGACTCGACCCCGACCCGACCCGGGTTGCGACCCCAACCGACCCGGGTCGGTTTTGGGGCCGACCGACCTGGGGCCGACCCCTGACTATTCCTTCTTTGGTGACAAAATCTTTTGAGTCCTAAACTCTTGGTCCTACGTTGTCCCACATCAATTTATCTAAAGGTAAGTGATTTATGGTCTTAGTCATGGTTCGCCGGGTCACGACCCGGACCCGACCCGGTCGGTTTTGGGGCCGACCGACCCGGTCACGACCCCAAGACCCCGATCCCATTTTTAAATTTTTATTATTATTTTCACGATTCGGGCAGACCCCGTCCCGACCCGGGTCGCGACCCCGGCCAACCCGGGTCAGTTTGGGGCCAAACCTACCCGGTCCCGACTCCCGACCCCACCTTCCTTGGTCCTAGTTATATGATTTTTAAAACATAATTAATCTCATTGGTTATTAATGTGGAGACACTGAGATACATATTAGATTCTCATTAGATGAATGAGTTTATTAAATTGAGCGAATTAAAAATCTGAATGATATCTTACGTAACTGTCTATCATGGTTTTCTATCTTCACGGTTGCTTAGTTGAGCTTTTAACTTGAGTTACTAAAAATGTTTTACTAAGCATACATTGTGTTTTGGTTATTAACTTATAGATCACTGATATGATGATTTAGTATAGCTAATGGATCAAGTATAAGAGAAACCCAGTAAGAGTAATTGAGCAGATAATAAATGATCGTTTATTATCGGTAAGTGATCGAGAATACCTATGTGATAGTACTCTAAATCCATGGTCAATATAGAGAAGATAATTGAAAAAAGAGTTTTTTTAATAGATTCAATTTTGAGTATATGATTTCAAAGTGTTAGTTAATTGATGATAAAAAGACTCAATGGAGATAAAATTATCCCTAAAGTCATTAGGAATTAAGATCATAACTTATACCTTTCATGATTAGAAAGTCATTAAATATATTATTAGGTAATAGATTTGATTTTAGAGAAGTTATTATTTTAATTAAGTTTCAATCACATGGACTATTGAGCTTAGTGGGTCATATATATAAGAATTGATTTGTAAGTATGGGACATGTGCGTAATTTACGAAAATTTTAGATTTTTATGATAAATTTCAATTTTTTTTAAATGTAAGTGAATTTGACCAAATTTTAGCAAGTTAATACAGTCAATTTTGTGGTTAACCTCCTCTTGCTCTTTCTCTCTCCTCTTGAAACATTTTTTCATGGTGGAGCTCCATTTAAGATTAGTCGGAAGGTTCGACCATAGGAGAACCCGTTTGCGATGAAAATTCATATGAATACTATTAGAGGTCATGCACTTGGATGGTTTGAGAACGCGTGACCTTTAGTTCTTCATTAGGCATGAGAGATTGGTTAATTTCTCAAAAATATTTTTGATTGTTCAATTTCGATTCTTGATTTTCGTTGTTTGGTTTCGATCAAGATAAAGACCATAAAATCTAAAGGAATAGTTGTTTCCATTACACTAAACCCTGTTGAATGATTTCTTATAGCAAAGCCTCTTGAAAAAAAAATAGTCATGAATGAGATCTGTGGTGCCTAGCCTAAGTGTCTTGGTCATTTGGGTAGACATCTTGGGCACCTTTTGTGCCATGGCAAGGTGCACCTTGAAAAGCACCTTGCCGCCTAAGCAGGTGCCTTGACAACTATGACTTTACCTTGATCAACTCTTTATCCTAGCTCGCTAGGTGGTTGCTTGGCTACTTCATATGCCTCACTTTCTTTAGAGGTAGACCTAAGGATCATGAAATCGGAATCGAGATCCACATTGGTGGGTTGAATTAGGCAAATTCTTTATGAGAAAATCCAATCCAAAATCAGTTCAGATCGGTCCATTTCTATTTAAATTGCCAAAAAATCAGAAAAAATAAAAAAATTAGGAATCCAACATCTAAGTACATGTGTTTATCATTTTGAAGGATAGATGAGTACGTATCAATGGATGGATCTACTAAAAAGTACATGGTACAAATGTTATACTCAACAAATAGTACCTTCATCACACCAGTATCTCTGATAAGTCTCATGTGACTCTTCGTAATTTGGATTTTTTGAAGTCCATTGTGAGTAAGAACTCATAGGGAGTTTGTATCCATATCCAAATTATGATTGAGCCATCTCACTAAGGTCATATTATACATCTGGTGGTGTATGTGTAGATAGAATATGCGGTTGCAGTGTACTTACATCCGAATGTAGTTATAAAAAAAGTTCTATTTGTGCTCAATGCTAACTATGGCCACTAAAATGTTGGCGGTGGCCCAAATTATGTTCTCTCACTCCACTTGTATATGCACCTGTATCATTATCTTCACCTCCACTTGAACCTCCTTCATGTTGCCCTGAACTTCCTACAAATGCTTCTGGGTCAGTACTTCCTCAAGAGGGTTTTTGTGTATTTTCATCTGGACTCGCTTGTCTTTCTTTAGAAGCAGTTGATATCTCTAATTTTTTCTCCGAAGAGGTCCATTCGACTATCAAGTCAATGGGTTCTTAGAATGCCTGTGGTCTAGATGGTTTCTTAGCTTGCTCTTACCAAAATTGTTGGGAAATTATCTAGGAGGCAGTTCTGTCAGAATTTAAACAGCAACTGAGTTATACCAGATTTTATAATTCTGTTCTTTGGTTTTTTTTCTAAAGAAGGAAAATGTTTTACACAGCAAGGGTCTCAGATCTATCAGTCTCATCAAGTGCAGTTGTAAGGTAGTGACAAAGTTTCTTGCTGTCATACTCAGTAAATTCCTAGGAAAATTGGTGAATTCTTTTCATTCAGCATTTATTCAAGATCTATATATCTTAAATAATGTTTTGATAACTCATGAATATATTTATGATTAGAAGACTAGGGAAAGAAAGGGCTTGTATTAGGCTTATAAAACTTGAGTTTGCGAAGGCTTATAATTGGGTAAATTGGAGGTGCCTGCAAAGAATGATGTTACCCATACGTTTCAATGAGAAATGGAGTAACTAGATTGCGTTAGAATAGTCAAATTGTCATTTAACTTAAATGGTGAATCTTTCAAGTTATTTGGATGCACTTGAGGTTTGAGATAGAGTGATTTTATTTCTGCTTTACTCTGTGTTTGTCTGTCATGTATTGTGTTCCATGTGGGAAAAGGCAAGCCAAAATGATTTGATCGAGGGAATCTCTATTGGAACCAGTAGAGACCATATTGCCCATATTCAAATCACGGTTGACACACTCTTATTCACCTTCAAGGATATTAGGAAATGTCTGAATTTGCATATCTTCACTGTACATGTTGGAAACAACAAGAAGCTCCAAAATCAATAGAGAAAAATATGAATTTGTAAGGTATAAATCTAGAAGTCACCCAGTTGGAGAGATTACAACATGTCTGATGTGGAACCGAAACTAAAATCAGAAATTAACACTGAAAGAGACTAAATTGAAATCAGTGTGGGTGATGTGGCGGCATCTTGGGGTGTCTAGTTGGCGTTGCGTGTGGTAAGAACTTGGTGGGTTCTTGGCACTCTTACAGCAGACATCTGAAACTCGGGGTCATGGCAGCTGGAGGAGGTGACCAGTGAAGTGGTCATGGTGTTGCGAGGGCACTTGGACGTAGGGTGGCTCAGGTGGTTCTGTGGTGCAAGTCGTGGTTCGCAGGAAGTGACATGTGGGGTCCGGTCACATGAAGGGCGGTCATGGCTGCATGACCATCTGCTGGGGAGGAATCATGGAGTTTGGAAGTGGCAACATGTGGAAACTTCTGAACGTGCATTATTGTTGAGGAAGAACGGGCTATGCCATGGGAGAAATGATGCCATAGGATGTTGTTTGAGGGAAGAAGAATTGTTGGGGAAGAAGTAGCCATCTAGGGATAGCTGGATGGCGTAGTGCTGCTGCAATTCTGGATTTGGTGACGTTGAATGATTCCAGATTTGCCACCTCTTGTGCCGAAGACCAACTAAGATGGTGCTCGATACAATCGTCCGAGAATCACCAAACAATATTGAAGGCGTTGTGCAATGTTTCTGTTGACGGAGGAATCACTTGGCCCATTCGGTGATTGCTAGACTATCTAGTGATGACAAGATGAGTATTTAGTGATGACAAGATGATGATCGGTTGAAAAGGACAAAGACTGTGATGTCAGTGTTGTCGATTTTTTGCACCAAATTGGAAAACAAACGACAATGTCTTTGAAGAAGATTGCCGGTAACGTTAAATGTGTCATCCAATGGATGCTTGGTGGTAATGACCGGTTTATTATCACCTACAACAAGATGTATGATTTCAGAATGCGAGTATTTCACTTTAGAACGAGTAGAGTGGAGCAAGTTGTGATGGTCATAAGTTTGGGTACGTATCATTAGATACATTAATTATAATTCAAATCGATTTGTAAAAGTTAGTTATCCTTCAACACTCGTTGATTTTATGTTGGTGATGGATTATGGCAAGTCACCAGGCTATGAAGACTTGGTAGACATGACTATAAGGAACTTAAGTCAAATAACTTTGGCTTTGAACTGTGAGAGGAATTGGTCAATATTCATCCTAATCCATATGAAGAAAAGGAAAAGGCTGATCATGCGAAGACTTGAGGATCTCATGTATTGTCATTACAACATGGGACTAAAGTTGAAGAATTTGGAGAGAATGAAGCATAACTAGATGGAAGAATAAAGGTGAATATCAGAAACTTCGGGATTACAAACTGAGGAACCATTAATTCAAAAAGAGGACATTGACTTGGGTCAAATACTCTACAAGAAGATTTCATTGAAAGTTTGGGTTAATGATCGAGAAGGGATGAGCCAACCAAAGTTCAACTTAAAAGACCGACAGTGGGTTGAAAGGGACGATGTCTTTTTTGCCAATGAATTCTAGATTTCTCCCTTGGCAAAATAATGAGGACCGAAGAAGGATCTAATCGAGATATGCAAAGTAGGAGAAAAGATGAACAAGTTTTGCTTAATTCCCTTGACATTGCAGATGCCAATACAATTAACGACAAGTGAGAAGATATTTTGGAATCGAACATCCGAGTTCAGAACCAAATTTTGGAGGATTCTTCTTTGAAAAGTAGTAGGGACGTTGGAACAGGACATGAGGGAGGCACTGCTTTAGGTGCATGGAGATCCATGAATGTGGGAAGAACTACCACAATGGCTTATCAATTCATCGGAAAAGAGCAATACGCCCACACGACTCAAGACATAGACTATGGTGTGAGAATGCAAGGTGGAGGAGCTCAAAACACCTAGCAGGGCGGAGGTCAATACTACGATATCTCTAGCTATGATTCTGATTCATCTAAAGACTCTTAGTTCTCTACAAATGTCCAAGAGTATTATGGAATGAATCATGGATCTTCATCAAACAATTCGATTCAGTCCACCTATGGCTTTGACGGGTATGGTGGTTCTTGAAAATCTAATGGTAGGATGATTATCTAAGAGAGTGATGAGTATAATCATCACTTCTATTTGTACAATGCTATGTCCTAAACTCGAATTTTATGGGAGATTACATAAATTATATAGAAAATGTAGATCATGTAACATTGAACTAAAATAAATGAATTATTTTTTATATCATGTTATCTATTTTTTTAGATTTTTTTGACATTTTTTTTGACATTTTTCTATCATTTTGGAAGTTTTCAAAAAAAGAGTCATGACTGGTTATGGTTGTTCTTGAAAATCTAATGGTAGGATGATTATCAAAGAGAGTGATGAGTATAATCATCACTTCTATTTGTACAATGCTATGTCCTAAACTCGAATTTTATGGGAGATTACATAAATTATATAGAAAATGTAGATTATGTAACATTGAACTAAAATAAATGAACTATTTTTTATATCATGTTATCTATTTTCTTAGATTTTTTTGACATTTTTTTGACATTTTTCTATCATTTTGGAAGTTTTCAAAAAAAAAGTCATGACTGGGTCGCAACCCAGTCATTATTTAGTGAAAAAAAAGAGTCCATATGGTTGACAAGGTTATGGCTTTTTTTTTTACTTCAAGTTACTTTATAAAACAATCCAATATGTTGTTTTTTTAATCGTTGTTCCATCTAATGAAGTTAAATGTATACACTACTCTGCTGGAAAATGACAGGAAATCCCGAATACCAATGCCTTCCAAGCTTTCTGTTTGGACAATCTATGGGTGGTGCAGTAGCCTTGAAAGTGCACTTTAAACAGCCTAGTGCATGGGATGGTGCCATTCTCGTGGCACCAATGTGCAAGGTCACTCATTATTCTTCATATGTGCTTCTGGAACATTCAAATGTTTTTCCTATTAAGTCAAGGTTATTCTTGTAGATTGCAAAGGATATGGTTCCACCATGGCCGTTAGTACAGATACTGATCTGTGCTGCCAAAATGCTTCCGAAGCAGAAGTTAGTTCCTCAGAAAGATCTAGCAGTGATGGCATTCAAGGACCTGAGAAAGAGAGAGCTGGTTGGTACCATTTGTCTTTAGAATTTTTCTTCTGGTGCTTAAAAGAATGAGTTGTAGATTAAGATACTTTCAGTGGATTAAAATGTTTACTACCCCCCACTTGACATATTTTCCAATCACACCATTTGGTCTTTATGTGCTGAATCTTTGTTGTGCAGACTTCTTTCAATGTGATTGCATACAGTGGTCAGCCCCGTTTAAGGACCGCCGTAGAGCTGCTCAGGACAACACAAGAGATAGAACGTAGGCTTGAAGAAGTATGATTCTTTTGAGTCCTTTTTTGCTCTCTTATCCTTAAAAAATATACCGTATTTTACAGCAAAAGCTTTGAACTATTGCTGTAAAAAAAACGTAGAATTACGAGTTTTTACTACATCAATGCAGACAATCATGGTTCGCCGGGTCGCGATCTGGACCCGACCCGGTCGGTTTTGGGGCCAACCGACCCGGTCGCGACCCCAAGACCCCGACCCCATTTTTAATTTTTTATTATTATTTTTCGCGACCCGGGCCGACCCCGTCCCGACTCGGGTCGCGACCCCGGCCGACCCGGGTCGGTTTGGGGCCAAACCGACCTGGTCCGGACTCCCGACCCCACCTTCCTTGCAGACAACTATTGCATCACCATTTAGTATTTTATCCTCAGCAGAAGTACCACCACACTCTTTGACCAGTGCATATTCTGAGAATGATTTGCCCATGTCAGGTTTCTCTCCCTCTACTTATTCTTCATGGTGAAGCAGATATAGTTACTGATCCCTCCGTTAGCAAGGCTTTACATGATAGGGCAAGAAGTTCTGAAAAGCAGCTTCGCCTCTACAAACATGCGTATCATTCGCTTATGGAAGGGGAATCAGATGAAATGATATTTAATGTCCTTGATGACATTGTCGACTGGTTAGATCAACATACTTCACCAAAGGTAGCAAGATGAAGACTGTTCAAATAATGTTTTCACGCTGTCCCCATTGCTATTCAGCTTAACACGTTCTACAGTCATCTGTAGTCCCTGAACTTGTTTATTATTTCTCCACATTCATTTAGTAACACAAATCCAGAACATTGATGCAACATGGTATCTAATATAGCCAATGTTTTCATTCAAACTTTTTCATGCTTCTTTTTTTGGGTGTGTACATCGGGATAAATGATTACGAGATAACTGGTGCATCGGACTACATATTGAATTCCCAGTATAGATAACTGGTGCATGGAACTACATCATTGAATTCCCAGTATAAAAGTGAGTGTCACTCTGTCGTGTTGATTCTGCAATGTTTTTAGTGAAGATGGCTTTGTAAAATGAATTCAACAATACTTCAATGTGGGACTAGGTTCAGGATGAGCTTTGTTCGTGGCTGGCCGGGGAATTTTGCCATCATAGGGTTCTGTTTCCCGAACCAAATGAGAGCCAGAACCGACTGGGGATTGATGATGTCGAAGCACCTTTATTAACTTGGGATGACAGGCAGGTTTCATTGTCTCAGCAGTTTGATACCTATCAATATGAAATTCAGTCCTTTTCTCATCATTTCCTTTTTTATGTACTTCCTTTCTTTTCATTTACTCTTCTTCGAGTGGTTGGGGTTAATGGGGTGTTTTGTTGCCTGACCTGACAAATTGAGTTTTTGTTATAAAAATATGTTTTTGTAACAAAACTGGTTAACAATGGTGTTTGGCAACTATTAGAAATTTATGTTTTGAAAATATTTTCATTTTGGACAAAAAAAGTGAGGCTCTCTTTTCTTAATGTTGTGATCTCCACCTGTTTTTGGTCATACATAACTTTACTCATTTTTTTATTATTTTCATATGATTTATATCTTATGTCATTGACTAAATTAGATTTTATTTTAATAAAACTTTTTATCATTAAAATGTGTAATAATGTATCGTGCAACTAAAATATATTAAAATAAAATACCATGTTTGGATGGTAACATGGTGTTTGGATGCACAGTAATTTTTTATATTTTTTCATGATGAAAATATATTAAAATTAAATTTAACTTAGAATTTGGACCCCTGTAAAATGATTATCACGGGCTTGCTTTTCTCAAAACCGGATCTTCTTTTTATTCGGCATGTAAAACGTGAGTCAACAAGAAATATGTTCTCTTGGCATCCTCCCAAATTAGCATGTACCTTATTTTCTGGCTCAACACAGCATGTAACAAGAATATATATAATTTTAATAATACTCTAAATATATAATTATATAGTAACTATTCAAAATAGTTAAATCTTACTGAGAAATACTAAAGTATTTTTAATTTAATACATATTAACTAAGTACTTTTCTCTGTATGATAAAAGATGTCATTGTAATAAAGTGTATGTTAAATTAACAATAAACGAGTTATTTATTTACAATGTTTTGGCTAATTTTTTATTTTTAGTATAACATGTCAATTAAAATTAGGTTTGGGGATCGTAGTCAGTTAAATATAACTTATCCATGATCAATTCTTAATACAACCTTTCTTGATTAGAATACGTAAAATATCTGATTATATAATAGTGTAATATTATTTAAAAAAATAAATATTCATAAAATTAGGACATCGGAGACACAGCTTTAGTTTCAAAAAGAAATAAATATTCATAAAAAATAACACATCGGAGACAATTTTGTGTTGAAATAGTTTACAATATTTTTAAAGAAAATACTTTTGGATGTACCATATAAGTGATATCCATTTTATTTTCGCTGAAAAATTTAATCTCATGTAAGTTATATTTACTTTTTACTGTATTCCTTTTTGCTCTCAACCAAACATGCCCTTAGGGTTGGTTTGGTTACCTGTAAAATAAGCTTCATGTAATAAGTTTTCTCAAAAATAGTTTCAATCAGCCTATTTGGAATCTTGGATGCATGTAAAATAATGATCAAAGGAAAAATATATACAATGGACATCCTGGAAGGCTGGAACCGCCCATTTGCTGCAACTGCAAGCGCGCGCTCTCTCTCTCTCTCTCTCTCTCTCTCCCCCTCTCTCTCTCTCGGACAGCAATAATTAAATTAAAAAATAAATATAAATTAAATAATATTATCAATATATAACATAATTAAAAATAAAAATTTATACAAAAATCATTATTAAAGTAAATTATAATGATCAACATACTATTTATTCTTAAAAAATAACAGTTGTATAAAATATTAAAAATATTTTTTAAACTTTGTACTTAAATCTGTTAAGATTTTATAATCACAAGGTTTAAAATTTAAAACAAAATAAAATTATTTTACAAAAATTAAACATTACAAATATTTTCAAGAAAATCATTTCAAGACACCAAATGATATGAGATATTTGGATTTTATTTTTTATATAAACTAAATTCATGCAAAATTTTTCATCAATTTTTCTTTTACACAATAATAAAGACGAAATAACAAAAAACGTGGAATTATCTATTATCAACCACAAGATAAAAAAGAGGGTCTTATCTCTTCTTTTTGTCCAAGAAAATTTTCCCTAAAATCATAAGTTTTTGATGTTTGCCGAACATTATTTTTAATATTTTTTTCTAAGAAAATATATTTTTACAACAGAAACTCAAATTTTCATGCAACCAACCACCCCATCGCTCGCATCGCCGTAAGACCTGGTTATAGCATCCAGCCTAGTCTGTCACTCACTATCACGTGCAACACAATTTTAGTCCCCGCGTATGGTTGTTCAAACTTCACATGTTATCGGACACATAACAAGCAAGGAAATTAATTCACCAAGTGAAAAGATTTCACACAGGACTAAGTTCCGCGAGTAGCTCAAGGTCACTTTGGTCTTGAACCTAGCAGGTCAGATGATGGAAGTTTAATAGGATGAATGGCGGAGCTGATAAGATATTCTTCAATTGGTCACTGAGGGTCCATTTGGTTGAATAGAAAAATAAAAACAACGAAGATATTTTATAAAGAATTGACTTTTTCCTGAAAGGTGTATAAAGTCTCTTATTTGGTACATCTATGTAGTGACTTATGGAAAGTCACAAACATCTTATATATATATTATCTACATGTATATACATTAGTAACGTCGTGAGATAGTTGATTGCACCTAAATCATTTTTCTACTATATATCAATTTTCAGTTTCTATATTTATATTTTCTTTTCTTGTGACATCATACCGATGAATGCGAATTTTCAGTGAGCCATCTTTTATAATCAGGACAATTTAAAGATGTTTTAAAGGTTACATTTTTAATAACTAACACAGTTATGAAAATGCATTTAAAATATGTATATTTATTTTTAACTGAATTTAAAAAAACTGGATACTTAAATATTTTACATTGATAATGAATTTTTGCATACTTGCCCTATAATTATTCATATTTTTGTAGATGTCCTTACAATATTAAAAAAAGTGTGAGTCCATAAAATTTGGTGCTGAAAAATGAGTCACACTACTTAAGTAAATTTTATAAAAATTATTTTCTTCAATTAACTCAGGCGTAGAATAATGTGATGCTTGGATATATTTTTTATCAATTTTCAAATTCAATATTTATGTCTTAATAATATTTATTCAATAAAGCATAATTTTTATTTTAATTAAAATATTTTAAATAAACTATTATTTTCTTTGATGAAAAGAAAGAGTTGTTTTGCTCTTAGATACTCACTCAAGGTCCACTCTTTTCGGGTTTGATCTTGAGAGCATCTGTTGCAATGCTTGCAGCAAGTGCCATGATCACTGCACTAACATACAAAAAAAATCATGATTGCTTTTCCATTTACATGAAAATAAATAAAATTTCAATTAAATTTTATGAAAAATCTAATCATTGTGCATAAACAAATGCACCTTCGATGCATAAGTGTTTCTTAGAGTGATCAATTTTGGTATTGGAGATCAAATTTTGAATGATTATCGATCTAAAATTGGTTTGGATACACCATAAATTTAAATTTTTTTAAGGTTTTGTCTACATTGATCTTATTCCTTTTGTCACAGTTAACACCATATAGGACATCTCGGTAGTCGTGAAGGTATTACCAAGGTCAAAACCTTGTGGTACTCTAACTAATGGGGTCTTGACTGCCCAACAATTATTTATACACTTTCATGATAAAATTTCATATTAAATTAAATTTAAGTTGGATTAAGACAAAATTATCATATTTGGTGAGATATCACTGCAAGGAAAAGACTTAATGGTGACGACTTCAGGCAGTCACCAACAAGCCAATAACCATAGTTGCTTATTTTTGTGACGGCTTCAAAGCCATCACAAATAAATCTATCACCAATGGTATTAGTTGATGGATCGTGGTTTGGGTATATTTTCATCCACATTTCACAAAACAAACAATTATTTACTTTTATTCATCCACAATTCCATTCACAATCAATCAACTCATTTATTCACCAACCACAACTCATTCATACCTAAATCTTAACTTGTTCATCTACAAACCACAATCCATCAACTCATTCATCCACAAACCACAAACCACAAACCACACATTTATATATAATACACAAATCAAAACTACACACACAATGTGGATAAAGTACATCGCATAGAAATAGAATAAAAATAAAAGTCATATCCAAGTAACAAAGATACATATGAAATGTGTCCCACTAATCATCTCAAAGGATGTCTCATCTCATTATCCTCGTCCTTGGCCTCGTTGTTGTCCTCTCTCTATCTCGAAGGTGGCTCAAACTCGATAGATCAACTAGTTGGGATAGTTTTTAATCAATTTTAACTCAAATTTGTTGTGTTATCTATTTGATTGTATCTATAAAGCTTTTTTGTTGGTTGAACATCTGTTGTTGGATAGAATCGATCACTATGCTTTGCTTGTCAATTAGGTTATTTTATTTCTCTATCTCAATGAATTGTTTCTTCATTTTCTCCAAGAACTCCTAAACTATCAGATTCATGAAGGTATTGACATCTCCACTATTACATCATACCAGGTGTTCGGTATTACATGTACAATTGGCGACCGAAACCATCGCCAATGACATTACACGTACAATTTGCGATGACTTTGAAGCCATCGCAAACTTTTTTTGGATTTTAGAGACTTGCACCCACCTTTTCCTCCCCCTTCTTCTACTGCTTTTTCTCATGCTCGCGAAACCCTCCCCCACCCCCATGTTTATACAATTTTATAATGTATAAATGCTTAAGTTTTTAAAAATAAATATAATATTTTTATAACTTTTCCTTTTTGAGAATGGTTGATACCTTGGTATATACTTTGATATTTAACTTTATTATGACTTTTAAAACTATATTATAAATTAAGTTAACTAATATTACTTAAATATATTTATTATTTTAGTATTTATAAAAATATGAAATAACTTTAAGGGGTTACATTTGCTAAGCAATGTTGGATCAAAAAAGATTATTATCAAAATTATCATTAAATTTTAAGCCAATAAATTTTAAATTGTGCTAAAACAACCATGTCTGACATCACACGGTAACAAAACTCTATTTCATCTTCAATATTTACTTCACAATTCTTTCAATTAAAGTTGTCTTTTACATCAAAATGAAGACATTCAACCAAGAATATGGCATATAAAATTTAGTATAGTAATTTGATGTGTAAAATAAAAAATAAGTAAATATTAGGTTGACTTTGTAAAAGGATGATTTATCTAAAAGGTTCATCTTAGGACAACATTACAGGAAAACACTTTATTAGAGAATGGCAATGCTTGGTAAAGCCGCCCATAATCATAGGTATTAGTGATGGCCTATGGGAAGCCGTCACCATTGTATGTGTACTTACGATGGTTGAACGATAGACATCTCAACTGTAGAATTATTGACAATGACTTCTATCCAACCATCACCATAAGAGTTAATGGTAGCGACTTAAGCCATCGTGAAAATAGAAAAAACTCAGAAGTCTACTTTGAAAGAACATTAGTAATAGCTTCTAAAATTCATCATGAATGACTTTTACTAGAAACAACTTAAAGCCATTGCTAGTGACCAGATGCCGACTATTCATTGGTCAGATGCCAGTGGTTATCGAAGCCATCATCAATGACATTAAACGTACGAATGGCGATGACTTTGAAGTCGTCACGAATTTATTTTGGATTTTAAAGACCTACACCCCTCTTTTCCTCCCCCTTCTTCTTCTTCTTCTTCTTCTTCTTCTTCTTCTTCTTCTTCTTCTTCTTCTTCTCTCTCTCACGCTTATAAAACCCTCCCCCTCCCCCTCCCCTTCCCCCTACCTGTATTGGACGTGTCATTGCCATCACCAGTGTTGGTTGCCATCTCCATCGGCAGTCTTTACTGTGCTTGCGTGCCTAGGATGCTTACTAGTGAATGGCCAGTTAGGCTAATCCAAACCAGTTACCGGTTTGGATTGGCCCAAACATCCATATGTAGACACGCCAAATTGGCTTGATTTAGAGTCCTAGACTCCTATTCCATTGGAGATATCCTTTATTTGACCATTATCTGATCTAGATTACCTCGTGGAGATGAGCTAAGGATGTTGGTGGAGCTCCTCGTGAGTTGGGAATGGACTGATGATTTCTGAAATAATGTTGTAACCTTCAAGCGAGAGCCGCGCGTGAATCGTGAAAACACGAAGCCTGCTCAATGACCAACCTTGAAAGGTTCATAATTGAAGGTCTTGGAAGTCCCGCGTGTGTTCCATAACGTTCAGGGTTTTCGACAAGTCATTTCGGCAGTCATTGGTCTATAATGGCTTTTCGTTATGGCTTTTCGATCTGTACTGACACGGCTATCTTGGACCATGTGTTAGGCCTTTCAGATCATCACCGGGTCTTTTTGGGTCATCCTAGTCGATCCTAGCTGTATATTTCATCAACCGGGGCCATACAACCGTTTCGGTCAATTTTAGGGTTTCTTGACTTTTTCGAGCTTCGATTCACGTTTACTGGGTTAATCTTGGATTTTTTTATGATTTCAGGTTTTTTGACCATACTGGACTTGTTCAGTCATCATTTTAAGTCATCTCGAGTTGACTCAAGATTTCTCGACCGGAATCGTGCCCTTTCGGATCTTCGCCATGGTTTTCGACTTTTCGTGAGAGGGTAAACCTGTAGAAAGCCCCGTACGAACATCTCAGAAATCATTCTAGCTGGTTTACTGATTTGAGGAGCTGTGGTTTAATGCCCTCTTTCCAATGCAACAAATGGGAGCCAAATCAGACGTCCCGTTTACAAGTTACGGCCCGCAGAACGTGCGCGTAGGAGAGAGAGTGTACCGCGCCCCTGCCCCCTTGAAAAGGGTCACCGCGCCCCCACACTGGGGGCACTCCCTGCGCACCCTTGCTCCCTTTGAAAGGCGGGGGCGCGGTCTATTTTCAAAAACCATAAATTACCCTGATTAGCACCTTATAAACCAATTTTTAGAAAGTTTCCTCTGCTAATTATCATTTATTTTGACTGCGCCCCGGGTCGGGGTGCATTCATCTTGTCAAGTTCGATTTTTAGCAATTTATGGAAGGTTTCAGAGATTTTTAGCAATGAAACACGTAACGCACCCCCGCCCCCTTGAAACAGGAGGGCACGCCCTACGCGTCCTCAGGTGGAGGGCACGGTCTCACCTCCTTTGAAACACGGGGGCGCGGTCGGCCAGTTTCCCCTATTTGCACCGGTTCTCCATCTCTATAAATTGAGGGCTATTTCCAATGAACCAAGGTTAACCACCCATGCCAAGATCATCCTGAGGTTGTCCAAGCTCCCTCCCGAGGCCATCTCGACATCCAAAGCCAATCCGATGTCGAGAGATCGATCCCGAAGCGAAGAAGAATGCCCGATCCATGCGCTCTACATCACAGAACTTCATCGGCCTTTACAAAAAATTTGGAGTTTTCTCTGTCAAAGTGGTCAAAAGAAGAATCGTTTCTATCCTCGTCCTTTTTCATTTGCAACTGGCGGCACTCAATTCCGACTTTTCTTCTGTCCGTGGTGATTGCTGCACCGAGGGCGTGCATCCAGGTTCTGTTCTTCCATATCTCTTCCTCTCTGAGTTTTCCATCCATAGAAATAAACGGCACTCAATTCCAACATCGGGGTCGTTCGTAGAATTTTCTGTACCAAAGTTGTGCCAGAAGGGTGCAAGGCTACCCAAACCGACCTTCTTCAACCAACTCGTCTTCAACTCAAGCCAATTCACTTCATAAGTTCTTATTAACTCATTTCATTCAATCTATTTATTTGTTAGAACATCTTTTAGTTTAGTTTGCATCATTTTTACATAACCAAAAACACAAAAAAGGGGTTGATGCTCACCCCAAAGCCAGTGAGTTCGGTTTCAATTGCTTATTTCTCATCTTTTGTATCAGTTTCGACACTTTTATCAAGTCTAATCAAACTCTTCACTTGATTCATTGTTTTAAGTTGTACAAATCGGTTAGGCTAGCTTCGGTTGGATACTCCCTCATCGGCCGGCCGACGAGGAAGAAGGTTTAGCCCGCATATCATCTCCCGCGCTAAGGTACATGTAGACACGCCAAATCGGCTTGATTTGGAGCCCAAGACTCCTATTCCATAGGCGATATCTTTTATTTGACCGTTATCTGATTCAGATTACCTCGTGGAGATGAGCTAAAGACGTTGGCAGAGCCCCTTGTAAGTTGGGAATGGACCGATGATTTCCAGAATAATGCCGTAACCTTCAGGCGAGAGCTGCTCGTGAACCATGAAAACATGAAGCCTGCTCGATGACTGACCTTGAATAGTCCTTAATTGAAGGTCTCGGGAGTCCCGCATGTGTTCTGTAATATTTAGGGTTTCCGAGAAGTCATTTCGGTAGTCGTCGGTCAATGACGGCTTTCGTTATGGCTTTTTCGACCTGTACAGACATGGCTATCCTGGACCACATGTCAGGACTTTTCGGTTATCACCGGGTCTTTTTGAGTCATCCGGGTCAATCCTAGCCGTATATTTCATTAACCGGGCACATACGGCCATTTCGGTCGATTTTAGGGTTTCATGGCTTTTCCGAGTTTCGGTTCATGTTTACCGGGTTAATCTTGGATTTTTCGATGATTTCGGGTTTCCCGTTCATACCGGACTAGTTCAATCATCATTTTAAGTCATCCTGAGTTCACCCAAAATTCCTCGACTGGAACCGTGCCCTTCCGAATCTCCGCCGCGGTTTTCGGCTTTTCGTAAAATGGTAAACCGGTAGTCAACGCCCGGTGCGAATGTCTCGGGAGTAATGCCAGTTGGTTTACCAACACAACAAATGGAAGCCGAATCGGACATCCCGTTTGCAAGTTACGGCTCGCGGAACACGTGCGCAGGAGAGAGAGTCTACCGCGCCCCCGCTCCCCTTGAAAGGGGAGGGCGCGCCCTGCGCGCCCTCAAACTGGGGGCATGCCCTGCGCGCCCCCGCTTCCTTTGAAACGCGGGGGCGCGGTACATTTTCGGAAATTAGAAATAAACCCGATTAGCACCTTCTAAACTGGTTTTTGGGAAGGTTTCCGGCGCTGATTTTCGCTTATTTTTACCGTGCCCCCGGTTTGGGGGAGCGTTACGTATGTCAAGTCGGATTTTTAGCAATTTTTGGAAGATTCCGGTGAATTTTAGCAATAAGACGCGTAACGCGCCCCCAGTTTCTTTGAAACTGGGGGGCGCACAGACCGCGCCCCGAAGGTGAGGGCGCGCCTTGTGCGCCCTCACCTCCTTTGAAAGGTGGGGGCGCGGTCGGTCCAGTTTCCATTTTTTGCACCGGTTTCTCTCCTCTATAAATTGAGGGCCATTCTCAACGACCCAAGGTGAATCCCCAATGCCTAGCTCATCCTGAGGTCATCCAAGCTCTCTCCTAAAGCCGTCCCGACGTCCAAAGCCGATCCGACGTCGAGAGATCGATCCCGAGGCGAAGGAGAAGCCCGATCCGTGCATTTTGCATCAACCAACTTCATCAACTTATTAAGAAAATCCGGGACTTATTCTGCAAAAGTCTTCAACAGAGGAGTTGTTCCTCTCTTCGTCCTCTTTCATCTGCAACTATTGGTACTCGATTCTGACTTGCTGTTTGTCCGTGGCGATTGCTACACTGAGGGCGCACATGTAGGTTCTATTTTCCACATCCGCCCAGTTTCATAATTTTTACAGGTTTCTACAGGAAGATTCCGGAGAAGTCATCAACATAGAAACTCTTCCTCTACGAGTGTTCTGTCTTCTTCAGAAAACGGCACTCAATTATGACATCAGGACTGCCTGTGGCGAGCTCTACACCGAAGTTGCGCCAGACAGTGCAATGCGCCCCCGAACCATGGGCGCGCAGACCGGGCCCTCACACCTAGGGCGCGCCCACCGCGCCCTCAAACCCAGGGCACGTTCAGTCCAGTGCGTTGTCCGGCCATATTGGTGATATCTTCTCCGTTTTAACTCCCATATGAGGCGTTCAAGTTTCTATGTCTTCGTCATTCATCCAGGATCATTTTAGCATCATTTTATTTAGTTTTTGCATAATTTTATATCACAAAAAAACACAAAAAAGTGGTTAAGGCTCACCCCAAAGCCGGTGAGTCCGATTCCAATTGCCTTTTCTCATCTTCTTTCTACGGTTACTACACTTCTCATAAGTCTAATCAAACTTTTCACTTGTTTTATTGTTCTAGTTGCACAGGTTGATCAAGTTAGCACTGGTTGGAATCTTCTTCATCGGCCGGCTGAAGAAGAAGAAAGTTGAACTCACATCCCAATCTCCCACGCTAAGGTACACACGGTCAAATCAACTCAATCTTGTTTTTATTCTATAAAGTGGAGCCCGCGGCTCCTGGCGACCACCTTTTTATTCATGTTCTAATTTCATCTCCTCCTCACTCTCCTCCCACATGACTCGAACCATCTCTGGTGCTCGAGTGACGCCGTGAGATGAAAGTTCGGGGATCAATATGAGTGTGGGACCGAGGTGAGGACCTTTTACTGCTTTCTGAGTGTTTTTCGATTCACTCCCCTTCCCCCATTCAATCTTTCACCTTCTCTTGAGGTGCTGATCTGGAACCCGTTTTTGGAGTTGACAGCTTTTTGGCAACCATGGTGGGACAACCAATGTCTTCAACCATGCTAGCTTGATTGATCCGTGCAACTAGTTGTTTTCCGATTTGGTTCCCGTGCGAACTGGCTTGTCCTTTACCTTTTCCATGTCAATTTACCTTTAAACTTGCTGTTTACTCTTCCTTTATGGGGTGTTTGGTTGCACGATAATGGAGGTTTTTATTTTATTTTTTAAAATTATAAGAAAACTTGTTAAAAGAGGTGTCCGGCAACCTTGACAAATTTATATTTTGAAAGTGATTTTCTTCTTAAACAAAAAAAGAGGGTCTCACCTCTTTCATTTTTCATGTGGTCCCTCACTTTGTTTGGTCATGAGTGGTAGTTACCCTTTTTTATTATCACATCCCTCCAAACATGACAATTTTATGTCATGAGTTAGTTCACTTTTTAGTTTAATATAATTTTTAATCATGAAAGTGTACAAAAAATTATCATGCAACCAAACACCCCATTAAGATTGTCCCCCATGTGGACTTAACTTACTTGTCTTTAATTTCAACCCGGTTCCCGCGTGAACCACTATTTTCTTCTTATAAACCGGTTCCCGCGTGAACCACCTTTCTTTTCCAACTTGGTTCCCACATGAACCAACTTATTTTCAAACCGGTCCCCGCATGGACCACCCCTTTACAGCACCTTCAGATTGGCCCCACGTGGCCCTCTTTTAATTTTGTCACCTTTTACACCGTTTCTCGCGTAAACCGCCCATTTCTTCATTAAAACTGGTTCTCGGGTGAACCAACCCCTTTTCTAAACCAGATCCTGCGTGAACCAACCCACTTTCAGATCGGTCCCCGCGTGGACCACCCTTTTGCTCCACTTTAAATTGGCCCCAAGTAGCCCTTCTTCATTTTTCCAATCAAACAAACCAGCTCCTGCGTGAACCACCCATTTTCCTTCAAAAACTGGTTCCCGCGTGAACCACCTACGTTTCCAAAACTCGGCTCCCGCGTGAGACACTTTATTTTAAAATCGGTCCCCGCGTGGACCATCCTTTTACCTTTACTTCATATTTGTCCCCACTTGGACACTCCATCACAAGCCGGTTCCCGCGCGAACCACCATTAGTTGCTAGTTGCTAGTTATTTGTTTTACTTTATCATTGCTTGTCTTGCTTGCATTCACTTGTTTGATTTATTAAGCTTTCATTCATGTTTGCATATTGATTGCTTCTTCTCCTCCTACCCTCCATTTTTCATTTTTGCATTAGCTTTTGCATCGGTACCGGACTTGCTCCGATTCATAGGGCATTCGAGGTGGGGGCTCTCTCTCCCAACACACCCTCACCCTCCAAACACCTTCTTGGTGGATTCTTACCTTTCTTCTAAGATATTCATTCCTAGTTGATTTGGTGGTTTCCATCAAGACCTCCGTAAGCCCCCATCCGTGGAGTATTCTGTAGACACGCAATTTTGGCCTAGTTGGAGAGCTCAAATTCTTGTTTTCATGAAGAATATTTGAGTAACCTTTCAAGGGAACCGAGTTTTCCGGAAAAATTATGGTCTTTGGCGCATTTCGAAGAGGGCAAAACCATGTGTATAAGGGCTCCTGGCGCCCTACTTATAGGGCACCAGGCGCCCTATAAATAGGGCACCAGGCGCCCTGTTTATAGGGCACCAGGCGCCCTATAAACAGGGCACCTGGCGCCCTGTATACAGGGCACCAGGCGCCCTGTATACAGGGCACCAGGCGCCCTATAGATCCAAATTAAATTGATTTGACAGTTGATTTGACCCCCGCGGTGACTTGTCTTGTCGATTTGACATATCTCATGATCTTTGGCGCCCCGTATATAGGGCGCTATGCCACATGGCACTGCTTTTCGGAAATGGCCAAAGTGCCCTCTTTTGGGCTATAAATAGACCCCCATTTGGAGCTTGGAGGAGGTTCCAACTCCGTGCCACCCTATAGCTCATCCAACACCACGTTTCTAAGCCATTATCATCCCCCACAAGCCTTCAAATCGATCCATAACCATCCACCAAAAACCCTAAAAACCTTTTGTTTCTGTCACCCAGAAACATGATTTTTCTCCAACTTTGAGAGCCTCTATCCGTCTCTCCTCTTACATCCAGCATCCAAACCCTCTTCCATGGGCTTCATTTGAGTATTGTCTACAAGGAGGAGCCCCTACTTCGTCCCGGGGGCCCCCCCGCACTCCGGAGCCGCGCCGCGAAGAGGAGAAGAAAATCTGTTCGGGCCGGACTTAGTGCCCCGTATACGGGCGCTTTGACTTGGTCAACGCGCCCCATAAAGGGGGCACCTTCTCCCCGGCGCCCTATATACGGGGCACCAGGAAGGACAGAAGCTTGTTTTGTTATTTTTGAATCCCGATCGCCCGTTTAATCGAGTTTTTGTCCTCCTTTTTCATCTTAGCACTGTTCATCAAGTTATTTAGCATGTCTTAGATCATTTTGCATCACATATATATATTCAAAACCTTCCAAATAGGGGTTGGGATTTAGTCCCAATCCGGTCAGTTCCTTCCCTCTTTCATGTTTACATTTGAATTTGAGCATGATTCTACACTATCACGAGAACTAATGATCTTTTCACTTGTTTCTATGTTTTCATATGGACATTTTTAGGTAAATCCGATTGGAGTGGAGCTTCAACCGGATCGAAGACGAAGGACTCACTAAGCTCTCTTCTTTCGGCCGGCCGAGAGAGGAGAAGTCGGAACCCAACAATCTCCCCGCTTCCAAAGGTACGACGGTCACTTTCATCTTTCTATTTCATTTCCTTTCATTCTACTATATTTTGGAGCCATTGGCTCCTGGCGACCACACCCACTAACATCCCATCCACCAAGTCACCAAAGCAAGCGTAAGGGGGTTCCGGAGGGGGGAGATCCGCGGATGTCCCGTTCCGGGTGCTTACACCTTTTGGCGACCACGGTGGGACCGACTTTGCTTTAGTGAGTTCTTCTCTTCTTTCCTAAGAATGTCCGCTTGAAAACATGCTTATTTTCACTTTAGTTCTCATTTAAGCCATTTCTATTTCTTTGCATTTCTATTTGCTTGCTTACATGCTTGTTCATTTCCTTGAAGCATTATCTTGTTCCTTCCGATTTACTTGCCTTCCGTTGGTCCTTTTTAAAAAAAAAAAACATACAATCTGATTTCTAGCTTGGTTTATCAACTTATTTCACCTTAGCATTTTAGATATCATCTTGTTTCATCTCTTGTTAAGTATACTTGTCTATTTCCTTCTTGGCCTAGTTTTCCTTTAGCAAATCTTGCAAAGCATACTTAGTTAAATTAATGCTTTCTTCCATCTTAGTTTAATTCCATATCATTGTCTTGTTTACTTGCTTCCTACAACATCTCATTAATCATTGAATGCTTTTATTTTCTTCTTGGTTGCTTCTTATTCCTTGAAATTTCACTTGCATTTAGTTTGCATCGGAGCTTCGGGTCCGCCCGTCTCCTTAGGACATCCGAGAAGGGAGGCTCTCTCCTCCCAAAGCCCCACACATCCAAACACCCCTCTTGGTGGTTGCCAACTCCTCCTCCGGGGATTCCCTCTCGGAAGGACCGGGTAGCTTCCATCAAGGCCTCCATAAGTCCCCAGACGTGAAGGATTCCCTCTTCACTGATCGGGCTGGTTGTACCACTTTATCCCAAAACCCGGAATACCTATTACCCATCGTTGTGAAAAGAGTGACAACCTTAGATTGCTCGGTGTTGTGAGAGCATAGGGTCCTACCCATTTATTTGAGTGGACAATATTTCTCTTAACAAGCCATTAATTTGAGGTTGAAACAAAAAAATTGCATTAATCATTCCAAGTCTTTGCTAGTACTTGTTTGCAAACAAAAACTGAAAATTAAACAAAAATCCCAAAATCACCTAAAAAGAACCAAAACAAAAATTTGCTTGAGGTTAATTTGCTTGACAACTTGCTTGTCTGACAAAAGAAAATCAAAACAAAAAGGGGTAAAAAATCAAAACTAAAAAAATCCTTAAGCTTTTATTTGTCAACCTTCTTTTTCTATTGTGTTTATGAATTTAAGGTCAGGTCGAGTTATCGGAATGGCGGATCAAGGATACGAGCAACTACAGTTGGAGTATGATCAATCTTATTTCTATCCTAATGCCGTGTGTGCCGTCAATGAACCCGAAGTTCTCCCCGAACCTAGTCAAAATTCTCCTCGACCCAATCTAAATTCACTTTGGGAGGCATTTTCTCATGCGACCCTACCCAACTTCGTGCTATCAAAGCCATCCTTAAGGGAAAGTCGCCCGCCGACCACATTCCTCCCGAAGAAGGTCTTCACATCTCTACCCCTCGGTCAGGGGCACATCAACCCAATGTGCCCACTCATGGCCATTCTCATACCGGGCTTATGGCCCCAATTTCTCCTCATCTGGTGGCTAATCTAGATCATCCCAATCCAAATGTTGTTGTTCCTTCTAGACCACCAGTTTATTCCTCTAATCATCTCAACCCTACTCACCCTTTGGTGTATCCCCCAATGTACCCTTCTTATCCAGCCACTTCGGCCCATCAAATCCCAATTCCGGTGCGCCAAGCACCCACTTCTCCTCCTCCTCCTAGGGAACCTTCTGTCGATCAGGCCATGATTAACAAGATCAATCGCATGGATGAGCAGTATAGAGAGCTCAGACGTTTAATCGACCCCAAGGCAGTCCCCGAAATTTCTCTTCCTTCCCTCCCTACTTTTCATCTACCTCCCTTCTGAGATGCCGGTATACCGTCGCTACAACGGAACCGGTAATCCCTTCATTCATGTCAAGGACTTTCTTTATGAGTCGGTAATGTGGCAAAATGATCCGAGGGCCCTTGCTTTTCTTTTTAGAAGATCATTAGAGGGCTCAGCTCTAGAGTGGTTCTACTCGCTTGACTCTTTGGATGCGAGTAACTTTGAAACTCGTCAAAGCTAAATTTTTGCAGAGATATCAAGATAGGGTCGGACCAACATATTCCATCACCGACCTCATGGCTGAAAAAATGAGAAATGATGAAGATTTTATCGTGTATGCCGATAGGTGGAGAGCAATGGCGGAAAGATTAACAAATGCACTGTCCGAATCGGAACAAGTTAAGATGATCATCACCAACGCCACTCCGGCCTTAAAGAGTATGCTGGCTTTGCATCACCCCACCTCCATGAGTGAACTTTATGAGAGGGCACGGTACATTGAGACACGGCCAGGGACTCACCTATCATGAACTTGTTTGATCCTAGACCCCGAGCCGTCAAGAAAACCACTTTTACCACAACCGGCCCAGTGACTGAGGGCGTAGTGACAAATGAAAACCTTAACATTGTAGGGAACCCACCTATAAATTATCAACACCAGTTCAGAAACCCTCAACAAAATCAACCATTTAGAAACCCTCGTCAACCTCAACCTCAACGGCGGCATGCACCACCTCGGCGAAGAACAACGACGACCCCGGCACTGGGATTATCCAAAACCCTCTACCTCTACATGCACCCGCACAGGAATCAACATGTTAATCCCATCTTGATCTCTTCCGAGGAGTATCATCATCGGGGCCGAAATTGGCAAGTTGAGGGAGCCACCTCCGCCATGCATGTCAACCGAACCGTCCATTCTATACCCCAAGCTACATCGTCAACCCCATTACTCTCAACCGGCCACCCATCATCCGAGCACCATCACGACCCATCATAACACCACCAACCACACAACTCCAATCGGGACGGACCCTAATCCGCCCGGTTAATCCACCACAAATATCACCACCACTAGGACCCATCATCATCCCGCCCCGAGCAACTGTACCTTCACAACCTACCTACCCAACTATGCCTCAAACCACCATCATTACGCCCGTCCCAAGAGCTCCCATCATTCGACCTAACCCGCCACCCACCACTACCAACCCAGCCATAGCTCCTCAACTTGCAACAGTACTCAGAAGTGGGCGCATGTTCCAAAGGGTATTTCCCCAGGCCGGCCAATCAGGGTTGGCACCAGGAGCAGAAGAAGAACACATTGAAGAGCCGTTGCCTGGGACATCCTATGACTTGTTGAAACATCTTGATAAAACCCCGGCACGGATCTCTATCTTAGAGTTAATCAAAAGGTCCAAAGTCCATCAAGAGGTTCTCCAACAGTACTTACAGCGAGTAATGGTAAACGAGAGCCTCCCCCCAGAAAAAATATCATCAGTTCTGGTCCCGAGAAGTGAATACCCGGCCCTCACATTCACAAAGGAAGAGTTGGCCGACACAGAAATAAGGAAATGTGCCTTGTGCATCACGGCCACATCAACGGAGTAGGCATTAAGTCATGTTTGGTCGATACCGGAGCATCCATTAACGTTCTGCCACCAGAAACATTACATCTTTGTGGAATCTCCGAAGAGGACATCCGGCCATCTCAAATAACAGTGACTGCATATGACAATTCAAAAAAGCCTGCCGATGGCATGATTACATTAAATGTGAAACTTGGACCTCGAACGATCCGTTAACTTCCACATACTTGAGTTGGACCCAACCTACCAAGCTATTCTGGGACGGCCCTCTTGGGAAGCCCTAGAGGCATCCGCCTCCACCAATCACCAGTGCCTTAAATTCCCTTACAAGGGACAGGTGATTAAGGTGACTAGCATGCCCTTAAACCATCCATCTTCTCCACCACCACCCATTGGGTTGCCAAACGAGCCAATTTTTACAATCTTGGATCTTCCAGAAATGAGTAGGCAACCCAGGCAAGTGTGGAGAAGAAAAAGAAAGGAAAATGAAGCCATTGGATGGCACATATTGAAGATTTTGGGATACCAGGAGGGCCGAGGACTAGGCAAAGAACTGCAAGGCATAGCTGAGCCAATCAATCCAGTGAGGTTACAACCAAAGAGCGGGGTTGGATATGATGGAACGACAGCCAATGGTCAAAATCTCAAAAGCAAATACTTTTCAGGATGCTTACAAAAGTTTTTCATCAAGAAAGAGACCATTCAACTGGCTGAGAACAAGGAAGAACAAGAGCTAGAGCAAGACAAAAGAAGAAGAACTGACGACCCTGAAGATGATGTGTATCCTGAAATATCTCTTTTGTTTTCCACCGATGAAGAAGGGTCAAGCAATGAACCACTCCAGGCTGAACCACCTGTCGACCCACCCAAGGGTCATACTGCCAAACCGACTCGAGGAAAAGTCCAACCAACTCCGCAAGGGCCTTCCTTCATTATCTCCTCTTTTGGGGCCAATGCCCCAACTCACTATGACGCTCTCCCCGGGCTTCTTGGCCCTACCCCTATTTCTAGGTCCTCAGGCCCAACTTATGGGTCCACGAACCCACTTGTTGCTTTTGGGCCACCGAGCCCCTCTACTAAATCTGGGCCTTTGTGCCCGTCTTCTCCAACTTTTTGGCCATCGAGCCCCTCTACTAAATCTTGGCCTTTGTGCCCATTTTCTCCAACTCTTGGGCCACCGAGCCCCTCTACTAAATCTGGGCCTTTGTGCCCATCTCCTCCAACTCTTGGGCCACCGAGCCCCTCTACTAAATCTGGGCCTTTGTGCCCATTTTCTCCAATTCTTGGGCCCTCAAGCCTGTCTCTTAAACCCAGGCCTTCGAGCCCACATCCTCCTCTTATTGGGTCCGTAAACCCACCTTCTTCCATGATCATCCGGCCTGCGGCCCATCACCTCTTTCGTCAACATTGGGCCCGAAAGCCCCCTCTATCAAACATTGCTCGATGTCTTCCCCTCTTTATCAATATCTCCGCCTACTTTGGCTCCCGTAGTTGATCTCAACCCAAATCGGGCACCCGACGCCCATTCTGTCTTTATGTTTAGCACTCCCCAAAAAACAATGCCCTCCTCGAAACTGAAATTTCGATCGAGGAAACATCTCAACTTGCCTAGGAAGGGCATTCGACCCAAGAAGCCACCAGATCCTTGATTGACCTTCTCTCCAATAAATTCTACTCCCTCTACCTCCTCTTCCTCCTCTTATTTACCTTCTTCTTCTTTAGAAATAGAACAAAAAGTCAGAGGTAGAAGAGTTCCAGGAAGATACTTGCATCAGTTAGCTCAGAAAAGCTTAGAATGTGCCAAGCTACCGGAGTATCCAGAAAATGTGATTTAGCTGGATGAAATTCGATATAAAGAGAAGGATAACATTGATCAATACTCTGGAAGAAGACTGCTCGATCTTTGTCCGGCACTGTCATCAATGTCAATTTCACACTGACAAGATTCACTCTCCCGCATCTTCCCTTCACCCGGTTCATGCCCCATGGCCTCTCGCTATGCGGGCTTTTGATGTTATCGAGCCCCTCGGTGACCCAAACTCCACAAACAAAACCAAATCCTTCATCCTAACTGCAATGGAGTACTTCACCAAGTGGGCAGAAGCGGAAGCATATGTGGAGATCAAGGCATCAACAGTCTGCACCTTCATCAAGCGCAACATCATTGCCAGGTTCGGGATCCCAGGCGACATCATCACCGACAATGGACCACAATTCATCTCTCAGGAGCTGCGTGACCTTTGCAACAGGTATTGCATCAGATTGCATCATTCATCTCCGTATTATCCTCAAGGCAACGGTCAGGCAGAAGCCACCAATAAAACCCTGATAAAGATCATTAAGAAGACTTATAAGTCTAGCAAGTTCGCAGACTGGCCAGATAAGTTAGTTGATGCTCTATGGGCCTACCGCACTTCTATTCGACCCCAACGGGTCAGACCCCCTATGCCTTGGCATTTGGGATGGAGGCGGTAGTTCCATACGAAGTAATCATTCCTTCCCTCCGAGTCCAGATCGATCGAGATATCCCGATGGATGAAAGCCGAGATTCTCTTCTCGCGCAACTCGAACTCTTGGACGAAAGGAGGCTGGCCGCTGCCGAACATGCTAGATCTTATCAGAATAGACTTAAAAGATTTTATCAGAAGAGGGTGGTGGAGAGAAAATTTGAAATCGGTGAGGTTGTGCTTAAAAGAATACTCGTTAAGCCAGGCGGCCCCTGCTCCAAACTTCAACCTAATTGGGAGGGTCCTTATGTTATTTCGGTCATTTATCCCGGTAATTCATATAAGCTGACTAATGCAGAAGGAGAAGAGCTAGCTCATCCCTGGAATGGTGTATACCTCAAAAAATATTTCCCTTAAAACAAAAATCACAAAAAAATCTATAAAATCAAAGGTGTGAAGTATAATGATAACATCCAACGCTTGCTTGCTCGGTACACCAACTTGTCACTTAGGGGAATAAGGATAAGGCATCATACTGCACACACTACACGCCAAGTCTTGAGATCCGATGATCGGGAGTCAAAGAGAAAGCTAGGTAACGCTTGGCAAAAGAAGGTCAACCCAATTCCATTTTCTTCTCGTTTCGGTCCAGAATAGATGAAAGGGGGTTAGAATGAGGAGTATCGAAAATACCCATTGCCCTAGTTGGAAAATGCCTCTGAAGGACTGACTTCTTGTTAAAAGAAAAGGTGCCAAAAGATGGGCAATGACCCCTCAGGTCAGCAAAAGAATAGACCTGTCTGAATGTGTACCAACGAAAGTCCAAAAGAAAAGGCTCCAAAAGATGGGCAATGACCCCTCAGGTCAAAATCAAGCAAAAAAAGAAGAAAGACCTGTCTGAATGTGGGCCATCAAAGAAAATGGGCTAGAAGGAAGGACCCGAAGAGGTCAAAACCCAAACGGGCAATGTGGGTATTAGTAGAGAAACAAGTTCGACACCCCTGAATCTTAGTAAGGACTTACCATCAGTCCTCTTCCCTCCTTAACCTTGCGGGTAAGGTTGACCGACTAGACCCAAGAAGAACCATAGCCTATCAATGGCGGAAGGTCAGGAGATCTCAGGCTAGGCACTTCCTTACACGTGATGCCTATCCTTAACCCTTAGGTAACAATGAGAGGCACCTACGGCAAGCAAGGCAAAGGATGAGATGGTTGTGTCCTTCACACCGAACACAAAAAAAAATCAAATACTTCAAAAACACCAAACAAAATCTATAAGGTCAAAAATCTTAAAAATAGAATATCCAAAACACCAAAAAAATCATAAAATACCAAAATACCAAAAACATTATAAAACCATCAAAACCCAAACAAATCAGAAATCCCAAAACACCTAAAAAATTTGCTTCTTAAATTGGCTAGCTGCCTTTGCATTCATGTTTAAATTCAGTCTTGCATACTTTCTTTTGTGCAAACTTATGTTTTTCTGTTATCTTTACCTTGATAAGGCCAATGTCCCTTGACAAAAGGTCAAGGCAACTTTGCCCTCTCCTCGCAAGGGACTAAGCCAAAATAAAGTTCTAACCTCTTTTCTCAAGTGGATGCAGGAACGGGGAGAAGGCATGCCAACTTCATATTCCCAGACATTTGGAGGAAACAAAAACACAAAAAAAATCAAAAATTGAAAAACAAAAGTGGACTACCCCGACCCCTATCAGGACTTGCATTTAGTATTGCATCTATCAAAATAAATAATATTTGAGATGTTGAAGACCTCAAGTCTAGAGGGGGCTAAGCCTGAGAACCCCTTCAACAAAATCGGTGAGGGCTCGGTCATTCCCTAGGCTTGCGGATAGGCCAAAGTTGAATATGCGGGGACGACAGCTTTCTTCATGGATGTCCTGACCCGTTATGTTCAACCTATATCTTCAACTATTTTCTTATACTTATTTGTATTTCTTTAAACCCAGCAGGCATCATGTCAAACATGCATCATCCCACCACAACCATTTCCCGCTTCCTTCCAAATTCCATCATGAACCTTTTTAAAGATGGTCTTTTATAGCCCCTAGAGGAGGTCTTGTTTTTCCGAAAAATCGGCTTTCAATATGTTTCAACGATGTTTTCATCAAAACAAGAAGTTTTTCCACGTCGAACTAAACCGGTATTGTTGAGTAAAACCTTATGAATTTGAAGAACCCAACCTTGGTTGATTGGCTGTCTCCTCTTTACTTCTCGCAATTTACCGCATTTCTACCGAGTCCAGCACACCATGCAGTTCGGGTCCTGGCCGGTAACAATTCTCCCCCACGTGGGATTTTAGTTATTTACTTTCAGTACTGTTTTTCTCTTTAACCAATCGATCAGAGGGAAGGTTTCGATAAGACAAAGGGTAATCTCGGAGTCCGGTGAAGTTTTATTCCACTCAACTAGGCCAATGAGGGCGTGTCTAAATCTACACCTTGGCATCACCTTTTCAGTCCATTACCACTTCATTCCGCTACGTCTCATTACGCTTCGCTACATTCGCCTACGCTTCATTCATGTCACTCCCCTACAAAGCCGACGCCAAGGCGAGGCAAGCTGTAGACACGCAATTTTGGCCTAGTTGGAGAGCTCAAATTCTTGTTTTCATGAAGAATATTTGAGTAACCTTTCAAGGGAACCGAGTTTTCCGGAAAAATTATGGTCTTTGGCGCATTTCGAAGAGGGCAAAACCATGTGTATAAGGGCTCCTGGCGCCCTACTTATAGGGCACCAGGCGCCCTATAAATAGGGCACCAGGCGCCCTGTTTATAGGGCACCAGGCGCCCTATAAACAGGGCACCTGGCGCCCTGTATACAGGGCACCAGGCGCCCTGTATACAGGCACCTGGCGCCCTATAAACAGGGCGCCTGGATCCAAATTAAATTGATTTGACAAGTTGATTTGACCCCCGCGGTGACTTGTCTTGTCGATTTGACATATCTCATGATGCGCGCCCGTATATAGGGCGCTATGCCACATGGCACCGCTTTTCGGAAATGGCCAAAGTGCCCTCTTTTGGGCTATAAATAGACCCCCATTTGGAGCTTGGAGGAGGTTCCAACTCCGTGCCACCCTATAGCTCATCCAACACCACGTTTCTAAGCCATTATCATCCCCCACAAGCCTTCAAATCGATCCATAACCATCCACCAAAAACCCTAAAAACCTTTTGTTTCTGTCACCCAGAAACATGATTTTTCTCCAACTTTGAGAGCCTCTATCCGTCTCTCCTCTTACATCCAGCATCCAAACCCTCTTCCATGGGCTTCATTTGAGTATTGTCTACAAGGAGGTGCCCCTACTTCGTCCCGGGAGCCCCCGGCACTCCGGAGCGGCGCCGCGAAGAGGAGAAGAAAATCTGTTCGGGCCGGACTTAGTGCCCCGTATACGTGGCGCTTTGACTTGGTCAACGCGCCCCATAACGGGGGCACCTTCTCCTGGCGGCCTATATACAGGGCTCCAGGAAGGACAGAAGCTTGTTTTGTTATTTTTGAATCCCGATCGCCCGTTTAATCGAGTTTTTGTCCTCCTTTTTCATCTTAGCACTGTTCATCAAGTTATTTAGCATGTCTTAGATCATTTTGCATCACATATATATATTCAAAACCTTCCAAATAGGGGTTGGGATTTAGTCCCAATCCGGTCAGTTCCTTCCCTCTTTCATGTTTACATTTGAATTTGAGCATGATTCTACACTATCACGAGAACTAATGATCTTTTCACTTGTTTCTATGTTTTCATATGGACATTTTTAGGTAAATCCGATTGGAGTGGAGCTTCAACCGGATCGAAGACGAAGGACTCACTAAGCTCTCTTCTTTCGGCCGGCCGAGAGAGGAGAAGTCGGAACCCAACAATCTCCCCGCTTCCAAAGGTACGACGGTCACTTTCATCTTTCTATTTCATTTCCTTTCATTCTACTATATTTTGGAGCCATTGGCTCCTGGCGACCACACCCACTAACATCCCATCCACCAAGTCACCAAAGCAAGCGTAAGGGGGTTCCGGAGGGGGGAGATCCGCGGATGTCCCGTTCCGGGTGCTTACATATTCCTCTCCGCACGATTGGGCCGGTTGTACCACTTTCCCAAAACCCGAAGAACCCAAGTACCTACTCGTGGTGATTGAATGACAACCTTAGGTCTTGAAGATTGAAGCAATAGGAACCATACCTACTTGAGTGAACAATTGCTAACAATCTATCTAATCTAAGGTTTCAATTCAAAAATTGTCGAGTAGTCATTTTAAAAACTTGTTTGCATAACTTGCTTGTTCACCAAAAATTGAAAACAACCAAAAATTTCTTCTTGAAAAACACCTAAAAAAACAAAACGAAAAAAACTTTTTAATTTTGTGTTCAACTTGTTTTCCAAACAACTAAATTGAAACAAAAAAATTCAAACAAAACTAAACATAACAAAAAATCTTCAATTGTGTGCTTGACTTGCTCTTCCTTTTTTAACCATCTTTGAAGAAAGATCGACAGGATGCCCATAATGGTGGACTACTACAAGACAGGTCACTACATGCTACAGCAACCCATGGTCCAACCAGAGGGCCATGTTAATGTCATCAGGGAACCCGAAATTCAAGATCCCACCCATCAGCCTGCTCCGCTCAGCATGGAGAAAATCCTTCAGGGTCTATCTCTCCACCTTGATTCTAAATCCTTCTCAATTGTGCAGTCCCTAGCAAAGGGCAAGTTGCCTGCTAATCAAGGTCCAGCCAAAGTCAACCGAGTTGCCTTGCCTCCCCAATTGGCAGTTTGACCTCTTGTCATAACCCCACCTGGGCAGACCTGCCATGTTACTTTATCTACTCACCCCATTGTGGGTCATTCATTAGCTTGCACACCAACCCACCCCCTCCCATCCGAGTGCCACATGCACACCCCCTGGTGAATTCCTCCCCACCTATTGCCAAGGAACAAGAAACCCTTGAATTTCCCCTCTATACTATCTACATCCCCCAATCACAAATGCCAACCTACCATCGCTACAATGGCTCAGGTGATCCCTTCACCCATGTCAATGATTTCCTGAGCAAATCATCTCGATGGCAGAATGCTAGAAAGACCCTTCCCTTTCTTTTTAGGAGATCTTTAGAGGGTGCAGCCCTAGATTGGTTTTTTTCATTGAATGAAGTAGAGATATGGGATTTCGAAATTGTCAAGGCCAAATTCTTGAAACGATATGGGCCAAGCTATTCAATAATTGGGGAAGTAAAAGAAGATGTGGAATTAATGCAATATTATGATGAATTGAGGCCCAGGCTCGAGAGGAGCATTAATGCTATGCACCAACCTAGGAGCCCTCCCCAACACCATCCAGATCATCATCAACGGCCAACTCCTCGACGCCAGTTGATTAGGCCACCCATGCCCCAACCTCAGCCAATCATACAACCCGAGTCAATGGCACAACCAACCATGCTTAATAAATATCCTCTTGTTTCTTGTGAGAATACTCCATTACTTCAACCGGCTCCCCAGCCTTTGACTCCACCAAAATTTCTTAAGGTCCATCGGCCAATCATCCAGCCATTGGCTTCTCAGCCTATTCCAACAGCGACCCCTCAGCTAGCCACGCAATCCTTGGCCTCTCAACCCACTTCACCAACGGTCCCTCGGCCAATCATTCATCCTAAGCCGATCGAGTAAACCTCGGCTTCTCAACCAATCCCACCGCATAGGGCTCCTCCTTAGTTGGTCGCACAACAACCAATCATTTCTTCTATTACTCTTGCCCCAACAAAGGAATCAATCACTCCTACTATTCTTGCTCCTACTGTAGTAGAAGATTCAGTCACTTTGACCCCTCAAGCTCCTACCCTGGCAGAGGAATTAATAACTCCAACCATTTGTGCTTCTGCCATGGTAGAAGTATCAGCTTCTCATCATGTCATTGCTATATTTCAAGATCAAAGTCAGCTAGTAGGGGAGGTCGAACCAAACCCTTCCACCTTTTTGGAATCCCCTAGACTAGGCATGCCCTCTTCCATAGAACATCCTAAGGAGAAGCCTGCTATAGAGAGCTTAGATGAAGGAATCATAAACTTAGTTGATTATCAATCCAATGATGGACTAGGCAAGGATTTGTCAAGCATTGATCAACTGTTACCATCATTGGAATTGATCAATGAAGATGGTCAGATTGAATTGACCCCTGAACTGGAAAGTAAGGAGACTGAATTGGTTAGTGAAATGGGTAATGAATCGACAAGCCTCCTGAAGGATGTAGACCTTAGCAAAGGGATACTAGGACCTCCTCCAGATAGGCAAGCAAATCCCTTAGCATCAATCTTAGGGCCACGACCCTTACCCCATTCTTTTCCTAAGCAGCAATCCGGCCCATGGGCCCATGATCAATCAATCTTAGGGCCACGACCCTTTCTTTATTCTCCTCCAAATTAACGATCGGGCCCATGGGCCCACAATTCCTCAATCTTAGGGCCACTGCCATTTCTTTATCCTTCTTACAACCATCAATCAGGCCCATGGGTCCAAAATCTGTCAAACTTAGGGCCATGGCCCACACCCGATCCCACTCAATTGGGCCCTTATGCCCCATTTTCGGGCCCTTATGCCCCATTTTCGGGCACTTATGCCCCTTTTCGTCAATCGGGCTCTTATTCCCCTTTTTATCAACTGGGCCCATGTGCCCCTTTCCATCAGCCGGGCCCACGTGCCCCCTTTATCCAATCGGGCCCATGTGCCCCTTTTAATCAATCGGGCTCTTATGCCCCTTTTCTTCAACTGGGCCCACGTGCCCCTTTTCATCAATCGGGCTTGCATGCCCCTTTCCTTCAACTAGGCCCATATACCCCTTTTTCCCAACTGGGCCTACATGCCCCTTTCCTTCCATCGGGCCCACGTGCCCATAATTCTCCCCAATTGGGCCCATGTGCCCTTAATTTTTTTAAATCTGGCCCACGTGCCCGCAATTCACCTCAACCGGGCTCACATGCCCATGTTTTTCTGCAACCGGGCCCATGTGACCAAATTTCTTCTAAATCGGGCCCACGTGCCCACCTTCCAACAACCTTGGTCACACATACCCACACTCCTTCAACTTCAGGCCTGTATGCCCCCATTTCTTTACCATTGGGCCCGCGTGCCCATACTTCTTCGAAATCGGGCCCCTGTGCCCCCACTTCTCCAACTTTGGGATTGCGCACCCATACTCTTCAATGGTTCCAGCGAGCCCATCACAAATCACAATCGGATCCATATTCCCATTCTTTTCGTTGGGTCCCTCGGGCTCAACTTCCAATCGGGCCTTCGAGTCCATCACCTCCCATCGGGCCCTCATGCCCATCAACATCAACGGGCCCTCTAGCCCGCCTTCAACTCTTGGGCCCACATGCCTCTTAATTCCAACCATTTCTGGGCTTTCAAGCCCACTATCAACTCCCGGGCCCGAGATCCCACTTTAATTCACTTTTCTTTTCAAGCATTCTCTTTCCTTTTCCAAATTTTATTTTCAAAAAAAAATCAATCAAGGGTAGGGAAATTTCCTGGGTGATATCACAATCTTTGCCTTCTACATCATCAATCCTAGTTCTGCCATGCTAAATCAGATCCTTCACATCTTTCACTTCATCCTATGACTCTGAATCTTGAATCCAATGTGATATGAAGCATATCAAAGGTGGAAGCATCATGGCAAGGCAAGGCAAGCACAAGCAACGTCGTCACCAACAATGAATTCCTTCTCTCAGGTATTACATGAAATTGCATTCATCATCATTATGTCATCTGCAAGGCAATGTTTTTGAAATGATTTTGAATCTCACATGACAATCTTACTTGAGAGAAATTTATGATTGACGATAACTACTTTTTGTTTTATCCTAATGAATTCTTTACAATGCAAGGCATGTTTTCAATTGATTCACCCATGGAATGTAATCTACCTCAAAAATGGAGAGAACTACCAGTATGACTTACGTCCACATGCGGTTGTTCTCTAGGAGTTGAGGGTGGATACCATTCTACACACACAACACGTCCTGATCCCAGAATCCGGATGACCCAACACCCGAGAGAAGCTAGTCAAGGCTTAGAGATGGAAGGAAAACTCTCACCCTATTCTCTTCTGTTCGGTCCGAGATAGGCGAAGGGGACTAGAGGGGGAGAGTATCGAAAGCATCCGCTGCCCTAGTAGGAGGCCGTCTCATAAGGTCCAACTTCTCAAAGAAAAAATGGGTGCCAAAAGATGGACAATGAACCCCACAGGTTTAAACAAATATGGGCCTGTCTGAATGAGTACCCAGAAAAGTAGAAAATGAAGAAAAGCACCAAAAGATGGGCAATGACCCCACAGGTAGAAAAGACCTGAAGAGGCCGAACCCCAATGGACAATTAGGTGTGAGTAGAGAAATCTCTCTCAACATCTCCAAAGCTTATCAAGGACTTCCTTATCAATTCTTCATTCTTAACCCCCTAAGGTGCGGGTGGACCAACCAAATCAAAGCTAAACTCTAGCCGACCAGAGGTTGAAGGTTAGAAAGATTCTAGGTAAGGAACCCTATTTTGCACATGGTATCTACCAGTGAACCTAGAAAAATAACCAAGTGATGAGAACTTGTGTCAATACTCAATTTTCTCTCCAAAAAAAATATTTTCAAAAAACTCTAAAAAAAATAAAAACTGAATATCTTCAAAACTCCAAAATTTTTTTCAAAACTCCAAAAAAATGAATATTTTCAAAATCCAAAAAAAAATTGAATCTTTTCACAAAACTTCTTTGTAAAATTCCAACAAAATTTTCAAAATAAAATAAAATTTCACCATGCTTGGTTTGAATTCTTGTCTTTACATTCATATTTATTCTTAGTCTCTCATGTTTCAAATTTTTCATTACATATTTGCTGCTTTATTTTTTTTACACCCTTAAGAAGGCTATTACCCCTTGACAAAGGTCAAGGCATACTGCAACTTGCAAGGGGGATAAGCCGCATTGTTGATCTAATCTATTCCTTCTAAGTGTTTCAGGCACAAGAAAAACTTTACACCCCTTAACAAAGGTCAAGACATACTACAACTTGAGAAGGATAAGCCATATTGGTATTCTAATCTCCTTTTTCGAGTGTTTCAGGCACGAAGAACAAACGAGGAGAACTACATAACAAGGCGATGCTCGCCACTTCCCTCCCCTAAGGATTCTAGGAGGAGGTGTCACCATAACCTCGGCTTCAACCCTACCGAGGAGCTTTCTTTGCAAGACTTCAATAAGGCGATGCTCACCACTTCCCTCCCCTAAGGATTCTCAGCAGGAGGAGTCATCATTACCTCGGCCTCAACTTTGCCGAGAAGCCTTTACTCTGTGTCCTCATTAGGACACATGAAGTCTTTTGTGAGAATGCATGTCATCACATCGCAAACTCACCATTATCATTTCCTTTCTTAGCATATATTAGGTGCATTACTATTTATTTTATGCATTGATGTTGAAGACCATGAATACAAAGAAGACCAGGCCCGAGATCCCCTTCATCAAAATCCACGATGGTCGGGTCATTCTTTGTGCTCACGGATAAGCCAAAATTATGTAGTGAGGGACGATGGTTCACTAATGGGTATATTGATCTCATAGACAATCTATATCTTAAACTATTTGTTATACAAGTTTTGTTTTGTTTTCTTGAGCCCAGGATGCATCATGTAACATTAGTTGCATTACATTTCACTTTGTCATTGCATACATCCTTTCATAATATTCACCTTCTCACCCTAATCTCTAAATATTTTATCCTAATTCTAATCATTTTGAACCCCACCGTGTTTTCTAATCCCACCGTGTTTTCTAGTCCCATCGACCTTTCTAATATCCCACCGTGTCTGTTAATCCCACCGTGTTCGGTAATCACCTTGTGCCTCCAACTCTTTCATTTTTATCACCACTATGGCCACTGCAACAACCCCTAGTTATCCCACCGTGGCAGTCAATTCGTCCCGCCAAGGGCCTCCTATTTGATCAGAACTTGCACTGTCATTATCTTTACGGTCTGTGCTTCAACATTTGCCTTTTGGAATCTGAGATCATTCCATTCCGAATCAAATATTGTCTCTTGGAAGACATAAATGAATCTAAGAGCCTGAATGTGCTCGATTAGTATTCTTTTACTTTTTCAAAACAAATCTCTTTTGAAAACTTTAGCCCATCACAGTATATGAACACCGCAAAGATCGGGTTACCGGCTGATGATGAACCTACGAACCCATGTTTCGGGGACTCCCCACCGCGTTGGGGGTTGGCTATTCTTCTCTCATGCCAATGGCACATCTCTTACCAATTGAACATAGGAAGATTTGATGAAACATGGCAGTTAACTAGGAGACATGAGGAGATTCGTCTTGCCGAATCTGGTTGTTGAGCGTGTCTATATCTACACCTTGATGCCACCTTTTCAGTTCATCACCATTTCACTCTACTACATTCCACTACGATCCATCTTGCTTTGCTACGCTTTCTTTACATTTCACTCCACTTCGCTACATGCCATTCCCTTGCAAAGCCGACATCAAGGTGAGGCAAGCTGTAGACACGCCAAATCGGCCTGATTTGGAGCCCAAGACTCCTATTTCATAGGCGATATATTTTATTTGACCATTATCTGATCCATATTACCTCATGGAGATGAGCTAAGGACGTTGGCGGAGCCCCTTGTAAGTTGGGAATGGACCGATGATTTCCAGAATAATGCCATAACCTTCAGGCGAGAGCTACGCGTGAACCGTGAAAACACTGAAGCCTGCTCAATGACCGACCTTGAATAGTCCTTAATTAAAGGTCTCGGGAGTCCCTTATGTGTTCCGTAATATTTAGGGTTTCCGGGAAGTCATTTCGGTAGTCGTCGGTCAATGACGGCTTTCGTTATGGCTTTTTCGACCTGTACTGACACGGCTATCCTGGACCACACATTAGGCCTTTCCGGTTATCACCGGGTCTTTTTGAGTCATCCAGGTCGATCCTAGCCTTATATTTCGTTAACCGGGCCCATACCGCCATTTCAGTCGATTTTAGGGTTTCACGGCTTTTCCGAGTTTCGGTTCATGTTTACTAGGTTAATCTCAGATTTTTCGATGATTTCGGCTTTCCCGATCATACCGGACTAGTTCACTCATCATTTTAAGTCATCCTGAGTTGACCCAAAATTCCTCGACTGGAACCGTGCCCTTCGGGATCTCCGTCGCGGTTGTCAACTTTTCGCAACATGGTAAACCGGTAGTCAACACCCCGTGCGAATGTCTCGGGAGTAATGCCAGTTGGTTTACCGACTTGAGGAGGTGCGTCTCAAGGCCCTCTTTCCAACACAACAAATGAAAGCCGTATCGGACATCCTGTTTGCAAGTTACGGCTCATGGAACACGTGCGTAGGAGAGAGAGTCTACCGCGCCCCCGCTCCCCTTGAAAGGGGAAGGCACGCCCTACGCGCCCTCAAACTGGGGGCATGCCCTGCGCGCCCCCGCTTCCTTTGAAACGTGGGGGCGCGATACATTTTCGGAAACCAGAAATAACCCTGATTAGCACCTTCTAAACCGGTTTTTGGGAAGGTTTCCGGCGCTGATTTTCGCTTATTTTTACTGCACCCCCGGTTCGGGGGAGTGTTATGTATGTCAAGTCGGACCTTTAGCAATTTTTGGAATATTCCGGTGAATTTTAGCAATAAGATGCATAACGTGCCCCAGTTTCTTTGAAACTGGGGGGCGCACAGACCGCGCCCCCAAGGTGAGGGCGCGCCCTCACCTCCTTTGGAAGGCGGGGGCACGGTCGGTCCAGTTTCCATTTTTTGCACCGGTTTCTCTCCTCTATAAATTGAGGGCCATTCTCAACGACCCAAGGTGAATCCCGTGTGCCTAGCTTGTCCTGAGGTCATCCAAGCTCTCTCCCAAAGCCGTCCTGACGTCCAAAGCCAATCCGACGTCGAGAGATCGATCCCGAGGCGAAGGAAAAGCCCGATCCATGTGTTCTGCATCAACCAACTTCATCGACTTCTTCATAAAATTTAAGACTCCGTCTGAAAAAGTCTTTAACAAAGGAGTTGTTCCTCTCTTCGTCCTCTTTCATCTGAAACTGATGGCACTCGATTCCGACTTGCCGTTTGTCCGTGGCGATTGCTACACTGAGGGCGCGCATCCAGGTTCTGTTTTCCACATCCGCCCACTTTCATAATTTTTACAGGTTTCTACAGGAAGATTCCGGAGAAGTCATCAACATAGAAACTCTTCCTCTACGAGCATTCTGTCTGCTTAAGTAAACAGAACTCAATTCCAACATCGGGACTGCCCTTGGAGAGCTCTACACTGAAGTTGCGCCAGACAGTGCAACGCGCCCCCGAACCATGGGCGCGCAGACCGGGCCCTCACACCTAGGGCGTGCCCACCGCGCCCTCAAACCCAGGGCACGTTCAGTCCAGTGCGCTGTCCGGCCATATTGGTGATATCTTCTCTGTTTTAACTCTGATCTGAGCCGTTCAAGTTTCTATGTCTTCGTCATTCATCCAGGATCATTTTATCATAATTTTTATTCAGTTTTTGCATAATTTTATATCACAGAAAAATACACAAAAGGGGTTAAGGCTCACCCCGAAGCCGGTGAGTTTGATTCCAATTGCTTTTTCTCATCTTCTCTCTACAATTATTGCACTTCTCATAAGTCTAATCAAACTTTTCACTTGTTTTATTGTTCTAGTTTCACAGGTTGATCAAGCTAGCACCGGTTGGACTCTTCTTCATCGGCCGGCCGAAGAAGAAGAAAGTTGAACTCACATCCTAATCTCCCACGGTAAGGTACACACGGTCAAATCAACTCAATTTTGTTTTTATTCCATAAAGCGGAGCCTGCGGCTCCTGGCGACCACCTTTTTATTCATGTTCTAATTTCATCTCCTCCTCACTCTACTCCCACATGACCCGAACCATCTCCGGTGCTCGAGCGACGCCGTGAGATGAAAGTTCGGGGATCAATGTGAGTGTGGGACCGAGGTGAGGACCTTTTACTGCTTGCCGAGTGTTTTTCGATTCATTCCCCTTCCCCCATTCAATCTTTCACCTTCTCTTGAGGTGCTGATCCGGAACCCGTTTTCGGAGTCGACAGTACACACGGCCAACTTCTTTCTATTTCCATTACATAAAGAGGAGCCCGCAGCTCCTGGCGAACAGTTATCTTCAATCTTCTCATGCATTAAGTTATCTACTCCTCCCTCTCCTCCCACATGAGCCGAACCGTCTCTGGTGCTTGAGCGACGCTGTGAGATAAAAGTTTGGGGATCAATGTGAGTGTGGGACCGAGGTAAGGATTTTACCATTTTTTGAGTGTTTTCCGATTCACTATCTTTCCCCTATTCTATCATCACCTTTTCTTAAGGTGCCGATCCATAACCCGTTTTCAGAGTCGACAAGTTTTTGGCCACCATGGTGGGACAACAAATGTCTTTAACCGTGCTAGCTTGATTGATTCGTGCAACAAGTTGTTTTCCAACTTGGTTCCTGCACGAACCGGCTTGTCTTTCACCTTTCTCATGTTCATTTGCCTTTAAAACTTGCTATTTACTCTTTTTTTAAGATTGTCCCCCATGTGGACTTGACTTGCTTTCTTTTAATTTCAACTCGGTTCCCGCGTGAACCACTCTTTTCTTCTTATAAACTGGTTCCCGCGTGAACCACCTTTCTTTCCAACTCAGTTCCCACATAAACCAACTTATTTTAAAATCGGTCCCCGCGTGGACCACCTCTTTGCAGCACCATCAGATTGGCCCTATGTGACTCTCTTTTCATTTTGTCACCTTTTACACCGGTTCCCGCGTGAACCACCCTTTTCTTTATATAAACCGGTTCTCGCATGAACCAACCCCTTTTCTAAACCGGTTCCCATGTGAACCAATCCACTTTCAGATCGGTCCCCGCGTGGACCACCCCTTTGCACCACTTTAGATTGGCCTCACGTGGCCTTACTTTCCTTTTTCCAATCAAACAAACCGGTTCCCACGTGAACCACCCCTTTTCCTTCAAAAATTGGTTCCCATGTGAACCACCCACCTTTCCAAAACTCGGCTCCCGCATGAGCCACCCTACTTTCAGATCAGTCCCCGCATGTACCATCCCTTTTACCTTTACTACAAATTTGTCCTCACCTTGGACACTCCATCACAAGCTGGTTCCCGTACGAACCACCTTTTAGTTTCTAGTTTCTAGTTACTTGTTTATTGCTTGTCTTGCTTGCATACTCTTGCTTGATTTACTTAATAGCTTTCTTTCATTTCATGCTTGTGCACATTGATTGCTTCTTATCCTCTTACCCTCCATTTTTACTTTTGCATTACTTTTTTGCATCGGGTACCGGACTTGTTCCGATCCGTAAGACATTCGAGGCGGGGGCTCTCTCTCCCAACACACCCTCACTGTCCAAACACCTTCTTGGTGGATTATTATCTCTCTTCTAGGATATTCCTTCCTAGTTTATTTGGTTGGTTCCATCAAGGCCTCTGTAAGTCCCCATCCATAGAGTATTCCTCTCTGCACAATTGGGCCGGTTGTACCACTTTCTCAAAATCCAAAGAACCCAAGTACCTACTTGTGGTGATTGAGTGACAACCTTAGGACTTGAAGATTGAAGCAATAGGAACCATACCTACTTGTGTGAACAATTGCTAACAATCTATCTAATCTAAGGTTTCAACCAAAAAATTATCGAGTAGTCATTTTAAAAACTTGTTTGCATAACTTGCTTGCTCACCAAAATTGAAAACAACTAAAAATTCCTTCTTTCAAAACACCTAAAAAATCTTTAATTTTGTGTTCAACTTGTTTTCCAAACAACCAAATTGAAACAAAAAAATCAAGCAAAAACAAAGCATAATCAAACAAAAATTCTCTTTGCATTTACACCTTTCACTTGCTTTCTTTCAACCATCTTGTTAGAAATTTGACAGGATGCCCATGATGCTAAGGTCTGGAAGACACGTCGGAATGTCGGACTACTACGGGCAAGAAGAGGAGTATGAGACGGGTCACTACGAGCTTCAGCAATCCATGGTCCAACCAGAGGGCCATGTTAATGTCGTGATGGAACCTGAGGTCCAAGATCTTGCTCACCGATCCGCCTCACATAGTATAGAACAAACTCTCAAGGATCTATCTCTTCACCTCGTTCCGGAGACCTTTGTAATCATTCAATTTGCCACTAAGGGCAAGATGCTCGTCAAACAGATTGAGGGCGACCAAGCCCCTGTGCCACCTCGATCGGCAACAAGGCCTCTTATCATCTCCTCTTCTGGGCAACCCTGTCGTGTCTCTACTCACACAACCCTAGAGCACCCATCAAATCCTATGCCAGTTCCTCCCTCCAACCCACCACTTCCATTTCTTTCTAACTATCTTGCAACTCACGTGCCAACACCAATGGCTTGAGAACTTAATCTCACTCAAGCTTTCATTGATAAGCTCAACTAAATGGATGAGCGTTTTGAAGAATTAAAGCACCGTTTGGACTCCAAGACTGCTCCTGAAATCTCAATCCCATCCTTCCCAGTTCTACACCTTCCTTTTTCAGAGATACCAATTTTTCAATGTTACAACGGGACTGGTAATCCTTTCACCCATCTAAAGGATTTCTTATATGAATCTGCCTTTTGGAAAAATGATTGCAAAGCCCTTGCTTTTCTATTCTGTCGATCATTGGAGGGATCCGCCCTTGAATGGTTTTACTCTCTTGATTCTTTTGAGGCGGCAGATTTCAACATTGTCAAGGCAAAGTTTTTGTAGAGGTATAAGGACCAGGTGGGGCCAGCCTACTCGATAATAGACTTAATTGCTGAAAAGATGAGGCCGGAAGAAGACTTTGCCAAGTTTGTTGATCGGTGGAGGGGAATGACTGAGAGGCTAGTGGATACCATTTCAGAGGGGAGCAGGTGAGGATGCTCATTGGGAACACCACGCATAACCTTCGCAACCTCTTGATCATGCACTGCCCGACTACCATGAGTGAGTTGTGTGATAGCGCCCGTTACCTCCAAGCCCATTTTAAGGACGATTCCCTGATCAACCCATTCGACCCCAAACCCCGTAACACTAGAAAGCCTACACCTATAGGACCTACCACCAAAGGGGTAGTGAACAATGAGAGCATCAATGCCATGGGAAACCAGTGTGGGTATCGCCAAAGCCAATACCATAACCCACCACCCAACCAACAATACTGGCTAGCTCCTTAGCCAGCTCCTCAACCCCAACAACAACTTGCATACAACCGAGCACCACCACAGCAACCCACCTACAACCGAGCGCCCCAACAACAAAATACCAACAATTGAGTGCCTCAACAACAACCCGTCTACAACCGACCACAACCACAACAACAACAAGCTTACAACCAAGTGCCACCACTAGCTAACCGACCTAAGAGGGGGGACCCAAGAGAGAGTACTATCCTCAATTGCCATTCCCCCTCACCGATATCTTCAATGTATTGATGGTTGAACAGTAGTTGGAGCTTTCAAAGGAGAGAGAAGGATGGCTGGCGAATGCTGACATGACAAAGTACTGCACCTACCACGGTATCCTGGTCATACGATGGAAGTCTGCTTCTAATTCAAAGATTATATTCATGACCTCAATGATCAGGGGAATATTGACTGGGCATAGATGGGTGAATCCATTCAAGCTATGAAGGTGCGGCAGAATCAACCACGGCGACAGCAACCACAAGCCTAGTAGCAGCCCAGCATGGGCATACTCCAAGATCTACTCCTAGTACATGCACCCGCTCAAGCACCGGCACCAGCACCGCCAAACTAGCGACTCGGCCTCGTCCACTCCGCCATCGAGGAGTCAACTCACCACTCCCAGGGTTGGCAGGTTGAGGATCAAACCGCCTCCATGCTCGCCAGACCAACCACACTTACAAATCGCAGTATACTCTCCATACCGAGAGCTGTACCCAGCCCACAAACTACCCCAACACCACAAAGCCCAATCTCACCAACACTGCCCTCACTAGCTATTAACCCTCCATGACACCTAATCATTAGTGCACCCGGCATCCCAACCAAGCACCCCAACCATCACCCAAACCATCAACCATCATTCCTCCTTGGAGTCTAATCATTAGACTGCCACCAACACCCCAAACATCACCTAACCTACCAGCTTCCACCACCCCTCAGCCTCTCATTATCCGACCGTCACCCAACCTACCAGTCACCACCACTCTGCGACCCTTAATCATTCGATCATCACCACCAACACCCCAACCATCACCCAACATACCGGCCTCCACCACTCCACGACCCCTCATCGTCCGATCCTCACCGCCCCCACCTTCCACAGGCCCCTCAACATCCCAACCAACCCTACCATCACCATCATCACCACTCCCCCCTACCATGCTGGCGTCGGTACTTCGTAGCGGGAGGATGTTCCAAAGGATCTTCCCCTAGGCTAGGATGTAAACACAGGAGAAAGCAAAAGAGGAGGTGGTAGAAGAACCATTGCCTGGCACAACATATGACTTGTTGAAGCACCTGGACAAAATGTTGGCACATATTTCAATCTTGGAGCTTATAAAGAGGTCAAAGAACCATCAAGACATCTTACAATAGTACTTGCAGTGGGTCATGGTCAATGAGGACCTACCGCCTGAGAAGATCATTACAGTCTTGACCTCGAGGATTGAGCATCCGGCACTTACATTTACACAAGAGGAGTTGGCATGGCCTGAGATCAGAAAGTAAGCCTTATGCGTCGTAGTAGTCATTAGAGGCGTAGAGATTAAGTCTTGCTTGATTGACACTGGAGCATCTATAAATGTCATACCGCCTGAAATATTACAACTTTGTGGCATCTCCGATCAAGAAATCGAGCTTTCTGTCGTCACAGTGATAGCATATGACAACTCCTGGAAGCCGGCACGAGGGGTGGTTACATTGGGCGTCGGGCTCGGGCCGTGTACTATCACCACAGAGTTCCATGTGTTAGAATTGGACCCCACTTTCAAATCTATTTTGGATGCCTGTATCTTGAGGCAATAGGAGCTATTGCCTCCACTAATCATCAATGTCTAAAGTTCCCATACAAGGGCCAGGTAATCAAAGTAACCAACATCCCCATTTTGAATGATGTGAATGATCTTTCTTCTGCATTGCCGATATTAGAACTTGTCCAGCTGTTGGTTTCAACTACAGAGCTGCCCAGGGTCATGGTGTTGACAACGCCTCCAGAAATAGTTGCCTGGAAGATGATGAAAGGAATGGGCTATCAGCCAAGAAAGGGGTTGGGAAAGGAACTGCAGGGGTTGTGCACCCCGTTGAAGTTGTACAAAGATCGAGAAGATACGGGCTTGGCTATGAGCCCAGTTTCACTCCGAGGATGGTCTACTGGCCAAAAAATGCCTTGGGACTCCAAAGATTCTTCATCAAAGGGGAGACCATGATGATGGCCGGGGACGAAGAAGAAGAACCAACTAAGAAGAGGAAGGCACCAGAGCAAGAGCAAGAAGTGGATAACCTGAATACATCTTTGGCTCGATTGTTTATGGAGGAGGAAGAACCAAGCAAGGGCGCGTCCATCCCTAAACAACTCATCCACTCAAACTTACCTCCAATCAACATCCCGCGTGAGCCGTATCCTATGGTCACGTACTTCAAAATCCTCACGCTCTCCCTCCTGGACGCACTTGATGGGCTTTCTAGCTCGATTTCTAACTCTGGGCCAGCTTGGCCACCTGAACTGATAACTGGGCCTGAGAGCCCATTTAAAACTTCTTACTCCATTGGGCCCCTATGCCCACATCACTTTAACAACACCGGGCCCACATGCCCACCAATTGGGCCCTCATGCCCTTTAATATTCTTTCTTAACTTTGGGCCCACGTGCCCACCAATTGCGCCCACGTGCCCCTTAGATTTATTTTATAGCTTTGGGCCCATGCGCCCGTTTGTTGTCGTTGTGGGGCCTGCGAGCCCATTTTTCTCTCTTTTACTTAAGCTTTCTACTTTTGCTTGACCCCCACTGGCTCATTTTCTTTTCGTTATTGAAAACACCAAAAAAAATGTTTTCTCACAAACTCAGTTTTTCATTGAGGAGATGTCTCTACTTGTCTAAGAGGGTGTTCCCAACCAGGGACCCCTCTTCTCTAACTCACTGATCGATCTTCTCAATCCTTCACCCATTGTAGATACCACCTTTTCAAATTTGTCTTCTTTAGGAGTAGTTAGGTTAGGGAAAAAGAAAATCCGAGGTAAACGAGTTCCAGAGAGGTATCTCTAGCAGCTAGCTCTAAAATGCAAGGAATGTGCAAGGCTGCCAAGTTTTTTTGAAAATGCTATCCAGCTTGACAAAATCCAATATGAGGATGAATTCAATGTAGATCATACACTGGGAGTCTACGAGATTTTATCAGAAAAGGATCCTGATTTCGAGGAAGGAATTGAGGGATGGACGAGTTCGGATCTGTATAGACTTCAGGGACTTGAACCGAGCGTGTCCTAAATATGACTTTTCTCTACCTCATATTGATGTGTTGGTTGATAACACTGCTAGATTCGAGATGCTATCTTTCATGGATGGTTATTCTGGTTATAATCAAATCTGGTTAGTCGAAGAGGACTAGGAGAAGACCTCGTTCACTACACCTTGGGGAACCTACTACTATGTCGTCATGCCCTTTGGACTAAAGAATGCTGGCACAACGTATCAGAGGGCCACGATGTCTATCTTTCATGACATGATGCATACCCTTGTAGAGGTGTACGCGGATGACCTGGTCGTTAAGTCCAAAAGCTAAGAAGATCATCCTGAAGTGCTAAGGAGGGTCTTGCAAAGGGCTAGGGAATATAAATTGAAAATGAACCTAAAGAAGTGCACATTCGGAGTGTCCTCAGGAAAATTGTTGGGGTTCATGGTGAGAAAAAGGGGGCATAGAGATTGACCCAAACAAGGCCAAAGCAATCATTGATATGCCTCCTTCGAGAAATATGAAAGAACTTCAAGAATTAATTGGGAGGCTACAGTTTGTCCGCCGGTTCATCTCACAACATTCCCAAAGGTGTAAACCTTTATATGAGTTGACCAAGGTGGGGGCTGAGTTTAAATGGGATTCAAAGTGCTAGGATGCATTTGATGGATTGAAAAGATACCTGGCTAGTCCCCCTATGCTTAGACCACCAGTCCCTAGCAAGCCCTTAGTTTTATATATCTAGGTTTTGGAAAATTCTTTTGGGGTAGTCCTTGCACAAGTGGATGAAGAAGGGAAAGAGAGTGCAACCTATTATTTGTCAAAGAGTTTCGATCCATGTGAGCAAAAGTATACTGTAGTGGAGAAGACCTGTACTGCACTAGTCTAGGTAGTTTAGAAGCTTAAACACTATTTCTTAGCTTATGAGGTCAATCTTATTGTCCGCATCAATCCCATCAAATTCCTTATTGAGAAAATTGTTCTAACTGATCGGTTAGGTCATTGGCAGAATTTCCTTTCATAGTTTGATATCACCTATGTCCTTAGAAGACAATTAAGAGCTATGCCATTGCTGAACATCTAGCTTATCACCCTATACCCCTCTTTGACCCGGTCCAGTCGGAGCTCCCGGATGACGAACTAATGTTGATCCGATCTTCCCATCTTGGACATTACATTTTAACGGGGCTTTGAATTCACACGGTAAGGGAATAGGAATCGTCCTTCTATCACCCGAGGGTGTCACCATTCCACAGGCATTTCAGCTTGACTTCCCAGCAACCAATAACATAGTTGAATATGAAGCCTTGCTGGCCAGGCTGGAGGCCGCTCATTTATATGGTGCCATAGAATTGAGGGTGATAGGTGATAGCCAACTAATCCTTCGCCAAGTCCTAACCAAATATTGAACTTCTCATACAAACTTCAAACCTTACCAAGAACTCACCTCTTGCTACATCAAACTCTTTTTCAAACTCACTTTTGTCCATGTTCCTCGAGCTTAAAATATTATTGCTGATGCCTTACCTCCTTAGCTTCATATCTATTAGTCCTACTAGGTACACAGGTGCAGACTATCCATGTCCGTAGAAGGTTGATGCCGGCGATTAAGGATGGCCAATTTCTGAAGGTCAAGGAGAGATTTGGTAGGAAGGAATATCTAAAGCAGAAAAAGGAGATTTCTCTAGTCGAGTTGAAAGAATTAGATGAGGGTGAGAAGCCTTGGTTTGATGAGATTGCAAGGTATTGTCAAGATCAGACATATCCACCTGGATCAAATGCAAAGGAAAAGAAGGCCATCAGGAGAGTATTCCAGAGGTATACCATCCTAGGAGGGGTGCTCTACAAGAGGAGCTTGAGCGAAATCTTACTTAGATGCGTTGATGAAGAAGAAGCAGAGTTGGTACTTAAGGAAACACATTCTAGGGTCAATGGGGGCTATGTCAATGCTCAAGCCCTTGCCAATAAAATCATCAGGCAGGGGTATTATTAGCCAACCCTAGAAGAGGATTGCTTCATCTTTGTCCGGCACTGTCATTCTTGCCAACTCCATGCTGACAAGATCCATTCTCCCGCATCTTCCCTTCACCCGATTCATGCCCCATGGCCCTTCGCCATGTGGGCTTTTGATATCATTGGCTTTCTAAGTGATCTTAACTCTGAAATCTACTCCAAATCGTTTATCTTGATAGCAATAGAGTACTTCACCAAGTGGGCATAAGCGGAAGCGTTCATGGAGATCAAGGCATCAACACTATGCTCCTTCATCAAGTGCATCATCATCACCAGGTTCGGGATCCCCAGTGACATCATCACCGACAACGGACCACAATTTCTCTCTTAAGATTTGTGCGATCTTTGCAACAGGTACTACATTGTATTGCATCATTCACCTCCATACTACCCGCAAGGCAATGGTCAAGCAGAAGCCACCAATAAAACCTTGATCAAAATTATTAAGAAAACCTATAAGTCTAGCAAGTTCGTAGACTGGCCATATAAGCTTGTAGATACCCTATGGGCTTATCGTACTTCTGTATGGATCCCCACTGGTCAAACCCCGTATGCTCTCGCATATGGGATGGAAGCGGTGGTCCCGTACGAAGTACTCATTCCATCACTCTGAGTTCAACTCGAAAGGGACATCCCTATCGATGAGAGATGAGAATCTCTCCTTACACAACTTGAACTCTTAGATGAAAGAAGGTTGGCTACCTCCGAGCATGCCTGGACTTATCAAAACATATTGAAAAGGTTTTATTAAAAGAGGGTGGCAGAGAGAAAGTTCAAAATCGGTGAGATGGTAGTCAACAAATATTCATTAAGCTGGGTGGTCCCCACTCCAAGTTGCAACCTAATTGGGAAGGGCCTTTCGTTATCATTGAAAAATATCCAGGCAATGCATATGAGCTAACTAACACCGATGAAGAAAATTTGAACAATCCATGGAACGACGTTTACCTCAAAAAATATTTTTCTTAAAAATATGGAGAATTTCTGGTATGATATTAAGTCATTGATCCTAGAGTGTTCACTAAAGAACAGGGGTAGACATCACCTTGCACACACAACATCTCCCGATCCCAGAATCCGGATAGCCTGACACTCCAGAAAGGCAAGGCAGAACCCTGAAGGTGGAAAAGAACCCTTGCCCAATTCTCTTCTATTCAGTCCAAGATAGGTGAAGGAGACTAGAGGCGGATAGTATCGAAAATGCCTGCCACCTTAGTAGGAGGCCGTCTCATAGGGTGCAAAAGAGTGCCAAAAGATGGGCAATGAACCCCACAGGTTTAAACAAATATGGGCCTGCCCGAATGAGTACCCAAGAATCTAGAAAACAAAAAGAGGGCACCAAAAGATGGGCGATGACCCCACAGGTCGAAGACTTGTTTAAGTGTGTGCCACATGTAGAAAAGACCCAAAGAGGCCAAACCCCAATGGGCAATTTGGGCATGAGTAGAGAAATTCTTCTTAACACCACCAAATCCTATCAAAGACTTCCTCTATTATTCTTCCATCTTAAACTCCAAGGGTAGGGTAAACTGTCCAAACTCAGGGGGAATCCAAACCGATCAAAAGAAGAGGACAAGAAAGATTCTGGGTAGGGAACTTTATTTTCACGTGGTGCTTACCGCTTGAATCTTGATTAACACCCAAAGACTGATGAATTGTCTTGATATCGGCACATTTTCCACAAAAATCCAAAAAAAAATTAAATATTTTTAAAATCTCAATTTTTTTGAATATTTGTAAAATCCATTTTTTTGAATATTTGAAAAAATCCAAAAAATATGAATGTTTACAAAAAAAATAAAAAATTGGTGATTTTCAAAAAATCCAAAAAAATGCATCATTTAACGTGGCATAACCTTGATTTTTGCCTTTGCTCATTCATGTTTATCTTTATGTCTTGCATGTTTCATTTTTGCATTGTATGTTTATCTTTATTATCACCCTATTAAGAGGGATCCTCCCTTTGACCTAAGTTAAAGTTGGCTATAGTAGACAAAGGGATGAGCCGTTGTGAAGATCTAGTCCTCTTTTATCAAGTGTTTTCAGGGACTTTAAAGTAAGAGGGGAAGGTTCTCTCAACGACAGGTAAGTTCCCTTAACCATTTCATTTCGGTCATTTAGTTTATTTTTACACATTGTTAAGAAGGCTCCTCTCTTTGACCTAAGTCAAGGCAGACAACAATAGGCAAAGAGATGAGCCATGGTAAAGATTTAATCCCTTTTTATCAAGTGTTTCAAGATTCTGTGATCAAGAAGGGAGTAACTATCGCCATAGTAGGTAAGCTCTCTTAACCTTCACCTTATTTATTTTCAGTCATTTTGTTCATTCTACCTTGTTAATAAGGCTACCCCCCTTGACAAACAAACAAACAAGGCAAGATGACAATAAGCAGGGGGGGTAAGCCATGGCGCAGATCTAACCCCTTTATTGAGTATTTCAGAAAAGAAACACGAGTCAAGGAGGGGGGGAGGTCTCGCCAGCAGGTATGTTTCTTACCCTACATCTATTATTTAATTTTATTATTGTTTGCCATCCTTTAGAAGGCTTCGCCCCTTGACAAACTCGTAAGGGGCCAAGATGGAATGCGATATTGACTATCCTTTCGAGAAATGTCAAGAAGATCAAAAAACACTGAAGTAAATAGATAAAGATATGATTACACCATCAAGTTCTACAACAAGGTAGAAAAGCATCTACAATACCAGAAAAGCTAAAGTCTACTACATATATCAGTGACCGCTGCCACCTGCTCCAGGGGAATGACCACGTGGAGGAGGCATGGAAGCCGTGTCCGCTAATGCCACCTCAGCCGCCTCGCTTAAAAGAAGTGGCCAAGAATGTGGTGGTGCCACTCGTGTGGCTCTGACTCTACTCCTGCTGGCTCTGGCCGCAGTGGCTACGCCCTCAGTTCTGGGGTGCATTCGGTCAAAATCTTTGAAAATAGACCAAAAATTCTAGAAAATTTAGAAAATTTTAGAAAAATTTGGAAAAATTTTGTTAAATCAAATTTGTTCATGTTTTATCTTTATCGAGGTCGAGTTTACATCTTTGTCCATTCGGGACTACCATTTTTGATGAAAGATAGGAATTGCTCATGAAAACAGAAGAATGGACGTGGGAAACCTCCGTAAGTTGCTGGCTAGCATATATGTCATTAGTCGTGTATTATTATCTTATGCATTATTGTTGAAGACCGTGACTACAAAGAAGACTTGACCCGAGATCCCCTTCATCAAAATCTACAACTGTCGGGTCATCTTTCGTACTCATGGATAAGCCAAAATTGTACAGTGAGGGACGATGGTTCCCAAATGGGTATCTTGACCTCATAAACAATCTATATCTTGACCTCATCTTTTTGTTTTCTTGAGCCTAGCATGCATCATGTAGTATTAGTTGCATTGCATTTTTCGTTGTCATTGCATGCATCATTCATGATCTTCTACTTCTGTCCGGATATTTCTGAACCCTACCGGGTCCCTTCTTCTCATCATGTACCCCAATTCTGATCTTTCTAATACCACCATGTTTTCTAATCCCACCGTGTTTTCTAATCCCACCATGTTTGTTAATCCCACCATGTCTGTTAATCCCACCGTGTTCGGTAATCACCTTGTGCCTTCAAATATTTCATTTCTATCACCACTGTGGCCACTGCAACACCCTTATTGCTAGTCATCCCATCGTGGCAGTCAATTCGTCCGGCCAAGGGCCTCCTATTTGATCAAAACTTGCACCATCATTATCTTTACGGTCTGAGCTTCAACATTTGCCTTTCGAAATTTGAGATCATTCCATTCCAAATTGAATCTTGTCTTTTGGAAAACTTAAATGAATCTGAGAGCCTGAATGTGCTCGATTGGTATTCTTTTACTTTTTCATAACAAATCTCTTTTTAAAATATTTTAGCCCATCACAGTAGAGGAACACTGCAAAGATCGGGTTACTGGCTGATGATGAATCTACAAACCCATGTTTCAGGGACTCCCCACCGCGTTGGGTGTTGGCTATTCTTCTCTCGTGCCTGTGGCACATCTCTTACCAATCAAACATAGGAAGAGTTGATGAAACATGGCAGTCATCCAGTACATTTGAGGAGATTCATCTTGCCGAATCTGGTCATTGAGCATGTCTATATCTACACCTTGATGCCACCTTTTCAGTCCATCGCCATTTCGCTTCACTACATTCCACTACGATCTATCTCGCTTCGCTATGTTTTCTCTACATTTCACTCCGCTCCACCACATGCCATTCCCTTGCAAAGCTGACATCAAGGCGAGACAAGTTGTAGACATGCCAAATTGGCCTGATTCGGAGTCCCAGACTCCTATTCCATTGCCGATATTCTTTATTTGACTGTTATTTGATTCAGATTACCTCGTGGAGATGAGCTAAGGATGTTGGTGGAGCCCCTCGTGAGTTGGGAATGGACCGATGATTTCCGGAATAATGTCGTAACCTTCAAGCGAGAGCCGCACGTGAACCGTGAAAGCATGAAGCCTGTTCAATGACCAATGAAAGGTTCATAATTGAAGGTCTTGGAAGTCCCATGTGTGTTCCATAACATTCAGGGTTTCCGACAAGTAATTTTGGCAATCATTGGTCTATAACGGCTTTTCGTTATGGCTTTTCGATTTGTACTGACATGGCTATCTCGGACAACGTGTTAGTCCTTTATGGTCATCACTAGGTCTTTCCGGGTCATCTGGGTCGATCCTAGCCGTATATTTCATCAACGGGGCCATACGGCCATTTCAGTCAATTTTAGGGTTTCTTGGCTTTTCTGCACTTCGGTTCACGTTTACCGGGTTACTCTTCGATTTTTTTATGATTTTAGGTTTTATGACCATTCTAGACTTATTTTTTCATCATTTTAAGTCATCCCGAGTTGACCCGAGATTCCTCAACCGGAACCGTGCCCTTTCGGATCTCCGCCACGGTTTTTAGCATTCTACGAGAAGGTAAACCGGTAGGAAGCCCCATGCAAATGTCTCGGGAGTCATGCTAGATGGTTTACTGACTTGAGAAGCTACGGTTTAATACCCTCTTTCCAACGCAACAAACGGGAGGCAAATCGGACGTCCCGTTTGCATGTTACGGCCTGCGGAATGCGTGCGCAGGAGAAGGGTACAAGGCTACCTGAACCGGCCTTCTTCAACCAACTTGGCTTCAACTTAAGACAATTCACTTCATAAGTTCTTCTTAACTCATTTCATTCAGTCTATTTATTTGTTAGAATATATTTTAGTTTAGTTTGCATCATTTTTACATAACTAAAAACACAAAAAAAGGGGTTGAGGCTCACCCCGAAGCCGGTGAGTTCGATTTCAATTGCTTATTTCTCATCTTTCGGTACAGTTTCCACACTTCTATCAAGTCTAATCAAAGTCTTCACTTAATTCATTGTTCTATGTTGCACAGATCGATCAAGCTAGTTTCAGTTGGAGACTCTCCCTCATCGGCTAGCCGACGAGGAAGAAGGTTTAGCCCGCATATCATCTCCCGCGCTAAGGTACACACGGTCAACTTCTTTCTATTTCTATTACATAAAGCGGAGCCCGCGGCTCCTGTGACCACTTATCTTCAATCTTCTCATGCATTAAGTTATCTACTCTTCCCTCTCCTCCCACATGACCCGAACCATCTCCAGTGCTCAAGCAATGCTGTGAGATGAAAGTTCGGGGATCAATGTTAGTGTGGGACTGAGGTGAGGATTTTAGTGCTTTTCGAGTGTTTTATAATTCATTCCCTTTCCCCTATTCTATCATCACCTTTTCTTGAGATACCGATCCAAAACCCATTTTTGGAGTCGACACCATAGAAATCTAAAAATGAGTATGCACTCAAAACATGGTTAGCTAGGCTGATCCAATTGGTAACCAATTTGAATTGTCCTAAATAGCCAAAGAAACCCAAAAAAGAATTATAACTCAAATAGTGGCATTTAAGCCAATCCAAACTAGTTACTAATTTGGCTTGTCCTCAACGGCCATAGAAACCCAAGCAAAAAGTTAGAACTCAAAACATAGCCGATTAGGCAGATCTAAATTGACAACTAGTTTGGATTGGCCTAAATACCCAAAGAAATCCAAACAAAGAGTTAGAATTCAATATACAACCCATTAGCCTGACCCAAACTAATAGCTGTCAACTCCATAAAAGGGTTCCGGATCGGCACCTAAAGAGAAGGTGAAAGATGGAATAGGGGAAAAGGGGAGTGAATCAAAAGACACTCAGAAAGCGGTAAAGACTCCTCACCTCGGTCCCACACTCACATTGATCCCCGAACTTTCATCTCACGGCGTCGCTCGAGCACCGGAGATGGTTCGGGTCATGTGGGAGGAGAGTGAGGAGGAGATGAAATTAGAACATAAATAAAAGGTGGTTGCCAGGAGCCGCGAGCTCCACTTTATGGAATTGACAAATAAAAGAAATTGAATCTGACCGTGTACCTTAGCATGGGAGATCGGGATATGGGTTCAACCTTCTTCTTCTTCGGCCGGCCGATGAAGAAGAGTCTCCAACCGATGCTAGCTTGATGTACCTATGCAACTAGTAGACAAAGAAGACAAGAAAACAAGTGAAGAAGGATTAGAACTGAGTGAAGTGCATTAACTTGTAAAAAACAATAACATAAAACAGCAATTGGAAACAAACTCACCGGATTCGGGGTTAGCCCTAACCCCTTTTTTTTGGGTTTTTTGATGATGTATGAAATGATGCAAAACTGAATAAAAAAAGCTTAAATATGAACTAAATGATATGAATGAAGAGTTAGAAAAGAGAATATGAATGGTTAAAGACAACACAACCCAAGTAAGGTGGCAACCGGGTTGGACAGATTCAATGTAAACTGTGCGACTCTGATGCAGAGACCATAACAAGCAGCACCAATGTCAGAATAAAGTGATGTTTGTTTCAAAATAAAGAGGACTCAACGAGGGTGGTTTGATATGAAGACAAGTTTGCTTGAATCTTATGATAAGTAATCTGAATTTACCTGATAATCCGGATCTTGGACAATGAAGTTCTGGAAACTCCCAGCACAATGTTGATGTAGGACATGCTATGGGAACCACAGATATCTGAATTGAATGATTCTTGTTGTAAATAAAAGAGGACTCACCGGGGAACAATTTCTATGAAGGATGTATGGGCTGAATCCACCGTTAAATATACTGAAATTGACTGAGAAGATGATGACTTAGAAGAGAAGACTTTGGATCTGTCTGTGCAGCGCCGGTATTGAAGCATATAGATCTGTAGAAGCCTATGATCAGCAATGCAGCATGTTGGAGCATAGACCGGCTTCTTTCTTTACTTTGGGATGATCTCTAGGCACTGGGACGAAGAGAGAACGATTTGAGGAGGTTTGGATGAGCCAAGGGTGGCTGGAAGACTAAGAGAAGAGTGCTGGAGGATGGGGATGCCCTCCTTAGGTCGTTCATATGAGTCTCCCTTTATAGGGGATGAAAAACAGGTCAAAACATAGCAAGTTTTGATACATCCGACCATAGGTTGGATTTCCTCTATTTAATGTTGCTGATTTTCATCCTGAGGCATATAGAAACTTACCCAAATGATTGAGAAGGATTGGAAACCGTGGATCACCTTCTCCATGTTCAAAATATGTCTCCACTTGAAGAGGAAACAAATCTAGTCCAAAAATAGCAAGTATTAATATACAAGACAACAAGTTGGATTGCCATCATTTGATGATGCTAATTTCGACCATGAAGCTTCCAGATACTATAAAGAGTGATATGGAGGAGGAAAAATGAAGGTAAGGTCTTGAATTGATAAGATATGTGCCCAATGGGCTGGGCTTGCATGCAATTGGGCTTGATCGGTGCTGCGTGCGGACAGAACTGCGCATCTGACTCCCAAAGGGCGCTGCAGACAAATGGGAGATCAGAATTGAATGAAGTTTGTTGTAATGGAAAGATAACTCAGAGAAGAAGATTATTCATGTTGAAGACTTCTTCATTAGAAGTCCACAGAATCCTATGAAAAATTTTCAAGTAAAGGATATGCTAGGAAAAGCATAATCTGGCACACCACCAAGAGTCTCTTGTTCGGAAAACACGGATTCGATTAGAAATTAGCAAATCATACTCATATTTACAATAAGCACCTCGGCTCATCCAAAAGGGTGGTCCATCATGATTTTTATGGTCTAAAAGAGATGTTGCCAATAGAATAATGGTTTAAGCTCTAAATAAGGCCAAATTGGCGTGTCTACAATAGCTAGTTTGGATGGTCCTAAATGACCATAGAAACCCAAAAATGGAGTTAAAAACCAAATCGGGGCCAGTTAGGCTTACCCAAATTGGTAATTGGTTTGGATTAGCTTAATGGCCATGAAAACCTATAAAAAAGAGATAGAGCGCAAACCGTGGCTAGTTAGGTTGAATCAAATTGGTAACTAGTTTAGATTGGGCTAAATGCCCATTGACATCCAAAAAAGAGTTAGAACTCAAGATATGACTCATTACATTGATCCATAACTAGTTTGGATTGTCCTAAATAGCCAAAGAAACCCCAAAATGGTTAAAACCCAAACTATGGCTGGTTAAGCCAATCTAAATCGAATACCAATTTGGATCGACTTAAACAACCATGAAAACCAAAAAAAAAGTCTTAGAACTCAAACCAAGGCCGATTTGGTTTATACAGATCAGTACTGGTAAACCAGTTTGGATTGGCCTAAATACATACTTATAGAAACAAAAAAAAGGAGTTAGAACTCAAAATATGACCAGTTAGGCCGATCCAAACTAGTAATTGATTTGGATTATCTTAAATGACCACAGAAACCTAAAAAAAGAGTTAGAATCCAAACCATGACTGGTTGTTGGCCAATTCAAACCGGATTGAATTGGCCTAAATGGCCATAGAAGCCCAAAAAAGAGTTGGAACTTAAAACATGGCCGAATAGGCCGATCCAAACAGGTAACCGATATGGATTGACCTAAATGCCCATAGTAACATAAAAACAAGAGTTAGAATTCAAAAGATAGTTGGTTGGGCCGATCCAAATTGGTAATTAGTTTGGATGATCCTAAATAGCCGTAGAAATCCAAAAAATGAATTAGAACCTAAATCATGGTTGATGGCCAATCCAAATTGGTAACTAGTTTAGATTGCCATAAACAACCATAGAAACCTAAAAAAAAGAGTTAGAGCTCATACCGTAGTTGGTTTTGCCTATCTAAATTGGTAACCAATTTGGATTGAAATAAACACCTATAGAAACTCATAAAAGAAGTTAAAACTCAAAATATAGATGATAAAACTAGGAAACCGATTTGGATTTTCATAAACAACCATAGAAATACAAAAAAAAAGGGGTTAGAACCCAAACCATAGGTTAATCCAAACAAGTAATCAGTTTGGTAGTTTGGATTGTCTTAAAAAGCCACAAAAACCCAAAAAAAAAGAGTTTGAACCCAAACTATGCCAAGTTAGGCCGATATAAACTGATAACTAGATTAGCTTAGCTTAAATGCCCATAGAAACCTAAAAAAAGAGTTAGAACTCAAAACATAGCCAGTTAGGCTGATCCAAATTGATAACTGATTTGGATTATCCTAAATGGCCATAGAAAACCCGAATAAAAAGTTAGAACCCAAACCATGGCCAGTTAGGTGGATCCAAACCACTAACCAGTTTGGATTGGCTTAAACGATTGTAGAAAAATAAGAGAAAAGAGTTAAAACTCAAAACACAACCTGTTATGCCAATCCAAAACATTAATCGGTTTGGCTTGGCCTAAACACCCATAGAAACCCACAAAAAGAGTTAAATCTCAAAACATGGCCAGTTAGGATAATCTAAACTAGTAACCGGATTGGATCAACTTAAACACATAAAAACCCAATGTCTTTTTCATTGCCCCTTGCTATTTCCATCCACCCTACCTTTAGAATTGTTGGCACTTTGTTTTATTTGTGGAATCAAGGGAAGTGGCCACAATGTTGGAAGAAGAGGGGACAAAAATTGTAAGGCACAACGAAATAGAGAAATCTATTTAGGTGTTTAGTAGAAACCAAACTGCTAAATTGATTTGGTTTGATTTCTAACTCTTTTTATCCCAAACACAAATAATTTCTAATAAGTTAATAATTACTATTATTATGTTGTAGATAAATGAATTCAGTAAGAGTCAACATACATCTCATGCTGCTACACCATCCCAACAAGGTGGTGGATCATAGGGACGCTCACGTGGGTCCACTACTAGGTTAGGTGGATCTCATTCTTAGAGAGATCCACCTCTTAACTAGGTGATTCTCAGCCAATGTAAACCAGGGACACCTACTCAGTCTGGACCATCTTAAACATGGGTTGCTCATTCTACTCTAGTGACACCTACAATCTATCTACCATCACCTTAAGTATATATTTTATCAAATCTTTTAGATTCATTATAAACATCACTTTCTAATTTGCCAAATTTTTGTGCTTGATTAGCTACATCTAGAAGGTGTGTGAGATATTTGGTCAAGGCGCATAATGTAAGGACATTAATGTCTATAGAGACCTTAAATGTCAAATTGGTGGGGGGTAAGGTGTAGGCTTACATAGTCAAGTATTTACCACCTACATTGGAGTTTGCAACATAGTACATTGCAATTTATGACAACAAAATTACATCACTCTTTTGCAAAAGAAGAAGACACTATTTTTTGAGATCATGAGGTAAAATGTTTGATTATTTTTATGGTTCTAATTTATACCTTTTGGTTAATAGTATATTGTTAACTATTATCAATTTGTTACAATTGTACAACAACAATTTACATTTAAGCAGTCTGCATTGATAAATGTAAATATTTTAAGACATATAAAAGAAATGTAGTTAAAATAAAAAACCATTTAAATAAAAAGCTAATAACACACATTTAATTTTTTTACTTCATTTTTATATGTTAAAACTAACAAATTTTGAGTATTTAATATTTTACAAGACAACTACTAAAGGAGACCTATGAGATTGTGCCTTTACAATGTGACCTAGACCAATGGCGTCATATGTGTGACATATGGGTTAGAGATGAGGTTAACGTAAGACATCTAACATCTTATTAATTTAATTTCTTGTTCATTTGAGCATGACTATTTATAAATTATTAAACTTTATAAGTTTTTATGTAGGCCATTAGTGAAATAAATAAAGGTAATAGAGGTGGTCTAACAATGTCTTATATAAGAGGAAGGACAAATATTCATCAAGTGGAGATCAAATTTGTAATTATTTGATTTAATTATTATTTATTGTTAAGTAAAGTTTTAATATTTTTAATGCTATTAATTATTATGAATAGACACAAAAAAAGGATGTCACCCTACCCATCTAAAGGACTTCCAGATGACCCAAATACATGAAGAGGTAGATGGATCTATCATCTAGAGTAAAGAAAAAATTCATCAAATAATGATAAATATCTAATTTATCTATGTTAATACCATCATTCATTTCAAATAAATCTTAATACAATTTTTTATTTTAAGAAATATGCAATAGTTGATGGATGTCCAATAGTTAGAGGAATAAGATGATGGGATATCTTAGCAACATTCACTGCTGAGGATGCATTCACCACTATCTTCTATAGAGATAGACTAAGATGGAACCAATATGGGAGAAAAGATAGACTCGTAACACCTAGTATGGTGTAAGCGATGAAAGTGCCATACCTCCATGAATCTGTTAGTTCAAGAGTTGATGGACAAAGTGGAGAAGCAATTCACTAATTTAGAGAAATAAAACACATTGATTGATTTGCTCCAACACATGTTCAACCAACAAAGGAGCTATATGGAGACAATCAAATGGGTAACACAACTAATGTTAGCCAAGATGATCAAAAACTCCCACTACCCATTGATCCATCGAGTTCAAGATCATCTCCAATATAGAGAGAAGAGGATGATGATGATGATGCCGATGAGGATGAGGAGGAGGCATCCATCGAAGAGGATGATTGACATATTTGTATATTTATTTTGAACATGACTATTATTTTTGTTCTATTCATATGCTACGTACATCATAACTATTTGTATCATTCATTCTCTGGTTTGTATAAAATCATAGCTTGTGTTTTACGAATAAATGTAATTGGCCTAAACAATTGTGGGATTGTGTATGGAGTTGTGTATGGAACTATGAATGAATGAAGTTGTGAAATTGTGTATGGATTGTGTATGAAATGTATTAGAAATTATACAGGTCTATTGTATATCCATGCATGGTTGTAATCATGCATAAATTTTTATTTTATAATATTAAAAATATTTGTATTCAAAAGAAATATTGACAAAAGCTTCAAGTTGTCACTAATGATTATGTTAGCAATGGCTATAGATAGTGGCAATAGCTATTGATTTTCGCAAAACTAGTCACCCTTGACCCTGGAGGTGTTCTCGAAGTTGGAGTCACTGGTATGGCGATGGCTCACCATTGCCATAGTTCTTCTCTTACATGAGGAGAAATTGACGATGACTGGGAGTTGTCGCTACTATCTTTATCGCCAATGGCCTTCAGATCATCAATTAAACCCCTTCTAGCAATGGCTTTTGACTAGCCATAGCTAATACCATTGATGACAAACTTATTTACGATGGGCCTGTGACAGCTTTTAGCCATCACAAAATATGATTGGCAATGACTTTTTGCTCGTTTCCGATGATTTGTAGTTCTTGCCATTAAACCATTTTTTGTAGCAATGACTTGGGATCATTAAAGAATGAAGTTTGGGTATATGAAAAAGAAAAGACATTAAACTAGTTTAAAAGCTAAGGAGCAACATTACTTGCATAGTATGCTACATTATACATTACTTACAAATTAGAACATTAAATTTTAGATAAGAGCTAAGTTCACCATGGTGACATACAACATTAATTACATATGTATGTTATAACTTGATAAACAAATCCTACGTGCTCTATGTTATCATTGATAGTATCAAAATATCTTCCTTTTTCTTTTCAAATTCTTGAATTGTATATGAAAAACAATTGCGTATGTCCTATCTAATTGATGTTTTGCCAACACTTTCTTCATCTTTTTCATGATCAAGTGAAGTTCTTTGCACAAAAGGTATGACCTTTTAAAGGAGATTTTGGATCAAGGACTTCATGCATAGCATGTCAACAATACACCACATGTTATCGACTGTGCAAACTTCTTCAAAAGGAGAATAAAAAATGTGATGTCTTCTAGTCATATTATTATTAGTTATACATGTGTAAGAATTTTTGTGTAGCATGAACAAATTGTACTAAAGTTGTAACACTTTGTACCCTTGGACCTATATTCAATCTTACATGGACACACTACGAGAAAAAGCCTCAATGGCGACAATTGGAAGTCGCCAAAAAATGTGAATGCTAGTAAAATTGATACAAGTTGACACTTATATTACATAACATCCTTTGTTTGCACTATGAATTTAAAAATTGATACTATTAGTCAAACACCTCTAGATGATTGTTATCAATAACAATTTTAAAATTGACGGTAATAGAGATGTTTAATAGTGTTACCAAACAAAACATTAAGATCTTAATCTACTTATTTTGTTGTGTCTAGAGCTCCCATGTAAATTTCACTAGTTGCTTCTTTTTCTTCCATGCCACATGCAATATTTAGATAACATACATTTATAAAAAGATATAAAAGTGTTATTCTGTCTAAAAGAACAATGCATTGTAAGGTGTAGAGTGAGAGAGAAAAGATGTTATATTTGGGATTTTAAATAATATGAACTTAGAAAAATATTGGATAAATATCGATAATCAACAAATCAAAATGGTTTTATATATAGTGGAAAAACTAATTTTTATATATAAACGTAGGCAGATTTTTTTGTAAAAGAATTAGCCTCTTTCACATCTCTTCACGTGCAATGAATTCTCAACATGAAAGATTGATTAAATTTTTTAATAAGAAAAATAACAGATCCATTTCATCACAAATGAATTGACATATTAGAAAAAAAGACTCATTCTTTAGAAGATTTATCTCATACTAGCACCATACGATTTCACTATGCTAGAACTCAAAAACCTTTGTTTTTCAAACTTGGTAAGTAACGAGACTAAGGGTGCATTTGGATCCCTGTAAAACTGATCACATGCGCATCTTTTCCAGAAAAGTTCATCTTTTTATTCATTTGGTTGCAAGTAAAATGGTAGTCAACCGAAATTGTTCTCCGTTGACTGATGAATAACCAGGAATTTGGCATCCGGGAAAATCCTCCGGATGCCATTTTCGGTGAGCAGGTCCAAAAATTTATCTTTTTGCCAACAACAACTCAGTAAATGAAATTATTATTCTAAAATTATATGTTTAATATTAATTTATTGTCATATACATTAAAATAAGAATACATGAATGATACACATGAACATAATATTTATAAACAAACTTTTAATATATATATATACGTGAAAAATAAAGTTGTGTTATATTATCTTGTTCTTTGTGTATCACAATAATATTTTTAAGAGTTAAATGATCTAAAAAATATTACAAGCAATCAAATAATTATAAATATTTTAACATATATAAAATAATTTATTATAATTATGTTTTATAAAAAATAGTCCACTGAAAATATTTTCATCCAATCTACTTTATTTTGAAATTTTATGTTTAAATAGTTTCAATAAATCTAATTAAAAACATTTTTTATTTTAAACTATAATTTTAAATGTAAATATTTTTTAATAATGTGACTTAAACATATCATTTTATCTCTTAATCAATTTGAATAATAATTAGTGTTAGAGTTCCGAGAATAAAAAATATTATAATATTTTCTTGTAGAGGTGATAGATGATTTCGAAGCATGTTTTGTGGAGATTGATTTACATGCAACCAAATAAATCACCCTGTTTTCAATTTTCATGGAAAATTGATTCCATGTAAAACTATATCATCAAATTTTATGTTTCCATGTAACCAAACAGACCCTAAGTTGCATGGAAATGACAAACTTTATCTTTGGTCTCTCTACCAAATAATATAGAGCTTATAAAGAAGTCAAAAGAGCATTATATATTTAGATAGTCTTATGTTAATTTAATATTTTAATTATTATAATATCATTTAATTTTTTCCCGTATAAAACTTAGAGAGCATTGGGAATGCATAATGATTGTTAACATGCTGATAAATGGTAAATAAGTGTTAACTAGTGGACTTAGGTGGCGTTTGATTAGACTTAATCTGAAAATCTAAACTCTTAATTTCACTTCTAACCTCTTAACAAGCGGTAAAAAAGTACTTAATTTGACCTATTTTAACCTCTTACACGAACATCCTTGCAGCCTTTGCATGCCACAGTCATGGCAATAGGTAGAAATGCAGTGTCTGAATCATAAAAAGCTAGTTGCCATCACTGAATGGCTTAAACCTATTTTCAGATATAGACATTCGGTCAGAGCTTAATTCAGACAAGTTATCAAACATTCTCAAATCTCTTAAGTCTGACCGAATCAGACAAAAGAGGTTAATTAAGTTAAATCAAACGCAGCCTTAGTTTAAACCCTCTTTGATAACAACATCAAGCACCTCTGTCACCATTAATTTTAACATTCATATTTCTATAAATCATCCAGCTGTGTTTTAACTAATAATATCAATTTTAAAGCTTATATTAAAAATAAAGAACATTATGTAATACAAGTTTCTATTTTTATAAATTTTGATATCAACATTTTTTCATTTTGAACCATCAACATCAAAATTGATTTGGTATCAATTTTATATTATAACCAAACATGTCAATGTTACCGATCAAGACATAAGCGGCCTACTTTATTTTTTAACATGGTACGTCTTATCAGATTGGAGTCATTCAAGATGGATTCATATTTTTATGAGGTGTTTGGTTGCATAACAATATTTTGTATACTTTTGTGATAAATTTTTTTATTAAAATAAAATCTTAGGCCCTCTTTAGTAACACTATTAGACACCTATATCTCTATCAATTTCAAAATTTTATTAATGGCAATCAATAAAAAGTGTTTGGTTAATAATATCAATTTTGAAATTTATAGTACAAATAAAGGATGTTATATGATACAAGTGTTAACTTGTATCAATTTTGATATCAATACTTCAAATTTTAAAAATATCAATATCATTATCAATATAGTATCATTTTTGATACTCTAGTCAAACAAACCCTTATATAGCCAAAGACAAATTTATCTTGTTTGGTGATACATGATTAGAAAGAAAGTGAAGATCATGGATAACTTACAAAGGTGGGGGATCACAAAGAAAAATAGAATATCTAGTAATATTTAAAATGATTAAAAAAATTAAAAAAATATTAATAATAAGTTAGGGTAAGAGATATTAACAAATATAAAACAAAATATAAAATTAAACTTAAGTAAAAACTAAATAAAAAATAAATTTTAAATAAATAGAAAGTCATTGATTAGTTTCTAAAACTAGGGTTTCCAAATACTAGTGCACATCCAAGTAGGAAAAGTTGTTTGATTATTAGGAAATAGGAGATATAGATGAGTTCCAAAACCAAATAGGTTATTTTCCTTGTTGCTATAAGGAATTGGTCTGCATGCAATTGAAGTTTTGATTCCTTAGATTTTTGATATCATTCTCAATCAGAACTAAACAACGTTAGAAAACTAGATAGGGACATAATCAAATATACTTTATGAAATTAGAGAAATCCATCAAAACTAGGCACGAATGACCATAAGACAATCTATGATCACCAAGTCATCCAAGAGCACATATTTTAGTAGTATCCACAAGAACGACTTTCTTCGATGGATTCTTATGCACACCAAATTTCATAATGCATCATAATTGAAGCCCCACTATATGCCGACAATCTATAAGGTGAGAGAGAATGGGAGATGATAGGAGTACATCTCAGCCTCCCTTGGCCAATTAAGGTTTGGCTCTAGCCACTATTATTTATTGAATTTTAAAAATATACATAGCTAGAAAAATCATCTATGAAAGAATTAAAGTATAAATATTTACTTTTAGCCTTAATATCCATGGGCCAACATACATCTAAATGTATGAGTTCTAATAACTCATTAGCCTTTTCTCAATGTCCACTAAATCGAGAGTTGATCATTTCTTATGAGACAAGATAGATAAGTGGGTAATGATTCTAAATAATTTACCTTAATGTATCCATCCACGTGGATCTACTTAAGTTTTTTCTTATTAATTTGACCATGTTTGTAAGGCCAAAGAATGCATTGATCCACATCAACCCATTGACTCTTAAGAGGAGCATTCACACAGATGATTGGAGCTTTCATATCTAATATGTGTAAACTATACTATTTATCATCCTCCCATTGGCAAACATTTTGCCATCCAAAGTTATAGAACAATTATCATTTTCATAACTCACAATAAGCCAACACTTATTAAAATAAGAAATATAGATAATGTTCTTAACTATAGATGGATATCATAGTAATCATTAAGATTAGGGCATCTCTATAAAGCTACTACATGTTTATCTCTCCCACTGATAATGATACAACTTTTACACCAATTCTTATATGCAGATCAACATTTTCTTTATTAAGTCTTCACTTACTTGTCATCATTTACATCTCCTTATGGATATAAGATGAATATATAATATCTCATACAATGAGATGCATTTCTAGTATTTAATAATAGGATAGGATATACACATCTCGTATTTAATACCATAATGTGTATATATAGTATGTAAATATCAATGACGAAAATTCTTGAAGATTCTTAAGCTTCACCTTTACATTCACTACAAGATACTTTGTTATTTATTTTCCAATAACCATCACCATGGTAGTGAAAGAATTATCAAGTGCCTTCTTGATTTTTAACTTTCTCATTTATTTTCATCTTATGAATTTTCTTCTTTTCATTTGTCTCGCCAACAATAAGTATTAGATATGTAATGTTTTTTATCTTTCCCCCAATATCTTATCCATATGAGTCATGATGAATCTCATATCCATATATTGATGTTGTCTCTACAACTTACTTAAAAATAGAGGCTAACATAAAATATAAGTCAAACAATATATCTTTCTAATTATTTTGTGAGACAATATCTCATCTTCTCTCTCATCATTAGATGGTTTATGAGACACCTACTTCTTAAGTGAGTTAACTATTTGGTCAACTATGAGAACAATTCTCACGATTCTAAATCAATCAAAGAAGTTTAGGCTAAGGGCCACATATTGGCATCTAGTATGCCATGCAACTAGTGTTTTCTATCTAATCCTACAATGGAGATTTAATTACAAAACAACAATGCAAACATTCAAGTTAAAATTAAGATGTGGTTCTTTATCCGAATTTATGCTTTCCTTAATTTTTTAAAAATTTGTATAACTCTCATTATGCAAAAAACAAGATATCACGATGACATTCTAGTAGGGACTGAGACCCTATTAATCTTATGGTGATGACCTCTTAGCACACAAGCCATTATAATAACATACCCATAAAATTAAACATTAACACTTGAATTCAATCTAGTTCATTATCTACAAGCATTCACACTATCATGTGTATACATGATAATTATATGATATGAAATTTATACCAAAAAATTGTTACTTATACTTTTGAAATTCTCATTTTCATGTGTTTTGTAATTTTCATAAAATAAATAACATGAAATAAGAATATAAACAATTAACGTGCTACATACAAGCTAATTTAAACTATTTACATTAATCATGCATTCACAAAATTGTACATGGGTCAAAATTATATTTCATGGAACTAATTTAGACATTAATTTCATTAGTTAAGTAATTAAAACAATTTTAAAAAATAACTAAGAATAAATCCTTGACAACAAAGAAAATAAACAAGTAACAAATCATTAAACACTTTGTTATTCTATTAAATTATAGTATAGACTTTTTACTATTTTTTTTTTAAATTTTGGCATTGTTTATTTTCTTATATTCTAAACCATTTAAATTCCTTTTTTAATTGGCACAAGTGCACAGCATTGCGGGTTCCGCATTACACCCACCTACGCCCACATGCATTTGCACAATTCCACACTTGCCTGGTCAAACCAGGTAATGTTGACTTGAGTTTAAATCCCGGATCCGTGCCTCTTACAATGGGGTCCATCGTGACTTGACAAGAGATTGTCTTCTTCACCTGATAAGCATGGGGAACAGACCAAACAATGCAGGGGGGTGAATAATAATCCCAAAAAATAGGAAATCTATCATGAACCTTTGAAGAATCCAAATCCTCTATTTCTATGCAAAATCATTGAAAGAATAGCTTAAAAAATAAAAACAATCTTCTACCACCGTGGAGGTCACTACTGTCGAGAAACACCCAAATTCACTATCTCCTTGGCCATTTGACACCAGGAAAATCAGGGGAGTGTTAGCAATCAAATCTCCTACATCATAATGACATTAAATGGACTCCAATATTGACATGTACGGAGTTAATTTAGAATTTTTAGTTTTGGCCTAATGGAGCAAAATAGATCAAACTTTTTTTTCTAGCTTTGATTCAGACGATCAGGTGATCCAAAATTCAACTGAGAGAGGCAATGAAAAGCCCTTTGTCACAAGATTTATTTAGAGCCAACCAAAGTCAAAAACATATCACATACAAATTATGTTTTCCCTATCAAAATAGATGTTTGTACAATCCCAAGAATGCACGAAAACACAAAATTACGTCAAATCAACATTGGTTTCGACTGAGAATTCAACATGTCTTTGATACCAATATAAGAAATCATTCTATGGGTTCAATTTATCATATTTCATAGTCATTATCTTGATCAAACGGCATAACCAAGAACCATATCCGAACATTTTTGAATACCTTTGTAACATTCAAGTAATCTCTCAAAATTAGATAAAATTAGTGTTCTTATGCTCTCGGAGCTAATCAAGTGTGTGATATTAAGTAACATCCACCTAAACCTTCTTCGTAGATGGGCTCTCTAGCACTAGCCTCAGCGTCTCATCCCAATTTGAGCTTCACCATCCCATGGCATCCTCCAAGGTGGGATAATGGAGAGAGGATAACAACAAAATTTGCACCATTGATTTGATAGGGTTTGTACTAACTTTGTTAATATTTATAGTACTTATGATTTTTCACAAAAACAATTCAATTTCAATAAATTACTACTATACCCTTGTTTTAACAGATTAGTCTTGTGTGATTCACTACGTCCAAGAGTATATTTGATTAAGGCTAATTAACAAATACATTTTTTAAAAATTAAATCTATGAGCTAATAACATATTTAATGACATTCCAATTATGAAGGGTACAAGCCACATATCATGATATCAAATGACTTTAAAGATGATCTCATCTCCATTAAGTCTATTCATCATTGCTACCACACAGTTATAAACTCTCATCCATTCAAAGACCTGATCGAATAGAAGTATAGAACCAATTGCCAACCCCTTAAAATACTGACATTACAGGATTCTGTACTTGAGATTAAACTAATTGAAAAACTTATTTTCTGCTTATTCTATCAACATTGTCTAAGAGTACTATCATTTAAAACACTCACCTACTGGGATTGGATAATCATTTGTTGTAAGCTCAATTATCTCCACTGAATTTCCCTTGTACTCAATCCATTAAATATATTGAACCATCATATTAGGTGATACATGATTCAATAGTCAAAGCATAAGGATGTCTTGTAAGACATCATTGGTGACTTAGGTTAAAGATTCAACCATTCAATTGTAATGATAGAAAACGTTGATTGATAATTAGATAATATATCATTCAAGTTTTATAATTTAATTAGTTTAGTGAATTCATTCCTTTAATGAACACATGCATGTGTATTTTTTATCTCTACATTAATAACCAATGAGATCAATTATTCTCATCGTATGAAAAATTATCACATATCTTAGTCTATCTAGATCCTTAATATCTCATTTCAAAGATCTTGTAACTAGGAATATTTAAATTATATACCTCTACAGGATCGATCTTATCATTATTACATATGGTCAAGAACTTCATTATGATTTATGGCATCAAATAAGAACTTGTAATGAAGAAGTTTCATTTGTATTAAATGACCTATTTCAAGAAATGTTGAATCATATCAAATATAATTGATTTATAGGACATACTTTTCTATCAATCACCCATTCGCACCAAAGTCAATCACCTATCCTTTTAATCTCTATCAGTCCCTAGGTGACGCTCCAACACACTTTGAGTTAATGCCTCAGTTTATGAATTTGCAATGTTATCAACATAAGATGGAAAATCTTTGAATATGCTTCCTTTAACTGCATCTTATTTTAATTAAATGATCTTGTCATATAAATGTTTATACTTCTGATAAAGCATCAACTCTACTACATTTGCAATAACACATTATTACATTGACTCTAATGCATATGCAATAACACATTGTTTTCTCAAAACAACAACACAGGATTATAGATAGAAGAAATAATCACATATAAAATGAACTTCTTTATCCACACCACTAACTAAATAGTTTTTAATAGATGTACTTTACATCAGTGGTAGAATTCTCAGTATTTAATCCATAGAACTTTTCTAATTCACTGCACAACATTCAAGATAAATATGTACCCTTGTGTTGTCTTGCTTTCAGACTTAACTAATATAGAAAGTTGAGTTTAGAAAACTACAAAACTTAAATTCATTTCCTCCTTTTACTAGAAATACATCATAAGTACTTTTCAAGAACTTAATAATATATTTCTTAATAATGTAGTGAAACTCAATTAGATTTGCCAAATGACTCTTAAGACCCAACATGTTCAATGTTTCTATAACATCTGTTTTTATTGTCTATAGAATGCAATAATATCAGTTAGGTACATTAAAATAACAACACCTTGAAGAGAGATAGTTAATGCTAGAAGCCAAATACTTTATGATAGAAACATAGATTTATAAGTCTAAGGTGAATATGAAATTTTAAGTTTGATTCACTTTAACTTATATACATCTTACAATTAGCTTCATGGTTGCTTGGTGTAAACATGGTTTAAATGATTGTAGGAATGAGATACATAAGAGTGGTTTGACTATATTGATTAGAATTGAAAGGAATATCACTCTAGTTAATCAAGAAAGGTGAAATAGACCTATAAATTTTTAAAGACCATTTTTAACATCACAATGAACCCATAGAATATCAAGTTAATATTGTGTGTTATTATGTCAAATAATGGTGATAAGCACCTACCAAAAATGTGCTTACAAAGGCAGGACAATGTGTCCCACGTAGTTGTATACCTAATATCCTTCTGGCTGCGATATTGATGTAATTCAAGTAAAATCAACACCACTATGAATTTTCAAAGAGTGATTGTGACAATTCTATCACTGAAGGAAAAGGTAGATACAAGAGACTACTGTAATCATTAAAACTCGATGTAACTTTTAAATGATAAAAATAGGTAATTTTTAAGTTGCACTTTATTAAATTTGGGTTCCCTTATTCAAAGAGATGGAAAAAAGATGCTACATATGGAATCGAGTTATATTGGAAATGTTCACGGATAATAAAGAAATGAGAAATAATCTAGAAATAACATACAAATTTTTGTGAACTCTCCAAAATGCTTTACAAAATCTGAGTGTTGGGCCTCCTGAGACAAATTGAAACCATTTTAAGACGAAAGTTACTTCTTTCTATGAAAAGATACATTAGGCAAATAGTAGCAAAAAATAGCTTTGATAAACTCATGTTGGAAATGAACTCTACAAATTTTGTAGTCAAACGTGTCGACTCCGAAAATTCGACGGGCCTCTCTCCTTTTCAGGGAAGTCCATGAATCCAGATCATCACCTCAAGAGGGGATGAGAAAGAAAGGAAGAAAACATGGAAAGCAACTCTCACCTCGGTCCCACACTCACATTAATCCCCGAACTTTCATCCCTTAGCGTCGCTCGATCACCAAAGAGACGGTTCGGGTCATGTGGGAGGAGGGTGAGAAGAATAAAATTAAGACATGTGGTAACCAGGAACCATGGGTTCCTATTTATGAAATTAAAGATGACCGTGTGTACGTTAGCATGGAGAGTACGGGTCAAAGCTTCTCCTTCTTTGGCCGGCCGATGAAGAAGAGTCCTCAACGTGTGGGTGCTTGATTTTCTATGCAACCAGACCAACAAACAAGTGAAAAAGACAATTATAACTAAACAAAGTAAAGTATATGTATAGAAAATGACATGAAACACACAATTGACTAGAAACTGACCGGATTCGGGTTATTTCTAACCCCTCTTTTTCTATTTTCGGATTAACAGACTAAAAATAATGAAAATAAATGTAAAAAATGATAGGAGGATGGAGAATCATGAAACAAAGAGATAGGAAAAAGAACATAAAGATTCTGAATAGAATAGAGAGAGATATGGCCAAATCTGGGTTGTCGAAAAAGCCGAGCAGCAGTCCAGGATCTGCCAGGCGCGACTTTGCTTCTGCGCTCATCACGACCAGTCCCGACCTCAGAATCACACGTCGTTGATTGTAAACAGAAGAAGACTTGGAGAGAAAGAACTTTGATGTTGAGAGGTCGGGCAGCAGACGTTCACACGCTTCTGTAGAAGCCAAAGAAGAGAGACCTGGTAGATCATCTGTAGACCAGCCTTTCTCTCTCTTGAACCGACTTTTCTCTCTTTAAAAACTTGAATCTCTCTCTCTAAAAATCTCAAAATGAATGCAAGAGGGAGCTTGGACGTCTTGAGATGCCTGGGGGGTCATGCACATGCCCTTGGAACGACCGGAATCGGAGTTTATTTATAGAAGAAAGACCAGTCTTATCTACACTACAAAATAGGGTGCCTTGTGCCCTACCCCAGGGCGCATGTGCCCCACTGAGGGGCACATGTGCCTCCCAGTGAGGGCACATCCAATCCTTCTGAAATTTTTAGTCTTATCTGGTCCGATCCGTTCAGAGGTAGAGTCCCGGTGAAAAACTGGTTCCCTCGTGCCCTCGATCGGGGGCACAAGGCCATGTGCCTCAGGGGTAGGGTGCATGGCCACGTGCCCTGGGTCCTGGGCGCATGTGACCAGGGACTTGGGCGTATGGGACTGTTTCTGCATGCCCTTCTTCTGGAAGCCATTGTGAACACACCCAACTCGGAATTCGACGCTGTTTGTTGCGTTGGAAAGATAACATGCCGAAGAATCTCTCTATAGCATTGGATAAGCCATCACACTCTCCAAAACTTCATAATTTTATCTGGAAGTTAGGACAGTGAATAGAAGATCCGATACTGGTCGGAATGACTCCGACGGCCAACCGGAAAGACACGACATGAAACAAAACTTGTCCGGAGTGTGAATCTGACCATAACCTTCAATGCATGATCATTAGGCATTGGTCATTCAACCAATTTCAGTGTTTACACGATTTATGTGTGGCTTTCGCTCGGAAATTATGGTTTTTGCGGGAAACTTTAGAAAACATCCGATTTCATTCAGTGAAGCTCCAAATGAACTTTAAAAGGCCCGGCATCATTATAAGGTCAATCACATATGTTACCCTATAAAACATGAGTTTTATGCTCTGAATTAGGCAAATTTGGCATGTCTACAGCTTGCCTCGCCTTGATGTCGGCTTTATAAGGGAATGACATGTAATGAAGCGGAGTGATTCGTAGTGAACGGTAATGGAATGCAAGTGAACGTAGATGAATGTAGCGGAATGGAATGGTGATGGACTGAAAAGGTGGCATCAAGGTGTAGATATAGACACGCTTATCTACCCGATCCAGCAAAATGAATCTCTCTAAGTATTCTAGATCACTTTCATGTTCCATCAAAACCTCATATAATCGATTGGTAAAAGACATGCCATTGGCATGAGAGATGAAAAATAAAGGGATAAAAGATGTAGCCAACCCTCAGCGCGGTGAGGAGTCCTCGAATCTGTAGGTTCATCATCAGCCAGCAACCCGAACTTTGCAGTGTTCTTGTACTGTGATGGGCTAAAGTTTAAAAGGAAAATTGATTTTAAAATGAAAAGAATACCAATCCATCATATTTTGAATCTCTGTTTAATTCCGAGTGGAATAATCTCAAATTCTAAAAGGGTTCATTTTAAGCATAACAAAATTGCTCGGGTATCGTAAAAACCATGAATCATGCTATGGCAGAAAACCTGATTAAACAAAAATGATAGACATGCTTAAGCCATAGTGGGATTAAAAGATAATGGTGGGACAAACATAGAATGAAGGGACAGAAGAAACAATGGCATGACAAACTTGACACGGTGGGATAAAATAAAAGACATGGTGGGATAAAGGAAAGGAAAGAATAAGACATGATGGGATAAAATAAAAGAGTAAAACATGGTGGGATAAAATAAAGGAAAGAATAAAACATGGTGGGATAAAATAAAAGAGTAAAACATGGTGGGATAACATTGGTAATGATGAAGAATGAAAAAGAGATGGATATGAAAACATAGAAAATTATGTAGAAAATAGTTGAAGATATAGATTGTCTATTGGAGGTCAAGACACCCGATTAGGAACCATCTTCCCTCTAATGTTCAATTTTGGCTTATCTGTGAGTGTGAAGAAATGACCAAGCTATCGTGGATTTTGTTGAAGGGGATCTCGGGCCCAGTCATCTTCATGCTCAAGGTCTTCAACATTAATGCATATAATATGTATCAAATGAACCTAACATAACTAGGTGACAGATGGTAGGAGTGATGTGAAGTGCAAAATGGAATGATAGTGATGATGTGAGATTGATTGAAACTGAGTGAAGTCTTCAGGCATGGTGCATCGACCGCCTGATTCATCAGCATCTCTGGTCCATCCTTGTCTTGCCTTTTGACAGAATACAGCTCCACGATAATGTTTAACTGGGTGGCGCTTCCTCTCTTTTCGCCATAGGGTTGGTATGTCGTTCCTTTCGGAACACCGATCTCACCACTTCACTTGTTGGACTTAAAAGGTTGACTGATGGCCCTTCCCTTTTGCTTCTTCAGCTCCTGAAAATACTTAGCAAAGATGATTAAATTTTCATCATGACTCATCCCTTTGCCTGTATACCGTTTGTCTTGATTTTGAGTCAAAGGGAGAAGCCTTCTTAACAAGGTAGATAAAATAAACAACTTAAATGAAATGGAGTAAGGGTTGAGAGAACTTACCTGCCGTTGTATGAATCCTCTCATCTCCAACATTGAAATGCCTGAAACACTTGATAGAAAGAGGATTAGATCTTCATCACAACTCATTCCTTTGCCTATTACGATCAACTTTGACTTTGGTCAAAGGGAAGAGCCTTCTTAACAAGGTAATTAAAGTAAAAATGGATATGCAATGCAGGAATGGAAATATGCATAACAGTCAAATAAACATGGATGCAACTAAGGCAATGATCATGACTGAGCTAATAATGCAAAATAATTTTTTGTTGTGTTTTCTTAGAAATATTCATTTTTTTTAATTTTTGAAATATTCAACTTTTTTCAGATTTTTGAAATATGCATTTTTTGGATTTTTTTGAAATATTCATTTTTGTGTGGAGAAAATGATGGTATTTGAGACAGTTCATCGGTCTTTGGGGTTTGTTAAGACTCAAGTTGTAGATACCATGTGCAAAATAAAGTTTTCTACCTAGAATCCTTCTAACCTTCTTCCTTTGATTGGCTTGGGTTCCACCTAGATTCGGTCGATTTACCCTACCCAAGGGGTTTAAGGAGAAAGAGTATAGAGAAAGTCCTTGATAGGGTTTGGAAATGTTGAGAGGGATTTCTCTACTCTCACTCAAATTGCCCGTTGGGGTTCGGCCTCTTTGGGTCTTTCCTATTTTTTGCTCTTTTCTATGTGGCACATATTTAGGCAGGTTTTTGACCCGTGGGGACATTGCCCATCTTTTAGTGCCTTTTGCCTTGACTATCATTCTCAGTACTCATTCGGACAGGTTGTTCATTTTTCTTTTTGCTAACCTGAGGGGTTCCTTGTCTATCTTTTGGCACCCTTTTGCACCCTCTGAGATGGCCTCCTACTAGGGTAGAGAGTGTTTTCGATACTACCCCTCTCTAATCTTCTCTCCCTATCTTGGACCGAGTAGAAGAGAATAGGGTAAGGGTATTCCTTCCATTTCTAGATTTCTGCCTTGCCACTCTTCAATGGCGCCAGTGAGCCCATCACAAATCACAATCTTGCTCTCAACCATTTAAATCAGGTCCATGTGCCCGCTCTTTTCATTGGGTCCCTTGGGCTCAACCTCCAATAGGGCCCTCATGCCCATCAACATCAACCAGGCCCTCTATCCCACATTCAAATCTTGGGCTCACGTGCCTCTTGATTCCAACTACTCCCAGGCCTTCAAGCCCACTTTCAACTCATGGGCCCAAGAACCCATTTTAACTCACTTTTGTTTCCAAGCATGTTTATTTCCTTTCAAATTATCTTTCATTATCTAAATTTTACTTTCAACAAAAAATCAAGGTAGAGAAATTTCCTGGGTGATACCACAATCTTTGCCTTTTACAACATTAATTTTGACTCCGCCATGCTAAATCAGATCCTCCTGGGCCCAAGAACCCATTTTAACTCACTTTTGTTTCCAAGCATGTTTATTTCCTTTCAAATTCTCTTTCATTCTCTAAATTTTACTTTCAACAAAAAATCAAGGTAGAGAAATTTCCTGGGTGATACCACAATCTTTGCCTTTTACAACATTAATTTTGACTCCGCCATGCTAAATCAGATCCTCCTGGGCCCAAGAACCCATTTTAACTCACTTTTGTTTCCAAGCATGTTTATTTCCTTTCAAATTCTCTTTCATTCTCTAAATTTTACTTTCAACAAAAAAATCAAGGTAGAGAAATTTCCTGGGTGATACCACAATCTTTGCCTTTTACATCATTAATTTTGACTCCGCCATGCTAAATCAGATCCTCCACATCTTTCACTTCATCCTATGACTATGAATCTTCAATCCAATGCAATATGGTGCATATCAAAAGTGGAAGCAGTTGGGCAAGGCAAGGCAAGGCAAGGCAAGGCATGGCAGGTAAGGCAAGGCAAGAACAAGCAAAGCCGTCATCAACAATGAACTTCTCATTCTCTCAGGTATTACATGAAATTGCATTCATCATCATTATGTCATCCACAAGGCAATATTTTTTTTTAAAATGATTTTTAATCTCACATGACAATCTTACTTGAGAGAAATTTATGATTGATGATAACTACCTTTTGTTTTATCCTAATGAATTCCTTACAATGCAAGGCATGTTTTCAATTGATTCACCTATGGAATGTAATCTACCTCAAAAAAAAAAAAATGGAGAGAACTACTAGTATGACTTAAGTCCACATGTTCTAGGTTGTTGTCTAGGAGTCGAGGGTAGATACCATTATACACACACAACACGTCCCGATCCCAGAATCCGGATGACCTAACACCCGAGAGAAGCTAGGCAAAGCTTAGAGATGGAAGGAAAACCCTTACCCTACTCTCTTCTATTCGGTCCAAGATAGGTGAAAGGGATTAGAGGGGAGAGTATCGAAAGCATCCGCCACCTTAGTAGGAGGCCATCTCAGAAGGTCCAACTTCTCAAAGAAAAAAATGGGTGCCAAAAGATGGGCAATGAACCTCACATGTTTAAACAAATATGGGCCTGTTTGAATGAGTACCCGAAATGTAGAAAATGAAAAAAAAGGACACCAAAAGATGGACAATGACCCCACAGGTCAAAGCACCTGTCCGAACGTGTGCCACAAAAATAGTTTTGTCAACAAAGAAGAAAAGACCCGAAGCGGCTGAACCCCAACGAGCAATTGGGTGTGAGTAGAGAAATCCCTCTCAACATCATCAAAGCCTATCAAGGACTTTCCTGCAATTCTTCATTCTTAATCCCCCAGGGTGTGGGTGGATCAATCAAATTGAAGCTAAACTCTGGCCGATCAGTAGTTGAAGGTCAAAAAGATTCTAGGCAAGGAACCCCTTTTACATATGGTGTCTACTAGTGAACCTAGAAAAATAACCAAGTGATGAGAACTTGTCAATGTTGATTTTTCTCTCCCAAAAAAATAAATATTTTTAAAAAACTCCAAAAAAATTGAATGTCTTCGAAACTAAAAAAAATGAATATTTTCAAAATTTCAAAAAATTTTATTTTTAAAAATTTCAAGAAAATTGAATATCTTTAAAAATCCCAAAAAATAAATATTTTTAAAACTCCAAAAAATGAATATTTTTAAAAATCTCCAAAAAATGAATCTTTTTATAAAAAAACTTTTCCCAAATTTCAACAAAAATTTTCATCACCATGCTTGGTTTGAATTTTCGTCTTTACATTCATATTTACTTTCTGTCTCTCATATTTCAAATATTTTTCATTGCATATTTTATGTTCTATTTTTACACTCTTAAGAAGGCTATCACCCTTTGACAAAGGTCAAGGCAGACTGCATCTTGAAAGGGGATAAGCCATATTGTCAGTCTAATCTCCTTTTTCTGAGTGTTTCAGGAATGAGGAACAAACATAGAGAAATTTTCACAACAAGGCGATGCTCGCCACTTCCCTCCCCTGAGGAATCTTAGGAGGAGGTGTCACCATAACCTCAGCCTCAACTTTGCCAAGGAACCTCTTACAAAACCTCAACAAGGCAATGCTTGCCACTTCCCTCCCCTGAGGATTCTTAGGAGGAGGTGTCACGATAACCTCGGCCTCAACTTTGTCGAGAAACCTTTTGCAGGGTTTTATTAAGGCGATACTCGCCACTTCCCTCCCCTAAGGATTCTTAGGAGGAGGTGTCACCATAACCTCGGCCTCTACTTTGCCGAGGAACTTTCACTCTGTGTCCTCATTATGACACATGAATTCTTTTGTGGGAATGCGTGTCATCACATCGCAAACTCACCGTTATCGTTTTCTTTCTTAGCATATATTAGGTGCATTACTATTTATTTTATGCATTGATTTTGAAGACCATGAATGCAAAGAAGACCAGGCTCGAGATCCCCTTCATCAAAATCCACGACGGTCGGGTCATTCTTTGTGCTCACGGATAAGCCAAAATTGTGTAGTGAGGGACGATGGTTCCTGAATGGGTATCTTGACCTCATAGACAATCTATATCTTCAACTAATTGTTACACAAGTTTTGTTTTGTTTTTTTAGCCCATCATGCATCATGTAGTTTTGCATTAGTTTCATTGCATTCTTGCTTATCATCTATGCATTTCTTTGTGGTCATTACATCCTCTAAATCTCCTTGGGTCTCTTCATCCCATCATTTATCCTAATTCTGATATTTCAATAGCCCACCATGTTCATTAATCCCACCGTGTCACCACGTCCATCATCTATCACAATCACCATGTGTCCCTCAACATCTTTCACTTCTATCCCACCATGGCCATTGCAACACTATTCATGCCACCATGGCAGTCACCTCATCCCACCATGGGCACCCATTTTGATCAACATTCTTGCACCATCATTATCCTCACGGTCTATGGATTGAGCTTTCTCATTTGCCTATTGAAATCTGAGATCATTCTATTCTGAATCAAATCATGTTTCTTGAAAAACATAAACGAATTTGAGAGCCTAAATATGCGCGATTGGTATTCTTTTATTTTACAAAAACAAATCTTTTTTAAAAACTTTAGCCCATCACAGTACAGAAACACCGCAAAGATCAGGTTGCTGGCTGATGATGAACCCACGAACCCATGATTCGGGGACTCCCCACTGCGTTGGGGGTTGGCTATTCTTTTCTCGTGCTCATGGCACACCTTTTGCCAATCGGATATAAGAAGGCTTGATGAAACGTGACAGTAATCCGAGGAACATGAACATATACACTTTTCCGAATTTGGTCGTTGAGCGTGTCTATATCTACACCTTGATGCCACCTTTTCAGTCCATCGCTATTTCTCTCCACTGCATTCTATTACAACTCATTTCACTTCGCTAACTTCTTCTACATTTCACTTCGCCTCGCTACATATCATTCCCTTGCAAAGCCGACAACAAGGCGAGGCAAGCTGTAGACACGCCAATTTGGCTTTATTTGAGGCTTAAACTCTTATTTCATTGGCAACATCTCTTTTAGACCATCAAAATCAAGTTGAACGATCCGTTTGGATGAGCCAAGGAGTTCACTAGAAATATGAGAAAGAGTTTTTTTATTTCTAATCAAATTCATTTTTCCCAAATGAGAGCCCATTCTAACTTCCATGTTTCTTTTGGTGGTCTTTGCACCAAGGTCGCGCCGCTTGGTTATGTGCCAAATTATACTTTTCCCAGCATTTCCTTTATTTTAAAATTTTTCATAGGATTCTATGAACGTCCAATAAAGAATTATTCAACATAAATAATCTTCGTCTATGAGTCCTATTTTAAATACAACAAACGGCATTCAATTCTGATCTCCCATCTGTCTGCAGCGTCCTTTAGAAATCAGATGCGCAGTTCTGTCCGCACGCAACACCGATCAAGCCCAATTGCATGTAAGCCCAGCCCATTGGGCACATATCTGACCAATTCATGATCTTACCTTCCTTTTTCCTCCTCCATATCACTTGGTATAGTATCTGGAAGCATCATGGTCGAAATTAGCATCATCAAATGATGGCAATCTAACTTGTTGTTTTATACATCAAACCTTGCTATTTTTAGACCAGATTTGTTTCCTCTTCAAATGGAGACATATTTTGAAAATGTTGAAGGTGATCCACGGTTTTAAATCCATATCAATGATTTGGGTAAGTTTAAAGAAGCCTCATTATGAAAATTAGCATCATTAAATGGAGGAGATCCAACCTAAGGTCGGATGTATCAAAACTTGCTATTTTTGACCTGTTTTTCATCCCCTATAAAGGGAAACTCACATGAACGACCTAAGAAGTGCATCCCCATCCTCCAGCACTCTTATCCTCGTCTTCCAGCCACCCTAGGCTCATCCCAACCTCCCCAAATCATCTTCTCTTTGTTCCGGTGCTCAGAGATCATCCCAAAGTGAAGAAGAAGCTGGTCTATTCTCTGACGTGCTGCACTGCTGATCATCGGCTTCTAAAGATCTTTATAGTCATTTTACAGCCTGACTTATTTTAGAATAAGTGTGCTTCATCAAGATATATTTCATCTCCAATAAACAGAGATCAATTCTGACATTCCCTCGGCTTATTACGGCTTCACCACCGGCGCTGCACAGATAGATCCGAAGTCTTCTCTTCTAAGTCATCATCTTCTCAGTCAATTTCAATACATTTAATGGTGGATTCAGCCTATACATCCTTCATAGAAATTGTTCCCCGGTAAGTCCTATTTTATTTAAAATAAGAATCATTCAATTCATATATCTGTGGTGCCTATAGCACATCCTACATCAACATTGTGCTAGGAGTTTCCAGAACTTCACTGCCCAAGATGTTGCTTATCTGGTAAATTCATATTACTTGTCATAGAATTCAAGCAATATTTTCTTCATATCAAACCACCCTCGGTGAGTCCTCTTTATTTTGAAACAAACATCATTTTATTCTGACATTGGTGTTGTTTGTTATGGTCTCTGCATCAGAGCCGCGCAGTTTACATTGAATCTGTCCAACCCGGTTGCCACTTTGCCTGGGTTGTGTTATCTTTAACCATTCATATTCTCTTTGCTAACTCTTCATTCAAATCATTTAGTTCATATTTAAGAATCATTTTTATTCAGTTTTGCATCATTTCATACATAAAAAAACCCAAAAAAAGGGGTTAGGGCTTACCCCGAATCCGGTGAGTTTGTTTCCAATTGTCCTTTTGTGTTATTGCTTTTACAGTTACTACACTTCACTTAGTTCTAATCCTCCCTTCACTTGTTTTTTTGTCTTCTTTGTTTAATATTTTCACAGGTACATCAAGCTAGCATCGGTTATACTCTTCTTCATCGGCCGGCCGAAGAAGAAGAAGGTTGAACCTACACACATTCTCTCCCGCGCTAAGGTACACACGGTCAAATCAACTTAATCTTGTCTTTTATTTCATAAAGCGGAGCCCACGGCTCCTGGCGACCACCTTTTTATACATGTTCTAAGTTCATCTCCTCCTCACTCTTCTCCCACAAGACCTGAACCGTCTCCGGTGCTCGAGCGACGCCGTGAGATGAAAGTTCAGGGATCATTGTGAGTGTGGGACTGAGGTGAGGACTCTTTATTACTTTCCGAGTGTTTTTCAATTCATTCCCCTTTTTCCCCTATTCTATCTTTTACCTTCTCTTGAGGTGCCGATCCAGAACCCATTTTTGGAGTTGACACCAATCAATGCTACCTTGTTCATTGAGATCCTGGATGTTATCCTTGAATTGGAAACACACTTCCACAGTGTGACCAGGGTACCGATGGTAAGCATAGTATTAAAACATATCTGCATTTGCTGGCCAAACCTCTCTTTCTTTGGGCAATTCCAATTGTTTCTCTGCCATGAGTTCATTGAAGATGTCGGTCAAGGAGTAAGGGAGTTGTCGATAATTCTCTCTCCTAGGACCTCCCCTTCGTGGTGCTTGGTTGGGTGGTGGCAGTGCCCTATTGTAGGTAGGTTGACGAGGTTGCTGGGGTTGCACTACAAGTTAAGAGGGTTGTTGTGGTTGTCGTGGTTGTTGTGGCCTAACCTGTTGTTGAGGGGAGTGGTAAGAAAGGTTCTGCGGTGGATTCCTGTATTGATTTTGACGGTTCCCTCCCTGGTTCCCCACAATGTTTACAGCTTCATTGTTGACTACTCCCTCGGTTGTAGGCCCAGCTAGTGCAAAGGTGGTTTTCCTGATGTTTCTAGGTTTGGGATTAAAAGGATTTATCATTGTGGCATCTTTGAAGTGGGCTTGCAAGTATCGGGCACTATCATAAAGTTCATTCATGGTGGTAGGACGGTGCATAATCAAGATATTCTTTAGGGTAGGTGTAGTGTTTCCAATGAGCATCTTTACTTGTTCTCCTTCTAAAATAACATCTGTTAGTTTCTCTGCCATTCCCCTTTAGCGATCAACAAACTTTATGAAGTCCTCTTCAGGATTCATCTTCTCAGCAATCAAATTTGTAATTGAGCATGATGGTGTCACTCGGTCTCTGTATCTTTGCAAAAATTTGGTCTTTACAATATCAAAATCTCCTACCTCAAAGGGGTCGAGCGAATAGAACCATTCCAATGCAGACCCTTCTAGTGATCGGTGGAATAAGAAAGAAAGGACTCTATGATCATTTTTCTAGAATGAGGATTCGTAAAGAAAATCTTTTAGGTGGAGAAAAGGATTGCCAACACCATTGTAGCGGCGATAAACTGGTAGATCAGAAGGTGGCAAGTGAAGAACTGACAAAGAAGGAATAGAGACTTCAGGAGTTGACTTGGAGTCCAAACGACATCCAGCTCTTCATAACGTTCATTCATCTGGGTGAGCTGATCCATGATTGCTTGGGTAAGAGCAGGTTCTTGGTTTATTGGTGGGGGTATGTGTTTAGATGCGTGATTATGGAATTGAGGAGCATGATTTGGCAAATTCTCTGAAGATTGTCCTATGACTTGGTGGGCCAAGAGAGCAACATTGTTGAAATAAGGTGGCTGGACAAACGATGGCTGAACCACAGATAGTTGAACTATATATGGTTGAGCAAATGATGGTTGAATCACAGATTGTTGAACAATGTTGAACAAAGGATGGTTGAATGAGTGGTGGTCAAACCATAGGACGAGGAGATAAGGTAACTTGGTTGGCTTCAGCCTGATCAGAGGCAATTTTTCCCTTCACCATGGATTGTACACGGGAATAGGTTTCTAGGTCAGTATAAAGAGACAACTCCTTAAAAAGTTGTTCAACATCATAGGGAGCATATGGTTGAGGGACCTCTTATGCTTCTGACTCAAACAAGGGATTAACATGACCGTCTGACAAAATTGGTTGGTGACCCATCTCGTGCTCTTGATGTTTAGCGTGTTCTAGCATTCCAACATGCCTTCCAGACCTTAATTGCATTGTCACCTTTTAACTTCAACTAGAGGGTAAAACAAACAAGTTGGTAAAACAAACAAAGAACTTTTTTCTAGTTTTTAGTATCTACAAAAATGTTAGATTTTTGAATTTTTGTTTGACAAACAAGTAGTGATGCAAAGACCTGAAAACAAGATTACGCAATGATTTTGATTAAACCTTAGGTTTATGGATTGGTTAAGAATTATTCTCTTAACAAATGGGTTAGGATCCTAACACCAATCTCCAATGACCTAGGTTTCACACAATCTCACCACGTGTAGGTAACATAGGATGCTTCGGGTTTTAGGGAGTGGTACAACCAACCTGATCATGAAGAGGAATACTCCACGTATGAGGAATTATGGAGGCCTTGATAAAAACTAACCAAGTCAACTAGTAAAGAATATTTTAGAAGAGAGGTCAGAATCCACAGAGAGGGTGTTTTGGATGGGAGGGGTAAATGGGAGAGTGAGCTCCTGCCAAAAAAGGAAAAATGTGTAAAATAAGGAGGTAGAGAGGAGCATAGAATGCAATCAAGTGATAAAGCAAATAATAAGTAGAACATAAACTTGAATAAACAAGCAATCACACAAGACAAGTAACTAGAAACTAGAATCTAGACTTTGTTTCTTACGTGAGCTAAATGGAGATACTGAAAATTAATGAAAAAAAGAGGGTTCAGATCTGATAGCCAAGCAAAAGGGGTGGTCCACGTGGGGACTGATGTAAGAATAAACTAGTTCACGTGGGAACCAGGATTAAAGTGAAGGTGGTTCACGTGGGAACCGGTTTTGGATAGCAAAGGGGTGGTTCACGCGGGAACCAATTTAAATGATTAAAGAGGGCCACGTGGGGCCAATTAAAGATGAATAAGTATATTATCCAAGCGGGGATATATCTGAGGAAAGAGGTTTGGTTCACGTGGGAACCAAAGTAAAGAAAGAGATTGGTTCACACGGGAACCGGTTTAAAAGGGAAAAAGGGTGGTTCACGTGGGAATAGGTTTAAATGGAAAATAGAAATAAAAGAGGGTCATGCAGTGACCAATTTGAGGGTGATAACCTGCATAAAAAGATGGAAAAAAACCTGATTTTAATGGCTGAAAATAAATGTTGGTTTATGTGGGAACCAGTTTGTAGAAGAGAGTTGGTTCGTGCGGGAGCCGATTTTTAAAGCAAAGGTGGATTCACACGAGAACCGGCTGAAATAAAATGACAGAAATTAAATGAGGTATTTGGCACTTCAGATCTTATGAAAAATGGGTGAAATCAAAAATTTTGAGATGGCATGAAATTAAGAAAGGTGGAAAGAAGGAAAGGCTCACGTGGGAACCGGTCTAGAACAAGAACTAGTTGTAAAGAAACACTAAGCACCCATGGTTAAAGACATTGCTTGTCCCACCATGGTCGCCACAAAGCTATCGACTCCAAAAGAAACAATGGGGCTCTTCTTTTTAGGAAAGTCCGTGAATCCGGATCCCCACCTCAAGAGAGGATGAGAAAGAAAGGAAAAAAAACACGGAAAACAACTCATCCTAGGTCTCACACTCACATTGATCTCCGAACATTCATCCATTGGCGTTGCTTGATCACCAAAGAGATAGTTCGCATCATGTGGGAGGACGATGAGAAGAAGGAAATTAAGACATATGTGGTCACCAGGTTTCGTGGGTTCCAATTTATGAAATAAAAATGACCACGTGCACCTTAGCAGGAAGAGTGCGGGTCCAAAGCTTCTCCTTCTTCGGCCAGCCGATGAAGAAGAGTCCTCAACACGTGGGTGCTTGATTTCTTGTGCAACTAGACAAACAAATAGATGAAAAGATAATTAGAACTAAACAAAGTGTAGTATATGTAAAAAAAATGACATAAAGCACAAAATTGAATAGAAACTGACCGGATTCGGGTTATCTCTAACCCAAATTTTTTTTATTTTTAGGATTAATAGATTAAAACTAATGTAAAAAATGTGAAAAAATGATATGAGGATTGATAATCATGAAAAAAAGATATAAGAAAAAGAACAAAAAGATTCTGATAAGAATAGAGAGAGATATGGCCAAATTTGGGTTGTCAAAAAAGTCGAGTAGCAGTCCAGGATCTACCAAGTGCGACTTTTCTTCTGTGCTTGCCACAAATAGCCCCAACCTCGGAATCATGTGCCGTCAATTGAAAACCGAAGAATACTTGAAGGGGAAGAATTTTTATGTTGAGAGCTGGGGCAGCAAACGTCCACACACTGCTGTAGAAGCCAAAAAAAAAGAGACCTGGTAGATCACCTGTAGACCAGCCTTCCTCTCTCTTGAACCGACTTCTCTCTCTCTAAAAACTCGAAATTCTCTCTCTAAAAATCACAAAATCGATACAGGTTGGAGCTTGGATATCTTGAGATGCCTAGGGACCAGAATTGGTCTCAATTTATATGAGAACAGCTGTCGTGATCTAAGCTAAAAAATAGTATATGTAAAGAAAATGACATAAAGCACAAAACTGAATAGAAACTGACCGGATTCGGGTTATCTCTAACCCAATTTTTTTTATTTTTATGATTAATAGATTAAAACTAATGTAAAAAATGTTAAAAAATGATAGGAGGGTTGATAATCATGAAAAAATATATAAGAAAAAGAACAAAAAGATTCTGATAAGAATAGAGAGAGATATGGCCAAACTTGGGTTGTCGAAAAAGACGAGCAGCAGTCCAGGATCTACCAAGTGCGACTTTTCTTCTGTGCTCGCCACAAATAGCGCCAACCTCGGAATCATGTGCTGTCAATTTAAAACCGAAGAATACTTGAAGGGGAAGAATTTTTATGTTGAGAGTTGGGGCAGCAAACGTCCACACACTGCTGTAGAAGCCAAAAAAAGAGACCTGGTAGATCACGTGCAGACCAGCCTTCCTCTCTCTTGAACTGACTTCTCTCTCTCTAAAAACTCGAAATTCTCTCTCTAAAAATTACAAATTCGATACAGGTTGGAGCTTGGATATTTTGAGATGCCCAGGGAGTCGTGAACCAGCCTCTGGAATGACCAGAATTGGTCTCAATTTATATGAGAACAGCCGTCGTGATCTAAGCTAAAAAATAGGCTCATGTGCCCTGGTCCCTGGGCACATGCACCCTGGTCCAGGGCACATACGCCCCCTGGAGGGGGCGCATCCAATCCTCCCTACAAAGTTGGTCTGATACGGTCAAAAAATTTGATCCGATCCAGACAGAGGTAGAGTCCTAGTTGAAAATCGGTTACCTCATGCCCCCGATCTGGGGCACATGGTCATGTGCCTTAGGGTGGGGGTGCATGGCCACATGCCCTGGATCTAGGGCACATGTGCCCAGGGTCCAGGGCACATGGGACTGGTTCCCCACATCTTTCTTCAGGAAGCCATTGCAGACACTCCCGAACTCGAAATTCAACGCCTTTTATTGCGTTGGAAAGATAATAGACCGAAGAAGCTTTCTATAGTAATGGATCAACCATAACACCCACCAAAACTTCATAATTTTATCTGGAAGTTAAGATAGTGAATGAAAGATTCGATACTGATCAGAATGATTCTGACGACCAACCGGAAAGACACAGCGTGAAACAAAACTTGTTCAGAGTGTGAATTTGACCATAACCTTCAATGCATGATCATTAGGCATTGGTTATTCAGACAATTTTTAGGTTTATACGATTTATGTGTAGCTTTCGCTCAGAAATTATAGATTTGTGCGAAAAACTTTGGAAAATGTTTGATTTCATTCGGCAAGGCTTCAAATCAACATTAAAAGGACTCGGCATCATTCTAAGATCAATCACACATGTTACCCTATAAAACATGAGTTTCATTATCTGATTTAGGCAAATTTGGCATGTCTACAATGCCTAGTGCTCTGTTGGTGGGGTACCTGGCACTCCATAAGGGGGTACCAGGAACTATCATCTGATGCCCAATAATGGGAGCACCTGGTGCTCCATTAGGGGACCACCAAGTGCCCTATAAGGGGGAACTAAGCCCCTAGAAATAATTTTATCACCACTAACCAAAGTGACTATTTGTTTTCTGAGCTTAGACCTTGAGGATTGATTCTTGTGTCCTATAGAGAGGGTGCCTACAGAATTCTTTAAGGCTTTTGTGGAGCTCGATGCACCATTAATGGTCGATCTTGGAGACTTGGGCCAGTTCTTCTCTATGAAAAGAAGTTTTCTATCAATGTTTTAGAGGTTGACAAGTTGAAGGAGCTCATCTTGAGGTCATGGAAGCTAGCTTAAAGGCCAACCTCCATTCTTTGTGTTCTTTTGCACTACATTCATCTCTAAATCACCAATGTTCATGAAATAATCTACCTCAATTCACATTCTACCATCATCCTTGCCATTCCACCACATTCTTGGGTGATAGAAGAACCTTCAAGAAGCTACCTTGATGCACCTGAGCTTGAGCATGAAGTGAAATAGAGCAAGTTCTTTGGCCTCCCTGACCACCTATCCAAGGGCCACAAGGTGTCAGGCGCTCCCTCTATGGGGCACTTGCAATTCTAGAATTGGAATGCTTCATTTGGCACCCCCTTTCAATTCATTTATTGATCTTAAACTATTTTACTTATATTTTATTTTCATTCTAGCATCATTTAGCATGCGTATATGTATTTATTTACTTTGCATGCACTTTAAAATACCCAAAAAAATAAGGGTTGGGAGTTTGTCCCAATCTAGTTAGTATGTTTTCATTTGTCATTTTAAGCATATTTTGTCTCTAGTTACTTTACTTCTTTTAGTTTTATTTAATCCTCATTGTTTTCTTGTTTATGTTAGACAAGAAAAGTTGGTCAAGGTTAGCCATGCTTGCCCACATTGGATCAATGAAGAAGACTCTCAAGCTCTTCCTTTTGGGCCAGCTGAAGAAGAATAAACTAGAACTCACACCACTTGTTGCCCACATTGAGAAACACATGCTAGTGCCCTATTTTTATCTTTGGAGCCCATATCTCCTAGTGACCACTTCTTTCACCTCACACACCATGGTTCTTTTATGTTGTTCTCTCTTTCTTTCTTTCTTCACTCTTCTCTCCTTTCTTTTTCTTTCTTTCTTTCCCTCCTCTCTTCCACATGACCTGAAACAATCTTTCAACTTCTAAGCGACACTGAGGGTTGAACGTTTAGGGATGAAGGTGAGTGTAAGATGGGAGTGAAGAGTAGACATTGAACACAACAAACACACATGTACTACACTATGATTAAGGAACTATCAACATCACACCTAAAAAGGACCCCATCCATGCATGGTGGAGATGGGTTTCTCAACTTTCTAGTTTTGACCCTGATCATGACACTCCTTGGAGGAGGCCAAAATGGGGTTGAGATTTTAGTTTTTTGGTGAGGGTGAAGGTACATGAAAGGTTAAAGAATTTTGAACAATCCCCATGTTGGAATTCTTCTGATACTTTCATTGGACAAGTGCACACTGCTCCCTAGTGATGTTGGTTCTTCACAAACTTGATGTATTCACCCATTTGATTCCAGTCAATACTGCCTTATTCATGGAGATCATAAATGTAGTTCTTCAAATTAAAGTAATTATCTACAATGTGCCTAGATATCTATGGTAAAGGCAATATCAATCTATGTTGGCATTCTGCAACCACTAAAGCTTTTCTTTAGGCAATGTGATCTACTCAATAGCCATGGGTGTGTTGAATATATTTGTGAAAGAATGTGCCAGTGGTAGGTAATGGTTCCTCCTAGGCCCTAATTTTTGGGGTTCATAGGCTACGGGAGGAGATGCTTAGTTGTAGGTTGTCAGTTGCCATGGTGGTTGGGAAACTAAGGCTTGTATAGCCGATTATAGGGGCATTGGTGCTTAATCTAATGTTGGCAAGGTCGAAATTGGATTTAAGGTTGAAGTTGAGATTGACAAGGATTTATAAATTGTTGATTGTGCTATGGGTTTCTAAATTGATGCTTATGGTTGTTGGATAGATTCCCTACAACACTAATGTTTACATTGGTTACTACACCATCAGTGATTGGGCTAATTGTGGGGTAAGTGGTTTCCTTGATAGCTTGGGGTCTTATATCAAAAAGGTTCATGATAGGGGAATCCGTAATCTATGTTTGGATGTACCACACCCTCTCATATTACTCATTAATGGTGGTAGGGTGATGCAAAGTCAATACTTTCTTCAAACCTAGAGTGGCATTGGTGATGATCATTTTTAGTTGCCCTAACTCTAAGATGACATTGGTAAGCTTTTTTGCCATAGCCCTCCACCTATTAGCATATCTCACAAAATCCATATTATTTAACTTTTTTTTCTATGATATTGGTAATTGAATAAGTTGGGTAGACTCACTCTAGTACCTCTACAAAAACTTAGTTTTAAAAATCTCAAAATTACTTGCTTCAAAGGATAAAGTGAATAGAACCACTATAAGTCTAGGCCTCCACTAATCATCTAAATAAAAATGCAAGCGCTCTTAGATCACCTTGTCAGAAAGAAGACTCGTAGAGAAAGTCCTTCATAAGAAAAAAATGTATTATCAATGTCATTATAACCATGGTAAATTGGCATCTTGAAAGAAGGTATGTGAAAGATGAGGAGAGAGGAGAGAGAAACTTTGGGAATTGACTACGTGTCGATTAAGCATTTAACCTCTTTGTATTGCTCATCCATTTTGGTGAGTTTGTTCATCATCTCCTAATCAATAGAACGTTCCTAAGCAATGGGAGGAGGGGGAGTTGGTGCCAGGGGCATTGTGGCTAGCATCAGATATGCCAAAGTGGCTAGATAGGAAGGGTGCATTGGAGGATCCACCATAGGGTGAGTAAAAAGAAAATGATTAGAAGAGTAGACTGGGGTCTAGAAGGTTTTGTCATGTTTGGATCTAGGTGGTTTAGGATAGCCAGCAGGTAAAGGGAGTTTGGGGTGGTGGGTCTAGTGTAAGAGTGGCCATGTGGTGTTGTGTTGGGCTAATGGGCTGTCGACTCTGAAAATTCGACGGGGTCCTCTCCTTTTCAGGGAAGTACGTGAATCCAGATCGTCACCTCAAGAGGGGATGAGAAAGAAAGAAAGAAAGCACGGAAAGCAATTCTCACCTTGGTCCCACACTCACTTTGATCCCCGAACTTTCATCCCTTGGCGTCGCTCGATCACCAAAGAGACGGTTCGAGTCATGTGGGAGGAGTATGAGAAGTATAAAAATTAAAATATGTGGTCGCCAGGAACCACGGGTTCCGATTTATAGAATTAAAATGACCGTGTGTACCGTAGCGTGAAGAGTGTGGGTTAAAGCTTCTCCTTCTTTGGCCGGCCGATGAAGAAGAGTCCTCAACGTGTGGGTGCTTGATATTTTGTGTAACTAGACAAAAAATAAGTGAAAGAGACTATTAGAACTAAACAAAGTGGAGTATATGTAAAGAGAATGACATGAAACACAACTGACTAGAAACTGACCGGATTCGGGTTATCTCTAACCCCTTTTTTTATTTTCGGATAAACTGACTAAAAATAATGCAAAAAATGTAAAAAAATGATAGGAGGATGGATAATCACTAAAAGAAGAGATAGGAAAAAGAACATAAATATTATGAGTTGAATAGAGAAAGATATAGCCAAATATGGGTTGTCGAAAAAGCCGAGCAGCAGTCCAGGATCTGCCAGGCGCGACTTTGCTTATGCGCTCGTCACGACCAGCCCCGACCTCGGAATCAAGTTCCATAAATTGTAAACTCAATAAGACTTGGATATGAAGAACTTTAATGAAGAGATATTGGACATAAGACGTCGACACACTGCTGTATAGGCTGAAAAAGATAGACCTGGATGATCACCTGCAGAACAGCCTTCCTCTCTCTTGAACCGACTTTTCTCTCTCTAAAACACGAAATTATCTCTCTAAAAATCACAAAATCAATGAAGTAGGGAGGTTTTATGTCTTGAGATGCATGGGGGGTCGTGCTCATGCCTCTCGAACGACCAGAATCAGAGTCAATTTATAGGAGAACGAACAATCTCATCCGGGCTAAAAAAAAGGCACCTTGCGCCCTACCCCAGGGCGCATGAGCCCTGGTGCAGGGCGCATGCGCCCAACTTAGGGGTGCATGCGCCCCCTGCAAAGGGCACATCCCATCTTGTCTGAAAAAATTGATCTTATCCGGTCGATCGGTTCAGTGGTAGAGTCCCGGTGAAAAACTTGGTCCCTCGTGCCTCAAGGGTAGGGCGCATGTGCCCTCAAGTGAGGGCACAAGGTCACGTGCCTCACTGGTAGGGCACATGGGCACGTGCCCTGGGTCCCGGGCGCTTGTGACCAGGAACCTGGGCGCATGGGACTATTTTTGCGCGTCCTTCTTCCAGAAGCCATTGCGAACACTCCCAAACTCGGAATTCGACGCTGTTTGTTGTGTTGGAAAGATAATAAGCCGAAGAAGATTTATATAGCATAAGATCAGCCATAAAACCCTTAAAAATTTCAGAAATTTGTCTGGAAGTTAGGGCAGTGAACAGAAGATCCGATAAGGGTCAAAATGACTCTGACGGCAAACCGGAAAAGCACGGTATGCAACAAAACTTATCCGGGGTGTGAATATGACCATAACCTTCAATGCATGATCATAGGAATTGGTCATTCAGCCAACTTCCATGTTTACATGATTTACGTGTGGCTTTCGCTCGGAAATTACGGCTTTTTGCGGAAAACTTCGGAAAGCATCCGATTTCGTTCGGCAAAGCTCCAAATCAACTTTAAAAGACCCGGCATCATTATAAGGTCAATCGCACATGTTACCCTATAAAACATGAGTTTTATGCTCTGAATTAGGCAAATTTGGCGTGTCTACAGCTTGCCTCGCCTTGATGTCGGCTTTGTAAGGAAATGACATGTAATGAAGCGGAGTGATTCCTAGTGAACGGTAATGGAATGCAAGTGAACGTAGATGAATGTAGAGAAATATAATGATGATGGACTGAAAAGGTGGCATCAAGGTGTATATATAGACACGCTTATCTACCCGATCCAGCAATATGAATCTCGCTGAGTATTCTAGATCACTTTCATGTTCTATCAAAACCTCATATAATTGACTGGTAAAAGACATGCCCTTGGCATGAGAGATGAAAAAGTAAATGAGAAAGTATAAAAGGATGTAGCCAACCCTCAGCGTGGTGAGGAGTCCTCGAATTCGTTGGTTCATCATCAGTCAACAACCCGAACTTTGCGGTGTTCTTGTACTATGATGGGCTAAAGTTTTAAAAGAGAAGTTGATCTTAAAATGAAAAGAATACCAATCCATCATATTTGGAATCTCAAGTTCATTCAAGTTTCACCAAAATACTCAGTTTAATTCTGAGTGGAAGAACCTCAAGTTCTAAAAGGGTTCGTTTTTAAGCATAACAAGATTGCTCGGGTATCGTGAAAACCATGAATCACGCTTTGGCAGAAAATCAAGTATTCATAAAAATGACAAAACAGACTTAAGGCATAGTGGGATTGAAATATAATGGTGGGACTAACATAGAATGATAGGAAAGAAGAAACAATGGCATGACAATTGCCATGACACGGTGGGATAAAATAAAAGACACGGTGGGATAAAAGAAAAATAAAATAAAACATGGTGAGATGAAAGAAATAAAAGAATAAAACATGATGGAATAAAATTGGTAATGATGAAGAATAAAAAGAGATGGGTATGAAAATATAGAAAATTATGTAGAAAATAGTTGAAGATATAGATTGTCTATTGGAAGTCAAGACACCTGATTAGGAACCATCGTCCCTCCAATGTTCAATTTTGGCTTATCCGTGAGTGTGAAGAAATGACTAAGCCGTCGTAGATTTTGTTGAAGGGGATCTCGGGCCCAGTCATCTTCACTCTCAAGGTTTTCAACATTAATGCATATAATATAAATGAACCTAACATAACTAGGTGACAATTGGTAAATGGTGATGTGAAGTGCAAAATGCAATGATGGTGATGATGTGGATTTGAGTGAAGTCTTCAGGCGTAGTGCATCGATCAGCATCTCTGGTCCATCCTTGTCTTGCCTTCTGACGGAATACAACACCATGAGAATGTTCAGCTAGGTGGTGCTTCCTTTCTTTTCGCCGCAAGGTTGGCATGACGTTCCTTGGGGAACACTGATATTGCCAATTCACCTATTAGGACTAAAAAGATTGCCTGCACATTTTTGGTTAGTACCCAACAGACGGAATTGTCATATGAAGCAAATTGTTCTTGAAATGATCAACTGAAGATTTCACCATTAGAACTACATTTATAGGTCAAAACAAAGTTTCTGATGATGGTTCCTTTAGCAAAAATGTCATTTTTAACATTATAGACAATTTCTGATTTTTTGAGATTTTTCTGAAATTTTCAAATTTTTTGTCCGGGGGCACCTGGCCATGCGCCCTGGGGTGGGGCACCTAGCCATGTGCCCCCAGATGAGGGCACATGCGCCATGAGGCAAATTTTTTTTTTCAGAAAAAATTGTACCTGATCGCCCTTCTCTTTTTGCTTTTTCATGTCCTGAAAATACTTAATGAAAATGATTAAATTTTTATCATTACTCATCCCTTTGCCTGTATATCGTATGCCTTGATTTTGAGTCAAAGGGAGGAGCCTTCTTAACAAGGTAGAATAAAACAAATGACTAAAATGAAATGTAAGGGTTGAGAAAACTTACTTGTCATGGTGTGAATCCTCTCCCCTCCTGTATTGAAATGCCTATAACACTTGATAAAAGGGGATTAGATCTTCACCATGACTCATCCCTTTGCCTATTATGGTCAACTTTGACTTAGGTCAAAGGGGAGAGCCTTCTTAACAAGGTAATTAAAGTAAAAAATGGATATGCAATGCAGAAATGGAAATATGCATGACACTCAAATAAACATGGATGCAACTAAGGCAATGATCATGACTGAGCATTTTTATTTTCTTGAAAACAATCATTTTTTTTTTGTATTTTCAAAAAGTATAAATTTTTTTGTATTTTTTTAAAAGACGTATTTTTTTGGATTTTTAAAATATGCATTTTTTTGGGTTTTTAAAATATTCCTTTTTTTGGTGTTTTTGAAAAATTCCTTTTTTGTGGAAAAAATGCTAGTATTTGAGACAAGTCATCGGTCTTTGGGGTTTGTCAAGACTCAAGTAGTAGATGCCACGTGCAAAAATAAAGTTCCCTACCTAGAATCCTTCTAACCTTCTTCCTTTGATCGGCTTGGGTTCCACCTGGATTTGGTCGGTTTACCCTACCCAAGGGGTTTAAGGAGGAAAAGTATAGAGGAAGTCCTTGATAGGGTTTGAAGATGTTGAGAGGGATTTCTCTACTCTCACTCAAATTACCCATTGGGATTCGGCCCCTTTGGGTTTTTCTTTCTTTTTTTGCTCTTTTCTGTATGGCACATATTTGGATAGGTTTTTGACCCGTGGGGACATTGCCCATCTTTTAGTGCCTTTTACCTTGACTATCGTTCTGGGTACTCATTCAGACAGGTTGATCATTTTTCTTTTTCTAACCTGAGGGTTCATTGCCCATCTTTTGGCACCCTTTTGTACCCTCTGAGACGGCCTCCTACTAGGGTGGGAGTGTTTTCGATACTACCCCTCTCTAATCTTCTCTCCCTATCTTGGACCGAGTAGAAGAGAAAAGGGTAAGGGTACTCCTTCCATTTCTAGATTTCTGCCTTGCCTTTCGCAAGTGTCGGGTTGTCTGGATTCTAGGATTGGGAAGTGTTGTGTGTGTAGGATGGTACCTACCCATGACTTCTCACGAACAACCTAGGATCGATGACTTGAGGTTATACCAGTGGTTTCTCCATTTTTATGGAAAGTACTTTTTGAGGTAAACTCCATTCCAAGGATGATTCAATTTTTCTCCATCTGCATTAGTCAATTCATATGCATTACCTGGATACTTTTTAGTGATTACAAAAGGTCCTTCCCAGTTAGGTTGCAACTTGGAGCGGGGACCCCCTGGCTTAACGAATATGCGTTTGACTACCATCTCACCGATCTCGAATTTTCTCTCGACCACCCTCTTTTGATAAAACCTTTTGAGTCTATTCTGATAAGTCCGGACATGCTCGAAAGCGGCTAGCCTTCTTTCATTCAAGAGTTCAAGCTGTGCAAGGAGAGATTCTCTTCTCTCATCAACATGAATATCCCTGTCGAGCCGAACTCGGAGAGATGGAAGTAATACTTCGTAAGGGACCACTGCTTCCATCCCATATGCCAAAGCATATGGGGTTTGTCCAGTGGGAGTCCTTACAGAAGTACGATAAGCCCATAGAGCATCTATAAGCTTATCAAGCCAGTCGGCAAATTTGCTAGACTTACAAGATTTCTTGATGATTTTGATTAAGGTTTTGTTGGTGGCTTCTACTTGACCATTGCCTTGAGGATAGTATGGTGATGAATGATGCAATGAAATGCAATACCTGTTGCAAAGATCACGCAGATATTGAGAAAGAAATTGTGGCCCATTATCGGTGACGATGTCGCTGGGGATCCCAAACCTTGCTAGGATGTTGCGCTTGATGAAGGAGCAGACTGTTAACACTTTAATCTCCACGAATGCTTCCGCTTCAGCCCACTTTGTAAAGTACTCTGTTACCGTCAGAATGAATGATTTTGAGCGCATTTCGGAGTTGAGGTCACTCAAGGGGCCAATGATATCAAAGGCCCACATGGCGAGAGGCCATGGGGCATGAATTGGATGAAGGGAAGATGCGGGAGAGTGAATCTTGTCGGCATGGAGTTGACATGAATGACAATGCCGAACAAAGATGGAGCAGTCTTCTTCTAGAGTTGGCCAATAATACCCTTGTCGGATGATTTTCTTAGCAAGGGCTTGGGCATTCACATGACCACCACAAACTCCAGAATGTGCTTCCTTCAGCACCAACTCAGCTTCCTCTTCATCTCCATGAACGCTTCTACTTCCGCCCACTTTGTGAAGTACTCCGTTGCCATCAGAATGAATGATTTTGAGCGCATTTCGGAGTTGAGGTCACTCAAGGGGCTGATGATATCAAAAGCCCACATTGCGAAAGGCCATGGGGCATGAATTGGATGAAGGGAAGATGCAGGAGAGTGAATCTTGTCAGCATGGAGTTGACATGAATGACAGTGCCGGACAAAGATGGAGCAGTCTTCTTCTAGAGTTGGCCAATAATACCCTTGTCGGATGATTTTCTTAGCAAGGGCTTGGGCATTCACATGACCACCACAAACTCCAGAATGTGCTTCCTTCAGCACCAACTCGGCTTCTTCTTCATCAAAACATCTGAGTAAGATTCCACTTAGGCTTCTCTTATAGAGCACTCCTCCTAGGATTGTATACCTCTGGGATACTCTTCTAATTGCCTTCTTTTCCTTGGTGGTTGATCCAGGTGGATATGACTGATCTTGACAATACCTCGCAATCTCGTCATACCACGGTCTCTCACCTTCTTCTAATTCTTCTAACTCAATCAAAGAGATTTCTTCTTTATGTTCTAAGTATTCCTTTCTGTTGAACCTCTCCTTAACCTTTAAAAATTGTCCATCCTCAATTGCTGGAATTGTCTTCTTACAGATGTGGATAGTCCGCACTTGCCTGCCTAGTGGGACAGATAGAGATAAAGCTAGTGAAGCTAAGGCATCGGCGAGGATATTCTGAGAACGAGGGACATGGACAAAGGTGAGTATGAAGAATAGCTTGATGTAGCAGGTGGTGAGCTCCTGGTAGGGTTTGAGGTTTGGATGAGAAGTTCGGTACTTGGATAGGACCTGGCGTAGGATCAATTGACTATCACCTATCACTCTCAGTTCGGTGGCACCATGGAAATGAGCGGCCTCCAGCCCGGCCAGCAAGGCTTCATACTCAGCTATGTTGTTGGTTGCTAGAAAGTTAAGCTGAAAAGCCTGTGGAATGGTGACACCTTCAGGTGACAGATGGACAATACCTATCCCTCTACCATGAGAGTTCAGAGCCCCGTCAAAATATAATGTTCAAAGATTGGAAGATCGGATTGACATTAGTTCGTCATTTGGGAACTCCGACCGGACTGGGTCAAAGATGGGTATAGGATGGTGGGCAAGGTGTTCAGCAATAGTGTAGCCCTTGATGGCCTTCTGTGGGACATAAGTGATATAAAATTGGGATAAGAAACTCTGCCATCGCCCTAAATGATCAGTCAAGACTGTACACATTTCTGTGCCAATTGTTGCAGATATCTATTTGGAACTCCTTTACCTATGACTTTCCTATTTCCTAACCTAACTTGACCTACTGAAGATAAAGCCGGAAAGGTGGTATTTACAGTAGAGGGAGGATCGAGAAAATCGATCAATGATTCAGAAAAGGGGGATCCTTGATTGGGAGTACCCTCTGGGATGAGTAGAGATGTCTCCTTGATGGAAATGTGAGTTTCAGAGAAGACATTTTTTTTTGGAAATTTCAAGTAAAAAGATAGAATGAGCCTGAGTGACTCGAGGCTTGCTAGAAGATGACTGAATTAATAGAGAGAAAAACTTAAGAATAAAGGGAAAAAAGGGGCTCGTGGGCCCAATGGTAACAGAAAGTGGACACATGGGTTCAAAACTGATGAAAAAAGTAAATGGGTACGTGGACCCGATCATAGAAATAAATGGGCATGTGAGCCCATGTTGAGAAAAGCCCTTAGTTCTGAAGTTGATGAGGGAATCAAATGGGCAAGCAGGCCCAATAAGAGTGGAAGGTTGAAGAGGGCACATGGGCCCAAAGTGGGTAAGTGGTCCCTGAAGCCCATCCAAAAGATCTAGAAACAATGCTACGAGGTTCAAACATGGGATTGTTGTATTTGGGCCTCGTGGAATGGTTTTGACTTGGGTAACATGTTTAACTAGATGATTCAAGATTGGTCTTCCCTTGAGTGGTTCTTGGTGCTCTTCCCCACTTGAAAACAGACGAGTCAAGCATAAGTCTTCCAAGTCTTCTTCTTCTTCATCTGAAGCTTTCCTTCTCTTGATAGTCATCATAGAACTCTTGTTGTCTTCAGCCATCATCATGGTCTCCCCTTTGATAAAGAAGGTGTGGAGTCCCATGGCATATCTTGGCTGGAAGATCCTCCTTGGTATGGAATCCTCTTCGTAACCCAACCCCTGCCTGCGTGGCCATTTCACAGTTTGAATCAGCTGAGTGATTCCTTGAAGATCCTTGCCTAAACCTCTTCCAGGCTGATAGCCTAGTTTCATCATCATCCGCCATTCCACCGTGTCGGGTAGAGAGGTGGTCATGCATCTGACTTCTGGCAATTCTCCCACTGAGATCTGGGGTTGTATTGACAGACCTAGGGGTAAAGAAGCATCGTTCAGCTCGTCCCTTATAGGCATGCTAGTCACCTTGACCACCTGTCCTTTAAAGGGAAACTTTATGCACTGGTGGTTTGTTGAAGCCACAGCTCCTATTGCCTCCAAGTATGGCCACCCAAGTATAGCCCGAAAAGTTGGATCCAATTCTAGAACATGAAAATCTATTGTGATCGTACATAGTCCAAGTTTGACTTCTAGTGTGACCACCCCACGTGCAGACTTCTTTGAGTTGTTGTAGGCCGTCACCATGGCACAAGATGGCTTAATTTCTTGTTCATAAATACCACATAACTGTAGAGTTTCTGGAGGCATAACGTTGATGGAAGCTCCAGTGTCAACCAAACATGATTTCACTTCAATATTACAAATAACCACAGCCACATGCAAAGCATATCTCTTAAATTATGGATCTGCTAATTCCTCCTGAGAGAAAGTGAGTGTTGGGTGCTCACTTCTAGGGGCTAACACTGTAGTGATATTCTCAGGTGGAAGATCTTCATTCACCATGACCCTTTGCGAGTACTGCTGTAGAATCTCCTGGTGCACCTTTGATCTTTTGATCAACTCAAGTATGGAAATACGGGCCGGTGTTTTATCCAAATGCTTCAACAAATCATAGGCTGTTCCTGGCAATGGTTCTTCTACTTGTTCCTCCTCCACTTGATTCTGCAGTTGAGTACTAGCTTGGGGAAAGAGCCACTAGAACATCCTCCCACTCCGAAGCACCGGGGCTATTTGGCGGTCGGGTAGAGGTGACGGGTTAACTGGGGTGGGTTGTGGTGGAACAGGTGGTGTAGGTGCATGTATGATAGGTAATGGGATCGATGGTTCTGGGATGATGGGGTTAGTTGGTAGAGGGGTAGGATTTGGAGGTGTTAATGATGGTGATACTGGTGGCCTAATAAGAAGAGGCCGGGGTGCAGAAGTGGTTGATGAGTTTAATGAAGGTGTAGGTTGTGGGATTGGCTGTGGTGTTGGTGGTTTTGAAGTGGTAGAGCTCATAGGCTGGGGGTTCAGGTTTGGTGGTGGTTGTGGTGGTCGGATGAGCCAGGGCCGGTGTGTAGCAATGGTTGAAGGAGGTGTAGTTAAGGAGAGGGCTGGCCTAATGATGAGTTGGTGAGAAGAAGTGGCGGCCAATGGTTGGGTTATTGAGCTTTGTGGTAGCTGTGGAGTAGCAGGTGCACGGATTATCTATCTAGGAGGGTTCCTAGCAGGAGGCCTAGTTGGGTTGGCAGTCATGGTTGCATTTTGGTTTTCTAGTTGCCAATCTTGAGCACAATTGGCATCTCCCTGGACAATGGAGTGTACTAGACCAATTCCTGGGTTTAGATGTGCTGGTGCCGGTGCTGGAGCGGGAGCATGTAATGGGAGCGGATTCTGAACAATCCCCAAGCCAGGTTGTTGTTGAGGTTGGGCCGGTGGACGCTGCCACTGCTGCTGCCTAGCCTTCATGGCTTGTATGCATTCCCCCATTTGAACCCAATCAATTCTGCCTTGGTCATTCAGATCGTGGATGTAATCCTTGAATTTAAATCTCACTTCTATAGTGTGACCAGGACACCGGTGGTAAGCACAGTATCGGGACATATCTACATTTGTTGGCCAAACCTCTCTTTCCTTGGGCAATTCCAACTGTTTCTCCGCCATGAGTACATTGAAGATGTCGGTCAAGGAGTAAGGGAGTTTTTGGTAATTATCTCACCTAGGACCTCCCATTCGTGGTGCCTGATTGAGTGGTGGCGGTGCCCTATTATAGGTAGGTTGACGAGGTTGCTGGGGTTGTGCTACTGGCTGAGGGGGTTGTTGTGGTTGTCGTGGTTGTTGTGGCCTAACCTGTTGTTGAGGGGGGTAATAGGAATTGTTTTGTGGTGGGTTTCTAAACTTGTTTTGACGGTTCCCTCCCTGGTTCCCTACAATATTTACAGCTTCGTTGTTGACCACTCCCTCGGTTGTAGGCCCAACTGGTGCAGAGGGGGTCTTCCTGAAGTTTCTAGATTTGGGATCAAATGGATTTATCATTGTGTCATTCTTAAAGTGGGCTTGCAAGTACCGGGCACTGTCATAGAGTTCATTCATGGTGGTAGGACGGTGCATGATCAATACATTCCTCAAGGCAGGTGTAGTGTTTCCGATAAGCATCTTTACTTGTTTCCCTTCAGAAATCACATCTATTAATTTTTCTACCATTCCCCTCCAGCGATCAGCAAACTTTATGAAGTCCTCTTCGGGCTTCATCTTCTCAGCAATCAAGTCTGTAATGGAGCATGCTGGTGCCACCCGGTCTCTGTATCTCTGCAAGAATTTGGTCTTCACAATGTCGAAGTCTCCTGCCTCAAAGGAGTCGAGCGAGTAGAACCATTCCAATGTAGACCCTTCTAATGATCGACGGAACAAGAAGGCAAGAACCCTATGATCATTTTTACAGAATGAGGATTCATAGAGAAAATATTTAAGGTGGAGAAAAGGGTTGCCAGTACCGTTGTAGCAGCGATAAACTGGTAGCTCAGAAGGTGGCAAGTGAAGAACTGGCAGAGAAGGAATAGAAATCTCAGGAACTGACTTGGAGTCCAGGCGACATATCAGCTCTTCATAACGTTCATTCATCTAGGTGAGCTGATCCATGATTGCCTGGGTGAGAGCAGGTTCTTGGTTTACTGGTGGGGGTATGTGGTTAGAGACATGATTTTGGAATTGAGGAGCATGACTTGGCAAATTTACTGAAGATTGTCCCATGACTTGATGGGGCAAGGGAGCAACATGGTTAAAATAAGATGGCTGAACAAATGAGGGTTGGACCACAGACGGTTGATCTATAGATGGTTGAACTACAGATGGTTGTGCTAGTGCCAATGATGGTTGAATCACAGATTGTTGAACAATAGGTGGTTGAACAGAAGGTGATTGAATGAGTGGGGGTCGAACCATAGGACAAGGAGATGAGGCAACTTGGTTAATTTCAGCCTGATCTGAGGCCATTTTGCCCTTCACCATGGATTGTATGCGGGCATAGGTTTCTGGGTCGGTATAGAGAGACAACTCTCTAAAGAGTTGTTCAACATCACGAGGAGCAGATGGTTGAGGGACCTCTTGCGCTTCTGACTCAAACAATGGATTAACACGACCATCTGACGGATTTGGTTGATGACCCATCTCGTGCTCTCAATGTTCAGCTTGTTCCGCCATTTCAACGTGCCTTCCAGACCTTAGTTGCATTGAACTTCAAGGGGAAAACAAACAAGTTGACAAAGTAAACAAAGAACTTTTTTTTGGGTTTTTTTTCAGTATTTTGCAAAAAGTTAGAGGTTTGAATTTTTTGTTTGACAAGCAAGTGATGAAAAGACTTGAAAGCAAGATTACGCAATGATTTTGATTAAACCTTAGGTTTATGGATTTGTTAAGAATTGTTCTCTCAACAAATGGGTTGGGATCCTAACTCCAATCTCCAATGACCTAGGTTTCACACAATCTCACCACGTGTAGGTAACATAGGATGCTTCAGGTTTTGGGGAGTGGTACAACCAACCCGATCGTGAAGAGGAATACCCCACGTATGAGAAATTACGGAGGCCTTGATGAAAGCCAACCAAGTCAACTAGGAAGGAATATCCCAGAAGAGAGGTCAGAATCCACCAAGAGGGTGTTTTGGATGGGAGGGGTAAATGGGAGAGTGAGCTCCCGCATCAAAAAAGTGTAAAAGAAGGAGGTAGAGAGAAGGAGCAGAGAATGCAATCAAGTAATAAAGCAAGTAATAAACAAAACATGAACTTAAATAAACAAGCAATGACACAAGACAAGCAATTAGAAACTAGACAAACAACTAGAAACTAGAATCCAGACCTTGTTTCATATGTGAGCTAAATGGAGATAGTGAAAAGGTGATGGAAAGAAGAGGGTTAAAATCTGATAGCCAAGAAAAAGGGTGGTCCACATGGGGACCGATGTAGGAATAAGCTGGTTCACGTGGGAACCGGGGTAAAATGTAAAGGTGGTTCAAGAGAGAACCGGTTTTGGGTAAAAAGGGGTGGTTCACGTGGCAACCGGTTTGAATGGTCAAAAGAAGGCCACGTGGGGCCAATTAAAAGTGAATAAAGATCTGATCCAAGTGGGTATAGATCTGAAGAAAAGTGGTTTGGGTCACGTGGGAACCAAAGTAAAGAAAGAGATTGGTTCACGTGGGAACCGGTTTAAAAAGAAAAGGGTGGTTCACGTGGGAACCGGTTTAAATAAAATGACAGAAATTAAATGGCATACTTGGCACTTCAGATATGATGAAATATGGGTGAAATCAGAAATTTTGAGATGGCATGAAGTTAAGAAAGGTGGAAAGAAGGAAAGGCTCAAGTGGGAACCGGTCTAGAACTAGAACTAGTTGAAAACAAAACACTAAGCACCCACGGTTAAAGACATTGCTTGTCCCACCGTGGTCGCCACAAAGGCTGTCGACTCTGAAAATTCAACGGGGTCCTCTCCTTTTTAGGGAAGTCTGTGAATCCAGATCGTCACCTCAAGAGGGGATGAGAAAGAAAGAAAGAAAGCACGGAAAGCAATTCTCACCTCGGTCCCACACTCACTTTGATCCCCGAACTTTCATCCCTTGGTGTCGCTCGATCACCAAAGAGACGGTTCGGGTCATGTGGGAGGAGTATGAGAAGTATAAAAATTAAAACATGTGGTCGCCAGGAACCGCGGGTTCCGATTTTTAGAATTAAAATGACCGTGTGTACCTTAGCGTGAAGAGTGTGGGTTAAAGCTTCTCCTTCTTCGGCCGGCCGATGAAGAAGAGTCCTCAATGTGTGGGTGCTTGATCTTTTGTGCAACTAGACAAAAAAACAAGTGAAATATACTATTAGAACTAAACAAAGTGGAGTATATGTAAAGAGAATGACATGAAACACACAACTGACTAGAAACTGACCGGATTCGGGTTATCTCTAACCCCTTTTTCTTCTATTTTCGGATAAACAGACTAAAAATAATGCAAAAAAATGTAAAAAAATGATAGGAGGATGGATAATCACTAAAAAAAGAGATAGAAAAAATAACAGAAAGATTATGAGTTGAATAGAGAAAGATATAGCCAAATCTGGGTTGTCGAAAAAGCCGAGCAGCAGTCCAGGATCTGCCAGGCGCGACTTTACTTATGCACTCGTCACGACCAGCCCCGACCTCGGAATCAAGTACCGTTGATTGTAAACTCAAGAAGACTTGGATATGAATAACTTTGATGAAGAGATCTTGGACATAAGACGTCTACACACTGCTGTAGAGGCTTAATAAGAGAGACCTGGCTGATCACCTGCAGAACAGCCTTCCTCTCTCTTGAACCGACTTTTCTCTCTCTAAAAACACGAAATTATTTCTCTAAAAATCACAAAATCAATGCAGGAGGGAGGTTTTATGTCTTGATATGCATGGGGGGTCGTGCTCATGCCTCTCGAACGACCAGAATCAGAGTCAATTTATAGGAGAACGAACAGTCTCATCCGGGCTAAAAAAAAGGCACCTTGCGCCCTACCCTAGGGCGCATGCGCCCCCTGGAAAGGGCGCATCCCATCTTGTCCTAAAAAATCAATCTTATCCGGTCGATCGGTTCAGTGGTAGAGTCCCGGTGAAAAACTAGGTCCCTCGTGCCTCAAGGGTAGGGCGCATGTGCCCTCAAGTGAGGGCACAAGGTCACGTGCCTCACTGGTAGGGCGCATGGGCACGTGCCCTGGGTCCCGGGCGCATGTGACCAGGAACCCGGGCGCATGGGACTGTTTTTGCGCGTCCTTCTTCCGTAAGCCATTGAGAACACTCCCAAACTCGGAATTCGACGCCGTTTGTTGAGTTGGAAAGATAACAGGCCGAAGAAGCTTTCTATAGCATCAGATCAGCCATAACACCCTTAAAAATTTCAGAAATTTGTCTGGAAGTTAGGGAAGTGAACAGAAGATCCAATACGGGTCAAAATGACTCCGATGGCAAACCGGAAAGGCACGGTATGCAACAAAACTTGTTCGGGGTGTGAATATGACCATAACCTTCAATGCATGATCATAGGAATTGGTCATTCAGCCAACTTCCGTGTTTACATGATTTACGTGTGGCTTTCGCTCGGAAATTACGGCTTTTTGCGGAAAACTTTGGAAAGCATCCGATTTCATTCGGCGAAGCTACAAATCAACTTTAAAAGACCCGGCATCATTATAAGGTCAATCGCACATGTTACCCTATAAAACATGAGTTTTATGCTCTGAATTAGGCAAATTTGGCGTGTCTACATGGGCTACCAACTGAGGAGTAGAAATGTGAGGACCATCTTTAGGGTGAATGTTGTCAGCAGGTGAATTGCCCTTCAAGATAGCCTGAATGGCTATGATCTAATTGGGGTTGTCAATATAAATTGCTTCCCAAAGTGAGTGAGGGTTATAAGAAGGGGGAAGTTGACTTTGTTTGAGTAGGGCCTCTAGTTTGTTGACATCATATATGGTAGTGGGGTAAAGTGATGGTGTGTTGAACAAATTGTAATTGACATGGTTGTACTCCACTTGCTCATAATGTTGATCTACCATGCTAGTGATGTATCCCAACCTTAAAGTCATTGGCATAAAATAAAAAGGAATAGCAAATAAAAGCACAAAGTCATTCTATTTGCTTTTGATTTTTTTGACTATTTTGTTCAGTTTGGACTTTTGGTTGACAAACAAGTTAACAAATGAATTAATCTCAAGTAAAATTTTCTTTTGGTTTTTGGTTGTTTTGGAAATTTTTTTTAATTTTGATTTCTTGTTGACAAATAAGTAAATTAAAACCTCAAACATAGTTTAATTTTGGTAATTTTTGGTGTCTTTAGAATTTTTTGTGTTTTGAGTTTTGGTTAACAAACAAGTGATAATAAAGAATTATGAATGCTTGATGTGATATTTTTTGTTTGACCTTAGATTAATACATTTTTAGAGAGTATTTTACACTTCAAATGGGTTGGATCCTATGCTCTCACAATGCCGAGCACTCTAGGTTAACACTCCTCATCAAGTCAGGTAATTGGATACTCTAGGTTTTAGAATAAACCTGTACAACCTACCCAATCAATGAAGAGGGAATATTGCATGCCTAGAGACTTATGAAAACATTGGTGATAACAAACTCACTCGATCCAAGAGGGAATCTTTAAATGAGAAGTTTTTAATCACTAAGAGAGGTGTTTGGATGTGAGTGCCTTAGAGAGGATAATGAGCCCCCATCTCGGATGACCTACAGAGCTAGATAGTCTCATTGCCCCATGCAAGCTAATGCAAGAGAAAGATGACATAGGGTGATCAACGATAAAAATATGCAATACAAGTGCAAAGATTAACAAGATGATATTCAAAATAAGTAATAAACGTAACAAAATCAAGACATAGAGTAAAAGAAAACAAAGATAGGAAAGCAAACAATGATGTGAGATGGTATTAAAATCAACAATATATGCTCAAGAAGTGGATGGAAATGGGCTAAACCAACAAAATAGAATTAAAGGCTACTTATTAGAATATGTGGCACCTTGATGCACCTGATACCCTGATGGGGAAGGCACCAAGAATTTTATAAACTACTCGTTGTATGAAGAGAAAGAGGGCTCACGCAAGGGCAAATATAAAAGTTCATTGTAGACAAACTTAAAGGAACTTGTTAATGTAATGAAAAATATTGACAAATAGAATTGGTTCACTTGGGAACCAAAGTAAAAACTCACGCTTAGGAAAAAGATGTGATGAACTTAACAAAAATAAAATGGCAATGCAAGGAATGTAAATGACAATGCAAGTAAAGTACAAGGAAGCGCAAAGAAGTAAATGATGGTGCAAGGAGGTAAATATGTGCAATAATAGTAATTAAAATTGCAACAAAGTATATAGCTCATATGGGAGCCGGATGATGTCGTCTGCATGGGTATGAAAGGTGAATGTAGATCCACATAGACCAAAAAGTGCTTGTAAGGAAAGCAAAAAGTAAATGACAAGAGTTTGTAAGCACCTAAAAATGGCTCGCGGCGGTTTGGTGGTTCGCCCTCTTTCTTGGAGCGAAGAGTTTGGTGATATGTGTGGTCGCCAGGAGCCAAAGACTCCAAAATACGGTTAGATATATAGTAAATGAAATGAAAAGTAAGCTTGACCGTCGTACCTTTTGGAATGAAAAAGGGGGAGATTGTTAGGTTCTAACTTCTCCTCTCTCGGCCGGCTGAAAGAAGAGAGCTTTAGTGAGCTCTTTGTTCTCGACTGGGTCGAAGTCTCACCACGGTCGGGTTCACCTAAGAATGTCCTGTGGGAAAACATGAAAACAAGTAAAAAATCATTAGCTCTGGCGAGAGTGTAGCATCATGTTTGGTACGGATTTTGAACATGCAAAAGGGGGTGAACTAATCGGATTGGGATGAAATCCCAACCCCTATTTTTGGTAGGTATTTTTTTAAAATATATGGGAGATTCAAAATGACCTAATGCATTCCAAATAAACTGATGAAAGTTCTAAGATGAAAATGGAGAACAAAAATTTGATCGAACGGGTGATCGGACTCCGAAAAGTGCAAAAACTGGCTTCTGCCCCTGCTAGTGCCCTGTATGTAGGGCGCCAACTACAGGTGCCCCCCTTATAGGGCACGTTGACCAAGGTCAAAGTGCCCTGTATATAGGGCACTAAGTCTGGCTTGGGAAGATTTTCTTTCCCTCTTCATGATGCCGCTCCGGAGTGCTGGACGGCTTTCGGGACGAAGTAGAGGCTCCCCCTTGTAGCCTGATTCGGAGCCTGAGACTCCTATTCCATTGGCGATACCTATTATTTGACCATTATCTGATCCCGATTACTTCGTGGAGATGAGCTAAGGATGTTGGTGGAGCCCCTTGTGAGTTGGGAATGGACCGATGATTTCTGAAACAATGCCATAACCTTCAAGCGAGAGCCGTGCATGAACCGTGAAAACATGAAGCCTGCTCAATGACCGACCTAGAATGGTCCATACATGAATGTCTTGGGAGACCCACATGTGTTCAGTGACATTCGGGGTTTCCGACAAGTCATTTCGGTAGGCGTTGGTCTATAACGGCTTTTCGTTATGGCTTTTAGATCTGTACTGACACGGCTATCTTGAACTACGTGTTAGGCCTTTACGGTCATCACTGGGTCTTTTTGCATCATCCAGGTCGATCCTAGCTGTATATTTCATTAACCGGGGCCATACAGCCGTTCCGGTCAATTTTACGGTTTCTCAACTTTTTCGAGCTTCGGTTCACGTTTAACGAGTTAATCTCTGATTTTTTGATGATTTTGGGTTTTTCGATCGTACCAGACTTGTTCGTTCATCATTTTAAGTCATCTCAAGTTGACCCAAGATTCCTCGACCGGAACCGTGCCCTTTTGGATCTTCGCCACGGTTTTTGGCTTTCTGTAAAAGGGTAAACTGGTAGAAAGCCCCGTGCGAACATCTCGGGAGTCATGCCGGCTGGTTTACTGACTTGATAAGGTGCGGTTGAAGGCCCTCTTTCCAACACAACAAACGGGAGCCGAATCAGACATCCCGTTTGCAAGTTACGGCTTGAGGAACACGCGCGCAGGTGAGAGAGTGTAACGCACCCCTACTCCGCTTGAAAGGGTAGGGCGCGTCCTGAGCGCCCTCACCCTGAGGGTGCACCCTGCACACCCTCAGTTCGCGGGTGTGCCCTGCGCACCCCCGCTTCCTTTGAAACGTGGGGGCGCAGTCTATTTTCAGAAACCAGAAATTATTCCCGATTAACACTTTCTAAACCGTATTTTTGAAAAGGGTTCCCCATTTTAGATTGATTATTTTGACCGCACCCCCGAGTCAGGGGAGCGTTCATCTTATCAAGTCAATTTTTTAGCAATTTCTGGAAGATTCCGACGATTTTTAGCAGTGAAATGCGTAACGCGCCCCCGCCTCCTTTGAAATAGGAGGGCGCGTAGACCGCACCCCCGAGGTGAGGGCGCACCATGCGCGCCCCAGGTTGAGGGCGCGCCCTCACCTCCTTTGAAACGCGGGGGCGCGGGTGGTCCAGTTTCCATATTTTGCACCGGTTTCCATTCTCTATAAATGAGGGCCATTCTCAATGACCCAAGGTTGAACCCCTGTGCCTAGCTCATCCTGAGGTCATCAAAGCTCTCTTCCAAGGCCATCCCGACGTCCAAAGCCGATCCGACGTCGAGAGATCGATCTCAAAGTGAAGGAGAAGGCTCAATCCATGCGTTCTGCATCAATAAAACTTCATCGGCTACTACAGAAAATTTGGGGTTTTTCCTGCAAAAGTATTCAATAAAGAGTTGTTTCTCTCTTCATCCTCTTTCATTTGCAACCAGCGGCACTCGATTCCGACTTGTCTTCTGTCCGTGGCGATTGCTGCACTGAGGGCATGCATCCAAGTTCTATTTTTCCACATCCGTCCACTTTAAGAATTTTTACAGACTTATACAGACGTATTCTGGATAATTTGTCAACATAAGATATATTTATCTCCTAGTTATTCATCCATATAAATAAACGGTACTCAATTCTGACATCAGGGTCTTCCGTAGAGTTTTCTACACCAAAGTTGCGCTAGGAGGGTACAAGGCTACCCGAATCGGCTTATTTCAATCATCTCGGCTTCAACTCAAGCCGATTCACTTCATAAGTTTTCTCAACTCATTACATTCAGTTTATTTACTATTTTAGAACATATTTTAGTTCATTTAATCATTTTTACTTAATCAAAAAAAACAAAAAAACAAAAAAAGGGGTTAGGGCTCACCCCAATCCGGTGAGTTCAATTCCAATTGCTTCTTTCTTTCATCTCCTCCCTTATAGTTTCTCCACTTCCCCTAGTTCTAATTGGTTTCTTTCACTTGGTTTATTGTTCTATTTGCACAGGTCTATTAAGCTAGCACCGGTTGGACTGTTCTTCATTGGCCGGGCGAAGAAGAAGAAGGTTGAACTCACATCCCAATCTCCCGTGCCAAGGTACACATGGTCATCCAATTCAATCTTGTCTTTTATTCCATAAAGCGGAGCCCGCGGCTCCTAGAGACCACCTCTTTTATTCATGTTCTAAGTTCATCTCCTCCTCACTCTCCTCCCACATGACCATCTCCTCCACACTCTCCTCCCACATGACCCAAACCGTCTCTGGTGCTCAAGCAACGCCGTGAGATGAAAGTTTGGGGATCAATGTGAGTGTGGGACCGAGGTGAGAATTTTTACCATTTTCCGAGTGTTTTCCAATTCACTCTCTTCCCCCTATTTCATTCCATCTATCACCCTCTCTTGAGGTGCCGATCTGGAACCCGTTTTTGGAGTCGATAGCTTTTTGGCAACCACGGTGGGACTACCAATGTCTTCAACCGTGCTAGCTTGATTGATCCGTGCAACTAGTTGTTTTCGGATTTGGTTCCCGCGCAAACCAGCTTGTCCTTTACCTTTTCTAAGTCAATTTCTCTTTAAACTTGCTGTTTACGCTTTCTTTAAGATTGTCCCCCATGTGGACTTGACTTACTTGTCTTTAATTTCAACCCGGTTCCCGCATGAACCACTCTTTTCTTCTTATAAATTGGTTCCCGCGTGAACCACCTTTCTTTTCCAACTTGGTTCCTGCGTGAACCAACTTATTTTTAAATTGGTCCCCACATGGACCACCTCTTTAAAGCACCTTCAAATTGGCCCCACGTGGCCCTCTTTTTATTTTGTCACCTTTTACATCGGTTCCCACGTGAACCACCCCTTTCTTCATTAAAATCGGTTCCCGCGTGAACCAACCTCTTTCCTAAACTGGTTCCTGCATGAACCAATCCACTTTTAGAGTGGTCCCTGCATGGACCACCCCTTTAAACCACTTTATATTGGCCCCACGTGGCCCTCCTTTCCTTTTTCCAATTAAACAAACCGGTTCCCGCGTGAACCACCCCTTTTCCTTAAAAAAAAAACGGTTCCCGCGTGAACCACCTACCTTTCCAAAAATCGGCTCCCACGTGAGCCACCTTATTTCCAAATCGGTCCTCACGTGGACCATCCCTTTTACCTTCATCTCAGATTTGTCCCCGCTCAAACACTCCATCACAAGCCGGTTCCTGCGCGAACCACCTTTTAGTTGCTAGTTGCTAGTTGCTAGTTACTTGTTTTACTTTATCATTGCTTGTCTTGATTGCATTCACTTACTTGATTTATTTAATAGCTTTCATTCATTTCATGTTTGCATATTGATTGCTTCTTCTCCTCCTACCTTCCATTTTTCATTTTTTCATTAGCTTTTTACATCGGGTACCGGACTTGCTCCGATCCGTAGGGCATTCGAGGCGGGGGCTCTCTCTTCCAACACACCCTCACCCTCCAAACACCTTCTTGGTATATTATAACCTCTCTTATAGGATATTCCTTCCTAGTTGATTTGGTTGTTTCCATCAAGACCTCCATAAGTCCCCATCCGTGGAGTATTCCTTTTCGCACGATTGGGCCAGTTGTACCACTTTCCCAAAACCTGAAGAACCCAAGTACCTGCTCGTGGTGATTCAGTGACAACCTTAGGTCTTGAAGATTGAAGCAATAGGAACCATACCTACTTGAGTGAACAATTGCTAACAATCTATCTAATCTAAGGCTGGAACCTAAAAATTGTCGAGTAGTCATTTTAAGAACTTGTTTGCATAACTTGCTTGCTCACCACAATTTAAAACAATCAAAAATTTATTTTTTCAAAACACCTAAAAATTAAAAAAAGCATTTTTAATTTTGTGTTCAACTTGTTTTTCAAACAACCAAATTGAAACAAAAAAAATCAAACAAAACAAAACATAACAAAAAATCTTTAATTGTGTGCTTTGCTTGCTCTCTTTTTTAACCATCCTTGAAGAAAGATCGACATGATGCCCATGATGCTAAGGTCCGGAAGACACATCGGGATGTCGGACTACTACGGGCAAGAAGAGGAGTACGAGATGGGCCACTACGAGCTGCAACAACCCATGGTCCAACCAGAGGGCCATGTCAACGCCGTCAGGGAGCCTGAAGTTCAAAATCCTACTCATCAACCTGCTTCACTTAGCATGGAGCAACTCCTCCAGGGTCTATCTCTCCACCTAGACCCTGAATCCTTTTCACTTGTGCAATCTTTGACAAAGGGCAAGATGCTCGCCAATCAATATCCAGTCGAGGGAAATCAAGCCCTCTCACCACTTCAATCGGCAGTCAGGCCCCTGATCATTTCTTCTCCTGGGCAACCCTTCCATGTCTCCACTCACCCCGCCGTGGGGCATTCACATAATGCTTTCTGGCTCCTATTTCCAACCCGCCTCTTCCAACCTATTCACCTAAATACCTTGCTCTGGCAGCTCAAGAATCCATCCTCACCTAGGCATTTTTGAACAAACTTAACCAGATGGATGAGCACTTTGAAGAGTGAAGCACCGCCTCAATTCTAAAGCCACCCTTGAAATCTCTGTCCCATCCTTCCCAGTTCTACACCTTCCTCTTTCAGAGATACCAGTTTTTCAACAATACAACGAGATTGGTAATCCTTCAACCATCTAAAGAATTTCTTATACGACTACGTGTTCTAGAAGAATGACTGCAAAGCACTTGCCTTCTTATTCCGTCGGTCATTGAAAGGATCCACCTGTAGACACGCCAATTTGGCCTTATTTGGGGCTTAAACACTTATTCCCTTGACAACATCTCTTTTAGACCATCAAAATCAAGTTGAATCATTATTTTGAAAGAGCCAAGGAGTTCATTAGAAATCTGAGAAAGAGTTATGGATCTCTAATCAAATCCGTGTTTGTCGAACAAGAGACTCTTGGTGGTGTACCAGATTATGCTTTTCCCAACATATCCTCTACTTGAAAATTTTTCACAGGATTTTTTTGACGTACAATGAAGAAGTATCCAACATCAATAATCTTCCTCTATGAGTTCTATTTTCAAAGCAACAAAGGAAATTCAATTCTGATCTTTCATTTATCCGCAACATCTTTTAGAAATCAGACGCGCAGTTTTGTCCGCACGCAGCACCAATCAAGCCCAATTTTATGCAAGCCCAGCCCATTAGGCACATATATGACCAATTCATGACCTTACCTTCCTTTTTCCTCCTACATATTACTTCTTATAGTATCTGGAATCATCATGGTCGAAATAAGCATCATCTAATGATGGCAATCCAACTTGTTGTCTTATACATCAAAACTTGCTATTTTTAGACTAGATTTGTTTCCTCTTCAAGTGGAGACATATTTTGAGCATGAGGAAGGTGATCCACGGTTTCCAATCCCTCTCAATCATTTGGGTAAGTTTCTAGAAGCCTCATGATGAAAATTAGCATCATTAAATAGAGGAAATCCAACCTAAGGTCGGATGTATCAAAACTTGCTTTTTTTTGACCTGTTTCTCATCCCCTATAAAGGGAGACCCATTTGAACGACCTAAGAAAGAGAATCCCAATCCTCCAGCACTCTTATTCTCATCTTACATTTACCCTAGGCCCATACAAACCTCCCAAAATCTTTCTCTCTTTGTCCCGGTGCTCGGAGATCATCCCAAAGTGAAGAAGAAGCCGGTCTATGCTCCGACGTGCTGCATTGCTGATCATCGGCTCCTACAGATCTTTATACTCATTTTACGGACATACTTACTTCAGACGAAGTGTGCTTCATCAAGATATATTTCATCTCCAACAAACAGAGATCAATTTTGACATTCCATCTTTTTATGGCTTCAACACTGGCACTGCACAGAGATTCGAAGTCTTCTTTTCTAAGTCAGTGTTTTCTCAGTCCATTTCAGTACATTTAATGGTGGATTCAGCCTATACATCCTTCATAGAAATTTTTCCCCGGTAAGTTATATTTTATTTAGAACAAGAATCATTTAATTCAGATATCTTTGGTTCCCATAGCACGTCCTACATCGACAATGTGCTGGGAGTTTCCAGAACTTCACTGTCCAAGATCCGGCTTATCCGGTAAATTCAGATTACTTATCATAAGATTCAAGCAAACTTTTCTTCATATAAAACAACCCACGGTGAGTCATCTTTATTTTGAAACAAACATCACTTTATTCTGACATTGGTGCAGTTTGTTATGGTCTCTGCATCAGAGCCACGCAGTTTACATCGAATCTGTCCAACCCGGTTGCCACTTTGCCTGAGTTGTGTTGTCTTTAACCATTCATATTCTATTTTCTAACTCTTCATTCAAATCATTTAGTTCATATTTAAGCATCATTTTTATTCAGTTTTGAATCATTTCATACATCATAAAAAAACCAAAAAAAGGGGTTAGGGCTAACCCCGAATCCGGTGAGTTTGTTTCCAATTGCCATTTTATGTTATTGTTTTTACAAGTTACTACACTTCACTCAGTTCTAATACTTCTTCACTTTTTTTATTCTCTTATTGTCTTCTAGTTGCACAAATACATCAAGCTAGCATCGGTTGGACTCTCCTTCATCGGCCGGCCGACAAGGAAGAAGGTTTAACCCACATATCATCTCCCGTGCTAAGGTACACACGGTCAATTCAGTTTAATCTTGTCTTTTATTACATAAAGCGGAGCCCGTGGCTCCTGGCGACAACAACCTCTTTTATTTATGTTCTAAGTTCATCTCCTCTTCACTCTCCTCCCACATGACCCGAACCGTCTCCGGTGCTCGAGCGACACCGTGAGATGAAAGTTTGGGGATCAATGTGAGTGTGGGACTGAGGTGAGGACTCTTTACCGCTTTCTGAGTGTCTTCCAATTCACTCCCCTTTTCCCCCATTCCATCTTTCACCTTCTCTTGAGGTGCCAATCCATAACCCGTTTCTGGAGTCGATAACCTTTTGGCGACCATGGTGGGACAGCCAATGTCTTTAATCGTGCTAGCTTGATTTTTTTGGGAAACTAGGTTCATTCTAATTCAGTTCTAGTTGCTAGATTGTTTGTTTTGTTACATGATTGCTTGTCTCATTTGCATATTGCATGCTCAATTTACTTACTTCCTTTTATTTCATGTTCTTGCATATTGATTACTTCTTCTTCTCTTACCCACTATTTTTACTTTTGCATTAGCTTTTTGCATCTGGTATCGGACTTGTTCCGATCCGTAGGGCATTTGAGGCGGGAGCTCTCTCTCCCAACACACCCTCACCCTCCAAACACTCTCTTAGTGGATTCTAACCTCTCTTCTAAGATATTCCCTCCTAGTTTATTTGGTTGTTTCCATCAAGACCTCTGTAAGTCCCCATCCGTGGAGTATTCCTCTCCGCACGATTGGGCCGGTTGTACCTTTTCCAAAAACCCGAAGAACCCAAGTACCTACTCATGGTGATTGTGTAATAACTTTAGGTCTTGAAGATTGAAGCAATAGGAACCATACCTACTTGAGTGAACAATTGCTAACAATCTATCTAATCTAAGGTTGGAACCCAAAAAATTGTCGAGTAGTCATTTTAAAACCTTGTTTGCATAACTTGCTTGCTCACCAACAATTGAAAACAATCAAAAATTCCTTTTTTTAAAACACCTAAAAATACAAAACAACAAACAAAACCTCTTTAAATTTTGTGTTCAACTTGTTTTCCAAAGAACCAAATTGAAACAAAAAAATCAAACAAAACAAAACATAACAAAAAATCTTCAATTGTGTGCTTTGCTTGCTCTCTTTTTTAACCATCTTTGTAGAAAGATCGACATGATGCCCTTTGGGAGGTCGGACTACTACAAGCAACAAGAGTACAATCCGGGCCACTATGAGCTACAACAACCCATGGTCCAAGCAGAGGGCCATGTTAACACCGTCAGAGAACCCGAAATTCAACATGCTCTGCTTAGCATGGAGCAAATTCTTCAGGGTCTATCTCTCCACCTTGATCCCTAGACCTTTGCAGTCATCCAATCTGCCACTAAGGGCAAGATGCCCACCAATCAAGGTCCAGTCGGGGGAGATCAAGCTCCCTCACCACCTCAATCAGCAGCTAGGCCCCTCATCATCAACTCTCCTGCACAATCTTGCCGTGCTACCTTGCCTACTCACCCTGTTGTGGGTCACCCACCTGATTCCATGCTAGCCTACTTCCAATCCACCTCTTCCTGCCCGTTCATCCAAATACCTTGCACCAATGGCTCAGGAACCCAACCTCACTCAAGCATTCATGGACAAATTCAACCAAATGGATGAGCGCTTTGAAGAGCTAAGGCACCGTTTGGACTCGAAGGCCATCCCTAAAATCTCTTCTCCATCTTTCCTAGTCCCACATATCCCTCCTTCACAAACACCAGCCTACCATCGCTATAATGGCTCAGGTGATCCCTTCACCCATGTCAATGATTTCTTGGGCAAATCATCTCGATGGCTAAATGATCGAAGAGCTCTTGCTATTCTTTTTAAAAGATCATTGGATGGTGCAGCCCTAGAATAGTTTTTTTCACTAGGAGAAAGAGAGATATGGGATTCAAAATTATCAAGGCCAAATTCTTGTATCGATATGGGCCAGGCTATTCAATAATTGGGGAAGCAAAAGGAGACGTGGAATTAATGCAGTATCATGATGAATTGAGCCCCATGGCTGAGAAGAACATTGATGCTATGCACCAACCTAGGAGCTCTCCTCAACCCCATTCAAATCATCATCATCAGCAAACTCCTCGACGTCAGTTGATTATTCCCCAACCTCAGTCAGTCATGCAGCCCGTGCTGATGGAAAAACCTGTAAGAAATCGTCCATTAAAATTTGGAGCAGCGGAAGCGACGATTCCTATGGGTTCCTTTAGAATCCGTCTCAATCAGAACCGAACGCCGAAAACTGAAAACCGATCAAATCGGGTTTGAATATACCTGATAGGGATTCATATAATCCCATGGAGAGGAAGTAGATGAGCTTCTTAAGCTCTACAAACTGTTCAAGCGTCCTGTCTCCAGCAGTATCCACACGAACTTCATCCACGAACTTCATCCACAGCAGGTTCTCCCTTCGCGCCGACCTCGAGAACTCTTCCCGAACGGAGTACCATCGACCATGGACACCTTCTAGAGAGAGGAGGAGGTAGGGAGGAGTCTAGGGACGTGGTTTTCACCCTTGGCTTGATGGGGTTTGGCTGAAACCATTAGTATTTATAGAGAATTATAGAATTTTTCATAAAAACCCAAAATCTCTATAAATTACGCCCTTGCCCCTGTACTTGTGGATAAGTCCTTTTGTGTGTGACCCACTAGGCCCAATAGCCTATTTGGTTGAGGCCTAAATAAAATAGAACAATTCTATTTAATTTAATTAAATCCGTTATCCGATAACAGATTAGTCAGCTTACCGATCATGAAGGGTACAAGCCACATCCCATGATCCCAAATGGCTATGGGGATAATCTCATCTCCATTGAGCCTTTACATCATCAGTTACCACATGGATATAAACCCTCATCCATCCAATGTCCCGGTCGGAAAGGAGTACGGCATCGACTATCAACTCCTTAGTATACAGACTCTATAGGATCTTGTACTCGAAATTAGATCAATTGGAAAACTCCTTTTCCAATTATCCTATCTACCCTGGCCAGGGATTTAGAGTACTATCCCATAGGACATTCACTCTCACTTACCGAGAGTGGACGATCCCTTGTTGTCCGCTCAATTGCCTCCATCGGATTTTCCTTGTACCCGATCCATCGCTATATAGGACCATCTAAATTGTGATCCATAAGTCAATGGTCAAAGCACAAGTTCCACCCAACAAGGCATCTTTGGCGACTCAGGTCAAAGGTCCAACCATGCAACCATGATGATAGAAGACCCTGATAGACAGTTCGGTAAGATACCATTCAGGGTTTCTAATTTGGTCAGTTCAGTGAACTCATTCAACTAATGAGCACCTGTATGTGTATCTCAGTGTCTCCACACTAATGACCAATGAGATCGGTCGTCCTCATCACATGAGAAGATATCACATACACTAGTCTATCCGGATCCTTGATGACCCGTCTCAAGTATCCTATGACTAGGAACATTTAGATCAAATACCTCTAAATGATCAATCTCATTATCATGATCTCATCATGATTTAATCATCATTGTATTTGATCAAGGACTTCATTATGATATTCGCATCTAATAAGAGCTTATAATGAAGATTTTCCTGATTAATTGAATGAGATATTTCTAGAAATGTCAAATCATATCATATATGATTGGCTTGTAGGGCATACATTTCTATCAAAACCAACTATACACAATCAAGTTTCTCTTTTCACTGGTGCAAACACTTTATTACGTAAATTGACTCCCCAGCCTTTGACTCCACCAACATTTCCAAAGGCCCCTCGACCAATCATCTGGTCCTTGACTTCTCAGCTTATTCCACCAAAAACTCCTCAGCCAACCATTCAAGCCTTGACTCCTCAACCATGTTTACCAATAGTTCCTCAGCCCAAACCGACTTCTATGCCAACACCAATTGAACATCCCTCGGCTATTCAATCAATCCCTCAAAATAGGGTTCACCCTAAGTCAGTTAAGGCACATGTTTCTTCTATTGCTCCTACCTTGGCAGAGGATCTAGTCACTCCGATTATCCATGCCCCTGCCATGGTAGATGATTTAGTCACCCCGACTCCTCGTGCTCTTGCCCCAATAAAGGAATCAATCACTCCTACTATTCTTGCTCCTACTATAATAGAAGATTTAGTCACTTCGACCCTTCAAGCTCTTGCCCCAGCAGATGATTCAATTGCTCTAACCATTTGTGCTCCTGCCCAGGCAAAGGAATCAACTCCTCAATATATCATTGCTATCTCTCAAAATCAAAGTCAACAATAGGGGAGGTCGAACCAAACTCTTCTATCATTATAGAATCCTCTAAACTAGGCATGCCCTCTTCCCTAGAACAACCTGAGGAGAAGCCTACTATAAAAAGCTTAGATGAGGAGATCATAAATTTAGTTGATGGTCAAGGACTAGGCAAGGATTCGCCAAGTACAGATCAAATGTTGTCATCATTGGAATTGATCCCTGAAGCCGGGGAGATAGAATTGACCCCTGAACTGAAAAATAAGAGAATAGAATTGGTCAGTGAAATGGGGAATGAATCGACAAGCCTTCTGAAGGATGTAGACCTTAGCAAAGGGATACTAGGACCTCCTCCAGCTAGCTAGGTAAAATCCTCGAAATCAGTCTTAGGGTCGCGACCCTTGCCCCATTCTCCTTGTAAAGAACAATCAAACCCATGGGCCTACAAATCGTCAATCTTAGGGCCATGACCCTTTCTCTACCTTCCTCCCAATCAAAGATCATGCCCATGGGCCTACAATTCCTCAATCTTAGGGCCACCGCCCTTTCTTTATCCTTCTCACAATCATCAACTAGGCTCATGGGCCCAAAATCTGTCAATCATAGGGCAACGGCCCACACTTTATCCCACTCAACTGGGTCCTCTTCTACATCCGGGCCCTTATGCCCCTTTCATCCAACCGGGCCCATGTGCCCCTTTCCATCAACCGGACTCTTGCACCCCCTTTCCTTCAATCAGGCCTGTGTACCCCTTTTCATCAACCGGGCCTACGTGCCCCCTTTATCCAACCGGGCCCATGTACCCCTCTTCATCAATCGGGCTCTTATGCCCCTTTTATTCAACCAGGCCCACGTGCCCCTTTTAATCAATTGGGCTTGCATGCCCCTTTCCTTCAACTGGGCCCATGCGCCCCTTTTCCCCAACTGGGCCTATGTGCCCCTTTCCTTCTATCGGGCCCACGTGCCCATAATTCTCCCCAATTGGGCCCACATGTCCTTAAATTTTCTAAATCGGGCCCACATGCCCACAATTTACCTCAATTGGGCCCGCATGCCCGCAATTCACCTCAACCGGGCTCACATGCCCATGTTTTTATGCAATCGGGTCAATGTGCCCAAATTCCTCCTAAATTGGGCCCATGTGCCCACCTTCCATCAACCTTAGGCACACATGCCCACACTCCTTTAACTTCAGGCCTCATTGCCCCCATTTCTTTACCATTGGGCCCGTGTGCCCATACTTCTTCGAAATCGGGCCCCCGTGCCCCCACTTCTTCGAATTCGGATTTGTGCACCCATACTCTTCAATGGCACCAGCGAGCCCATCACAAATCACAATCTTTCTCCCAACCATCTAAATCGGGCTCGTGTGCCCGCTCTTTTTGTTGGGTCCCTCGGGCTCAACCTCCAATCGGGTCCTTGAGCCCATCACCTCCAATCAAATCCTCATGCCCATCAACATCAACCAGCCTCTCTAGCCCACATTCAAATCTTGGGCTCACGTGCCTCTTGATTCTGACTACTCCTGGGCCTTCAAGCCCACTTTCAACTCACGGGCCCAAGAGCCCATTTTAACTCACTTTTTGTTTCCAAGCATGGTTCTTTCCTTTTTGAATTCTCTTTCTTTCCCCAAGTTTTACTTTCAATAAAAATCAAGGGTAGGGAAATTTCCTGGGTGATACCCCAATCTTTGCCTTCTACAACATCAATCCTAGTTCTACCATGCTAAATCAGATCCTCAACATTCACTTCATCCTATGACTCTAAATCTTGAATCCAATATGATATGGAGCATATCAAAAGTGGAACCAGCATGGCAAGGCAAGGAAAGCACAAGCAACGTCGTCACCAACAATGAATTCCTTCTCTCAGGTATTACATGAAATTGCATTCTTCATCATTATGTCATCTGCAAGGCAATGTTTTTTTGAAATGATTTTGAATATCACAAGACAATCTTACTTGAGAGAAATTTATGATTGACGATAACTACTTTTTGTTTTATCCTAATGAATGTTTTACAATGCAAGGTAAGTTTTCAATTGATTCACCCATGGAATGTAATCTACCTCAAATATGGAGAAAACTACCAGTATGACTTGAGTCCACATGTGGTTGTTCTCTAGGAGTCGAGGGTGGATACCATCCCACACACAACACGTCCCGATCCCAGAATCTGGATGACCTGACACTCAAGAGAAGCTAGGCTAGGCCTATAGATGGAAGGAAAACCCTCACCATATTCTCTTTTGTTCTGTCCAAGATAGGCAAAGGGGACTAGAGGGGGAGAGTATCGAAAGCATCCACCGCCTTAGTAGGAGGCCGTCTCGAAAGGTCCAACTTCTCAAAAGAAAAGGGTGCCAAAAGATGGGCAATGAACCCCACAAGTTTAAACAAATATGGGCCTATCTAAATGAGTACCCAAAAATGTAGAAAATGAAAAAGGTACCAAAAGACGGGCAATGACCCCACGGGTCAAAGAACCTGTCCCAATGTGTGCCACAAAAATAGGTTTGTTAATAAAGAAGAAAAGACTCGAAGAGGCCGAACCCCAATAGGCAATTAGGTGTGAGTAGAGAAATCCCTCTCGACATTTTCAAAGCCTATCAAGAACTTCCTTATCAATTCTTCATTCTTAACCCCCCAAGGTGTGGGTGGACCAACCAAATCAAAGCTAAACTCTAGCTGGTCAAAGGTTGATGGTCAAAAGATTTTGGGTAAGGAACCCCATTTTGCACATAGTGTCCACCAACGAACCTAGAAAAATAACTAAGTGATGAGAACTTTTGTCAATATTGATTTTTCTCTCCCCTAAAAAGTCAATACTTTCAAAAATTACAAAAAAATGATTATTTTCAAAAAATCCAAAAAAAGTTGAATATCTTCAAAAACTCAAAAAAAGTTTAAATATTTTCAAAAACTCAAAAGAAAGAATATTTTTCAAAAATCCCAAAAAATTGAATCTTTTCAATTCAAATTCCAACAAAAATACCAAATTTTTTTTAAAAAAATTCATCACCATGCTTTGTTTGAATTCTTGTCTTTACATTCATTACATATTTGTTGCTTTATTTTTACACCCTTAAGAAGGCTATTACCCATTGACAAAGGTCAATATAGACTGCAACTTGCAAGGGGGATAAGCCATATTGTCGTTTTAATCTCATTTTTTGAGTGTTTCAGGCATGAAGAACAAACAAGGAGAACTTCACAACAAGGCGATGCTCGCCACTTCCCTCCCCCAAGGATTGTTAGGAGGAGGTGCCACCATGACCTCGACCTCAACTTTGTCAAGGAGCATTTTCAAGATTTCAATAAGGTGATGCTCGCCACTTCCCTCCCCTGAGGATTCTCAGGAGGAGGTGTCATCATAACCTCAACCTCAACTTTTCCGAGAAACTTTTGCTTTGTGTCTTCATCAAGGCACATGAACTCTTTTATAAGAATGCGTGTGATCACATCACAAACTCACCATTATCATTTTAATTTTTAGCATATATTAGATGCATTACTACTTATTTATGCATTGATGTTGAAGACCGTGAGTGCAAAAAAAGACCGGGCCCGAGATCCCCTTCATCAAAATCCACGACGGCAGGGTCATTCTTTGTGCTCACGGATAAGCCAAAATTAAATATCGAGGGGCGATGGTTCCCGACTGGGTATCCTGACCTCCGATGTTTAATCTATATCTTCAACTAGTTTGTTAAGTAAATTTTTGACTTTTTAGCCTAGCATGCATCATGTAGTTTTGCATTAGTTTCATTGCATTCTTGCTTATCATCTATGCATTTCTTTGTGGTCATCACTTCCTCTAAATCTCACTGGGTCTCTTCATCCCATCATTTATCCCAATTATCTTTCAATAGCCCACCGTGTTCGTTAATCCCACCATGTCACCACGTCCATCATCTATCACAATCACCATGTGTCCCTCAACATTTTTCACTTCTATCCCACTGTGACCATTGCAACACTATTCATGCCACCATGGCAGTCACCTCATCCCACCATGGCCACCCATTTTGATCATCATTCTTGCACCATCATTATCCTCACGGTCTGTTGATTGATCTTTCTCATTTTCCTTTTGGAATCTGAGATCATTCTATTCTGAATCAAATCATGTTTCTTAAAAAATATAAACAAATCTAAGAGCCTGAATATGCTCGATTGGTATTCTTTTATTTTGCAAAACAATTCTCTTTTTAAACCTTAGCCCATCATAGTACAGGAACACCGCAAAGATCGGGTTGCTGGTTGATGATGAACCCACGAACCCATGATTCAGGGACTCCCCACCGCGTTGGGGTTGGCTATTCTTCTCTTGTGCCCATGGAACATCTTTTACCATTCGGATGTAAGAAGGCTTGGTGAAACGTGGCAGTAATCCAAGGAACATGAAGAGATTCTCTTTGCCAAATTTGGTCGTTGAGCGTGTCTATATCTACACCTTGATGCCACCCTTTCAGTCCATCTCTATTTCGCTCCAATGCATTCCATTACAATTCATTTTGCTTTGTCACATTTCTCTAAATTTCACTTTGCTTTGCTACATAACATTCCCTTGCAAAGTCGACATCAAGGTGAGGCAAGCTGTAGACACGCCAATTTGGCCTTATTTGGGGCTTAAACCCTTATTCCCTTGACAACATCTCTTTTAGACCATCAAAATCAAGTTGAATCATTCTTTTGAAATATCCAAGGAGTTCATTAGAAATCTGAGAAAGAATTATGGATCTCTAATCAAATCCGTGTTTTCCGAACAAGAGACTCTGGGTGGTGTGCCAGATTATGCTTTTCTCAGCATATCCTCTAATTGAAAATTTTTCACAGGCTTTTTTTGACGTACAATTAAGAAGTATTCAACATAAATAATCTTCCTATATGAGTTCTCTTTTCAATGCAACAAACGATATTCAATTCTGATCTTCCATTTGTCCGCAACGTCTTTTAGAAATCAGACGCGCACTTTTGTCCGTACGTTGCACCAATCATGCCCAATTTTATGCAAGCCCAGCCCATTAGGCACATATCTGACCAATTCACAACCTTACCTTCCTTTTTCCTCCTCCATATTACTTATTATAGTATATGGAGGCATCATGGTCTAAATTAGCATCATCTAATGATGGCAATCCAACTTGTTGTCTTATACATCAAAACTTGCTATTTTTAGACCAGATTTGTTTCCTCTTCAAGTGGAGACATATTTTGAGCATGGGGAAGGTGATCCACGGTTTCCAATCCCTCTCAATAATTTGGGTAAGTTTCTAGAAGCCTCATGATAAAAATTAGCATCATTAAATAGAGGAAATTCAACCTAAGATCGGATGTATCAAAACTTACTTTTTTTTGACCTGTTTCTCATCCCCTATAAAGGGAGACCCATTTGAACGACCTAAGAAAGAGAATCCCAATCATACAGCACTCTTATTCTTATATTACAGCCACCCTAGGCCCATACCAACCTCCCAAAATCTTTCTCTCTTCGTCCCGGTGCTTGGAGATCATCCCAAAGTGAAGAAGAAGCTGGTTTATGCTCTAACGTACTGTACAGCTGATCATCAGCTTCTACAGATCTTTATAGTCATTTTACGGCCTTACTTAATTCAGAATAAGTGTGCTTCATCAAGATATATTTCATCTCCAACAAACAAATATTAATTCTGACATTCCCTCTGCTTTTTACAGCTTCAACACTGGCACTGCACAGACAGATCCGAAGTCTTCTCTTCTAAGTCATTGTATTCTCAGTCCATTTCAGTACATTTAATGGTGAATTCAGCCTATACATCCTTCATAGAAATTGTTCCCCAGTAAGTCCTATTTTATTTACAACAAGAGTCATTCAATTCAGATATATGTGGTTCCCATAGCATGTCCTACATCGACATTGGGCTGGGAGTTTCTAGAACTTCATTGTCCAAGATCCAGCTTATCAGGTAAATTCATATTACTTATCATAAGATTCAAGAAAACTTGTCTTAATATAAAACCACCCTTGGTGAGTCCTATTTATTTTGAAACAAACATCACTTTATTTTGACATTGGTGCTGTTCGTTACGGTCTCTGTATCAAAGCTGCGCAGTTTACATTGAATCTGTCTAACCCGGTTGCAACTTTGCCTGGGTTGTGTTGTCTTTAACCATTCATATTCTCTTTGCTAACTCTTCATTCAAATCATTTAGTTCATATTTAAGCATAATTTTTATTTAGTTTTGAATCATTTCATACATCATAAAAAAACCAAAAAAGTGGTTAGGGCTAACCCCGAATCCGGTGAGTTTGTTTCCAATTGCCGTTTTATGTTATTGTTTTTACACAAGTTAATACACTTCACTCAGTTATAATCCTTCTTTACTTTTTTTTATTCTTTTATTGTCTTCTAGTTGCACAAATACATCAAGCTAGCATCGGTTGGACTCTCCCTCATCGGCCGGCCGACGAGGAAGAAGGTTTAACCCACATATCATCTCCCGTGCTAAGGTACACGGTCAATTCAGTTTAATCTTGTCTTTTATTACATAAAGCGGAGCCCGCGGCTCCTGGCGACCACAACCTCTTTTATTTATGTTCTAAGTTCATCTCCTCCTCACTCTCCTCCCACATGACCCGAACCGTCTCCGGTGCTCGAGCGACACCGTGAGATGAAAGTTCGGGTATCAATGTAAGTGTGGAACCGAGGTGAGGACTCTTTACTGCTCTTCTAGTGTCTTCCAATTCACTCCCCTTTTTTCCTATTCTATCTTTCACCTTCTCTTGAGGTGCCGATCTGGAACCCGTTTCTGGAGTTGACACCACCCTTTACTAGTTTTATTCTCTTAATTCTATCGAAGCAGCGGATTTTGATATTGTCAAGGAAACGTTTCTACTGAGGTACAAGGATCGGATGGGCCCAGCCTACTCGATAATAGATTTAATTGCTGAGAAAATGAAGCCGGATGAAGATTTTACCAAATTTGCTGATCGGTGGAGGGGAATGGCTGAGAGGCTAGTTGATACCATCTCAAAAGGGGAGCAGGTGAGGATGCTCATCGGGAACACCAAGCTTAACCTTTGTAACCTCCTAATCATGCATCGCCAAACTACCATGAGTGAGCTATGCGATAGCATCCGGTATCTACAAGCCCACTTCAAAGACGCATCCATGATTAACCAATTCGACCCCAAACTCCGCAACACTAGAAAGCCTACACCTGTAGGGCCTACCACCGAAGGGATAGTAAACAACGAGAGTGTCAATGCCATGGGTAATCAGGGTGGGTATCGCCAAAGCCAATACCGTAACTTACCACCAAACCAACAATATCGACCAACTCCTCAACCAGCTCCTCAACCCCAACAACAACTTGCATACAACCGAGCACCACCACAGCAACCCACCTACAACTGAGCGCCCCAGCAGAAAAATGCCTATAACCGAGCGCCTCAGCAACAACCCATTTACAACTGACCACAACTGCAACAACAACAAGCCTACAACCAAGTGCCACCACCAGCCAACCGACCTAGGAGAGGGGGAACCAAGAGAGAGTACTATCCTCAACTGCCATTCCCCCTCACCGATATCTTCAATGCGTTGATGGCTGAACAACAGTTGGAGCTCCCAAAGGAGAGAGAATGATGGCCGGCGAATGCTGATATGACAAAGTACTGTGCCTACCATCAGTATCTTGGGAACACGGTGTATATCTGCTTCCAATTTAAAGACTACATTCATGACCTAAATGATCAAGGGAACATTGACTGGGCATAAATGGGAGAATCCATACAAGCTATGAAGGCGCGGCAGAATCAACCACGACGACAGCAAGCACAATAACAGCCCGGCCTGGGCATAGTTCAAGATCCACTATCGGTACATGCACCCGTACAAGCACCGGCACCAGCACCCCCAAACCAATGACTCAGCCTTGTCCACTCTACCATCGAGGAGTCAACCCATCACTCACAAGGTTGGCAGGTTGAGGATCAAACCACCTCCATGCCTGCCAGACCAACCTCACCTACAAATCGCACCATACTCTCTATACCGAGAGCTGCCCCCAGCCCACAAACTTCCCAAAAACCACAAAGCCCAACTACACCTACACAGACCTCACTAGCTATTAACCCTCCATGGTGCCTAATCATTAGACCGCCACTAGCATCCCAACCAGCACCTAACCTACCGGTCCCCACCACCCCTCGGCCTCTCATTATCCAACCGTCACCCAACCTACCAATAGCTACCACCCCTTGTCCTCTCATCATCTGACCATCACCACCGACACCCCAACCAACACATAACATACCGGCCTCCACCACTCCACGACCCCTCATCATCCGATCCTCACCACCCCTACCTAACACGGGCCCATCAACATCCCAACCAACCCTATCATCACCACCATCACCACTCCCCCCTACCACACTGGTGCTAGTACTTCGTAGTGAAAGGATGTTCCAAAGGGTCTTCCCCCAGGCCGGGATGCAACCACAGGAGCAAGCAGAAAAGGAGCTGGTAGAAGAACTGTTGCCCAGCATGGCATATGACCTATTGAAGCTTCAGGACAAAATGCCAGCATGGATTTCAATCCTAGAGCTGATAAAGAGGTCAAAGAACCATCAGGATATTAGACAACAATACTTGCAGCAGGTCATGGTCAATGAGGACCTCCCGCCCGAGAAGATCATTATTGTCCTGGCCCCGAGGAGTGGACACCCGGCACTCACATTCATACAAGAGGAGTTGGCACGGCCGGAAATCAGAAAGTACACCTTGCGCATTGCAGTAGTCATCAGAGGCGTGGAGATTAAGTCCTGCTTGATTGACACTGGAGCGTCTATAAATGTCATGCCATCAGAAACCTTGCAACTTTGTGGCATCTCTGTTGAGAAAATCGAGCCTTCTGCGATCACGGTGATAGCTTATAACAACTCTTGGAAGCTGGCATGAGGGGTGGTTACATTGGAAGTAGGACTCGGGCCGTGTGCTATCACCGCCGAGTTTCATATATTAGAACTGGACCCTACATTTAAAGCTATTTTAGGACACCCATATCTTGAGGCAATAGGAGCTGTTGCCTTCACTAATCATCAATGTCTGAAGTTCCCATACAAGGGCCAGGTGATTAAAGTAACCAACATTCCCATTTTAAATAACGTGGATGATCCCTCTTCTGCATTGCCAGTATTAGAACTTGTCCAGCCATTGGTTTCAACTATAGAGCTGCCCGAGGTCATGATGTTGACAACGCCTCTAGATACCGTTGCATGGAGGATGATGAAAGGGATGGGCTATCAGTCCGGAAAGGGGTTGGAAAAGGAACTGCAGGGGGTTGTGCACCTCATTAAAGCTGTACAGAGACCAAAAAGGCACGGGCTTGGCTATGAGCCCAGTTTCGCTCCGAGGATGGTCTACCGGCCAAGAAATGCCATGGGACTCCAAAGATTCTTCATCAAAGGGGAAACCATGATGATGGCCAGGGACGAAGAAGAAAAACCAGTCAAGAGGAGGAAGGAACTAGAGCAAGAGGAGGAAGTGGACAACCTGAGTTCATCTCTGGCTCTGTTGTTCATGGAGGAGGAAGAATCAGTCAAGGGCAAATCCTTTTCTACACAACTCATCCATTCTAGAAAACCTCCAACCAACATTCCATGTGAACCGTATCCTATGGTCGAGTATTTCAAAATCCTCACGCTCTCCCTCCTAGATTCTCTTGACGGGCTCTTTAGCCCAATTCCCACTTCTGGGCCGAAATGGCCACCCGAGCTGATCACTAGGCCTGAGAGCCCATTCAAATCTTCTTACTCCACTGGGATTCTATGCCCATTTCAATCCAACAACATTGGGCCCGCGTGCCCTTTAGACTTCTTTTCTAGTTTTGGGCACGGGCCCATGTGCCCCATAGATCTTTTCACTAGCTTTGGGCCTATCTGCCCCTTTCTTGTCATTGTTGGGCCCACGAGCCCATTTTTCTTATGTTTGCTTAAGCTTTCTACTTCTGCTCGATCCTCACCGGCTCATTTTCTTTCTGTTATTGAAAACACCCAAAAAAATGTCTTCTCACAAACTCATTTTTCCATTGAGGAGACATCTCTACTTGTCTCGGAGGGTGCTCCCAACCAGTGACCCCTCTTCTCCAACTCACTGATTGATCTGCTCGATCCTTCACCCATTGTAGATACCGCTTTTCCAATTCCATTTTCTTTAGGAGTAGTTAGGCTAGAAAAAAAGAAAATTTGAGGTAAGCGCGTTCCAGAGAGATAACTCCAGCAATTAGCTCAGAAATGCAAGGAATGTGCAAGGCTGCCAAGGTTCTTGGAAAATGCTATCCAGCTTGATGAAATCCAATATGAGGATGAATTCAATATAGATCATACACTGGGAGTTTACGAGGTTTTATCAGAAAAGGATCCTGATTTTGAGGATGGAATTGAGGACTTGGCTGATGCGTATGCATCTGGACTTAAAAGGTTTGAGTAACCATCAGCCACGGTGGATGAACTGACAAAAGAATTAAACCTTGGAACACTGAAAGATCCTAAGATAGTCCTCCTAAGTGCAAACCTCACTCCCACTGAGGAACAGAACTTAATTGAAATATTGGAAGAATACAAGGACACGTTCTCATGGACATACGAAGACATGCCGGGGTTAGACAACTCGTTGGTTACACATCGTCTAACTTTGAAACCTAGAGCTACCCCGGTTAAACAAAAATTAAGGAGATTCCACCTTGATGTTGCACTTAAGATGAAAGAAGAGGTCGACAAGTTGCATCAATATAGATTCATTAAGGTTGTTCTTTATCCGCAATGGGTGACAAACATAGTCCCTGTAATAAAGAAGGATGGACGAGTTCGAATATGCATAGACTTCAGGGACTTAAACCGAGAGTGTCATAAAGATGACTTTCCTCTACCTCATATTGACGTGTTGGTTGAGAACACTGCTGGATTCGAGATGCTGTCATTCATAGATGGCTATTCTGGTTATAACCAAATCTGGTTGGCCAAAGAGGACCAGGAGAAGACCTCGTTCACTACACCTTGGGGAACCTACTACTATGTCGTCATGCCCTTTAGATTGAAGAACGCTGGTGCTATGTATTAGAGGGCCATGTTGGCTATCTTTCACGACATGATGCATACCCTTGTAGAGGTGTACGTAGATGACCTGGTCGTTAAGTCCAAAAGCTGAGAAGATCATCCTGAAGTGCTCAGAAGGGTCTTGCAGAGGGCCAGGGAATATAAGTTGAAGATGAACCCGAAGAAATGCACATTCAGAGCATCCTCAGTAAAATTGTTGGGATTCATAGTGAGCAAAAGGGGTATAGAGATCGACCCAAACAAGGCCAAAGTAATCATTGGTATGCCTCCTCCAAAAAATATGAAAGAACTTCGAGGATTAATCGGGAGACTATAGTTTGTCTGCCGATTCATCTCACAACACTCCCAAAGCTGTAAACATTTCTATGAGTTGACCAAAGTGGGGGCTGAATTCAAATGGGATTCGAAGTGCCAAGATGCATTCGATAGTTTGAAAAGATACCTGGCTAGTTCCCCTGTGCTTAGACCACCAGTCCCTGGTAAGCCCTTAGTTCTGTACATCTCAGTTTTGGAGAATTCTCTTGGGGTAGTCCTTGCACAAGTGGATAAAGAAGGGAAAGAGAGGGCAACATACTATTTGTCAAAGATTTTTGATCCGTGTGAGCAGAAGTACACTGTAGTGGAGAAGGCCTGTGCTGCACTAGTCTAGGTAGTTCAGAAACTTAAACACTATTTTTTAGATCATGAGGTCAATCTTATCGCCTGCATCAATCCCATCAAATTCCTCCTTGAGAAAACTTTTTTAACTAATCGGTTAGGTCGTTGGCAAAGTTTCCTTTCATAGTTTGATATCACCTATGTCCCCCAGAAGGTGATTAAGGGCTATGCCATTGCTGAACACCTAGCTCATCACCCTATACCTCTCTTTGACCCGGTCCACTCGGAGTTCCCGGATGATGAACTAATGTTGATCTGATCTTCCCATCTTTGGACATTATATTTTGAAAGGGCTCTGAATTCACACGGTAAGGAAATAGGAATCGTCCTTCTAACACCCGAGGGTGTCACCATTCCATAGGCATTTCAGCTCAACTTCCCAGCAACCAACAATATAGCTGAATATGAAGCCTTACTAGCCGGGCTGGAGGCTGCTCATTTCTATGGTGCCATGGAATTAAGGGTAATAGGTGATAGCCAATTAATCTTTCGCCAAGTCCTATCCAAATACTGAACTTCTCATCTAAACCTCAAACCTTACCAAGAACTCACCACTTGCTATATCAAACTCTTTTCCAAACTCACTTTTGTTCATGTTCCTCGAGCTCAGAATATCCTTGCTAATGCCCTAGCCTCCTTAGCTTCATCTCTATCAGTCCCGCTAGGTAGACAGGTGTAGAAGGTCGATGCTGGTGATTAAGGATGGTCGATTTCTGAAGATCAAGGAGAGATTTAGCAGAAAGGAACATCTATAGCAGAAAGAGAAGATTTCTTTAGTTGAGTTGGAAGAGTTAGACGAGGGTGAGAGGCCTTGGTTTGATGAGATTGCGAGGTATTGTCAAGATCAGACATATCCACTTGGATCCAATGCAAAAGAAAAGAAGTCCATCAGGAGAGTATCCCAGAGGTATACCATCCTAGGAGAGGTGCTCTACAAGAGGAGCGTGAGCAGAATTTTGCTAAGATGCATTGATGAAGAAGAAGCAGAATTGGTGCTTAATGAAGCACATTCTGGGGTCTGTGGGGGCCATGTCAATGCTCAAACTCTTGCCAAGAAAATCATCAGGCAGGGGTATTATTGGCCAACCCTAGAAGAGGATGGCTCCATCTTTGTCCGACACTGTCATTCTTGCCAACTCCATGCCGACAAGATCCATTCTCCCGCATCTTCCCTTTACCCGATTCATACCCCATGGCCCTTCGCCATGTGGGCTTTCGATATCATTGGCCCTCTAAGTGATCTTAACTCTGAAATCTACTCCAAATCGTTTATCTTGATAGCAATAGAGTACTTCACCAAGTGGGCAGAAGAGGAAGTGTTCATGGAGATCAAGGCATCAACACTATGCTCTTTCATCAAGTGCATCATCATCGCCAGGTTCGGGATCCCCAGTGACATCATCACCGACAATGGACCACAATTTCTCTCTCAAGATTTGTGCGATCTTTGCAATAGGTACCACATTGTATTGCATCATTCACCTCCATACTACCCGCAAGGCAATGGTCAAGCAGAAGCCACCAACAAAACTTTGATTAAAATCATTAAGAAAACCTGTAAGTCTAGCAAGTTCGCAGATTGTCCAAATAAGCTTGTAGATGCCCTATGGGCTTATCATACTTCTGTACGGACCCCCACCGGTCAAACCCCATATGCTCTTGCATATAGGATGGAAGCGGTGGTCCCGTACGAAGTACTCCTTCCATCACTCCGAGTTCAGCTCAATAGGGACATCCCTGTCGATGAGAGACGAGAATCTTTCCTTGTACATATTGAACTCCTAGATGAAAGAAGGTTGGCCACCTCCGAGCATGCCCGGACTTATCAGAACATATTGAAAAGGTTTTATCAAAAGAGGGTGGTAGAGAGAAAGTTTGAAATCGGTGAGATGGTAGTCAAACGCATATTCGTTAAGCCGGGTGGTCCCCACTCTAAGTTGCAACCTAACTGGGAAGGACCTTTTGTTATAACTAAAAAATATCCAGGCAATGCATATGAGCTTAGCAACGCCGATGGAGAAAAATTGAACCATCCATGGAATGACATTTACCTAAAAAAATATTTTTCTTAAGAAAAAAAATGGAGAATGTCTGGTATGATATTAAGTCATCGATCCAAGGGTGTTAGCTAGAAGTCAAGGGTAGACATCACCCTGCACACACAACACCTCCTGATCCCAGAATCCAGATAGCTCGACACTTAAGAGAGGCAAGGCAAAACCCTAAAGGCGAAAAAGAACCCTTGCCCTATTCTCGTCTATTCAATCTAAGATAGGTGAAGGGGACTAGAGGAGGATAGTATTGAAGATGCCCGCCGCCTTAGTAGGAGGCCATCTCATAGGGTGCAAAAGGGTGCCAAAAGATGGGCAATGAACCCCACAGGTTTAAACAAATATAGGCCTGTCTGAATGAGTACTTGGAAGAGTAAAAAATAAAAATAAGGCACCAAAAGATGGGCAATGACTCCATAGGTAAAAGACTTGTCTAAGTGAGTGCCACATATAGAAAAGACCCGAAGAGGACGAACCCCAACAGGCAATTTGGGCATGAGTAGAGAAACCCTCCTCAACACACCCCCAAATCCTATCAAAGACATCCTTTATTATTCTTCCATCTTAAACCCCTAGGGTAGGGTAAACTATCCAAACTCAGGGGGATTCCAAACCGATCAAGAGAAGAGGGCAAGAGAGATTCTGGGTAGGGAACCCATTTTCACGTGGTGTTTATCACTTGAATCTTTATTAACACAAAGACCGATGAATTATCTCGATACCAACACATTCTCCACATAAAACTCCTAAAAAATTGAATATTTTCAAAATCCAAAAAAAATTGAATATTTTTAAATATCCAAAGAAAATAAATTTTTTGAAAAATCTAAAAAAAATGAATATCTTCTAAAATCCAAAAAATGCACCATTTAACTTGGCATAACCTTGATTTTTGCCTTTGCTAGTATTCAGGTTTATTTTTATGTCTTGCATGTTTCATTTCTGCATTGCATATTCATCTTTATTATCACCCCATTAAGAGGGCTCCTCCCTTTGACCTAAGTCAAAGTTGGCTGTAGTAGGCAAAGGGATGAGTCGTTGTGAAGATCGGATCCTTTTTTATCAAGTGTTTTCAGGGACTTTAAAGTAAAAGGGGAAGGTTCTCTCAATGACAGTGTTTCAGGTTTCTGAGATCAAGAAAGGGAGTGACTCTCGCCATACCAGGTAAGCTATCGTAACTTTTACATTGTTTATTTTAGTCATTTTGTGCATTCTACCTAGTTAATAAGGCTACCCCCCTTGACATGTAAGCAAGGCAAGATGCCAATAGGCAAGGGGGTAAGCCATATAGCAGATATAACCCCTTTATTGAGTATTTCAGAAAAGAAACACAAGTTAAGAAGGGGGGAGGTCTCGCCAGCAGGTTTATTTCTTACCCTACATCTATTATTTATCTTTTAGAAGGCTTCACCCCTTGACAAACTCACAAGGGGCCAAGCCAGAACGCGATACTAGAAATCCTTTCGAGAAATGTCAAGCATATCAAACAACACTAAAGCAAACATATAAAGATATGGTTACACCATCAAGTGCTACAACAAGAATGAAAAGTAGCTACAACACCAGAAGAAGATTAAGCCTGCTACAGATATCAGTGCCTACTGCTACCCTCTCTATGAGAGCGACCACGTGGAGGAGCCATGGAAGTCGTGTCCGCTAGTACCACCGCAACCGCCTCGCTCGGAAGAAGTGGCCAAGAACTTGGTGGAGCCACTCGTGTGGCTCCGACTCTACTCCTGTTGGCTCTGGTCATGGTGGTCGCGCCCCCGGTTTAAAGAAATTGCTCACGGAAATGGAAGAATGGACATGGGAAACCTCCATAAGTTGCCGGCTAACATATAAGTTGTTAGTCGTGTATTATTATTTTATGCATTATTGTTGAAGACTGTGAATGCGGAGAAGACTTGACCCGAGATCCCCTTCATCAAAATCTATGACGGTCAAGTCATCTTTCACGCTCACTGATAAGCCAAAATTGTGCTGTGAGGGATGACGGTTCCCAAATGGGTATCTTGACCTCATAGACAATCTATATCTTCAACTAATTGTTAAGTTTTGTTTTGTTTTCTTGATCCTAGCATGCATCATGTAGTATTAATTGCATTATATTTTGCGTTGTCATTGCATGCATCTCATCATGATCATCACTTTCTCACCATTCCCACCGGGTACATTCTCCTAGCGTATATCCCAATTCTAATCTTTCTAATATCCCACCGTGTTTTCTAATCCCACCGTGTTTATCCCACCGTGTTTGTTAATCCCACCGTGTTCGATAATAACCTTGTGCCTTCAAATCTTTCATTCCTATCCCCATTGTGGCGATTGCAACACTTCCTTACTATTCATCCCACCGTGGCAGTTGCTTCATCCCACCAAGGGCCTGCTATTCGATTAGAACTCGCATCACCATTATCTTCACGGTCTGTGCTTCAACACTTGCATTTTGGAATCTGAGATCATTCCATTCTGAATAAAATCTTGTCTCTTGGAAGACTTAAATGAATCTAAGAGCCTGAACATGCTTGATTGGTATTCTTTTATTATTTTTTTTAAAAACAAATCTCTTTTTAAAACTTTAGCCCATCACAGTACAGGAACACCGCAAAGATCGGGTTATCGGCTGATGATGAACCTACGAACCCATGTATCGGGGACTCCCCACTACGTTGGGGGTTGGCTATTCTTCTCTCATGCCAATGGCACATCTCTTACCAATCGAACATAGAAGGACTTGATGAAACATGGCGGTCATCCAGGACACTTGAGGAGATTCATCTTGTCGAATATATCTTGACACTGATGCCACCTTTTCAGTCCATCACCAGTTTGCTCTACTACATTCCACTATGATCTGGCTCGCTTCGCTACGCTTTCTCTACGTTTCACACCGCTCTGCTACAACCCACTCCCTTACAAAGCCGACATCAAGGCGAGGCAAGTTGTAGACACGACAAATTGGCCTGATTCGGAGTCTGAGACTCCTATTCCATTGGCAATAACCATTATTTGAACATTACATGATCTCGATTATCTCATGGAGATGAGCTAAGGACATTGGTGGAGCCCCTTATGAGTTGGGAATGGACTGATGATTTCTGTAACAATGCCGTAACCTTCAAGCGAGAGCCATGCGTGAACCATGAAAACACGAAGCCTGCTCAATGACCAACCTTGAATGGTTCATACTTGAACGTCTCAGGAGTTCCACGTGTGTTATGTGGCATTCGGGGTTTCCGACAAGTCATTTCGGTAGGCGATGGTCTATAATGGCTTTTCGTTATGGCTTTTTGATCTGTACTGACATGGCTATCCTGGACTACGTGTTAAGCCTTTTCGGTCATCACCAGGTCTTTTCGTGTCAACCAGGTCAATCCTAGCTGTATATTTCATCAACCGGGGTCATACGGCCGTTTCGGTCAATTTTACAGTTTCTCGGCTTTTCCGAGCTTCGGTTCACGTTTACTGGGTTAATCTCTAATTTTTTGATGATTTTGGATTTTCCAATCGTACCAGACTTGTTCGGTCATCGGTCATCATTTTAAGTCATCTCGAGTTGACCCGACAATCCTCGACTGGAACCGTGCCCTTTTGGATCTTTGCTATGGTTTTTGGCTTTCCGCAAGAGGGTAAACTGGTAGGAAGCCCCGTGCAAACATATCGGGAGTCATGCCTGCTGGTTTATTGACTTGAGGAGGTGTGGTTGAAGGCCCTCTTGCCAACGCAACAAACGGGAGCCGAATCGGACATCCCGTTTGCAGGTTACGACTTGCGGAACACGCGCGCAGGAGAGAGAGAGTGTAACGCACCCCCGCTCCCCTTGAAAGGGTAGGACACGCCCTGAGTGCCCTCACCCTAGGGGAGCTCCCTGCGCGCCCTCAGCTTGGGGGCGCCTGCTACGCTCCCCCGCTTCCTTTGAAACGCGGGGACGCAGTCTGTTTTCAGAAACTGGAAATTACCCCCGATTAACACTTTCTAAACCGTATTTTTGGAAAGGGTTCCCCGTTTTAGATTGATTAATTTGACCATGTCCCCGAGTCGGGGGCACGTTCATCTTATCAAGTCAATTTTTAGCAATTTACAGAAGATTTCGGCGATTTTTAGCAGTGAAATGCGTAACGCGTCCCCACCTCCTTTGAAACAGGAGGGCGCGCAGACCGCGCCCCCGAGGGTTCGATTCCAATTGCTTCTTTCTTTCATCTCCTCCCTTATAGTTTCTCCACTTCCCCTAGTTCTAATTGGTTTCTTTCACTTGGTTTATTGTTCTAGTTGCACAGGTCTATCAAGCTAGCACCGGTTGGACTCTCCTTCATCCGCCGGCCGAAGAAGAAGAAGGTTGAACTCACATCCCAATCTCCCGCGCCAAGGTACACACGGTCATCCAATTCAATCTTGTCTTTTATTCCATAAAGCGAAGCCCGCGGCTCCTGGCGACCACCTCTTTTATTCATGTTCTAAGTTCATCTCCTCCCACATGACCCAAACTGTCTCCGGTGCTCGAGCGACGCCGTGAGATGAAAGTTTGGGGATCAATGTGAGTGTGGGACCGAGGTGAGGAATTTTACCACTTTATGAGTGTTTTATGATTCACTCCCTTCCCCCTATTCCATTCAATCTTTCACCCTCTCTTGAGGTGCCGATTCGGAACCCGTTTCTGGAGTCGACACCAGGCGCCCCTTTTATAGGGTGCCAGGTGCCCTATAAACAGGGCGCCAGGCGCCCTATAAATATGGCGCCTGGTGTCTTATAAATAGGGTGCCAGGTGCCCTATATATAGGGCGCTTTGACTCTGGTCAACACTTTATCGATCTTCTTCAAAATGTGCCGAAAACTTGATTTTTTTCGTAAAACTCGGTTCCTTTAAAAGGTTACTCAAATATTCTTCATGAAACAAGAATATGAGCTCTTCAACTAGACCAAAATTGCATGTCTACAGCTTGCCTCGCCTTGGCGTCGGCTTTGCAAGGGAGTGACATGAATGAAGCGTAGGTGAATGTAGTGAAGCGTAGTGAGGTGTAGTGGAATGAAGTGTAACAGACTGAAAAGGTGACGGCAAGGTGTAGATTTAGACACGCATTCATTTCCCTAGTTGAGTGAATAAAACTTTACCAGACTCCGAGATTACCTTTTGTCTTATCGAAACCTTCCCTTTGTTTGATTGGTTAAGAAGAAAATAGTACTAAAAGTAAATAACTAAAATTCTACTTGGGGGAAGAACTGTTACTGGCCAGGACCCGAACTGCATGGTGTGCTGGACTCGGTAGAGATGCATTTAAAATAAAAAGGAGATAGCCAATCAACCAAGGTTGGAATTTTCAAATTCATAAGGTTTACTTAGAAATATCAGTGTAGTTCTGAATGGAATAACTTCTTATTTTAATGAAATCATTGTTAAAACATGGTTGAAACCGATTTTTCGGGAAGACCAAAGCTTCTTCTAAGAGCTATAAAGAGACAGTCTTTTCTTGGGGTGGTTATGGTAGGGTTGGAATGAGGGGTGATTGTGATGATGCATGAGATGATGCGTAATGATGCATGATGCATGATGCATGTTGGGTTTAAAGAAATGCAAATAAGTATAAAATAGTTGAAGATATAGGTCAAATGCAACGGGTCAGGATATCCATGAAGACACCATCGTCCCCGCTTATTTGACTTTGGCTTATCCGCGGGCCTAAAACAGTGGCTGAATCCTTCATCGATTTTGTTGAAGGGGTTCTCAAACTCAGCCCTTTTAGACCCGAGGTCTTCAACAATACGTGAGATTATAAATAGGTAATATGTATGTAGGGATCCATGTGCCCTGATTATAGGGCACCTGGTGCCCTATTTATAGGGTGCCTGGTGCCCTATTTATAGGGCGCCAGGTGCCCTGATTAGAGGGTGCCAAGTGCCTTATTTATAGGGCGCCAGGCGCCTTATAACTGGGGCACCTATGCAGAATTTGTTCTTGCTCCTTCCCAAGGTGGCTTTTGGTGGCTATAAGAAAGGGGGACCCCCCTTCTTCTTCCCCACACTAGCTACAGTGCCTCCCTCTCCTCTTCTGACATTCCTATGGCTTCTTCCTCCTCCCGTCTGATTTGCCCAATAGAGATGAAGATCTTTTCCGAGATTCCGTGCCATATTCGGAACCGAGTGTCCATGGGAGTGGTAGTGACCTTATTAGGCATCCCTTTTGTTTTGTTTTGACATTCTCTTTCCTGATCGTGTGGCTATTCTACAGGACTTTCCAATATTTGCTACTTGATTTTTACACTCCTAAGAAGGCTATACCCCTTGACAAAGGTCAAGGCATACTACAACTTGCAAGGGGGATAAGCCGCATTGTTGTTCTAATCTCTTCCTTCTGAGTGTTTCAGGCACAAGAAAAACTTTACACCCCTTGACAAAGGTCAAGGCATACTGCAACTTGCAAGGGGGATAAGCCATATTGGCATTATAATTTCCTTTTTCTAGTGTTTCAGGCACGAAGAACAAATGAGGAGAACTTCACAACAAGGCGAAGCTCGCCACTTCCCTCCCCAAGGATTCTTAGGAGGAGGTGCCACCATGACCTCGACCTCAACTTCGTCGAGGAGCATTTTCAAGATTTCATTAAGGCGTTGCTCGCCACTTCCCTCCCCTGAGGATTCTTAGGAGGAGGTGTCACCATAACCTCGGCCTTAATTTTGCCGAGAAACCTTTTGCAGGCGATGCTCGCCACTTCCGTCCCCTGAGGATTCTCAGGAGGAGGTGTCATCATAACCTCGGCCTCAACTTTGCCGAGAAGCCTTTGCTGTGTCCTCATTAGGACACATGAAATCTTTTGTGAGAATGCATGTCATCACACAGCAAACTCACCGTTATCATTTCTTTTCTTAGCATATATTAGGTGCATTACTATTTATTTTATGCATTGATGTTGAAGACCATGTGCATGGAGAAGACTTGACCTGAGATCCCCTTCATCAAAATCTACGACGGTCGGGTCATCTCTAATGCTCACGGATAAGCCAAGTTGTGCTGAGAGGGACGATAGTTCCCGAATGGGTATCTTGACCTCATAGAACATTTATATCTTCAACTATTTGTTATACAAGTTTTGTTTTATTTTCTTGAGCCCAACATGCATCATGTAGTATTAATTGCATTACATTTTGTGTTGTCATTACATACATCATTTCCTAATCTTCACCTTCTCACCCTCTCGATCATTCTAAATCCCACCGTGTCATTCACCATATTCTCTAGTCCCACTAACCTCTCTAATATCCCACCGTGTCTATTAATCCCACCGTGTTCGGTAAACCACTTTTTGCCCTCAAATCTTTCAATTCTTTTCACCACAGAGGCCATTGCAACTTCTTTTGCTACTTATCCCACCGTGGCAGCCATTTCGTCCCGCCAAGGGCCTTCAATTTTGATCAGAACTTGCACCGTCATTATCTTCACGGTCTATGTTTAAACATTTGCCTTTCGGAATCTGAGATCATTCCATTCCGAATTGAATCTTGTCTCTTGGAAGACTTAAATAAATCTGAGAGCCTGAATGTGCTCGATTGGTATTCTTTTATTTTTTCAAAACAAATCTCTTTTTAAATTTTAGCCCGTCACAGTACAGGAACACCGCAAAGATCGGGTTACCGACTGATGATGAACCTACGAACCCATGTTTCGGGGACTCCCCACCGCGTTGGGGGTTGGCTATTCTTCTCTCGTGCCAATGGCACATCTCTTACCAATCGAACATAGGAATACTTGATAAAACATGGCGGTTAACCAGGAGACATGAAGAGATTCTCTTTGCCGAATTTGGTCGTTGAGCGTGTCTATATCTACACCTTGATGCCACCTTTTCAGTCCATCTCTATTTCGCTCCGCTGCATTCCATTACAACTCATTTTGCTTCTCTACATTCCTCTACATTTCACTCCGCTACGCTACATGCCATTCCCTTGCAAAGCCGACATCAAGGCGAGGCAAGCTGTAAACACGCCAATTTGGCCTTATTTATAGCTTAAACCATTATTCCATTGGCAACATATCTTTTAGACCATCAAAATCATGATGAACCACCCTTTTTTATGAGCTGAGGTGCTTATTTAAAATATGAGGATGATTTTCTAATTTCTAATCAAATCCGTTTTTGCCGAACAAGAGACTCTTGGTGGTGTGCCAGATTATGCTTTTTCCAGCATATCCTGTATTTGAAAATTTTTCACAGGATCTGTAGGCTTTTAATGAAGAAGTCCTCAACATAAATAATCTTCCCCTCTGAGTTATCTTTCCATTGCAACAAACGGCATTCAATTCTGATCTCTCATTTGTCCGCAGCGACCTTTGGAAGTCAGATGCGCAGTTCTGTCCGCACGCAGCACCTATCAAGCCCAATTGCATGCAAGCCCAGCCCATTGGGCACATATCTGACCAATTCACGACCTTACCTTCCTTTTTCATCCTCCATATCACTTGTTATAGTATCTGGAAGCTTCATGGTCGAAATTAGTATCATCAAATGATGGCAATCCAACTTGTTGTCTTGTATATCAAAACTTGCCATTTTTGGACCAGATTTGTTTCCTCTTTAAGTGGAGACATATTTTGAGCATGGGGAAGGTGATCCACGGTTTACAATATATCTCAATCATTTGGGTAAGTTTCTAGATGCCTCAGTATTAAAATCAGAAACATTAAATGGAGGAAATCCAACCTATGGTCGGATATATCAAAACTTGCTATTTTTTGACCTGGTTCTCATCCCCTATAAAGTGAGACTCATATGAACGACCTAAGAGGGCATCCCCATCCTCCAGCACTTCTATCTTCGTCCTCCAGCCACCCTAGGCTCTTCCCAATCTTCCCAAATCGTTCTATCTTCGTCCCGGTGCCCGGAGATCATCCCAAAGTGAAGAAGAAGCCGGTCTATGCTCCAACGTGCTGCACTGCTGATCATCGGCTTCTACAGATATTTATAGTCATTTTCTAGCCTGACTTCCTTCATACGAAGTGTGGATCGTCAAGATATATTTCATATACAACAAACAGAGATCAATTCTGACATTTCCTCTGCTTGTTATGGCTTCAACACCGGCGCTGCACAGACTGATCCGAAGTCTTCTCTTCTAAGTCATCATCTTATCAGTCAATTTCAGTACATTTAATGGTAGATTTAACCTATGCATCCTTCATAGAAATTGTTACCCGGTGAGTTATATTTTATCTCCAACAAGAATCATTCAATTTTGATATCTGTGGTACCCATAGCATGTCCTACATCGACATTGTGCTGGGAGTTTCCAGAACTTCACTGCCCAAGATCCGGCTTATCAGGTAAATTCAGATTACTTATCATAATATTCAGGCAAACTTGTCTTCATATAAAACCACCCTCGGTGAGTTATCTTTATTTTTAAATAAATTTCACTTTATTCTTACATCGGTGCTGTTCTCTACGGTCTCTGCATCAGAGTCGCGCAGTTTACATTAAATCTGTCCAACCCGGTTGCCACTTTGCCTGGGTTGTGTTGTCTTTAACAATTTATATTATTTTTTCTTCATTAAAATCATTTTGTTCATATTTAAGCATCATTTTTATTCAATCTTGCATCATTTCATACATCATAAAAAACCAAAAAAAGGGGTTAGGGCTAACCCCGAATCCGGTGAGTTTGTTTCCAATTGTCGTTTTATGTTATTACTTTTACAAGTTACTACACTTCACTCAGTTCTAATCCTTATTCACTTGTTTTCTTATCTTATTGTCTTCTAGTTGCACAGGTTTATCAAGCTAGCATCGGATTGGAGACTCTTCTTCATCGGCCGGCCGAAGAAGAAGAAGGTTGAACTCACATCCCTTTCTCCCACGCTAAGGTACACACGGTCAACTTCTTTCTATTTCCATTACATAAAGCGGAGCCCGCGGCTCCTGGCGACCACACTTTATTTTTATTCATGTTTTAATTTCATCTCCTCCTCACTCTCCTCCCACATGACCCGAACCATCTCCGGTGCTCGAGCGACGCCGTGAGATGAAAGTTCGGGGATCAATGTGAGTGTGGGACCGAGGTGAGGAGTCTTTACCGCTTTCCGAGTGTCTTACGATTCACTCCCCTTTCCCCAATTCCATCTTTCATCACCTTATCTTGAGGTGCCGATCCGGAACCCGTTTTCGGAGTCGACACATGCTATGCCTGGTTATGGCCAGGCCATGTTTATTCCTACCAGCCTGGTTACCGGTTTAGACTTTCTTCGTGGCTTCATGACCACCGGAGAGGCCCGGTTCATTATGGTAGGTGGGCGTATTTACACTGAGGCACTGGAAGATTGGTCCATTGGCGTGATTCAGGGTGCCGGTGACAATGAAGCTCTACTGTTGCCCGGAGCCAAGGGTGTTGCTGCCTGTCTTGCTTCTGTACTCCTCTACCCATGCAAGGATGGGTGGCTTGATCCTACTTGCCTCTCTTGCATTCAAGGTATTTGGTCCAATGAGTGCATAGCCCATTCTTTGTTGGGCTATCTTTATGATGGCATGACCTATGCCAGTGTTGGTAGACCTATGTTTGGCAGTATCCTTATATTCATGTGCTGGGCTAACTAGCACTTTAAGTTTGACGTGTGCTACGAGCCGGCCACTGCTTCTCGGCTCTTTGCTCGAAGCCCCCTTCAGCCTCTTGTCAACCGTCTCCACATGGAATACAAAGGGATCAACAAGTGCCCTTCAGTGAAGACTCGTGCTGACTGGCATTCATTCTTCTCTGCCATGAGTTGTTCCAGGTTTGTTCATCTTATCTAGGCCATCATGTGCCAGGATGTTCGCGCTTCTCCCACCCCTAGAGTAGACCTTCATCTGATCACCGATTCTTCCTTCATCATCTACAACCCACATCGGTGTTTTCTGCAATTGGGTCAACCACGGCTCAAGGTTCCTCGTCTCTTCCACGTGTCGTCTATTAAAGACAAACAATTGGGCTCCGCGGCTGATAATGAAGAATGCCAAAGTATCCTTGCTATCTAGGGCATCAGCCGGAGTTACTCCCCAAGTGCCAACGTGGAAGAAGACGAAGTCTAGAAGAGTCGTTATGTAGCAAAACTGAGTAAGCTTCGTGGTTGATGACTTGTATTTGCTTTCGGTTGTGTTTGGTTGTAGGTCCTTTGCTTTTGTTGTGTCTAGGTCTTGATCAATGTACGTGTAGTTCTTTTCATTTCAGTTGTGTCTTGGTCCTGTCAATGTTAGCAACCAGCAAAATATGCAAAAAAAGAGAATTAATCAACAATGTTTGTTGACAAGTTTGTGGTTTTCTATAGAGAATGTAGTTTGCAAACATGTTCTATGAAATTTTAAAAATTTTGAAAATTTTGGCTGTGATGGTTTATGTTTTCACCCTTGCACCTTTCTTTCATTTCACCAGTAACTTTTCGAGCTTTTCTACTAAGCAGGGCCCTTTCGAAGTGTGTGGTATGTTGTGTGGACACCAGGGTAAGTTTCTTCCAACTGCAAACTTGTAATTTATTCCGAACTATTCGATTTCACGGAAGGGGCCGAACCGATCTAGAGTCATTCCGGATCGGAACGAGAAAAGAGAAGGGAGGCCAGGCCCCCTAGAACCCCCTTGATGGGGCACTAGGCTCTGCCTGGCGCCACATCAAGGGTATGCCAGGAGCTAGCTCCCCCTTGATAGGGCACTAGCAGGCGCCCTATCAAGGGGGCACCTGGCCCAAGTTCCCCATAAATGGGGCACCTGGTCACCAGGCCCCGTCTTCTTCGTTCTTCTGCTTTTGACTCAATTCTAACACATGGAAATGCTAAAGATGACGAATAGATCCCGCGTTGAGCGTGGCAGAGCTTCCAGCTCTGCCGATTCCGGCCCGTCGGAGCCTCCTTCCCTTCACCCGCCTCCGACTGTCATGGTATCTGAATTTTACCTCCCCATTTGAATTATTCATCAACTGCTACTTCTAACATAGCTATTTGTTTGTGCAGGGGAAGATCAAGTCCCGGATATCTTGGGAGATGGTCTTCCATGCCTACCAGGGGTTACAAGACTTCCAGAAGGCGCGGTTGGATGTGACGGGCTTCGGCCCATTGCTTCGTTGCTCCACCTTCTGGGAGGACCTTCTCCTGATCCAGGCATTGAGGGAGAGATGGGATTCTACTACCCATTCCTTCCTCTTTTCCTAGGGGCACATGGTGCCCACTTTGGAGGATGTCTCCCAGATTATGGGACTTCATGTTCACGGTTGTGCTGTTATCGGCAAGACCTACCGTGACTACTCGGCTATGGTCCGGGATTTCTTGGGTCATCCGATCCCACACTGCCTAGGTGGTCTGCGCGTTATGAAGCGCACAGACGTGGGGGACTTGCTCAGATTGGGCAAGGCAAGTGTGGGGAAGGATGACCTGGTGGCGGAGGTTCTTCACGCGTTGATGGACCACGTGAAGAGCCACCTGGTCTGTGAGGAGGGTACTGTTCAGGCAGACTTCGATATCTGCCAGTTCCTTCTTTTCTTCCCAACCCGGCTTCTGTTAGCCTCGAAGATGGATAGGGTGCACTTGCGGTTCCTTCCATTCCTAGTTGACCTGTCGAACATTGGCGAGTATGCCTGGGGGCTGCCATGTTGGCACACTTGTTCTCTTCGTTGGCGATGGAGAATGGTCTGGTCTCCGTTGCCAGTTTTACTCCATTCCTTCAGGTATGCCTTGTTTCTTTTGTTCATTACCAATTCTGCCTTGTTTATGTTGTCTAATTAAGCTTATTGGCAGGTCTGGAGTTATTATCACATTTCCCTGGGGAGTGCCTTGCTGAAGGAGGTCCCCGAGTATCCCCTTATTGCTAAGAGTCATCCGGTCTTTGGCTGCAACACTTTCTTGATCTGCTTGAACGAGATGGAGCCTTTATGGGTGCGTCTCACGATGCGCTCACTGGGGCTCCATCAGGAGTGGGTTGACCTTCCTCCCTACCCACACCTGGGTCGTTCCACCCGCGGCCTGATCCAGGAGATTGACTAGAAGAAGGAGGGCCAGTTCACTGTTCGGATCTGGAAGAGGGGTGGTACCCCAGTGACTTCTAGTGCTAGTGACAGCGGTGACTATCTATGCCGCTACACAGTGACATTTTCCCACCTCTTCACCGAGGGTGGAGAGGTATGCGTTTATTTTTCCTGACACTGCTCTTTCCTTGTTTGGCATTTGACTTCTGTTTGTTTTACAGACCATTCAGGAGGAGTTGTCTCGCCTGAGGGCAGGGACCACATCCCTGGAGGCAGAGTTGGAGCAACATGTATTTTCCTTGCTTTGTGCCTTTCTCGTTTCCCATTAACTAACTCTTCTTTCTTTCTTTCAGCGACGTCGCTATCGAGGTGTACACCGACAATTGCGGGGGTGTGATGATGAGGTGACATTTCTTCTCTTTCTTTATTATCCTGAATGAATGTTTCTAACTATTTACCTTGCTTCGTTTCCATATTTTAAGGCTCCGGAAACGTGTAGCCGAGCTGGAGTTGGGTACCCGCCCAACTGACCCCGAGCCAATAGTCTTTGGTGGTCCTTCAGAGGCTCCTTTCAAGTCGTTCGACTTCGGCGAGCCAATGGGCCCTGAGCTTCCTCCTCATCATCCTTTTCTTCCATCCAATCCTCCCCAGTTCATTCCCACCGACCCTGGGAGCAGTTCCTCTGAGATGGGTCTTCTTCTCGAGGTGATCATCATTTCTTTCTTATGTTGTCTTCTTCCTCTATTTGCCTTGCTAATTTTTCTTTCTCTCTTGCAAATCGCTCAGTTGAAGGAACGGATGCAAGCCCTTAGTATCGAGGTGAACTTTTGTGACTTTCCTTTGTTTCATTTTGCTTGATTCTAACATCCTTTCTGATTGTAGAACAAGGATCTTTGGGCGAGGATCCCTAATCTTTCTGTGGGGGGTGTGCCACATTTTGATAGCGGACCTTCGGATCTTCAGGACAGGGTATGTACTTTTGCTTTGTTTGTCATCATTATCTTTCTTTTCTGACACTTTTTCCTGTAGGCGATGGAGCTACAGAGGGAGCTTGAGCACGAGCCAGTTGTAGGTGTTCCGGATCCTATTCCTTCTTCTTCTTCTTCTGAGGTGCAGAGTCTTTATTCAGATTCTTAGGTTTGGAACTTATGGACTGATGCTTCGTCTTTTGTTTTCCAAACTGCTTAGAGGATAGAGGAGTTGACACGAGAGGTATGGGTTTGATTCTTATCTTTGGTTGTATCTTCTCTGTTGCTGACATATTTCTATGTTATCTTGTTGGTTGGGAGGTGGAGGCTCGTGTGGTTGAGCTGTCACGACCGGAGTCCGAGCAGATCCTTTGTCTTCATCTCGAGCACTCCTCGGAGCTCCTTCGATTGGAGGTGGAGCATCGGCAGATGATGATGCAGATGATCCAGTCTCGGTCCCGGAGTCATTCTCACCGCTCCGACTCCCGTCGGACTACGCTGAGGGGACCTACTCACTCTGGTTCTTCGCAGACCAGTAGTCATAGGAGGAGAGGTGAGGAGGGATATGCCATGCCACCTCTGGGTGATCAGGCTCCAGCGGAAGGAGGCGGCGATTTGTGATGTGCCGACCCCTTCCTTGTTTTTGATGTATCCTTCCTTTACATAGTGACGCTTGCTCTGTTTGTTTCCCTTCTTAGCTTCCTGCGTTCACTTAGAAGGTGATTAGAACTTTATTTAGTCTTAGTCCCTTGTGAGAAGAGGGCAAAACTGCCTTGATCTTTTGTCAAGGGACATAAGCCTTATCAAGGTAAAGATAACAGGAAAACATAAGTATGCACAAAAGAAAATATGCAAGACTGAAATTAAACATGAATGCAAAGGCAACTAGTCAATTTAGAAAGCAAAATTTTAGGTGTTTTGAATTTATTGATTTGTTTGGGTTTTGATGGTTTTACATTTTTTTGGTATTTTAAAAATTTTAATTTTTTTTGGTATTTTGGATATTTACTTTTTAAGATTTTTGATTATATGAATTTGTTTGGTGTTTTTTAAAATATTTGATTTTTTTTGTTTTTTGTTCAATGTGAAGGACATGACCATCGCATCCTTTGCCTCGCTCGTCATAGGTACCCCTCATCGTTACCCAAGGGTTAAGAGTAGGCATCACGTGTAAGAGAGTGCCTTGTTTGGAATCTTCTGACCTTCTGCCTTTGATAGGCTATGGCTCTTCTTGGACCTAGTCAGTCGACCTTGCCCGCAAGGTTAAAGAGGGAAGAGGATTGGTGGTAAATTCTTAATAGAATTCAGGGATGTCGAATTCATTTCTCTACTAGTGCCTACGTTTCCCATTCAGGATTTGACATCCTCGGGTCCTTCTTTCTAGCCCTTTTCTTTGATGGCCCACATTCAGACATGTCTTTTTTCTTCTTTTGCTTGATTTTGACCTGAGGGGTTCATTGCCCATCTTTTGGAGCCTTTTTTCTTTTTTTGGGCTTTTGTTGGTACACATTCAGACAGGTCTATTCTTTTGCCAACCTGAGGAGTCATTGCCCATCTTTTGGCACCTTTTCTTTTAAGAAGTCAGACCTTCAGAGACATCCTCCTATTAAAGCAATGGACACTTTCGATACTCCTCATTCTAATCCCTTTCATCCATTTAGGACCGAATAAGAAGAGAATAGGATAGGGTCAACCTTATTTTGTCAAGTGTTGCCTAGCTTTCTCTTTGACTTCCAATCATCGGATCCCAAAATCTTGGCGTCTAGTGTGTGCAGTATCATGCCTATCCTTATTTTCCTAAGTGGCAAGTTGGGGCACTGAACAAGCAAGCATCAGATGTTACTATCATTCTTCACACCTTTGAATTTTATAGATTTTTTTTTGTGATTTTTGCTTTTCTTTTAAGGGAAATATTTTTTGAGGTATACACCAATGCAGGGATGAGCTAGTTCGTCTCCTTCTGCATTAGTTAGCTTGTATGAATTACCAGGGTAAACAGCTGAGATTACGTACGGACCCTCCCAATTAGGTTGAAGTTTGGAGCGGGGACCGCCCGGCTTAACGAATATTCTTTTAAGCACAACTTCATCGATTTCAAATTATCTCTCCACCACCCTCTTCTGATAAAATCTTTTAAGTCTTTTCTGATAAGATCTAGCATGTTTGGCAGCGGCAAGCCTCCTTTTGTCCAAAAGTTCGAGTTGCATGAGAAGGAAATCTCGGCGTTCATCCATGGGGATGTCTCGATCGATCTGGACTCAGAGGGAAGGAATGAGTACTTCGTATGGGACTACTGTCTTCATCTCAAATGCCAAGGCATAGGGAGTTTGACCCATTAGGGTTCGAATAGAAGTGCAGTAGGCCCATAGAGCATCAACTAACTTATCCAGCCAGTCTGCGAACTTGCTAGACTTACAAGTTTTCTTAATGATTTTTATCAGAGTTTTATTTGTGGCTTCTGCTTAACCATTGCCTTGAGGATAATATGGAGATGAATGATGCAATTTGATGCAATACCTGTTGCAAAGGTCGCACAGCTCCTGAGAGATGAATTGTGGTCCGTTGTCGGTGATGATGTCGCCTGGGATCCCGAACCTGGCAATGATGTTGCGTTTGATGAAGGTGCAAATTGTTGATGCCTTGATTTCCACGTATGCTTCTGCTTCTGTCCACTTGGTGAAGTACTCCGTTTCCGTTAGTTTAAGGAATCATCCATTAAAATTTGGTGCAGTGGAAGCGACGATTCCTATGGATTCCTTTAGAATCCGTCTCAATCAGAACCGAACGACGAAAATCAAAAACCGATCCAATCGGGTTCGAATATACATGATAGGGATTCATATAATCCCATGGAGAGGAATGAGATAAGCTTCTTAAGCTCTTCAAACCGTTCAAGTGTCCGGTCTCCAGCAGTATCCACACGAACTTCATCCACAGCAGGTTCTCCCTTCGCGCTGGCCTCAAGAACTCTTCCCGAACGGAGCTCCATCGACCATGGACACCTTCTTGAGAGAGGAGGAGGTAGGTAGGAGACTAGGGACATGGTTTTCACCCTTGGCTTGATGGGGTTTGGCTGAAACCATTAGTATTTATAGAGAATTATGGAATTTTTCATAAAAAACCCAAATTCTCCATAAATTACGTCCTTGCCCCTATACTTGTGGATAAGTCCTTTTGTGTGTGACCCACTAGGCCCAATAGCCTATTTGGTTTAGGCCTAAATAAAATAGAACAATTCTATTTAATTTAATTAAATACGTTATCCGATAACAGATTAATCGACCTACCGATCATGAAGGGTACAAGCCACATCCCATGATCCCAAATGGCTATGGGGATAATTTCATCTCCATTGAGCCTTTCCATCATCAGTTACCACATGGATATAAACCCTCATCCATCCAATGTCCCGGTCGTAAAGGAGTACGGCATCGACTGTCAACTCCTTAGTGTACCGACTCTATAGGATCTTGTACTCGGAATTGGATCAATTGAAAAACTCCTTTTCCAATTATCCTATCTACTCTGGCCAGGGATTTAGAGTACTATCCCATAGGACATTCACTGTCACTTACTGAGAGTGGACGATCCCTTGTTGTTCGCTCAATTGCCTCCATCGGATTTTCCTTGTACCCGATCCATCGCTATACAGGACCATCTAAATTGTGATCCATAAGTCAATGGTCAAAGCACAAGTTCCACCCAACAAGGCATCTTTGGCGACTCAGGTCAAAGGTCCAACCATGCAACCGTGATGATAGAAAACCCTGATAGACAATTCGGTAAGATACCATTCAGGGTTTCTAATTCGGTCAGTTCAGTGAACTCATTCAACTAATGAGCATATGTATGTGTATCTCAGTGTCTCCACACTAATGACCAATGAGATCAGTCGTCCTCATCACATGAGAAGACATCACATACACTAGTCTATCCGGATCCTTAATGTCCCGTCTCAAGTATCCTATGACTAAGAACATTTGAATCAAATACCTCTAGATGATGAATCTCATTATCATGGTCTTATCATGATTTAATCATCATTGTATTTGATCAAGGACTTCAATATGATATTTGCATCTAATAAGAACTTATAATGAAGATTTGCCTGATTAATTGAATGAGATATTTCTAGAAATGTCGAATCATATCATATATGATTGGCTTGTAGGGCATACATTTCTATCAGTTAGGATGAAAGATTTGGTTTTGTTTATGGAGTTTGGGCACCAAGGGGTCCGATAACATCAAAAGCCCACATGGTGAAAGGCCATGGGGCATGAATCGGGTGAAAGGAAGATGCGGGAGAGTGGATCTAGTCAGCGTGAAGTTGACATTGATGACAGTGTCGGACAAAAATCGAGCAATCTTCTTTCAGAGAGGCCAATAATACCCTTGCCTGATGATCTTCTTAGCGAGGGATTGAGCATTTACATGGCCTCCACATATTCTAGAATGTGCTTCTTCAAGCACCAATTCAGCCTCTTCTTCATCCACGCATCTTAATAGAATGCCGGCCAAGCTCCTTTTGTAAAGCACTCCACCTAAAATGGTGTATCTTTGGAAGACCCTCCTGATATCCTTCTTCTCTTCGGTGGTTGACCCTGCTGGATATGTTTGATCTTGACAGTAATTTTCAATCTCATAATACCATGGTTTCTCACCTTCATCTAATCCTCCAACTCAACCAAAGATACTTTCTCCTTTTGCTCAATGTATTCCTTCCTTTCAAACTCTTCTTTAACCTTCAAGAATTGTGCATATTCTACTGCCGGAATGGTACGTCAGCGGACATAGATCATCCTTACCTGTTTGCCTAGCGGGACATATAGTGAATATGCCAGAGAAGTTAGAGCATCGGTAAGAATGTTTTGAGTACGAGGAACATGATTGAATTCGAGTTTGGAGAATAGCTTGATGTAACAGGTGGTGAGTTCTTGGTATGGTCTGAGCTAGGATGAGCTGTGCAGTATTTGGCAAGCACTTGGCAGAGAATCAACTGACTATCACTGATCACCCTTAGTTCAGTGGCACCAAAGAAATGAGCGGCCTCCAGTCCAGCCAATAAGGCTTCATACTCAGCTATATTGTTTGTTGCTGGAAAATAGAGCTGAAAAGCCTGTGGAATGGTGACACCTTCGGGTGACAGAAGAACAATCCTTATCCCTCTACCTTGAGAGTTTAATGCCCCATCAAAGTATAAAGTCCACAAATTGAAAGATCGAATGGACATCAATTCTTCATCTGGGAATTCTGATTGGATAGGGTCAAAGATTGGGATAGGATGATGGGCAAGGTGCTCAGCAATTGCACAGCCCTTGATTGCCTTCTGTTAGATGTAGGTGATGTCAAATTGAGAAAGAAAGCTTTGCCAGCTGTCGACTCCAGAAACGGATTCCGGATCGGCACCTCAAGAGAAGAAGAAAGATGGAATAGGAGAAAAAGGGAGTGAATCAGAAAACACTCGGAAAGCGGTAAAGACTCCTCACCTCAATCCCACACTCACATTGATCCCCGAACTTTCATCTCACGACGTCGCTCGAGCACCGGAGACGGTTCGGGTCATGTGGGAGGAGAGTGAGGAGGAGATGAAATTAAAGCATGAAAAATGTGGTCGCCAGGAGCCGCGGGCTCCGATTTATGGGATGTAAATTAAGAAGTTGAGTTGAATTGACCGTGTATACCTTAGCGTGGGAGATTGGGATGTGAGTTCAACCTTCTTCTTCTTCGGCCGGCCGATGAAGAAGAGTCCAACCAATGCTAGCTTGATGTATTTGTGCAACTAGAAAACAATAAGACAAGAAAACAAGTGAAGAAGGATTAGAACTGAGTGAAGTGTAGTAACTTGTAAAAGTAATAACATAAAACGACAATTGGAAACAAACTCACCGGATTCGGGGTTAGCCCTAACCCTTTTTTTTTGTTTTTTTATAATGTATGAAATGATGCAAGATTGAATAAAAATGATGCTTAAATATGAACTAAATGATTTGAATGAAGAAAAAAGAATATAAATGGTTAAAGACAACACAACCCAGGCAAAGTGGCAACCGGGTTGGACAGATTTAATGTAAACTGCGCGGCTCTGATGCATAGACCGTAGAAGACATCACCGATGTAAGAATAAAGTTAAATTTATTTCAAAATAAAGATAACTCACCGAGGGTGGTTTGATATGAAGACAAGTTTGCCTGAATATTATTATAAGTAATCTGAATTTACCTGATAAGTCGGATCTTGGGCAGTGAAGTTCTGAAAACTCCCAGCACAATGTCGATTTAGGACATGCTATGGGCACCACAGATATCCAAATTGAATGATTCTTGTTGGAGATAAAATATAAATCACCGGGTAACAATTTTTATGAATGATGCATAGGTTTAATCTACCATTAAATGTACTTAAATTGACTGAGAAGATGATGACTTAGAAGAGAAGACTTCGGATCTGTCTGTGTAGCGCCGGTGTTGAAGCCATAACAAGCCGAGGGAATGTCAGAATTGATCTCCGTTTGTTGAAAATGAAATATATCTTGATGAAGAATAGTTCTTATGAAGGAATTAAGGCCTTAAAATGACTATAGAGATCTGTAGAAGCCAATGATCAGCAGTGCAGCACGTCGGAGCATAGATCGGCTTCTTCTTCACTTTGGGATGATCTCTAAGCACCGGGACAAAGATAGAACGATTTGGGGAGATTGTAAAGAGCCTAGGGTGGCTGGAGGATGAAGAGAGGAGTTCTGGAGGATGGGTATGCCTTCCTTAGGTCGTTCATATGAGTCTCCCTTTATAGGGGAAGAGAACCAGGTCAAAAAATAGCAAGTTTTGATACATCCGACCATAGGTTGGATTTCCTCCATTTAATGTTGATTATTTTCATACTGAGGAATAAATAAACTTACCTAAATGATTTAGAGATATTGAAAACCGTGGATCACCTTTCCCATGTTCAAAATATGTCTCCACTTGAAGAGGAAACAAATCTAGTTTAAAAATGGCAAGTCTTGATATACAAGACAACAAGTTGGATTGCCATCATTAGATGATGCTAATTTCGACTATGAAGCTTCCAGATACTATAAAAAGTAATATTTAGGAGGAAAAAGGAAGATAAGGTCGTGAATTGGTCAGATATGTGCCCAATGGGCTGGGCTTGCATGCAATTGGGCTTGATTGGTGCTGCGTGCGGACAGAACTGCGCATCTGACTTCCAAAGGGCGCTGCAGACAAATGGGAGATCAGAATTGAATGCCGTTTGTTGTAATGGTAATATAGCTCAGAGAAGAAGATTATTCATGTTGAAGACTTCTTCATTAGAAGTCTACAGAATCCTTTGAAAAATTTTCAAGTAGAGGATATGCTAGGAAAAGCATAATCTGGCACACCACCAAGAGTCTCTTGTTCGGCAAACATGGATTTGATTAGAAATTAGCAAATCATACTCATATTTCCAATAAGAACCTCAGCTCATCCAAAAGGGTGGTTCATCATGATTTTGATGGTCTAAAAGAGATGTTGCCAATGGAATAATGGTTTAAGCTCTAAATAAGGCCAAATTGGCATGTCTACAGCTTGCCTCGCCTTGATGTCGGCTTTGCAAGGAAATGTCATGTAGCATAGCGGAGTGAAATGTAGTGAAAGCATAGCGAAGCAAGATGGATCGTAGTGGAATGTAGTGGAGCAAAATGGCGATGGACTGAAAAGGTGGCATCAAGGTGTAGATATAGACACGCTCAACGACCAGATTCGGCAAAGAGAATCTCTTCAAGTCTCCTGAATTACTGCCATGTTTCATCAAGTCATCCTATGTTCGATTGGTAAAAGATGTGCCATTGGCACGAGAGAAGAATAGCCAACCCCCAACGCGGTGGGGAGTCCCCAAAAATGGGTTCGTAGGTTCATCATCAGCCGGTAACCCGATCTTTGCGGTGTTCCTGTACTGTGATGGGCTAAAGTTTAAAAAGAGATTTGTTTTTGAAAAAGTAAAAGAATACCAATCGAGCTCATTCAGGCTCTTAGATTTATTTAAGTCTTCCAGGAGACAAGATTCAATTCGGAATGGAATGATCTCGAATTCCAAAAGGCAAATGTTTAAGTACAGACCATGACGGTGCAAGTTTAGATCGAATAGGAGGCCCTTGGCGGGAGGAAGTGACTACCACGGTGGGATGAATAGCAAAAGAGTTGCAGTGGCCACAGTGGGGAAAGAAATAAAATATTTGAAGGCACAAGGTGATTACCGAACATGGTGGGATTAATAGACATGGTGCGATATTAGAAAGGTTGGTGGGACTAGAAAACACGGTGGGATTAGAAAACACAGTGGGATTAGAAAACATGATGGGATTCAGAATGATCAGAATTATGATACAAGAGGGTGAGAAGGTGAAGCTTTTGAAAGGATGTATGCAATGATAATGAAAAATGCAATGCAACTAATAATATATGATGCATGCTGGGCTCAAGAAAACAAAAACAAAACTTGTCTAACAATTAGTTGAAGATATAGAGTGTCTATGAGGTCAGGATACCCATTTGGAAACCATCGTCCCTCACTGCACAATTTTGGCTTATCCGTGAGCACAAAAAATGACTTGACCGTCGTGGATTTTGATGAAGGGGATCTCGGGCCTGGTCTTCTTTGCATTCACGGTCTTCAACATCAATGCATAAAATAAATAGTAATGCACCTAACATATGCTAAGAAAGGAAATGATAACAGTGAGTTTGCGATATGATGGCATGCATTCTCACAAAAGAGTTCATGTGTCCTAATGAGGACACAGAGTGAAAATTCCTCGGCAAAGTTGAGGCCGAGGTAATGATGACACCTCCTCCTGAGAATCCTCAAGGGAGGGAAATGGCGAGCATCGCCTTATTGAAATCTTGAAAAATGCTCATCGGCAAAGTTGAGGTCGAGGTCATAGTGACACCTCCTCCTAAGAATCCTTGGGGGAGGGAAGTGGCGAGCATCGCCTTGTTATGCAGTTCTCCATGTTTGTTCTTCATGTCTGAAACACTTAGAAAAATGAGATTAGAATGACAATATGGCTTATCCCCTTGCAAGGTGTAGTCTGCCTTGACCTTTGTCAAGGGGTAAAAAGCCTTCTTAAGGGTGTAAAAAAAATAAAGCAGAAAATATGCAATGAAAAATTTGAAACATGAGAGACTAAGAATAAATACGAATGTAAAGACAAGAATTCAACCAAGCATGGTGAAATATTCTTATTTTTTTGTTTTGAAAATTTTGTCGGAATTTGACAAAGAAGTTTTGTGAAATTTTTTTTTTGGGGGATTTTGAAAATATTCATTTTTTTGGAGTTTTTTTTTGAGTTTTGAAGATATTCAGTTTTTTGGAGTTTTTTTGAAAATAATTTATTTGGGAGAGAGAAAACAAATCAGTATTGACACAAGTTCTCATCACTTGGTTGTTTTTCTAGATTCGTTGATAGACACCATGTGCAAAATAGGGTTCCTTGCCCAGAATCTTTCTAACCTTCAACCTCTGATCGGCTAGAGTTTAGCTTTGATTTGGTTGGTCCACCCACACCTTGGGGGGTTAAGAATGAAGAATTGATAGGAAGTCCTTGATAGGCTTTGGAGATGTCAAGAGGGATTTCTCTACTTGCACCTAATTGCCCGTTGGGGTTCAACCTCTTCAGGTCTTTTCTTCTTTATCGACAAACCTATTTTTGTGGCACACATTCGGACAGGTGCTTTGACCTGTGGGGTCATTGCCCATCTTTTGGTGCCTTTTTTCATTTTCTGCATTTTTGGGTACTCATTCAGACAGGCCCATATTTGTTTAAACATGTGGGGTTCATTGCCCATCTTTTGGCACCCATTTTTTTTCTTTGAGAAGTTGGACCTTTCGAGACGGCTTCCTACTAAGGCAGCGGATGCTTTCGATACTCTCCCCCTCTAATCCCCTTCACCTATCTTGGACCGAATAGAAGAGAGTAGGGTGAGGGTTTTCCTTCCACCTCTGAGCCTTGCCTAGCTTCTCTCGGGTGTCAAGTCATCAAGATTCTGGGATCAGGACGTGTTGTGTGTGTAGAATGGTATCTACCCTCGACTCCTAGACAACAACCTAAAACATGTTGACTTAAGTTATACTGGTAGTTCTTTCCAATTTTGAGGTAGATTACATTCCATGGGCAAATCTATTGAAAACATGCCTTGCATTGTAAAGAATTCACTAGGATAAGATAAAAAGTAGTTATCATCAATCAAAACTCTCTCAAGTAAGATTGTAATGTAAAATTCAAAATCATTTAAAAAAATATTGCCTTGTGGATGACATAATGATAATGAATGCAATTTCATGTAATACCTGAGAGAAGGAGAAGTTCATTGTTGATGACGGCTTTGCTTGTGCTTGCCTTGCCTTACCTGCCATGCCTTGCCTTGCCTTGCCCAACTGCTTCCACTTTTGATATGCTTTATATTGCATTGGATTGAAGATTCATAGTCATAGGATGAAGTGAAAGATGTGGAGGATCTGATTTAGCATGGTGGAGTCAAAATTAATGATGTAAAAGGCAAAGATTGTGGTATCACCCAGGAAATTTCTCTACCTTGATTTTTTTTGTTGAAAGTAGAACTTGTGAAATGAAAGAGAATTCAAAAAGGAAAGAAACATGCTTGGAAACAAAAGTGAGTTAAAATGGGCTCTTGGGCCCATGAGTTGAAAGTGGGCTTGAAAGCCCGGGAAGGGTTGGAATCAGGGGACACGTGAGCCCAAGATTTGAAGGCGGGCTAGAGGGCCCAGTTGATGTTGATGGGCATGAGGGCCCGATGGGAGTTGATGGGCTCGAAGGCCCGATTGAAGGTTGAGCCCGAGGGACCCAACGAAAAGAATGGGCATGTGGACCCGACTTAGGTGATTGGAAGTATGATTGTGATTTGGAAGATTTGTTATGGGCTCGTGGGCACCATTGAAGAGTATGGGTGCGCAAACCCGAATTCGAAGAAGTGGGGGCACGGGGGCCCGATTTTGAAGAAGTATGGGCACTTGGGCCCGATGGTGAAGAAATGGGAGCATATAGGCCTGAAGTTGAAGGAGTGTGGGCATCTGTGCCCGAGGTTGATGGAAGGTGGGCACGTGGGCCCGATTTAGGAGGAATTTGGGCACATTTACCCGATTGCATAAAAACATGGGCATGTGAGCCCGGTTGAGGTGAATTACGGGCACGTGGGCCTGATTGAGGTGAATTGTGGGCATGTGGGCCCTATTTAGAAAAATGAAGGGCACTTGGGCCCGATTTGGCAGAATTATGGGCTCGTGGGCCCGATGGAAGGAAAGGGGCACATAGGCCCGGTTGGGGAAAAGGGGCATATGGGCCCAGTTGAAGGAAAGGGGCATGCAAGCCCGATTGATTAAAAGGGGCACGTGGGCCCGGTTGAAGAAAAGGGGCATAAGAGTTTGGTTGATTAAAAGGGGCACATGGGCCCGGTTGGATAAAGGGGGCACGTGGGCCCGGATGATGGAAAGCGGCACGTGGGCCCAGTTGATGAAAAGGGGCATAAGAGCCCGATTGATGAAAAGGGGCATAAGTGCCCGAAAATGGAGGGCCCAAAAATGTGGCATAAGGGCCCAATTGAGTGGGATGGGGTGTGGGCCATGGCCCTAAGATTGACAGATTTTGGACCCATGGGCCTGATTGATGGTTGTAAGAAGGATAAATAAAGGGCGTTGGCCCTAAGATTGAGGAATTGTGGGCCCATGGGCCTGATCGTTGATTTGGAGGAGAATAAAGAAAGGGTCGTGGCCCTAAGATTGATTGATCGTGGGCCCATGGGGCGGATTGTTGCTTAGGAGAAGAATGGGGTAAGGGTCGTGGCCCTAAGATTGATGCTAAGGGATTTGCCTGCCTATCTGGAGGAGGTCCCAGTATCCCTTTGTCTATGCCCTTCTGGAGGCTTGTCGATTCACTTCCTATTTCAATGACCAATTTGGTCTCCTTACTTCCCAGTTCAGGGATCAATTCAATCTGACCATCTTCATTGATCAATTCCAATGATGGTAACAGTTGATCAATGCCTGACAAATCCTTGCCTAGTCCATCATTGGATTGACAATCAACTATGTTTATGATTCCTTCATTTAATCTCTCTATAGCAGGCTTCTCTTCAGGATGTTCTATGGAAGAGGGCAAGCCTAGTCTAGGGGATTCCAAAAAGGTAGAAGGGTTTGGTTCTACCTCCCCTACTAGCTGACTTTGATCTTGAGATATAGCAACGACATGATGAGAAGCTGATTCTTCTGCCATGGCAGGAGCACAAATGGTTGGAGTTATTAATTCCTCTCGCTGGGGTAGGAGCTTGAGCGGTCAGAGTGACTAAATCATCTGCCATGGCAGGAGCATGAATGATCGGAGTGGCTGGTTCCTCTACCATGGCAGGAGCAATAGACGAAACAAGTGGTTTGACTAACTGAGGGGGAACCTTATGTTGAGGGATTGATTGAAGTGGTGCTGGCATAGAAGTCGGTTCAAGCTGAAGAGCTATTGGTGTAATTATTTGAGGAGTCATGGCTTGGATGGTTGGATGAGGAGTTGTTGGTGGAATAGGCTGAGAAGCCAAGGGACGGATGATTGGCCGAGGGGTTGTTGGTGGAATAGGTTGAGAAGCCAAGGGCCGAATGATTGGCCGAGGGGTTGTTGGTGGAATAGGTTGAGAAGCCAAGGGCCGGATGATTGGCCGAGGGGTTGTTGGTGGAATAGGTTGAGAAGCCAAGGGCCGGATGATTGGCCCAGGGGTTGTTGGTGAAATAGGCTGAGAATTTGATTTTGATAGTGAGGTGTTGGCACAATTGACATGAGGAGCTTGATTGTGCACAATTGATTATGCCATTGACACGGGTTGCATGTCCGGCTGAGATTGGAGCATGGGTGGCCTAATCAATTGGCGTCGAGGAATCGGCCGATGAAGATGATCAGGATGGGATTGGGGAGAACTCCTAGGTTGGTTCATAGCATCAATGTTCTTCTCAAGCATGGGCCTCAATTCATCAAAATATTGCATTAATTCCACATCTTCTTTTACTTCCCCAATTATTGAATAGCCTGGCCCATATCGTTTCAAGAATTTGGCCTTGACAATTTTGAAATCCCATATCTCTACTTTGTTTAATGAAAAAAACCAATCTAGGGCTGCACCCTCTAAAGATCTTCTAAAAAGAAAGGCAAGGGTCTTTCTATCATTTTGCCATCGAGATGATTTGCTCAGGAAATCATTGACATGGGTGAAGGGATCACCTGAGCCATTGTAGTGATGGTAGGTTGGCATTTGTGATGGAGGGATATGTGGGACTGGGAAAGTTGGAGCAGATATTTTAGGAATTGCCATCGAGTCCAAACGATGCCTTAGTTCTTCAAAGTGCTCATCCATTTGGTTGAGTTTGTCCATGAATGCTTGAGTGAGGTTGGGTTCCTGAGCCACCGGTGCAAGGTATTTGGATGAACGGGCTAGAAGAGGTGGGTTGGAAGTAGGAACTAGCATGGAATCAGGTGGGTGACCCACAACAGGGCGAGTAGGCAAGATAGCATGGCAAGATTGTGCAGAAGAGTTGATGATGAGGGGCCTAGTTGCCGATTGAGGTGGTGAGGGGGCTTGATTTCCCTCGACCAGATCTTGATTGGCAGGCATCTTGCCCTTTGTTAAAGATTGCACAAGAGAAAAGGATTTGGGATCTAAATGGAGGGATAGACCCTGGAGGATTTGTTCCACACTAAGTGAAGCAGGTGGATGAGTAGGATCTTGAACTTTAGGCTCCCTGACGGCGTTGACATGGCCCTCTGGTTGGACCATGGGTTGTTGTAGCTCGTAGTGGCCCATCTTGTAGTAGTCCAGCATCCCGACATGTCTTTCGGACCTTAGCATCATGGGCATTTCAATTTTGTTGTTTGGAAAACAAGTTGAACACAAAATTAAAAAGGTTTTGTTTTGTTTTGTTTAGGTGTTTTGTAAGAAAAAAAAAATTTTGCTTGTTTTCAATTGTTGTGAGCAAGCAAGTTGTGCAAACAAGTTTTTAAAATGACAACTCGACAATTTTTGGGTTGAAACCTTAGATTAGATAGATTGTTAACAATTGTTCACTCAAGTGGGTATGGTTCCTATTGCTTCAATCTTCAAGACCTAAGGTTGTCAATTAATCACCACGAGTAGGAACTTGGGTTCTTCGGGTTTTGGGAAAGTGGTACAACCGGCCCAATCGTGCAGAGAGGAATACTCCACGGATGGGGACTTACGGAGGTCTTGATGGAAACCACCAAATCAACTAGGAAGGAATATCCCAGAAGAGAGGTAAGAATTCACCAAGAAGGTGTTTGGAGGGTGAGGGTGTGTTGGGAGAGAGAGCCCCCGCCTCAAATGCCCTACGGATCAGAGCAAGTCCGGTACCCGATGCAAAAAGCTAATGCAAAAGTAAAAATGGAGGGTAAGAGGAGAAGAAGCAATCAATGTGCAAAAACATGAAATGAAATGAAGTAAATAGAGCATGAGATATGCAAACAAGACAAGCAATCATGCAACAAAACAAACAATCTAGTGACTAGAATTGAATTAGAATGAAACTAGTTGCACAAACAAATCAAGCTAGCACAGTTAAAGACATTGGTTGTCCCACCGTGGTCGCCAAAAAGCTGTCGACTCCGAAAACGGGTTCCGGATCGGCACCTCAAGATAAGAAGGTGAAGGTGAAAGATGGAATAGGAGAAAAAGGGAGTGAATCAGAAAACACTCGGAAAGCGGTAAAGACTCCTCACCTCGATCCCACACTCACATTGATCCCCGAACTTTCATCTCACGGCGTCGCTCGAGCACCGGAGACGGTTCAGGTCATGTGGGAGGAGAGTGAGGTGGAGATGAAATTAAAGCATGAAAAATGTGGTCGCCAGGAGCCGCGGGCTCCGATTTATGGGATGTAAATTAAGAAGTTGAGTTGAATTGACCGTGTATACCTTAGCGTGGGAGATTGGGATGTGAGTTCAACCTTCTTCTTCTTCGGCCGGCCGATGAAGAAGAGTCCAACCAATGCTAGCTTGATGTATTTGTGCAACTAGAAAACAATAAGACAAGAAAACAAGTGAAGAAGGATTAGAACTGAGTGAAGTGTAGTAACTTGTAAAAGTAATAACATAAAACAACAATTGGAAACAAACTCACCGGATTCAGGGTTAGCCCTAACCCCTTTTTTTTGGTTTTTTTATGATGTATGAAATGATGCAATATTGAATAAAAATGATGCTTAAATATGAACTAAATGATTTGAATGAAGAAAAAAGAATATAAATGGTTAAAGACAACACAACCCAGGCAAAGTGGCAACCGGGTTGGACAGATTTAATGTAAACTGCGCGGCTCTGATGCATAGACCGTAGAAGACATCACTGATGTAAGAATAAAGTGAAATTTATTTCAAAATAAAGATAACTCACCGAGGGTGGTTTGATATGAAGACAAGTTTGCCTGAATATTATTATAAGTAATCTGAATTTACCTGATAAGTCGGATCTTGGGCAGTGAAGTTCTGAAAACTCCCAGCACAATGTCGATGTAGGACATGCTATGGGCACAAAAGATATCCAAATTGAATGATTCTTGTTGGAGATAAAATATAAATCACCGGGTAACAATTTTTATGAAGGATGCATAGGTTTAATCTACCATTAAATGTACTTAAATTGACTGAGAAATGATGACTTAGAAGAGAAGACTTCGGATCTGTCTGTGTAGCGCCGGTGTTGAAGCCATAACAAGCCGAGGAAATGTCAGAATTGATCTCCGTTTGTTGAAAATGAAATATATCTTGATGAAGAATAGTTCTTCTGAAGGAATTAAGGCCTTAAAATGACTATAGAGATCTGTAGAAGCCAATGATCAGCAGTGCAGCACGTCGGAGCATAGATCGGCTTCTTCTTCACTTTGGGATGATCTCTAAGCACCGGGACAAAGATAGAACGATTTGGGGAGATTTTGAAGAGCCTAGGGTGGCTGGAGGACGAAGAGAGGAGTTATGGAGGATGGGTATGCCTTCCTTAGGTCGTTCATATGAGTCTCCCTTTATAGGGGATGAGAACAAGGTCAAAAAATAGCAAGTTTTGATACATCCGACCATAGGTTGGATTTCCTCCATTTAATGTTGATGATTTTCATAATGAGGCATCAATAAACTTACCTAAATGATTGAGAGATATTGAAAACCGTGGATCACCTTTCCCATGTTCAAAATATGTCTCCACTTGAAGAGGAAACAAATCTAGTCTAAAAATGGCAAGTCTTGATATACAAGACAACAAGTTGGATTGCCATCATTATATGATGCTAATTTCGACCATGAAGCTTCCAGATACTATAAAAAGTGATATGTAGGAGGAAAAAGGAAGGTAAGGTCGTGAATTGGTCAGATATGTGCCCAATGGGCTGGGCTTGCATGCAATTGGGCTTGATTGGTGCTGCGTGGGGACAGAACTGCGCATCTGACTTCCAATGGGCGCTGCAGATAAATGGGAGATCAGAATTGAATGACGTTTGTTGTAATGGAAATATAACTCAGAGTATAAGATTATTCATGTTTAAGACTTCTTCATTAGAAGTCCACAGAATCCTGTGAAAAATTTTCAAGTAGAGGATATGCTAGGAAAAGCATAATCTGGCACACCACCAAGAGTCTCTTGTTCGGCAAACATGGATTTAATTAGAAATTAGAAAATCATACTCATATTTCCAATAAGAACCTCGGCTCATCCAAAAGGGTGGTTCATCATGATTTTGATGGTATAAAAGAGATGTTGCCAATGGAATAATGGTTTAAGCTCTAAATAAGGCCAAATTAGCGTGTCTATACCAGCGTGCTAACCGGTCAGTTAAGATAGATTTTTCAAGAAGAAACTTGATGGGATTCATACGAGCAATGAGATTAACCTCATGTGCCAGAAAGTAATGTTTAAGCTTCGAGACCACCCAAACTAGGGTGGCACATGTTTTTTCCATGGTTGTATACTTCTGCTCACAAGGATCAAACATTTTAGACAGATACTATGCTGCTCGCTCTTTCCCTTCATCATCTAATTGTGCCAATACTGCCCCGAGGGATCCTTCCAAAACCAAGACGTATAAGATTAAGGGTTTGACAGGAACTGGAGGTTTGAGCACCGGTGGGCTTGACAAGTACTTCTTTAAACCATCGAATACCTCCTGACATCTTAAATCCCATATAAATTCGGCCTTCGCCTTGGTTAACTCATAGAAAGGTTTGCACCTTTGGGAGTGTTGTGAGATAAACCGGTGAACAAATTGTAGCCTACCAATCAACCCTCTCAGCTCTTTTAAGTTCTTTGGTGGAGGCATATCAATGATGGCCTTGGCCTTGTTGGGATCGATCTCAATGCCTCTTTTGCTGATGATGAACTGTGGGAACCTCGGGAATCGTTTTGATTCTTGAAATGTGTTTAAAAGATTTGTTTTTTTTTAATGTTGAAATATCGTACCTGAATTTTCTAGTAAAATAGGTGATAGACCATAAAAACTACTAGATAGTCCAGGTGATATTAGAAGAGTATAGAACAGAGGTTCGGGTTCTGTGAAAATATTTTTTGACTTCTCTCCATCAGATGGTGAGAATATCCGATGTTACATGGTGCGAAAATAACACTCTTGATTAACTGCCATAGCGATCTTGTTTGATGAGAGCATGCACATCCACAACGTGTAAAGAACACAAAGGGCCCCGGCCTTTCAGGCCCGATGAGATGCAAACAAGTTTGATTAGATTTTGTTTGAAGTTGTTTTATGTTTGATTTATGAATTGATTTAGATGTGGTTTGAAATGTTGATTTCGCATTTCCATTTAACTTGGATTTAAATGTTATTTGTTTTGAGCTTGTTTGAATTGTTTGGTTTGTTTTACTTCAATTGGTTGAAGTTTATTTTATTTTTGTTTGAACTTGATATTTTAGAGGTGTTTATCAATTTTGACTTGTTTAAGTTTAATTGACAATGTTTTGAGTCATTTTCATGTGATTTTCTCATGTTGGTTGGTGTTTTAATACCGATTCGGGTGTGTTCAGTATGTTTGAAATGTTTTGAAGTTTGGTTCAAATTGATTAAACTTGAATTTCAGATTGTAAATGATATGAATTTGACATGTTTTAAGATGAATTTCATATACTTTAATGTTTTCTTTTTGTGTTCTTTTCAATTTGTTTGATTTGCACTTGTTTAAGCATTTGAATTCAAATAGATTAAATGTATTGAATCAATTTTTCTAGATTGTATTAAATCTGATTTTTGTTGAATGTTAAAGCTTTAATGATCTGTTTTAAGCATGTTTTAAGGTTGGTTTAAATCTATTTTCAGATTTAATTAAGTTAACTTCAAATTTGGTTAACTCTTGTTCGGTTTGCATTGCATCCGGTCTGTCGGGCTAGTGTCGACGCCCAATCACATGCAATCAACTCGGTACTTGAAATGTTCATTGAATATTCATGTTCATGCTGGTGTACATCAGATGTGGCAGTTCATATGCCATGTTCAATGCTGTCAATGGTGCAAATGTGTGAATGTCCTTCCCTTGGTGTAAAATACCACTTGATTGGAAAAATTTTGGCAGCATGCCGCCTTATTTTCCAATCAGTGTGGAATTTTACCCGTCCTACAAGGCATAGTCATTTGACTTTCCAAGTAGTGGGAAGGGTCCGTCTGCAGTGAGAAGCGTGTCCCATGCCTACACCCGGGTCAACGTTCCGGTGCATGCCGGATGAGCCGCCCAATGAAGCGTCCAGTTGTGGACTAACTCCTTATTTAATTTTGGCATTTCGCCTTCAGATTTAATTAAGGTTTATTTTAAGTGTCCAAGGCCCGATGGGCCAGCTTCATCAGCACAATGGGCTGGTCTTCATGTCTCATGGCCTGAGAAGGCCGGCTTCATGTCATGTTGGCCCGGTTGGCCGAATTCAAGCTTCATGTCTCCATGGCCCGGTTTGCCTGTTTTACACCTTGTTTGGACCAGAATCGAGAGCCACCTTCTCATGACCTTGACCCATCATGTGAGCCAAGGGGGATCAGGCCGTCACCCCCAACCTGGTCCTTACAAGGACCTGTTGTAGCCTTGGTTTGTTGCACTTGTTCGCAGCACCTGTTTTGATCTCCAAGGGCCAGAATGGCCTGCTTTAACAATCTGCAGAATTTGATTTCTAGTGGTTGCCTTCTTTTTGTAGTAGTGGGCAAAGGAAGCCTCAGAGGGGCTGGAATGGATCTGTGGGGGTGCTGCTTGGAAGAGTTGGAAAGGGGACTGCACAAGAGGCAGGTTTAAGGCAAGTTTGGAAGGGTTGATTAGGTGTTGCACAAAGGGCATGTTGGAAAGGATTTCAATGCCTCAAAGGGGCTGTTTGGTATTGAAATAAGGAAGGCCACAAAAATGGGCTGTCTTGGTTGAAGTTGAGAATCCTCCTGAGAGAGACTTGACCCGTCGTACGGATTCCAAGAATTCCCAGGACATCACCCCTCTCTTCCGGCCAAAACAAGGGATCAAGAGCCCGCCCGGGGGAGACTTGGCCCATCTTGTGGATCCAAGAATGCCTGGGACATCACTCCATCCTCCTCAATGGGTAAGGGATCTGTGTAGAGAATAGGGTTGATTGGGTGCTGTTTAGATGGCCATCAGAGAGGTTAAGTAGGTGCTGGTTTCCAAGCCATTAGAGGGGCCTGATTTGGGTGTTTTCTGAAGTTCGTCCACTTGGGCAGCAAGGATGGTATAACATAGCCTGATTAGGAGCATGTTCAGGAGCCTAATTGGCTGCTAGAGGGATGTCAACAAGAGGCATGGTGTTAGGTGACAACACGGTGTTGCTTGGGGATGCCAAATGGGCTGTTTACAGACCACCTATGGGCTGTGTACACATGGACAGCAAGGGGTCTGAAATGAGGGGCTCAAAGAGGCTGATTTTTGATGGCTTGTGGAACCAACATTGGGAAGTTGAACATGGGCTTTAAGTGGTACCAACAAGGCTGAGTTTTTGGAGCTTCTTGAATAGCCATAGAGAAGGCCGAGGGGAAGAGAAAGAAGAGGGGAGAAAAAGAAATAGAAAGTACTACATCTTCCCTCACCTTTTTTGCACAATCCTTGTTGGAGATTGAAGGAGAAGATGACTTGTCTTATACCCTTCTTCTTCTTCTTATTTTGTTGCTGAAAATGGGGCTGCAATCAGTGCTCCAAGAAGGAACACCTGCTGTTGGAATCAGTGCACCACCGATTGGGCTGCTGCTGGCGCACCTGCTGGAGGGAGGCCTTTCCTCCTTCGTATTCTTCACTTGATACACCACAAGGGGGATGGAGAGGTTTCTGACTTTCTGATGAAGACATACAAGCAAGGAGAAGCTCTCTTGGAGCAGGGTAGAGGGAGGAGAGGCAGGGCTTCCGCAGGGTGATCAGCTTGTCCTGCACATGGCCAGCTGAGTGGACTTTTATAGGGGCTGAGGGGCGCCATCTCCAGGAGGATATAAGGCTGGAGGTTGTTGAGAGGATATAAGGATAACTCAATGTAGGTTGGGGATGATAAGGATAACCCATAGTTGGTTGTTGAGGATGATTATGCGCCAACTAGAAAGAGAGGGAGAGAAGGGTGCGCACCATCTCCTCCTTTCAAGGAGGTGTGCGCACATGACATGTGGAAAGAAGGCTGGTTAGACCAAGGCTTGGATGAGGATAAGCTTGGTTAGTTGTAGGATTAGTTAGGATGAAGATAAACCAAGGGAGAGATAGGGATAAGCCATGGGAGGTGGTTGAGGGAAGTGGTTGAGTGGGACCCACCAGCCAAGGAAGGAGGAGGTGGGTGCGCCTCCCTCCCCTATTTTCTAGGGCTTCTTGCGCACACATCAGATGAGGGAGGATGGGATTCGGCCATGACAGGTTGGGTTAGCCCATCTTGGGTTAGGTTTAACCCTAGTTTAATCAGAGTGCTCCCGATCCAACGGCTAGCATTAATTTCGACCAAAACCAATTAAATAAATCTCAAATTGACTTCAAAAAAATTCCAGATCATGCCCTGATGGCCATTGATCTTATGCTCCATATTTATGTGTAGTTGAGATCACTTGAATTGCAATGGATCTCTTAATTTAGCTAGTTTCTCTGATCGGTGCGATCTCGGCCGTCGATAATGTCGAAAACTATATCTGAGTGCAATTACCTTCTCTCATTAGCCAAATTTATTTTTCATGCATCAATATTCATGAGATCAAAGTTTTGGGTCATGAAAATTGAAAATTTCAGCCCATGGGTCGATCCAGAGCTGATCGGACCATTATGCCCCTGGTGCGAGAACATACGGCTTTCCGTCCGGATTTGCTCTTTCTTGCATATCTCTTCATCCGGGGGTCGGATTTTCGATCCGTTTCGAGCGTTGCCTAGCTCTATCCAATATTGACAATATGGAAAAGTTGGAATTCCATGTTAGAGTCCCAATTTGTCCCAAAGTGTCAGGGGAAAAATGGTCATTTCGGCCTTTCGGTGTCCGTTTTTCATGTTTTGGGCACCGTTGCGAAGCTCTTGAACGGGGCTATGTAATGAACACATTATCTTGGCCATTTGTAGCATGTAAGGCCAGATTTTATGCACCAACTTTGGCATTGCTGAAACTTGTATCAAGCAAGCTAAGCTGAAAAATTTGATGCCAACATAAACCCAAGTAGTTTTCCGGATGATACTCCACCAAACACACACTTCTTGGGGTTCATTTTAAGCTTATATTTCCTGGCTCGTTGCCAAACCCTTTTTAATACCTCAGCATGCTCATCTCGGGTCTGAGACTTGACAACCAAATCAGCCACATACACCTCCACAAATTTATGCATCATATCATGAAATATCGCCACCATGGCCCTTTGATAAGTTGCTCTGGTATTCTTTAATCCAAAGGGCATGACGATGTAGCAATAAGTCCCCCAAGGTGTAGTGAATGAGGTCTTCTCTTGATCCTCTTCTGCTAACCAGATTTGATTATACCCTGAATATCCATCCATGAATGATAAGTTTCATATCCAGCTTTGTTATCAACAAGGACATCAATATGAGGAAGGGGGAAATCATATTTTGGACACACTCGATTTAAGTCCCTGAAGTAAATGCAAATTCGAACCTTTCCATCCTTCTTCATGATTGGGACTATATTTGCCACCCATTGAGGATAAAGGACGACTCTAATGAATTTTGCTTGGTGTAGCTTATCGACCTCTTCTTTCAACTTTAATGCTATGTCTGGGTGAAATCTCCTTAACTTTTGCTTGACCGGGGTAGCTTCGGGTTTTAAAGTTAATCGATGCTCTGCCAATGACTTATCTAACCCCGACATATCTTCATATGTCCAAGCGAACGTGTCTTTATACTCTTGTAGCACCCCCATTAGATTTTGCTCTTCTAAAGAGGTGAGGTTGGCACTAATGAGGATGTTCTTAGGATCTTCCTGTGTTCCAAGATTGAGTTATTTAGTTGGTTCATCCACCGTGGCTGATGGTTCTTTGAATCTCTTTAATCCGGATGCATAAGCATCAGCCAAATCCTCTTCTTCATCCTTGATGTCAGGATCCTTTTCTGACACAACCTCATAGACCCCTAAAGGTTGATCGATGTTGTCCTTCTCCTCATACCGGATTTCATTCAACTAGATTGCATTTCCTAGATACTCCGGTAGCTTGGCACATTCTAAGCTTTTCCGAGCTAACTAATGTAGATATCTTTCGGGAACTCTCCTACCTTTGATTTTTGTTTTGTTTTTATTGGAAGCTAAATCTAAAGAAAAATAAGGTAAATAAGGGGAGGAAGAGGAGGTAGAGGGAGTGGAATTTATTGTAGAGGATGAAGGGAAAATGAGATCGATCAGAGACCGGGTGGTCTCCCGGATTAGATCATCCTTCGAAGCGAGTTGGGATGTCTCTTCGATTGAAACTTGGATTGAGAACTGGGCATTTTTTTGATCTTTTTTGGGGAGTACTAAACATGAACACATAATGGATTTGGCCAGTTGTGGTTTCCGTTGTGGACTGGGATATCGACAGGGAAGGAAATAAATTGAGCAAAGAAAGATAGAGAGAGCATTCATCCTTGCTGCCTGGTGAATCTAATGGTGAACTTGTTGAGAGTGGGTTTGTTAGATCTATGGAGGTGACAATAGGTGAATGCCCCTGATTTTGATCGCCAGAAGGCTTGCTACAGAATGATTCACCCCTTGACCCTTCTTCAAAGAACAACCATGATATGTCGAGACACGGCTCATCCTCTAGGCTGCCAATCTTCTTTTTCTTTGCCTGTTCTTGTAGTTCTTGTTCTTCAATCATTTGTATTATCTCCCTCTTGTCAAAAAACTTGTGCAGATACCCCTTGAAGTATTTTTGACTAATCTTTTGGCCATTATCGCATGTCCCATCGTATCCTATCTCATTTTTTGATGTTGTCTTCACTAGTTGGATGGTTTCTACAATGCCCTGCAACTCTTTTCCCAATCCTCGGCCTTCTTGATACCCCATATTTTCCATCATGCACCATCCAAGGGTCTTGGTAGCGTCCTTATTTCTTTTCCAAACTTGCCTGGGCTGCCTTCCATCCTTTGGTAGATCAAGGATCGTGAAGACTGGTTGATTTGGCAAGCCAGAAGGGAGAGTAACCAAGCAGTCCACAGGCATACTTACCACTTTAATGACTTGACCCTTGAAGGGAAACTTAATGCACTGGTGATTTGTTGACGCTACGACCTCTAATGCCTTAAGGTAAGGCCTTCCCAGGATAGCTATGTAGGTTGGGTCCATGTCCAGGATGTAGAAGTTAACGTTAACAACCCAGGGTCCAAGCTTGACTTCGAGCGTAACCATGCCATGGGGGGGCCTCTTTGAATTGTCATATGCTGTTATAGTGATTTTTGATGGCCGAACATTCTCTTATGGAATTCCGCATAGTTGCAACGTTTTTGGTGGCAGGACGTTAATGAAAGCACCGGTATCAATTAAACAAGACTTGACATCCATTCCGTTGATGCTGACAGTGATGCAAAGTGCATACTTTATTATTTCTGGTTCGGACAACTCTTCTTTGGTAAAAGTGAGGGCAGGGTGTTCACTTCTCGGGGTCAAGACTAATGCAATCTTCTCAGGGGGAAGAGTTTCATTGACCATCACTCGCTGTAGATACTGTTGAAGAACTTCCTAATGAACCTTGGACCTTTCGATCAGTTCCAGGATGGAAATCCGTGCAGGGGTTTTGTCGAGGTGCTTCAACAAGTCATAAGATGTCCTTGGCACTGGCTCTTCTGGGTGTTCTTCTTCTTCTTCTTGTGATCGTCCCGGTTGACCAGACTGGGGAAAAATTCTTTGAAACATGTGCCCGCTTCTAAGCACCGTGGCAAGATGAGGGGTTGTGGTTGGTGTTGTAGAGGTGGATGAAGGGTTAGGTCGGATGATGGGAGGCCTCGGTAGCGGCGTAGTGATGGTAGTTCGGGTTGTAGGGGTGTGGGTAGGTTGTGATGGCATGGTTGTACGAGGTGGTACGATGATGGGTCACAATGGCGATGGTGTTTATGGTGGCTCAACTGGACGGATCAGGGTCCGACCCGGTTGGAGTTGTATGTCCGGTGGCGTTATGATAGGTTGTGACAAGGTGCGGATGATTGGTGGTTGGCTTCTTCTGGTAGGTATGGCTCGTGGTATGGACTGAATGGTTCGGTTAACGTGGTTTGGAGGGTTGACGTTTATGAAGGAAGCAGATCCCTCGATTTACCAATTTTGGGTTCTATCGCGGGGTTCATCATTAGAGGTTAGAATGGGATTAACTCTTTGGTTTTCTGGTACTATCGCGGGCGCATGTGCAGGTAACGGGTTTTGAATGATCCCCAGACCAGGTTCCTGTTAATGTTGTTGTTGGACTGGTGCCTACTGCTACTGAGGCTGGTTCTTTACTGCCTTGATGTATTCGCCTATCTGACCCCAGTCAATGCTTCCTTGCTTGTGGAGTTCATAGATATAATCTTTAAATTGAAAACAATTCTCCACTGTGTGTCTCGAGTATCTGTGGTATAAGCAATATTTATCTATATTGGCATTTTGTGGCCACTCCAGCTTTTCTCTTGGCAATGAAATCTGCCCTTCCGCCATAAGAGCATTGAAAATATCCATGAGAGAGTATGGTAATGGTGTTTAATGGTTCCTTCTAGGCCCTATTCTTCGTGGTGCATAGGTGGCGGGGGGAGGTGCCTGGTTATAAGTGATTGGTTGGCGTGGTGGTTGAGGTCCAAAGGTTTGCATGGCCAACTGTCTGGGTTGCTGGGGGACTGGTGTCTGCGTTGGCTGTTAGGGATGTTGATTTGGTATTTGGTGTTGAAAAGGCTGGGGTTGAATATGAGGGCGGGGTGCTGGTTGGACTTGGCGAGGGTTTCTGTATTGGGGGTTTCTATACTATTGTTGGTGGTTGTTGGGTGGGTTTCCTATGATGTTGACACGTTTGTTGGTCATTACGCCTTTGGTTACAGGCCCAGTGGTAGTGGTGGTTGTCTTTTTAGTGACTCGAGGCCTAGGGTCGAAGAGGTTCACGATGGGAGAGTCTCAGAGTTGTGTTTGGATGTACCGTGCTCTCTCATAGAGTTTGCTCATGGTGACAGGGTGATGCAATGCCAGTACGTTCTTCAGAGCTAGAGTGGCATTAGTAATGATCATCTTGACCTGTTCTGATTCTGATAACGCGTTTGTCAGTCTTTCTGTCATTGCTCTCCATCTGTCAGCATATCTTATGAAATCCTCATCATTTCTCATCTTTTCGGCCATGAGATCTGTGATTGAATATGTTGGGCTGACTCGATCTTGGTACCTTTGCAAGAACTTTGCTTTGACAGTATCGAAGTTGCTGGCTTCCAAAGGGTCAAGTGAATAGAACCATTCCAATGTGGAGCCTTCCAGTGATCGTTTGAATAGATATGCAAGGGCTTTTGAGTCATTTTGCCACATGACAGATTCATAAAGGAAGTCTTTGATGTGAATGAAAGGATTCTCATTTCTGTTATACCGGTGGTAAATGGGCATTTCAGAAGGAGGGAGATGGAATATAGGGAGAGAGGGGAGAGATATCTTGGGGAGAGCCCTTGTATCGATCAACCGCTTGAGTTCCCGATATTGTTCATCCATTCGGTTGATTTTGTTAAGCACAGTTTAATCAACGAAGGATTCTCGAGCAAGAGGACGGGAGAGAACAAATGTTTGATTTACCGGCATGGCCATTGGATAGGCTGAAGTGGCCGGGCAGGGAGGTTGTATCGGATGGAGCATTTGTGTGCGGACTTGATTGAAGTGTGCAGAAGAGTAGACTGGTGGTCTGAGCGATGTGGTGTTATTTGGTACCGGGTGGTTTAAGATGGCCACTGGATGGGGTGAGTTTGGAATCAGAGGTCCATTATGAGAGTGGCCCGGGACTGGCGCATCGGGTTGGTCAGTTGCCAATTGGGGGGTAGAGGTGTGGTGGCCACCTTTGGCATGGGTGTGATTGGCGGGCATTTTTCCCTTCAAGATGGCTTCTATGGCTTGTAGTTGAGTTGGGTCGGCATGACCAAATGCCTCCCACAGAGAATCTGGGTGGAGTCGGGGTGAGCTGGTTTCAGGGAGAATTTCGGGTTTGTTAATGGCACATACGGTGTCCGGGTGGAGGTAAGATTGATCATACTCTAGCTGCAGCGGCCCGTATCCTTGGTCCGTCATCCCGATGACTCGCCCTGATCTCAAAGATAGGGTGACAGGTAAAGCACACAGAACTCTTTTTTTTAGTCTTGGTCTTTCCCCCTTTTTTTTGGTGGTTTTGATATATCTTTGGACAAACAAGTTATCAAGCAAATTAACCTCAAGCAAAGATTTCGTTTGGGTTTTTTTAGTGGTTTCAAATTTTTGTTTAGTTTTCAGTTTTTTGATTTACAAACAAGTAATGGCATAGACTTGAAATGATTAACGCAATTTTCTTGTATTTCAACCTTTAAATTAGTGGCTTGCTAAGAGAAGTAATGTCCACTCAAATAAATGGGTAGGGCCCTATGCTCTCACAACGCCGAGCAATCTATGGTTGTCACTCTTTTTACAACGATAGGCGATAGGTACTCCGGGTTTTAGGATAAAATGGTACAAGCAGCCTGATCAGTGAAGAGAGAATCCTTCACGTCTGGGGACTTACGGAGGTCTTGATGGAAGCTACCCAGTCCTTCCAAGAGAGAATCCCCGGAGGAGGAGTTGGCAACCACCAAAAGGGGTGTTTGGGTGTGTGGGGCTTTGGGAGGAAAGAGCCTCCCTTCTCGGATGACCTAAAGGAGTCAAAGAAACCGCAATGCAAGCTAAATGCAAGTGAAATGTCAAGGAGTGAGAGGTAAACAAGAAGAAAGTAAAAACATACAATGAATAATGAAATGTCGGAAAACAAGTAAACAAGACAATGATATGAAGTCAAACTTGGATGAAAGCAAAGACTAATTTAACTAAAGATGTTTAGGAAAGAAATTGGACTTTAAGGAAAATAGGTAAAGATACTTAACAAGATAATCCCTAAGATGCAAAGTTGAAGCATGTTGATAAAACAAGTCTAAAAATAAGATTGTGCCTTTTAAAAGGGACCAACGGAGAGTAAGTAATCTGGAAGAAACTAAACGGTGTTCAAAGAAAGTGAGTAAGCAAGCAAGTAGAGACACAAGGTGTAGCAACTCAAGCAAGAACTAGAGTGAAGATGAGCATATTGGACATTATTTTGGAGGATGAGAAGAGCTCACTAAAGCAAGGTGCTCCCACCATGGTCGCCAAAAGGTGTATGTGATAGAAATGTATGCCCTACAAGCCAATCATATATGATATGATTTGACCTTTCTAGATATATCTTATTCAATTAATCAGACAAATCTTCATTATAAGCTCTTATTAGATGCGAATATCATAATGAAGTCCTTGATCAAATACAATGATGATTAAATCATGATGAGATCATGATAATGATATTGATCATCTAGAGGTATTTGATCTAAATGTTCCTAGTCATAGGATACTTGAGACGGGACATCAAGGATCCGGATAGACTAGTGTATGTGATGTCTTCTCATGTGATGAGGACGATCGATCTCATTAGTCATTAGTGTGGATACACTGAGATACACATACAGGTGCTCATTAGTTGAATGAGTTCACTGAACTGACCGAATTAGAAACCCTGAATGGTATCTTACCGAACTGTCTATCAGGGTCTTCTATCATCACGGTTGCATGGTTGGACCTTTGACCTGAGTCGCCAAAGATGCCTTGTTGGGTGGAACTTGTGCTTTGACCATTGACTTATGGATCAATATTTAGATGGTTCAGTATAGCAATGGATCGGGTACAAGGAAAATCCGATGGAGGCAATTGAGCGGACAACAAGGGATCGTCCACTCTCGGTAAGTGACAGTGAATGTCCTATGGTATAGTACTCTAAATCCCTGGCTAGGGTAGATAGGATAATTGGAAAATGAGTTTTCCAATTGATCCAATTCCGAGTACATGATCCTATAGAGTCGGTACACTAAGGAGTTGAAAGTCGATGCCATACTCCTTTCCGACCGGGACATTGGATGGATGAAGGTTTATATCCATGCGGTAACTGATGATGGAAAGGCTCAATGAAGATGAGATTATCCCCATAGTCATTTGGGATCATGGGATGTGGCTTGTACCCTTCATGATCGGTAGGCCGATTAATCTGTTATCAGATAACGGATTTAATTAAATTAAATAGAATTGTTCTATTTTATTTAGGTCTCAACCAAATAGGCTATTGGGCCTAGTGGGTCACACACAAAAGGACTTATCCACAAGTACAAGGGCAAGGACGTAATATATGGAGATTTTGGGTTTTTATGAAAAATTCTATAATTTTCTATAAATACTAATGGTTTCAGCCAAACCCCATCAAGCCAAGGGTGAAAACCACGTCCCAAGCCTCCTCCCTACCTCCTCCTTTCTCTAAAAGGTGTCCATGGTCGATGGAGCTCCGTTCGAGAAGAGTTCTCGAGGCCGGCGCGAAGGGAGAACCTGTTGTGGATGAAGTTCGTGTGGATACTGCTGGAGACCAGACGCTTGAACGGTTTGAATAGCTTGAGAAGCTTTTCTCCTTCCTCTCCATGGGATTATATGAATCCCTATTAGGTATATTCGAACCCGAATTGATCGGTTTTCGATTTTCGTCGTTCGGTTCTTATTGAGACGGATTCTAAAGGAACCCATAGGAATCGTCGCTTCCGCTGCACCAAATTTTAATGGACGATTCCTTACAGTATGCACCCAAAAATGGCTCACGGCGGTTCGATGGTTCACCCTCTTTCTTGGAGCGAAGAGTTTGGTGATATGTGTGGTCACCAAGAGCCAAAGACTCCAAAATACGGTTAGATAGTAAATGGAATGAAAAGTAAGCCTGATCGTCGTACCTTTTGGAATGAAAAAGAGGGACATTGTTATGTTCTAACTTCTCCTCTCTCGGCCGGCCAAAATAAAAGAGATTTAGTGAGCTCTTTGTTCCTGATTGGGTCGAAGTTTTGCCTCGGTCGGGTTCACCTAAGAATGTCCTACGGGAAAACACAAAAACAAGTGAAATATCATTAGCTCTGGCGAGAGTGTAGCATCATGTTTGGTACAGATTTTGAACATGCAAAAGGGGGTGAACTAACCGGATTGTGATGAAATCCCAACCCCTATTTTTGGTAGGTTTTTTTTAATATATGGGAGATGCAAAATGACCTAATGCATGCTAAATAAAGTGATGAAAGTTCTAAGATGAAACGAAGAACAAAAATATGATCGGACGGGCAATCAGACTCTGAAAAGTGTAGAAACTGGCTTCTGCCCCTACTAGTGCCCTATATGTAGGGTACCAACTATAGGTGCCCCCCTTATAGGGCGCGTTGACCAAGGTCAAAATTCCCTATATATGGGGCACTAAGTCTGGCTCGGGCAGATTTTCTTCCCCTCTTCGCGATGCCGCTATGGAGTGCTGGACGGCTTCCAGGACGAAGTAGAGGCTCCCCCTTGTAGCCAATATGCAAATAAAGCTAATGGTGGGGGGGTTTGGATGCTGAATGAAAGAGGATAAATGGGTAGAGGCCTTCAAAATTGAAGAAAAACCATGTTTCTAGATGATAGAAGCAGCAAGTTTTTGAGCTTTTTGGGAGGGGGAATTTGGATCGGTTTGAAGACTTATGGGAGATGCAAATGGCTTAGAAACGTGGTATTGGATGAGCTCTAAGGTGGCACGGAGTTGAAACCTCCTCCAAGCTTCAAATGAGTGCCTATTTATAGCCCAAAAGAGGGCACTTTGGTCAATTCCGAAAAATAGTTCCACGCGGCAAAGCGCCCTATATATAGGGCGTTAGCATCATGAGCCATGTCAAATTGATAAGACGAGTCCCAGTGAGTGGTCAAATCAGCCGGTCGAGTCGATTCGACCAGGTGCCAGGCGCCCCATTTATAGGGCGCCTGGTGCCTTATAAATAGAGCGCTAGGTACCCTATATATAGGGCGCTTTGACTCTGGTCAACGCTTTATCGATCTTCTTCGAAATGTGCCAAAAACTTGATTTTTTTTCGGAAAACTCGGTTCCCTTAAAAGGTTACTCAAATATTCTTCATGAAAACAAGAATCTAAGCTCTTCAACTGGACCAAAATTGCATGTCTACAGAGTTCTATTCAAAAATTAAAGTGCAAGATAAATGAAATGACTATGAAAAGTATTGGGAGAAATGGTAAATAAATGATAGCCCATGAAGGGGAGGAAACAAAGACCATATTCCCCTCTGGAGGACTTGACACCTTGATGAGGGGTGCTTGGCACCTTGATGGGGGAGTTGCCACTAGAAAATAAATCAAAAGTAGATTCTAAAAAGTGTAAACTTTTTAGCACTAGTTGTCCCACCGTGGTTGTCAAAAGTTGTGAACGGGAATTTCTTTCACTTCCACCAACATCATCTCTTTCTTTCTTCTCTTTCAAACTCACCTTGGTCTCCCAAGTTTTGACACTCAACATCACTCGGGTGCCAAGGGAATGGTTTGGGTCATGTGGATTGAGAGAATGGAAAAAATTAGTAGAGGACAAAGAGTAGAATAATAAATGTAGAGTGGTTGATAGGAACCATGAGTTCCAAGAGTAAATAGAAATAGAATTCAATATGATGAGTTTTGTGACCATGTACCTTGACGGAAGAGATGTGACTGAGTTGCAACTTCCTCTTTTTCGGCTAGCCAAAGACGAGAAGCCTAAGCTTGCTCTTTTTCCAAAAGATGTTGTTTACACAGTACAAAATGAAGAAAATAAACAAAGTGAAGAAGGATCAAAACTATGAGTGAAGTGTCATACATATAAAGTAAATAAGCATAAAAAAAAATTGGGGTAGTACTAACCAAATAAAGGCTAAATCCTAACCTTTTCTTAGTTTTTTCAAATGCATGATAAGATGTAATGAAATAGAAAAGATGACTAAACACACATGAAGATTATGCTAAGGACGAAAATGAGAAGCTTAAAGATGACAAGAATAGTAGAAGATTGAAAATCTAGAAAGAAAATACTTTCTTGTTGACGCAATTGGGTGCTAGGTGTTAGAAGTTATGAAACCTTCAAAAAATATTGGATCTTTGAAAGGTTTTGGAAGCTTCTAAGCTCTTGAGAGGCTCGAGGGTTGCTCTAGCATGATGAGGACCAAAGGGGGTGGCCAATGATCTTTTCTCTTGATAGAGCATCCATTTTAAATGGAAGGGATGTACTAAAATAGCTAAAACACAAGTCTTGCTAGACACCCCCCCTATTAAGACGTTATGTCCTAATAAGCCAAGCTTCAAAATGCATGTACAAAGACACATAACTACATTCGAGAAGGGGTTAGCACCCCCTTAAAGAAGTGGCAGGTGCCGCCTTGACTAGGGTGCATGTTGGTCCCTTTACAGGGCTCTAGGTGCCTACTTTCGGGAGTGCTAGGCACCTTTTCTAATATGGTGCCAGGTGCCCCCTTTGGAGGGGTACTAGGCTCCCCCTCTTTGGGATGCCAAAAGCTAGTAGCTCCGAAAATGCGCATACATGGCCTAAGTCCATTTCTTTTGACTTGGGTATCAATATTATTTATGAAAACAATAATTTTAAGCTTTGCAACTAATCCAAAATGACATGTCTACCGATTATAGTTAATATATCTCTCTTAGAGATATGCATGTGAGATTGAATTAGGTTGCATGTGAGATTCTGTTAGATTTAGAAATTGAGGGGTTAGCAACTTAGTATTATTCATTAGAAAATGAGAACTCTTTTCACCTAAGATAGAAATAGATGGACATACCTGTAGATATATAAAGCAGAATTTAGAAGTTATAGGATAAATGATTGATAGAAAGGAACATATAGTCTTTGGTTTAGGCTATTGAGGCAAAGTCCAATCAAAATTGAAATACTTTGACCACTTTATACTTGTCATTAATATTTTAATTTTTAAGACAAAATTTAATTTAAAATAAAAATGATGCAAAATATGATACTTTTCAAAAGAGTAAACGAATTTATAAAAATATTAATAATATATGTTGTAAGAGGTATTAACAAATAGAAAAGAAAAAAATTAACTAACAGAATCTGAAGTTAAAAGAAAACTCAAAAGAATTAGGAAACCATATATTAATTAGTTTCTAAAAATAATAGGTTTTTGCAAGCTATTTCACTAGGAATAGGTATTTGGCTACAAACAAATATGATATACAAAAGAACTTCCAAACTAAAAGAGTTAAATTTTTTTTGTTGCGTTGGATGTATCTAGTTGTGTATTGGGACATGAGAAAAAATTGTCACACCTTTTTTGTTTAAGAAATTTTTAATATATATAAATATTTGAAAAGATAGTCAAATATTCCTTTTAACAAGTTTGGTTGCACTTTTTTTTAACAAAAATTCAAATTATCTTGCATCAAAACTTATCATCATACTCAACAAATAGACCTCTAAATGGATTCGAGCATCCAGTAGCTTGACCCAAATTCTGCTAGTCTATCATGTTCTGGCTGAACCCAAAATACAGTTCTGGGTATATTTTAGGTGAAATTTTTAGGTCTATCGGGTGGACACATCGAAACCCAATCATGCTCAGTCCCCTCCCATGTCCACAACCTCCTCTGGCCCGATGCTCTCTTCTTTGGCTAGGGCTTCAAAAAAGTGAACCATTCCTTTCTCATCGACAACAACTAATCGACTGTGGCGACAATTGAGATCATCTGGTCTCATCTGGTGTTGGCACCCTAGTCTTATCCCTTATCATCTTTATTTTCGAAGGCAAGCGGCTAGGGTGCAAGAGGATAGGATGAAATGGAGACCGTTGAAAGGCCATATGGCAGGGTGTTTGACACGGAGAACCCTCCGAAGGCCCCATTACATTACACTCAAATTCCAAGCCTGCGAGGGGGGGGGAACTTTGTTAAGATGCACAAAGCTGTAGCAGTCGTGAGGAAGCAGATTCTAGTGGCCACAGTCTTCTCTACGGGGAGATTTGAGATGACTTTCTCTAACCGTTCTCTTTGCTCTACCTCCATCGGCAAGGGCCCGTCGGAGCCCTCCCTATTGGATCGGAAGATCCCAAGAATGGAAAGCTTGGTGTAGGAGATGAGGCACCCTTTCACCGTCTCTACACTAAGACATCATGATGCCAGTACTAGGCCACATGTTGTGAACCAATTCTAGAGTAGAAGATGCATGAACACGAGGTTGAGATCACCAAATTAGGGCACATTTGAAATTAAAATTCATTTTATTTCGAATTCGGATTTAAATCCGAACCAAATAAAGTCATCTACTTTGGATTTAGGCTTGTTAATTATCAAGTAGTTCTGTTCAGATTAAGATTTGGATCTCAAACAATGACGGACCTACGCACAACTCAGTGGGTCACAAGATCTCACTAAACTTTTCTTTAATAATTAATTTTATTTATATTTTTTAAAATAATTTTTAACAAGATATTTTTTTAAAAAAAGTGGCCCACTAACATTTAAGTCATTTAATTAGACTCTTTTAGATTAATGAGAAAACTAATAAGATTATTAGATTACTTATATTAGTTAATTTAATTAGAAATTAAACAAATTATTAAGCATTACCTAAATACATGTGATTCTTATAAGTCATTTCACCTATCTCTCTTTGATATTAGTTTATAAAAATTTTAAATAATTTATATTTAAAATTAATACATACAAAAAATAAGTTGTTCAACTATTTTACTTTGGTTTAGATAAGGATAAAATCAAACCAAACCAATTATGAGATAATGATTCACCTAAATAAATTGAACGATATCAAGGGTCCAAATAAATCAAACTGATTGATTCAATCGGATTCGGTCCGGGGTTTATCAAATTGACGTGTTTATGTGAACACTTCTTTACCGACCCCACCGAATTAAAATTCCGGGCCGCCGAGGACCCCAACGGAATCCGACGTTGACATGTTCAACAGCAAGGTAAGCAAGCATTTGGAGGCAAGGGTTTATAACTTTGTGCGACTGCGCAAGCGTACTCTTCCATCCTACACTCCAAGACCAATTGTGGTGGGAGGATTTGTTGGCGTCATGCACCGGAACAAGGTGCCATGTTGGAACAATGATGTTTATGTCACGCCCCGGATTTAATCCTGCACAGCGGAACATAATCCGACGACGTAACCGGGGAAAATAACCCCTAAAAATATATCGGTTTGGAACAAACGAGACTAATATCACAATTCCCAAGATTCCTCCTAAAATATCATGGTAATAATACAATCTAAAAACATACACCAATCTATGACATAAAGATCGTCTAATTGTCTTCTCGAGAATCGATCCACCACGCTTCTGCTGTGCTAAACCTGATTACCTGAAAAAAATTGATAAGAGGATTGGGATGAGTACGACGACTCAGTAGACACCCCATCATCCGCCAAATCGGATAGCTAAAAGGCCGTATATGGTAATTAAATAGATCCCAGACCAACACCAATTATATGTAAATATAGGCTAGTCAATACATTAGATATATCACTTAATCCATGTGTTTTACACCACCAACCAAAGCCTATGATCACACCGACCAACACCTATATGCACCATAACATGACCTAAAAAGATGGTATGAACATGTGCATAGACACCTGCTAAATGCTCCATATGATGATATCACTATAAATGAGACAAACCATGCATACACCGTGCAACACAATATGATAATTGACAAAATAAAATACATCACTAGACCACCTATACAATACCATGCAAAAATGCACCCACCCTCTAATAAAGGACCACATTCACAAATGCATCTATCCTCTAATAAGAACCACACCTTTTTCTTATTAGCAAGGAATGCGTCGTCTTGCCACCTCAACCAGCTACCACCAGATCTATCATATATAGCAGTACCATATAGCTAAACGAAATCCCATAGTGCACCTAGGCAGTAGTGGCACGGGGACAAACCGCGGTATCGGGATCGAAGGATGCACGGATTCTAACCTCCGCTGCCCTCGGGTCACGACTAACTAGTCTAGTGTAGGCATTTTCATTAAAATTTCAATGCATCATGCATCACCTCAATCATGCCATGCCATGATCATATTTATAAGATAAAGGACATACACCATACCATGCAATGAACAAATATACCACCAATGCGAATAGCATGATCAACCACACCTAAACCACCTATGCATGATCTAGAACCATAAAATGACAATAATAAGTAAAGACTAACATGATAGGAAACGGACCCAATCGGACCCTATCACCTAAATTAATGACAATAACATAGCCAAAGCACATGTAATAAACTAGATAAATATTATCTAATCTTATTGACCTATCACCACACATATATAACAAGTTAACTCAAACCATATAATAAAAGGGTAGTTAAAAACATATCAACTAAAAGAACTAAAATCAGCTAACAATCTACTAAATTAATCATGATGAAGATGATATAATAATCTCCCTAACAAGAGCCCTATTATGCACAACATAGAACAAGTAGACTAACCATGCTAGTTAACCGCGACATACAACGCTAAATCGACTAATTAACTCAATAATAATCACTACAAGTCATGGAGGATTAAATATGAGTTTAATGATAATTAATAGACACGTCAAGGATGCCTACGGAATTGACGCGATAAAATCGGAGAATCGGCGACCGAAAGCGATACCGAACATTGACGACGTGATGCGCAACTTCAAACCACTCAAATAAGACAGAGATCTCTCTCCTCCAAAGCTCTGGAAAAATACAAATAGATTGGGGTGGGTTATGCTATCGGATCAAGGGAGAGGGAAGATAAGGGGAATGTATACCAAGATAATATGAGAGAGAAGATAGGAGAGAGGGTAATACCGCGCGGATAGGGGGCCAGGGTGCACTTCGGCGCAAGGCAGGGGAGGCGCAGGAGGGAGGCCGGCCGGCACATCGCGGCACGCAGCCGCGTTGGTTGCATGGCGCTGCGCGGACCCACAGCGATTGGCTGGTCGCAGGCGGCGGCTTCACTTGGCAGGGCGGCGGGGACCGGTTCGGCTCGCGCGACGGCTGGCCGGGCGAAGGGGCGCGGCGACGAGCGACGGCGGTCGCGCGGGCGGCTGGGCGACGGGCTGTCGGCGATGGGGGCAGCACACGGAGGCTCACGGCAGTCCAAGGGATGGCGGCTGACGGTGTTGGCGCTGGCGGGCACAAGGCGGCTGCCGCGGTGGCCGATCGCGCGGAGGCGAGAAGACGACGAGAGGCGGCGTCGGGCGGTGGCCGCACACGGACGGCGCGCGGACGCGCATGCAGGCGATCGACCGCGTGGGCGGGAGGCAGCGTTGGGCGGACGGCGGCAGCGCGCGGGCGGTGGCGGCTGGCCGCGCGGGGGAGCTCGCGGAGAGAGGGAAAGCGGCCGACGTCGATCAAGAGAGAGGGACAAGGGCGGCGCGGGGCTGCGGCGGCGGTGGGATGGCCACGGGTGGCCATGCGGCGAGGCTGCGGGCTTGGCTGGCGGCGATGCCGTCCGCGGGGCGGACACGCGGCAAGGGCCGCGGCTAAAGGCGGCAGCATCCAAGAGGGGGGGGGAGAGCGGCGCTGAGATGCAGAGAGAGAGAGAGAGGACGCGGTTTCGAAAGATAGTTAGAGATAAAAACGGAAGGAGAGAGGAAAAGATTTAAATATAATAAATTACATATTTAATTATATTTACAATAATAATATACTTAATATAAAAAAACGGATACGTTACCGTTTACATTGATAAGGACCATAGTCTGGATCACCTTAGTCTCATGATGGAGGAAACACTCTTAGTCTCCATGTAATACCTGGCATTTTAAAAAAAAAATTAAATATTTTTTTTAGTAACCGCGCCCCCCCTTTCCCTCCCCCTCCCCGTCTCCTCGCTGCTGTAACGTCGCCACCCCTAGAGCGACGCGATGTTCGCCCCTCGCCGATTACGCACCACCCCCCGGCCCCGGATCGATCTCTTTCTCTCTCTATCTCTCTCTCTCTCTCTCTCTCTCTCTCTCATTCTCTCCCCCGGCCTTCTTTCTTCTTCCTCTTCTCCCCCGTACGTGCGACCACCGCCGCCGCTGCCACCCTCCCGGCCTCCCACGCAACCACCGCCGGCAGCCGCCTTGCGCGCCAGCGCCTGGCCGCCGCCATCGCCTCGCCCGCTTGTCCCCGCACAGCCGTGGCCCCGCGTTGAGCCACCGCGAGATTGCGCCCCTCCGGCCGCGTGACCGCCGCCCCTCGCCTCCTTGATCATCGCCCGCCAGCGCCGCACACCCGGCCGCCCGCCTCCGCCGCAGCCGCCGTCGCACTGACCGGCCGTTCGCCCGCCTACGCACACCCGCGGCCGCTGCCGCCGTCGTTGCAACCCTCCCCCCCCGTCGCGTTGACGCAGTGCGCACCCACGGTCGCCGCCGCCGATTGCCTCGCCGGCCTCCCCTGTTCCGGGCTATCACCGCCACGAGTCTCCCTCGCCGTCGCCGTTGCCGCCGCCGTGGCCAGTCCCTCCCTTGCCCGCCGCCATCGTCTGAGCCGTCGCCATCGAGCGCCGCCGCGAGCTCCGCCGGCCGCCTCCTCCGCCGTGAGTTCCGCCGGACGCCCCGCCGTCGCGAGCGCCGCCGTGCCCTCCATCGCGAGCTGCCGGTTGAGCCGGCCAGCACCCCCGGTCCAGCCGCCCGGTTCATCCGGTCGAACCGCCCGGTTCGGCGCCGGTTCAGCCATTTCTGATTTTCGGAATTATTAAATCCGCAAATTAGATTTAAGGCCAAGAAAAATCTGAAAAAAATCCAGAAAATTCCATAAAATTCACAGGAGCTTCCAGGTAGGTTTCTCCAGCTTGTCTATATATTTGACTCTATTTTGATTAGAAATTATGCATGATTTAACTTATGGACCTTGATTTGACTAGTTTAGACTTTTGACTCAAGATCAATGATTTTTATCAAAAATCCTTGAAACCAGAACCTTGAAAACGATATTTTGAATATTATGAAACATGTTTGGCATGATTCTGTATGAGTAGAAATATTTTTTCATGAGATTTGACCATATGTTATCTATGTATATGATTATGCGCTAGAATGGACCTATAATTGAAATATAGCTAAGTGGAGGTTTGGAGAAATCATTAGTCATCAAATTTCACTTTTTGGAACCTGTTTAGGTCAGATTATGTATTATGTCATGCATGATATGATTATGTTCATATGGTCAGGTTTGGTATATGTTTGATTCAAAATATGTCAACCAAGTCGGTTAGTACAAGTCTTGTCTTGTAAGTCAGGTTATGTCTTGTCAAGTTCGTCATGAATGTTATGTCTTGCATGAAAGGCTATGAAGTTAGATGTTTATGTCATGTATGCATAGTATGATCAGGTATGTCATGATTTAAATTTATGTTATGAACTCTTGATATGACGTGCTATGAAGGCTTCAACAGCCTATGTTAGTCAATTGCCCGTGGTGTGGTAACTTAGATGAATCCGGCCCTCCCACAGATCCCGGATTACCGCAGTTTTTCCCTTAGTGTCACCACTGCCTAGTTGCACTTTGGGCTAGCTTATTATATATTACTACTATATATATTAGAGCTGGTGAAAGTATTTGTACATGTGAAGTAAGACGACCAATTCCTTGCTCTTTGGCTATGTGTTCTGGAAAGGATATGAAATATGTTACTTGTGTGTCATGTATAGATGTTAAACCATGTCATGTTAGAAAAATCAGATTTGTCTTGTTTTAAATTGGTCATGTTAAGCTAAGTCTTGAGGTCATTTAGATGATTTTTGTCTAGCTTGTATGGTCTTGTGTGTTTTGGTCTCGAAGTGTGTAGCATTGGCATAATTGTTTTCTTAAAGTTAATTCATGGTTTGGATATGGGTTATGAGCTTAATATAGAAGACATTCTATATATTTGTAATTACATCTCAATTTAGATATGTTATCTATCATTGGATATTTATATGTTAGTATCCGATTGGCGGGAAATGGGTGTAAATCCTACGGAGTCCCTGGACTCACCCCGTTGTGGGGTAAATTTTTCAGCAGGTTTTGAAGATTTAAGAGCTTGAAGATGAGGATCAGGTGGAACCAAAGGAATCAGAGTCATTTGCACATGGAGATTCTTGGTATTCTCTACTTAGGTAGATGATCTTGGTTGTTTTTGAACAAGTGTGTGAATAGACTTAGAAGTATGATTCTATTCTCTTATTTTGATGGATCTTATGAAATTAATTGTTTAAGTTTAGGTTGTGGAATCCAAGTGTTGAGTTTCATTCCACTGTTACGACGTTTTGTATTTCCGCTGCATATTTGTGATTATGTTATTTAAATTCCGGGTCGTGACACTCCATTCAAAATAGATCACAATCCCATATTATTTAGGTGACTGTTCAATAACAACACACTAACAAATCAGTAATAATGTACTATTTGTTATTAAATAGTTACTAAAATTAGTATAATTCGTTATTAAAGTCACTGCAATTCGTTATTAAATGTTATTGAAGTCAATGTAAATCATTATTGAACCAATTTGTTAGTAACCATTCAGTAAAAAATTAATAACAACTGATTCACTGTTATTAAATCGTCAATTAAATAACATATGAGATTGTGACCTATTTTGATTGAAGATTGAGAGTACTTAATTAAGGTGATCCGAAATCCAACAACCACTGCTACAATTGATCAGAATGTGGTCAACATATGATCGAATTTACGTAAGTTTCTTAGATTTATAATGTTTTATCTTTGCAGCGGTTTCAACATTTCCGTAAGAAATTAACTGGTTCCTAAGACATTTGGTTTAAAACAATTTTTATGAAATTTGTGAAACAAATATGTATTAGAGTAAAAACAAGGATAAGTGAAATTGTAAATTGTCAATTCGGTGAGATACACTAGCCAAAAAATGGAGGACGTGTATATTAAAACGGCATGAGGGACGAGGTTTCACCTCTTTTTTATCTAAACTTTTTTTATTAAAAATATATCATTCCATCATGATTTTCATGCACTTCTTTGATAAATTCTTTTAGATTAATATATTGACGGATCCAACTCTACAAGATCTGTTGAACACGGAAAGAGCAAGTGAGTAGACATCTACGGCAAAAATACATACACAGACTCTGTCTGTCTCTCTCTCTCGCTCGCTCGATCGACCTTGGATTGTCATTGGGAGGGTATAGGGGATGTGAGCTGGAGGGGCGGCGAGAGATCTGGATCGGGCACGGTTAGCGGGGGGAGAGAGAAATGGTCGTATGTGGAGCTGCCAAGCCGCAACTCTCTCATTGTGATCAGCGCTGCGATCGCGTTCCTGAGTATGCTCTGCTCCGCTGCCGCCCGGGCTTCCCGGGTCCCGCCCGGGGCCGCCGCCTCCCCGTCGAGGGGGAAGAACGCGTTGATCGTGTCCTCGCACTCTTTCACCAGCCTGGAGATTAGGTCCGTTGTGAAGAACGGCTGCTTCAGTATCTTCTCTATGAAAGGGAGGCGCAGCGGGCACCCCGTTCTCTTGTCGTGCTTCTTCAGGATCTTCGCCAGACCTGCCATGGATGGGCGTGTTTCGCTCAAAATCTTCTCCTATTTGGCTAGCACAAGCCCACGGATCGATGCACGATTGCTCCTAGCTAGACAGGATCGGGGATCCCCTCGGATCGCTTACTGTGTACATCGATTATTTGTTGAAAGACGCAGTTAGGCGGCAATTTTCTCTCACCCGTGTAGTTGATGTTGCTGTAGTTCACGAGAAGCACCATCTCGCCATGGAGATCGACGATGTCCTTCTGGTTCTTCGCCATCTCCGCTTCGTAATCTGCTTCCGACGGTCGGCTGCCGCCCGGCCCCACCGTCTCCTTGACACCGCGAATCCTGTCCTGGAGCTCCTGCGCAGCAGGCCAGACGAAAATTTTCTCGAATTCGTGGTGCGAGACTTAAATTTCACCAGGCAATTAGGGCCGGAAGCTTTTGCGGTTGGGACCTTGAGGAGGATGACGAAGCCTTCCTCCTGCTCGAGGTAGAAGGCGTTGAACTTGTCGACCTCGGCGTTCAGGAGCCGGATGAAGTACGCCCCGGCGTTGCCCGGTTGCGAGGAGTTGCGGCGCAGCAGCCTCTTGAGGTCCTTGTAGGAGAGGAATTTGTCCCTCCAGTCCGGCAGCGTCTCCTCCATCTGCTTCTTCAGCCGTTTCCCGAACTTCATCCTCCGGCTGGCCCTCCGCCGCGGACCTCGCCGGAAAGAGTGGAAGGCGTGGCGAAGGTGGAGGTGGAGGGTTGAGGGCTTCAAGTCCCTATCCCCCTTATACACGCGCGCGCACGGCATACCCAGTTGCGGAAGGTCGAAGGAAGATGGGGAGGGGACAGATGAGTGAAGTGTGCGTCGCGAGGAGAATATGTGGGCGGATATGCCAAGCGCGTTCAGAGTCAGATAAAAGAGGATTAATAGTAAAAGCGTGATCGAGTATATTCCGTCTGCGAGCAGATGGAGCCATCAACGCAGTCGCCGAGGGCTCGCATATGCCGAAGGCGTGGGGACGCTCCGGAGAATCTCCCCACCATTCCACCATTCCCATGCCTTCTGTTCAGACCATCCCAGTTTTAAACTTCTGACTGCTTAACCCTATCTCTCGGCCAGTTCTTTCAATTTATCTAGAATGATTAATGTATATAGCTTTAATAAGGTGGACTAGCCGAGCTAATAGTTAATACACACCGTACAACAGTATCTAACATCAAGAAATAGAATAAACCGAATAAGCTCATCTAATATATCAACTAGTTCAGTTTAATTATGAGACATCTTATATCTCTAATTGTACTTGTTGTCAACTAATATCAATTTTGATATTAATACTCTAACTTCTAAAAATATCAATATCAATGTTGATATAATTTCAATTTTCAAACTCTAATCAAATCGGTCATTAATAAATTTAAAAAAATTTTAGAAATTTTTTACGACTTCATAAAACCTTAGCATATGTCAATGGCATATTTAATCAAATTTTAATGAGGATAAAATCCTAATAAAATTTACTGTCCAAAAAACATATCTTGCGTGTTGTCAAAATACTTTAATTTCTAAAGAAATAAAATTTGATTTTCATAAACCATTGAGTTTATCATTTCAAATTATTTGTATAATAAGAGATGTTTATTAAATAAAAGGCAAAATATTTATAATTAAGATACTAGATGATAAAAGGTACGTACTTGTTACTTTGCTCTTTCCTACAAGTTTTTTTCTTTTCTAATCATCTTTGATAACTAACAATAAGCCTTAAAATAATATTAAAATGTTATTTTGTTCGGATTTTAATCTTCTCTGTCAGTCAACTTCTATACCTCCTACCAGGGGCAATATTATTATCCCTTACACCCCATGAAATCCCCCTAGTCCTCCTAGGCCGATGGCTCACCCCCTTTCCCTCCTTTCACTCTTTCTAGTCTACACGCATCCCAAACCTAACAGACACCTCTCTAACCGTCCCCCACCCAATCCCACTAGTGGTTGAGATTTCCTACCTTCCTACCTTCCTTGCCTTGCTCTCCCCTTCTCCTCAACCTTGACGCTTATTGTCCCCCTCTTCATGCCTTCACCTTCTACCACTATCCTCACTAGCTGCCGATGTTATCTGTGTCACTACAAGAACTTGGAGATTTTATGGCAACGTTTTTACGGCAACTCAAAATATTGCTATAAAATTTACTTAAAATAATAATTTTATTTAGTTGTCAAAAAAAATACTTATTTACAGCAAATATAAATTCTGTCATAAATAATATAATAATTAAATTTATTATTGTTGATATTTCAATATAATCTAAATACATATGTTTAGAATTAAATAATTTAAAATTTTATATTTGTTAATAGCAAAGATATTTTTTGAAGAGTTTAATTTTTTAAATAATAAAGATAGAAGTTAAATATTTATTTTTTTAACTTTCCCTCTAAGTTTACGGTGATTTTTTTAAATTTATTTAATTTTTTATCACTTGATTTATTATGGCGCCGTTAACTTGTTTTTGATAAAAGTTATTATTTCTGGGGGCATTTGCGGCGAACGCGCTTGGAATAGGGCACGGTGAGTCGGTGAGGCACGCCGACGCCGACGGAGCACATCTGACGGAGCGAACCCGCCATCCTCCGGAGGAACATCGCAAGGAGTTCGGTCGCATCCGACGGAGCGCATTTGCGGCAACTCCGGCCTCATCCGACGGCATCACAAGGGAGTCCCGGCAACTCCGACCGTGCGGCTCCCTCGTCCGACGGCACAGTGGTCCGTCGGCAACTCCATCGTCGACAACATCTCAAGGGAGTCCCGTGGCAACTCCCTCGTCGACAAGCGAGATGCCTTTTCCTTTCTAGATATGTTTCTAAGATCGATCGATCACCCATGGCATCGCGCTCCCTCGTAACCCCGCGCTTTGTTTTCTACGAAGGTATCCATCGCTCCCAGTTCCCTTCGATTTCAGAGTTTGCCTAAATGCCTTCCGAGAGAAAACGGTGGAAATCTTGACAGAAATATTTGTGTCAATTTATTTTTCATTTCAAAAGATAGAAACAAGGAAGTAACGAGAATCGGTTCGCGTTTCTCTTCTTCTTGAGATCTAAATTATGTTGAGAAGTCTTGAGATTTTATTTTGCTGATTTGAATTTTCTGGGCTCATTTTCATTAATTTGAAATTTCTGGGCTCGTTTATTTCAACAAATAGGTCTTATATCGTACTAGTATGATAAATTTATTTAAGAGGACATATGATCAATTGCCATCCAAGAGTGACATCCAGGATTTCCTTGCTGGAGAAGGATGAACACTCGACATGGAGCTCCTCACCCACTTCGAAGCCCCTCCTGCCATTTGCCTACAGTAGAGGAAAAAGAGAAGAAAAAAAAATGAGGCATCTGTATAAACAGGGTCTTAAGAAATTATATTACATCCTTTGAGTTCGAGCTATCAAGTAAAAGGTACTCGTACTGAGAGCATGCAATCGGGCAACCATTGGTGTGGACATTTCATGAAAATAGAAAGTATCGCGAGCAATTTTATGTTAACAGTGCCGATATAAAGAACAAAGAGATTTCTACCTAGGCAAGCAAAGAAGAACACAATTAATATTAGAGCTATTTTGCCTACTTACTTACATGTTATTTAACAATGCAATAGGATCAAAGGTTGAAAAAGACTTTCGGATTCATAAAGAACATACTAATTTAGTAGGCAGGTAAAATTTGTTAGTGTATGCTGGCTGTGTAACATATTTTTCATCTTTAATATCATATTTTGTTTTTTTGTTGACTGCAATGCAATTTATTCTACATCTTTAATATCATATTTTTCATCTTTAATATCATATTTTTCTTTTTCTATTGAAAATTTTCTTCTAATTTAGGTATTATCTAACTTATTATTATACCCTCATTGATAAAATGCCATAAATTGTTCACCACAATTCTATTTTAGCACAACAAGAACGAGAAAAGACAACACATTCCATTTTTTGCTATCATTCAATAAGGTATGTTATTACTATCAATTTTGAAATGCCCTGTTTTGTATTATTATATTATGCAATTTTTTTATTACTATCAATTTTGAAATGCCCTGTTATTACTATCAAGCTCTACTAATTGGCTGTCACATGGTGAAAGCTCTACTAAATGCCCCGTTATTACTTTCAAGTTAACTATTTAAATTTTTTATAGGTTTCGATAATCAAAAAGTTACCTCTGATGCTTATTGCTATTTTCCACATTCGGTCCAAATTTGAAGATTATTTGACTTAAAATATTTGAATTGTGTTTGACTCGAATTGGATACGAATTATCCAATTAGTTAAAATAAAAAAGAATCATAAATAAGCACATACTTGTGTATAGGTTTATTCATTTTTGTGACTAGAATAATACAATATATTCAATTTTGGAACAACCAAAACATGATACTCTTATATTTTTTTGTGAAGGTAATTGGGTATGCGAAGCATTGGTATTCCGAATTACTAGATTATTATATACGGCGTCTTTTTACCTATCAATAAAAGCCTGTTTCCTTGAGGTATATTCTAAACATGATTGCATGGTACATGTTTAGCAGGTTCTGACTAAAATATATAGGACTTTAATGGCCCGTTGGTTAGAGTTTCAAATTTGATACTATATCAATATTGATATTGATAATTTTAGAGGTTAGAGTATTAATATTAAAATTGATACAAGTTGACACTTGTATTACATAATGTGCTTTGTTTTCATTACTAATTTCAAAATTGATACCATTAACCAAACACTTCTTAGTGATTATTAAGAATATCAATTTTAAAATTGATAGTGATAGAGGTGTCAAATAATGTTACCAACCAGGGCATAAAGGATCATCATTCTTTCAATACATGATGCCCTGGATGTCATGAATGAGGAATGCTAATCAGTGAATTTACGGACTGATGGAGGATTATTTTCCATTTCCTTTCATGTTTCTTTGCGTGTAGGTAGAGCGGAGGTCCCAATGGAGGTGATGGGGCTGATGTTAGGCGAGTTCGTAGACGAGTACACAGTGCGGGTGGTGGACGTGTTTGCGATGCCGCAGAGTGGTACGGGGGTAAGCGTCGAGGCTGTTGATCATGGTTTCCGGATCAACATGCTTGATATGCTCAAGCAAACCGGCGAGTTTTCTTTTTACTTTTGTTCACCCCGCTAAATTGGCTATTTTTTCTATGCATTCAGCGTTTTCTAATCCCGTGACGGCATACACACGTTTAACCTAGCGCCGTGTGGGCACAAGTACATGGAGGTGGCGCCGTTGCATCTCCTGAATGCTATATAGACGTTCTTCATTTAATTCATCTATTTTTTATATATGTACCTGCTGGATGGATCTGTCTGTAAATAAGACAGCCTCGGGTTATGCCAATAAAGACTTCAAAAGTAATGAAGCACTATATGCTACAGAAAATGGCATTGACTTATTTTTTTTGAATTATCCATTGCCCATAGTTAATGAAAGATAACTCGGAAGGAGGTTACTTATCCAACACATTTAGGACGCGTAGTCTATAGTAACAAACGGTGGAAACGAAATAAGTGTATTTCATCTAAGTGTTTGTTGGTTCAAGTTATTTGATGTGGATTTGTTATTGTTTGAAAGGTTAATTGCCTTTAACATTTTCATAAAGAATGTTATTCTGTGTCCTAGTCTGCATTGCACGGCAATATCAGGAAAAAGGTCTAGATATCTTCACACAAGACAAAAACGGGCTCACATGAATGCACCTTCTAACTTGGCATCACAGTAGATGAATATGGATTGTTCGGCACAAACAATCTTTTAGTGGTCTTTGGCTTTCAAAACTTTATAGTTGGTGTTTTTGTTCTTGTCATTCCAAATAATAGATCATCATTTTGTATAGTAGAAAGGTAGGTCCTATGACATTCAGTTGTTACTAATTTTATGCAGTCATATGTTTATGTTTCTGTTTCTGTTTTTGTTTCTGTTTCACTATCACAAAACTGACCTTTTGTATAGAAGCATATGTCTACAGTTTGAATTTTTTTTCCATCATTTTGAGTCGGATCCCCTGACCCAGAGCCTGGTCGGGTCATTTATTTTGTATAGAAGAAAGGTAAGTCTTATGATATTCTCTTGGTATTGATTTTGTCATTGTCATCATTTTTCTAGTAAAGTTGGAAAAGAAACAAAATTTAAACTCATTGCTGATGACATTGCTGCACGTACTTGAGATCATTGTTGATGTTTTCATTTATCTTTTTGGCTAGCACATTCAAAATAATTTGAGATTAAAGATAGAGTTAGTATCAGAAATGTGTTTATGTATGTATATATATATGTATGTACACAACTGAAAAACTGATTATTTGGTTTTCAACTTCCAAACTGATTATATGTATCAACTTGTGTAGGTTGTATGTCATTATTTTACCATTTGGTTAACTCTGGTCCATGATGCTATAAAGAGCTGATGTTTATCCGTATGAAAGACAGTTGAAGAAAATATATAAGATAGCATGTGAAAGTACCATGTTGGCCGTCCATAATATCCAAGTGAAGGCGTCTGGATTGCCAAAATTTGTCATCTTGTGCAAAGAAATGTTGACTTGAGAAATGGTGAAGATTGCTTTCTAAAGCTACCGTGAACCGGGTATGTAAAGTAACTTTGATGATCTACGTACAAATTTTATATGTTAATAACAGCCTTAGCTCCTTTCCTACATATGATATGATATCTTGTACTTTTATAGTGCATCTACCTTTAATTCTGCGAAACTCGTTTATTTTAAATTTCTAATGTTGCAACCGGTTGCTTTTATGCTTCTCTAAATGTAAACACAAGATATGCTTCGCCGTATGTTTGACTAAAGGAATGCGGCTTTTTCTTTGTTTTTATCAAATAGATGTGGGAAGAGTCCATTAGTGAAAGTCTATTATGCATCCAACTTCTAGTTGCATTACGAAATTTTGTTACTTCTCTTGGTTATCAATCGCCTCTTTGTTATGATATGCTTTTGCCTATTCTTCGAAGGGAATTGATATAAATAACCTTGAGATGAACTAAATCTTCTCGAGACAAGATATCGGTTAGTGCCTCGGCGCCACCAAGTTTTTTCTTGGGTATATTGTTTTTAGTTGCGTTCCTGAATATGGCTTTTATGTTTATATATAATATTCAATTGAAACCTTCATTTGTCATGGTTAGCACATTCAAAAGATCTATCCGATTGGCTGCATTGCATGTAAACTTTGTAATTGCTTGGTTTTGACTCATTTCATGATGGTTGCCAGCTAAAATAGTCATGTCAAAGAGAAATGAGTCTGGTCCCATTAGGCCTTGCCACATAAGAGAAGTTGAAGCTTGAAGGGAAGGTACCAAAGAGATCAGTGGCCAGGCTCTTCCGGTAGCTTCTACTGGGTGACATGGAACCGTACAAGCTCGAGCGAGACTCCATGAAGGCTCCGTAGTATTTATTACGCCAAACTCAAAGACTTGTATTCTCTACATCTCGTTCTGCTACAGGGCAAAGCTACCTGTGGGCATGTATACCTAGCTTCTTTTTATTGTACTTGCCAATTTCATGTATCTTGGACATTAGGTAGCTATGCCTGTTCTTTCCAATTTCATGTATCTTGGACATTAGGTGTTTGTACGGAAGGATCATTGAATTTCAACTTTCTTCTGGTAATGTATCATTTCAAGTGTTAATGACCTGATAGAGTACATTATATTATATTCTTTTGACATTTTCTTGATCTTTGTGAAAGTGTTATGTAAAACTAATATTTTATTATGTTGTCAAATGTGTTCTAAATAAAATTTCAGAATAATTGTAAATTAGTTATACAATTTATTTTACTACAACATCATATACGTAGTTAAAAACTTTTTAGTACAACTAAGATTTAGCAGTAAAAAAGATTTTATTGCAACATCAAATACGTAGCAAATATAATTTTGGTGCAATTTTTAATTAGCAGTAAAAATGATGTTTTACTGCAACATCAAATATGTAGTTAAAAATCTTTTAATGCAACTATGATTTAGCAGTAAACATGATTTTAATGCAATATCAAATACGTAGTAAATAAAATTTTGGTGCAACTTTTAATTAGTAGTAAAAATGATTTTATTGCAACATTAATTATATCGTAAATATATGTTTGTTGCAATTTTAAGTTTGTCATAATAATGATACTTTACTGCAAAATTGTGTTTGCTACAAATATTATTTTTATAGCAAAATATATTTATTGCAACTAAAAATATATTGTGAGAGAACTTTATACGGCGACGCAAAAATATTTGTTGCTGTAAAAAATAATTTACTGCAATATTATAAGTTTTTGTGGCATAAATATTCGCAGTAAATACCAAGTTTTCTAGTAGTGTGTCATGACCTGAAAAAGCACAGCGGATTTTTTTCCCAGATAATAATAGCGGGATAAACTCAGATTAAAAGGATGTTTGGTAACAAAACATAATCTACTTATCATCCATTTAACAACATACACAGTTCCATCATCAACTAACAAACTAGATCGATCATAACTTTGAAATCAAATAAAGTAACATAACTAAAGTCCACAACCAGGCAGTATAAAGGTTGAGGTATTTACTTAATTATATAATATTTATTATATTTATTGTAAAATTAATCATATTTTACGAGTGTTATCTCTCTCCCACCCTTTCGGTTTCTATTCCGCTTACCATTTTTTTACGAGTGTTATCTCAATCAGTTTCCTCTTACCATTTTTTTCTCTTCTCCGTTTTCTTATTCTTCCTCCTTTCTATTTTTTTATTGTCTCTTATTATCTTAACCATCCTCTGGATTCGCCTGTTATCCTTCAACCTCATCGCGTCCACGAATTTCTCCCTCGCTGTCGTTCATTTTCCCCCTTCGGCCGCAGCGCCGTTCACCTTGGTCGCCGCCTTGGTCCCCGATCGTTGCCCCAAGCTGCCTCCTCTCCATCCTCGTCGCGCGGCCCCGCGCGCTGTCCGGCGACCGCGCGCCTCGGCCGCCACCCTGGCCGCACGCTTTGCTCGCCTCTTTTACCGCCCTAGTGCGCTAAGCCCCCCTCCCCCCAATGACTCGCCGCGGTACCCCGCTGCCCATGGCCACAGCAGCGTGCCTCCCACCATCTCGGCCGCTTGCCCTCCGCGCTGACTGGTCCCATTGACCCACGCCGGCACCCCCTCTCTCTCTCCTCTATCCTTTTCTCTCTCATATCATCTATCTGTCATTTGCTTATTTTCTCTCTTTTATTCTATATATTTTTATCTTCCAGCAGACCATCGAGACCGTTTGTTCTGGTTTGACTTTTTGTTGTCATCGTTGTGATCGCGGCATACTCATCATCCAGATTGATTCCTTTGGAATTCCATGCATCATTCATCATCGCCGTTAAAGTAGGCATCTCGGCTATTCTTAGCACTCTTATATGATTGATTAAAACGTAAAAATATGTTTAGATCATCATGATTAATATGTATAATTAGTGGGTTATTTATGACGTATTGGCATGTTTAAATAGAGTTAGATTAGCTTGTTTAATCATGTATGTTTAGATTGATTCATTTAATCATATATGTTAATCAACATGTTAAGTTTTCTTATAATTGAGTCTAGTTAGCTTAGCATGTTTGCATTGTTGTGATCTTTAATTTATACATTCTGATTCGATAAAAAGCCGATGTGAGGAGTTAAGCATTGTGTTCATATCATTTAGCTTTGTTTCATATAGACTATGGATAGTAGAGACTGTCAATGCATGCATTAAATATGTTTGGTTTGTAACTTGCATGGCATGTTAGGTTCGTATATTGCATGGTCTTAGGGTATATGCATTTAAGTTATTGATGTGGTCATGTGTAGTTTAGCATGTATGTTATGAGGTATAACATTTACTTGAGTTATTGTGTAGGGTTGCATGATTTTAGAATAGCTGTGCCACTTTGTTAATTGTTATTAGATTGGTTAATCACAACTTAGTATGCATGTAGTATGTTTATTTTGTTAGATTGCATTAAGTGCATCATGTTGATGTCTAGCTCTAGTTTGTGCTAGATTGTGGTTCGGTATGTATATATGTAGTATATAGAGCCATGGTTGTTCTTATATGTACTTCATATCTTGATTGTCATTTAGATACATAATGTTGTTAATTGATTCTAGTTGTATTAAATAATGATGTGGTATGCATGTATATGGTGCATTGATCTATGGTTGTCCATAGATGTAACATATGGTTAGATTGTCATTGGCATGCTGGTTAAATGCTTGGTTGTTTGAGTTATGTATGTGCTTTTATCTTGAAAGATGTAGTATGCAGTGGGATGCATTGTAATAGAATTTTACTTCACCAGACTATAATTCGTGACCTATGGGCAGTAGATGAATTAGAACAGTCTAGAGCATCCGTCGATCCTGGATACCGCGGTTTATCCTAAGTACTCCCTTGCCTAGGGGTACTATGGGATTTAGCTTACTATATGTTACTTTTATATATGGTAGATTTGGTGTTAGTTTTGTGACATTAGCTACAATGTCCAAGTAGAGCATATAACTTACTAAGACAAATGGCTTATTTATGCATTTTTGGTATGCATGATAGTGATTTAGATGGGTCATTTTTATTATGATAGGTCCATGTGGTGTATGCATACCTAATTTGTTAAATGTACAGGTTATGTCAGTTTTAGTGCATATAGAATCATGTTAACCTATGGGGTAGTTGAAAGACATTGTAATCATTCTAATTAAAGATATATAATTAGCTTAAACCCTATGTATTATAATCTGAATTTTTAGGCTTAATATATTTAATATCAATAGAGAATCATTATTATAGTAGGGTAGTTCGGGTGTAAGTCCTACTGAGTCTATGGTGACTCACACCTTCCGTTGTTAATATTTTCAGGATTGCAGGTTTAGCGTAGCAGAAACGTAGTGGGGTTTTGGGAATCCGAGGAGCTAGTGGAGTACTTACTCAATGTTGGTATTTGATTTCCTTAGATAGATGTAGTTTATTAGGTTGTAATTCTTGGAATGGTGAATCTGGATTGTGATTTTAGTCTTATTTGGTTCCAAACTGATATTCTTCCCCGTTACGTCGTCGGATTATCTTCCGCTGTGCATGTTAAAATTCAGGGTCGTGACAGGTAGTCTAAACAAAACTCCAATTGAAACACTATAATGTGCTGGAAAATAAATGCTATAACTACTAAACAGCCACCTTGAACACTAAAAACACAGATATCAAGCATCTTCAAGGTCAGTGTAATCCTGCTCCTCCACTGGTGTCTTTTCCAAGATTGCCTCGGTATTTTCCTCCTCTTCAAGACCTGTTGAATTAATTAAACCATGGGGTGAGTCATATAAAATGACTCAATAAACGCTCCATCATCCGCCAGATTAGATAGCCAAAAGGCCCTAAAATGATATTTAAATAAATACCCATACTTCCACCCTTTATAAACATATAAATAAAACTTGTTATTATATTAATATTTGACTTAAACCACACCTTTTACATCACCAACCAGCACCTACACTCACATCGACCATCACCTATATGTACTATAAAATAATCTAAAAAGTTGGAATAAATATATGCATAGACACCTACTATATGCCCCATAAGATAGTATACTATAAATGAGACACATTTTGACCATACACTATGCAACACAACTTGATAAATGACAAAAATTAACTACCTCACTAGTCCAATTGTACCATACCATGCAAACATGCATTTATCCTCTAGAAAGAATCACATCTTTTCTTATTGGCAAGGAATGCATCATTTTGCCACCTCAACTAAATAGCACCAAATATATCATATATAGAAGTACCATATACTAATCGAAATCTCATAGTGCACCTAGGTAGTGGTGGAACTTAGGATACCTGTGGGATCTGGGATTGAAGGATGCACTAGACAGTTCTAACCTCCCAGTGCCCTCAGGTCACGACTAACTAGTCTGGTGTAACTAGTTCTCCATTACAGTTTTTAATGCATCATGCATCCATATTAATCATGCCATGCCATGACAACGTACCATCAATGCAAAATAACATGAGAAACCACAACTACATAACATGTTCATGATGCTAAGACCATAAAATGATAAGATTAAATGAGAGCTAACATATAACTACATCACACATTCAACCCAACAAGATATGACCCTAATAAATCAAACCTTAGCACCTCATTTAATGACGTAAACATGGCTGGAAAATGAGTTAAGTAAGCTGGCTAATCTATGTCTAGTTGAATTATCCTATCACCATAAATATATAACAATATTAACTCAAAGGAAATAACAATAGACTAAATAGAACAGGTTATCTAAAGGGGTTAAAATCATCTAAGAATATGAAGTTTAACATGCTGTAGATAACACAAATTCATCCTAACAAGATCCCATTTCATGCAAAAGAAAAATACCACCGCTAACCCTGCTAATTACCCACAACGTACAAAAGTATTCCGGTTAATTAAATTAATGATACTCACTATAGGTCATAGAGAATTTAATATAGAATTTTTAATGATAGTAGACACGTCAAGAGTGCCTACCGGATCGATGCCAAGGAACTCAGGAATTTGTGACCAAAAGTGATACCAGATGATGGCAATGTAGAGCATAACTCGAACCAATCGAATAGGCTAACTCACACAGCCAAAGCTGCTGGAATAATGCCCTGAACATGGGGAGAAGGCCATCATATCAAGAAGTAAATAAGGGAGAAACAATAATAGGAATATAGCCGGATAATAAGAGAGAAAAAAGAATAGAATAGGAGAGAGAAATGGGTGCTCACGGCGGATAGGGGCACAGGCACACGGGCGGCACACGGCGGCGTTCGCACGGTGGCTGCGTTGAGCGACGAATGGCACTGACCAGTGCTACGGGCATTTACTAGGGTGGCGCCGGTCAAGGACGCGTGCGGGCGGCGGGTGCATACGAGGGTAGAGGGTGAGGCGGCATAGTAGTGCTGGCGTCGACGGTGGAGGCCACTGGTAGTCATGTGTGGGGACGATGCCGGCACGCGGTTGACCGCACGGAGGCGTGCACGTGGAGCGGGAAAAGGCGGCCAGTGGCTACGAAGAGAGAGGGACGAGGCTAGTGATGGGGTGAGCAGCGGAACTGACGCATCGCAAAGAAAAAGGGGACGCGCTAGAGCGGTTTCGGGAGAAAAATGAAGGTGGTTTCGGGAGTAAGAAAACGGCGATAGGGAGCAAAATAGGGTACGGTGAGATAGTCAAAATGGTAAGAAGTTTAAATAAAATAATAACACCCTAAATTAATAAGAACACCATTAACCTATGTAAAAAAACAAAACGTTACAATCTACCTTCCTTCAAAAATTTCGACCTCGAAATTCTAGTTAAGACTTACTGAACAATTGGGGATGATGCCGTCTCATATCTTCCTCCACTTCCTAGGTCGATTCATTCGCCGAATGATGCATCCATAAGACCTTCACCATCGGAATCACTTAGTTCCGGAGCTGCTTCACCATCTTATCCATAATCCGAATCGGGCACTCATCGAAAGTCAAATTGGGCTGCATTTCAATATCCGAAAAGTTGATGACATGGGTCAGATCTGATACATATTTTTGCAAGAACGAAACATGAAACACTGGATGCACTCTCGACATAGTAGGCGACAAAGCTAACCGGTATGCTACTTCTCCAATCCACTTCTCAATCTAGAACGGTCCGACATACTGCAGATTCAACTTCCCACGGCGACCAAACCGAATAACACCCTTAGATGGAGAGACCTTCAAGAACACATGATCACCCTCCTCAAACTGCACATCTCTTCTCTTCAAGTCAGCGTAGCTCTTCTGGCGACTCTAGGCTGTAAGTAGCTTTTGCCGAATAACTTGGATCTTCTCATTGCTATCCTGGACCCAATCCAGTCCAATCAAACTCCGTTCTCCAACTTCTTCCCAACAAATAGGTGATCTACATGGCCTACCATACAAAGCCTCAAAAGGTGCCATGCCGATGCTGGAGTGGTAATTGTTGTTTGTGGGAACCTCGGGAATCATTTTGATTATTGAAATGTGTTTAAAAGATTTGTTTTTTAAATATTGAAAATATCGTACCTGAATTTTCTAGTAAAATAGGTGATAGACCATAAAAACTACTAGATAGTCCAGGCGATATTAGAAGAGTATAAAACTGAGGTTCGGGTTCTGTGAAAATATTTTTTGACATCTCTCCATTGGATGGTGCGAATATCCAATGTTCATTTACATCGAGCAAACACTCGAACACCCTTGATTAACTGCCATAGCGATCTTGTTTGACGAGAGCATGCACATCCACAACATATAAAGAACACAAAGGGCCACGACCTTTCAGACCCGATGAGACGCAAACAAGAATGATTAGATCTTGTTTTAAGTTGATTTATTATTGATTTATGAATGTATTTGGATGAGGGTTGTAATGTTAATTTGATTTCCATTTAACTTGGATTTAAATGTTATTTGTTTTTGAGCTTGTTTGAATTGTTTGATTTGTTTTACTTCAATTGGTTGAAGTTTATTTTATTTTTGTTTGAACTTGATATTTTAGATGTGTTTATCAATTTTGACTTGTTTAAGTTTAATTGACATGTGTTGAGTCATTTACATGTGATTTTATCATGTCGGTTGGTGTTTTCATACCGATTCGGGTGTGTTCGGTATGTTTCAAGTGTTTTGAAGTTTGGTTCAAATTGATTAAACTTGAACTTCAGATTGTTAATGATCTGAATTTGGCATGTTTTAAGATGAATTTCATATACCTTAATGTTTTCTTTATGTGTTCTTTTCAATTGGTTTGATTTGCACTTGTTTAAGCATTTGAATTCAAATGGATTAAATGTATTGAATCAATTTTTCCAGATTGTATTAAATATGATTTTTGTTGAATGTTAAAACTTTAATGATATGTTTTAAGCATGTTTTAAGATTAGTTTGAATGTATTTTAAGATTTAATTAAGTTAACTTCAGATTTGGTTAACTCTTGTTCGGTTTGCATCAACTCGGCACATGCAATCAACTCGGCACTTGAAATGTTCATTGAATATTCATGTTCATGCTGGTGTACATCAGATGTGGCAGTTCATATGCCATGTTCAATGCTATCAATGGTGCAAATGTGTGAATGTCCTTCCCTTGGTGTAAAATACCACTTGATTGGGAAAATTTTGGCAGCATGCCGCCTTATTTTTCAATCGGTGTGGAATTTTAACCGTCCTACAAGGTATAGTCATTTGACTTTCCAAGTAGTGGGAAGGGTCCGTCTGTAGTGGGAAGCGTGTCCCATGCCTACGCCCGGGTCAACATTCCGGTGCATGCCGGATGAGCCGCCCAATGAAGCATCCAGTTGTGGACTAACTCCTTATTTAATTTTGGCATTTCGCCTTCAACTTTAGTTAAGTGTGCTTTTTAAATGTCCAAGGCCCAATGGGCCAGCTTCATCAGCACAGCGGGCTGGTCTTCATGTCTCATCGGGCCTAAAAGGCCGGGGCCCTTTGTGTTCTTTATATGTTGTGGATGTGCACGCTCTCGTCAAACAAGATCGCTATGGCAGTTAATCAAGGGTGTTCAAGTGTTTGCTCGATGTAAATGAACATTGGATATTCGCACCATCCAATGGAGAGAGGTCAAAAAATATTTTCACAGAACCCGAACGTCAGTTTTATACTCTTCTAATATCGCCTGGACTATCTAGTAGTTTTTATGGTCTATCACCTATTTTACTAGAAAATTCAGGTACGATATTTTCAACATTCAAAAACAAATCTTTTAAACACATTTCAAGAATCAAAATGATTCACGAGGTTCCCACAAATTGGCACGCCCGGTGGGACCTCTCTTTCTCTTCATCTCTCTGCCATAGCAATCTGAGAGGGTGCACATCCACTATCTCTTTAAAAAACTCTCTACATCTGATCAAGTCGGCCTTGTATGTTTTTGCAGGTTCAATAGACTTTGTCAATGGTGTTCGTTATTCTGAGGCCTACGTCAATAGCCGTTGCATCAGTGCCATCACCGCTGGCATCACTTTTGGCAACTTCCCCAAAGTTGTGTTGCACCTTGACCGTCTAGGTGCCGCACTGGAGGAAGCCTTCACTACTGAGGAGGAGGTCCATCCCCTACAACAACTTCAAATAGCTTCTGCAGATGCTGCCCTACTCTCTGAGGCCTCCCTCCCGAAGTTACCTCAGCAGGCTCCTCTTCAGGAGTCATTTTTAGTGAATATTATCAACGTTAACTCCGGGCCCGCGCCCGCATCTCCTCAGTCAAGTCTACGCAAGCTTTGGCTTGAACATGGCTCCCGTCGTAACTTAGAGGTTGGCAATGTACGGTGCCCTTGGAACCGTACCCGTCCAGCCACTTTCATCAAGAATCTTTCTAAGTTTAGGGAAGAGAAGCGCCGCCGACCACGGCTTATTGTTCTACCCCTTGTCAACCGGTTCGTTGCTCTGAGCCAGTTGGATAATAACTCACGGGCCCTTGCTATGCCCGTTATTAAGAATATGCCAACTGTACGGGGGAAGAGTCAACCTTCGCCGTTCCAAGAAGATCGGCCAACCGGTGGCCGGGGATGCTTGTTGAGAGGTGGCAGCCCTCAACTAAAAAACTCGAAGACTCGAGCCGATCAGCGGCTCTCAAGATACCTGACTTGGTCGAGGGGCCATCCCTTGGCTCGTCTTCCTTCCTTAGACCAATCGGCGGTCCATGCTTTGAAAAGAACTCGAGTCTTTGCGCTGCCCCCTCAAAAGTTCTATGTGAACGGTCGGTTTGTCGACCAACAATTTCGTCCTCTGCCCCACCGATTGGGGAAAATTCCTTATGATGTTTTTGGCTCGGCCGGCCGACCGATCGGTGGTCAGAAGCCCCCGAAGACCCGGCCAACGGTTTGCCATAGTGAAGACTCCCGGCGGTCGGCCCTCGCTGACTTTTCATTTTAGCGACCAGCTCCGCCTATTGGGGGCATGTTCCCCATTCAAGCTTCTTCCCGCTGAGAGCCCTGGATAGCGGACTCTCCTGCCAACCAGGGGAATGGATTCAAACCCTCTGTCCTGGTCACCGGGTCCGGCACCCTAAGGCCACCTCTGTTCGGCTGAAGGCTCGGTTGCTCCGCCCCCACCGGCGACAATATTATCATTTCAATAACACCCAAGCATACACCACCCTGCGGGACCTGCCTAGAAGGGAGTTGGTGCTTCGAGCGATGTTTCCCGAAGACGCCCCCGAACGTCAAGTGGCACACGGGCCAGCACGCCAAATGTTGGCTTTCACATGTTTACCTTGTGGGAGCTAGTCGCCTTGAAGACATACCAGAAGGCTCTCGGATTGCAGCTCATCAACAGCTCGCTATCATTACCAATTCCACACACCATCACAACGAGAAAGACACCATGCAGAATGAGGGGAGTGAGGCCATGCCTCCAACCTTGACAATGGAAGACCTTTGGTGTGAGAATCAACGGCTCAAGGCCCTCCTTGCCAATGCTAATTTTCTCCATTCTCGGCCGGCACAAGCATCGGAGTCTTTGCGCTGAGGTTTCAGATGGGCCCCGTGTTGCCCAAGGAGAGCTACCGCCTGTAGTACAGCCTCGTCCTGCTACTCCTATGCAGCCAGCCCCAAGGCCATACATTGACGATGAGGTCTTCATTGCACATCAGTATCAGGCACCAGTGCCTCCACCACCGCAAGAACCCTTGGAGCCCACTCAATGGGTTGTGATAGATCAGATGATTTCTAGGCGGCTTGCGCAGCAGAATGATGAACATAGCGTGATGGACCTTTACCAGGTTCCATTCCTGCCACACCACCAATATGTCAGACTCCCCTCTGACATCTCCAAGGTGCCTAAGTGTTCCAAGTTTGACGGGTGTGGGTCCCCTAGGGAGCATTTGATGCTTTACTACACACATATGGGTGAACTAGCACACTGCGAATCGTACTTGCTCAAGTACTTTGGCACCACTCTAACAGGTATAGCCTTTGAGTGGTATTCTAGCTTGAAGCCCGGGTCAGTAGCCGATTGGCCCGACATGCAGAAAAGGTTCATTGAAAGGTTTAGCTTCTTTGAGAGGTCACACACCCTGGTGGAGTTGACTACTGTGTCCCAAGGGCAAAACGAGTCAGCAGTAGACTACATTCGTCACTGGAGAAATATATTAATGAAATGTGTCAATCCCCCTTTGAATGAGGAGGCAATAGCGCTATGCAAAAGGGGCCTACGAGCCAAAATCCAGGAGAAGGTGCTTGGGACAAGAATCCAGACATTTGAAGACTTAAACATTACCGTTGCTGACATAGAACACTTCTATGTCAACAACCCTTTGATGGCTACACCAAAACTAATGCTGATGAAAGACAAGTAGCCAGCTTCCCAGAATGTCAACATGGTGGACACCTCTTCCTCCTCAAGGAATAATGGCCCTGGGGGCAAAAAGAAAAATGTTACTAAGCCTCTTCTAAAGACCGTCAACAGTTTGAGGCCACGAGCCTCGTGGGCAGAACGCATGGCCAAGCCATATTCCTTTAGTCAAGAATACTCAAAGAAGCTATTTGACATCTGTATAAAGAATGATTTGATCAGTTTACCACAAATGAAGCATCCCGATGATGCTCAAAGAAGGGGAGCCTAACTTGTCCTTTTCATAGGATGGTTGGGCATGTCATTGAAGGCGCTACCGGTTCAAGGGATGTCATCGAGTCTCTGATCAATAATGAGGTCCACAGCCTTGGAACACAACAAGTGAGCCCGCCACAGCCTCACTATCAGACTCAGCAGCAAACAGACTTCACCGTTAACACAATGCATTTTCAATCACCACACCCTCACACGAGCTCCTCTTACATCATCCATGCCACGCTAGAGGACAATGTACAGGAGGATCAACAGACTGGGGACACTTTGCGTGAGTCCACTCACCCCTGGGATTCTTCCTTATTTCAAAAGCTTATTCAAGATCTGATCCAAGAAAACATCCGAGCCTTGGTCAAACCTACAAAAAAGATGACCAACGTACAACGAGATGAGGGTGGTGAATCTAGCAAGACAACCTCTAGTCTCCAATGAGCTTTCCAAAGAGGAAGATATCATCTTATCGCGGCACCATCCTCTTCACATGCTTCTAGCGTCTTTGATGAAGGCAGCACTTCTCAGACAGGAACAACAACACAACATAGCCAACAAGGGAGTGCACCATTTAACCTCACAGTGGCGGACCTCTGGCAGCAAAATCAACAATTTAAGGCCATCTTGGCCAATGCTAGGTTGTTTTCACCGCAAACAACTCAAAGTTCAGGAGCTCTTGAGATCTCCAGGCCCTATGTCACTCAGGTTGGGCCCTTCTTGACAACTTCACTGTGGTCGGTCACTTATCAGCAATCAAACCTAGGGGAGTCTTCAAAATATGAAGCATGCATGATCCCTCATAATCAACCACCCCAAGTGTGCATGGATCTCTCTAAGATGGCTATGATTGAGCAGTTGATCGACTTGAGGCTATCTCAGCATGAGAAGAGACACAACATAGTAAGTCACCCTCAGTCTACCTTGTGTCACCGGCAACAACATCCTTGTCTTAGTGACCCACCGAGGGGAAGGTTTCAGTCAAAGCATGCAAAAAGCAAGCAATCAGCAGCCCGTGGGGGTAACATCGTCAATACCTCCTCATCAAGGGGCAACAACACTGGGGGCAAGAACGCCACCATGGCTCCCCTTCCAAAGACTCCTTCGACAAGACCCACATGGGAAGAGCGTGCACTGAAGAGGTACTCTTTCCCACAAGAATGCACAAGAAAACTGTTTGACATGTGCATGGAAAACAATTTTATTCACTTGCCTCTAATGAGACGTCCCAACGAGGCTGGAAGGACCCGGGAACCCAACTATTGCCCCTACCATAGGGCCATAGGGCACCCGATTAAGGATTGCTTTCAAGTCAAAGACTTAGTTGAAGCCATGATTCATAATGAGGTCATCGACATGGGAGACCTACTAGTGGCCCCTCCTCAACTCCACCATAGAGTCAAGTGGCCAAACAATGCCACCATGAGCACGGTACATCATCAACAACCAGGGACCAGTCAATAGAACACTTTGTCCAGAAAAAAAAGAAGATAAAATGGGCTAAAAATGGAGATGCCTGACGGACTTAGTTGGTCAAACACAGTGATCGGCTAAGGGTAAAAATGTCAAAATAATCCAGTCAAGGTGGAAACCTGCAAAGGAGCCTTTAGCAAAATTAGATAACCCTGTTGTGTAAAATCTCACAATGGGACGCACAGGCAAAATTGAAAAGGGGTTAGCCTGGGTGAAAACTCCACAAAGGAGCAGTCAGGTTGATTTAAAAAAAAAAAAATTCTTGGCCATGGTTAGCTAGTCTCCATGGCTCATAAAAAATTTCAGTCCATCATGATCCTCCCGGTATGCACGGTTTGAAAGGTCATCCAAACTTGTACCATCTTGACCACTCAAGTCATTTTGGTTCACAAAACCTCTATGTTATCCCGACCACTCCGGTCTTGATGATCTACAAGAAAAAAAAACATTCTCAAAGTTGTCTGGAACCTTATTCTGGGCGATTTCAAAACCCACACCAGCTTGGCTACTCCAACTTTGGTGGTCCAAAGAAAAAGCTTCTCATCCTTGGGACATCAAGCTATCTTTGGGGCCACTACAGCTCCTTTGGATTCATCTTTAGGGCCACAACAACTCCTTGGGGCATCAAGTTATACTTAGGGCCACTACAGCTCCTTTGGATTCGTCCCTAGGGCCACAACAGCTCCTTGGGACATCAAGCTATCCTTGGGGCCTCTACAGCTCCTTTGGATTCATCCCCAGGGCCACAACAGCTCCTTGGAACACCAAGTTATCCTTAAGGCCACCACAGCTCCTTTGGATTCGTCCCTAGGGCCACAACAGCTCCTTGGGACAAAAAAAGCTATCCTTGGGGCCACTACAGCTCCTTTGGATTCATCCCCAGGGCCACAACAGCTCCTTTGAACATCAAACTATCCTTAGGTCCACTACCGCTCCTTTGGATTCATCCCTAGGGCCACAACAGCTCCTTCAGACATCAAAATTATCCTTAGGACCACTACAGTCTCTTTAGATTTGTCCCTTGGGCCACAACAACTACTTTGGACACAAAACTTATCCCCAAGGCTATTACAACTCATTTGGATATGTCCTTAGGGCCATAACAGTTCCTTCGGACTTAAAAAGCTATCCTTAGAACCACTACAGCTCCTTTGGATATCAAACCTATCCTTACAACCACGACAGTTTCTTTGGATACATCCTTAGGACCACAACAGCTCCTTTGGACATAAAACTCTTCCTTGGGACCACAACAACACCTTTAGAACCAAAACCTTTCCTTAGAGCCGTAGTGGCACCTTTTGAACCAAAAACTTTTTTAGGACCATTACAGTCCCTTCAAACCCAATAAAAACCATTCTAAGGATCATCACAACTCCTTCAGATCCAAAACCATACATTCCTTACAATCTCAACCATAGGACCATAAACGACCTCGATTTCTAAAACTCATCCTTAGGGCCCCAACACACCTTAGGATCTACACCTATAGTTTGAATCCACACTTGGATTGGTCTTGCCTTGATTGAAACTCTCTCTGTGTCAGTTTCAAAAATTTGACCCTCATGCTGAGTTGTCTTAGTCACTTCGATTGGTCATATCTTGTTTGAAACCCCTTTGAGATAGTTTTAGTATTAGTCCTCCATGCCAAGCAGCCTTCAGCACTTGGATTGGTCTAATCCTGTTCGGAACCTCCTTTGCGTTGGGTTCACACCTATTTGATTAATCCCTCATGCCAAGTTGCCTTTTGCACTTGGATTGGTCCTATCCTTGTTAGGAACCCCCTCTGTGTTGGTTTCTCCACTCACTTGTTTGAAGCCCCTTGATTGGTTTCACAACTTTGATTGGACCCCCGTGTTGAGTTATCACTAATATCAACCTAGTTCATTTTATTTGCATATGGCTTGAGGGAAGCCTTAATTCCTGATACAATTGAGAGAGAGAGAGAAAGAAAATAAAGTGAAAAAGGAAAAAAAAGAGAAAATAAAAAAAGAGGAAAAGAGGAAAAATGAAAAGGAAAAAAAAGAGAAGAAAAGAAGAGAGAAAACCTGGCTAGAGTGAAAACCTGAAAGGGCACTCTAGGCAAAATTAGGTGACCCCGATACATGAAAACCTCTTCGGAGGCATGTAGGCAAAACATCAAGGGGGCTGGTCTGGGTGAAAATCTTGCAAGAGACAGTCTGATCAGTAAGAGAAAAAACAAAGAAAAAAATAAAAGACTGGCTCATTCAAATAGCTTGCTTGTTGGGGAGCATGCAAGAATTGACACCATCATATATGCCTATTGAATGGAGGATGGGCAACCAAACACAAAAAATAAGCCAAGGCTGGTCATGTACAAGGGCCCAAGCCCTTCTCAGTCCTGAAGAAAGCTCATGTAGCAGAAGCAGTGGATAAATTGCCAAGGACAAAGCGGGAGCAAATCTTGGAGGCCAACTTACATGGCGGTCCCTTCTCGACTCCCATCTCCATGAATCTGCCCATGGGGGGCATTTGTTGGCATCACACTTTTTCGCTTAGCTTGCTTGATCCAAGTTTCGGCAATGCCGGCCGGTGCGGAAAATCGACACGGTCGGAAAATTCGTGAATAGATGATGTAAACAGGCTTTGGAAATGCCTTGGCATGGCCTTACATGCTACAAATGGCCAAGATAATGTGCTCATTGCATAGCCCCGGTCAAGAACTTCGCAACGGTGCCCAAAACATAAAAAACGGTCACCGGAAGGCCGAAATGACCATTTTGCCCCTGACACTTTGGGACAAATTGGGACTCTAACATGAAATTACAACTTTACCACATTGTCAAGATTGGATAGATCTAGGCAACGCTCGAAATGGATCGAAAATCCGACCCCCGGATGAAGAGATATGCAAGAAAGAGCAAATCCGGACGGAAAGCCGTATGTTCTCGCACCAGGGGCATAATGGTCCGATTAGCTCTGTATCGACCCATGGGATGAAATTTTCAATTTTCATGACTCAAAAATTTTATCTCATGAATATTGATGCATGAAAAATAAATTTGGCCAATGGGAGAAGGTAATTGCACTCAGATACAGTTTTCGACATTATCGACGACCGAGATCGCACCGATCGGAGAAACTAGCTAAATCAGGAGATACGTTGCAATTCAAGTGATCTCAACCACACATCAAGATGGAGCATAATATCAATGGCCATGAGGGCATGACCTAGAATTTTTTAAAGTCAATTTGAGATTTATTTAATTGGTTTTGGTCGGAGTTAATGCTAGCCGTTGGATCGGGAGCACTTTAATTAAACCAGGATTAAACCTAACCCAAGATGGGCTAACCCAACCTGTCATGGTCGAATTCCATCCTCCCTCATATGATATGTGCGCAAGAAGCCCTAGAAAATAGGGGAGAGAGGCACACCCACCTCCTCCTTCCTTGGCTAGTGGGTCCCACTCAACCACTTCCCTCAACAACCCCCATGGTTTATCCTTATCCCTCTCAACAACCAACTATGGGTTATCCTTATCATCCCCAACCTCCCTTTAGTTATCCTTATCTCCTCTCAACAACCTCCAGCCTTATCTCCTCCTGGAGATGGCGCCCCTCGGCCCACATAAAGCCCCCTCGGCGAGGCCATGTGCGGGACAAGGCAGTCACCTGCGGAAGCCCTGCCTCTCCTCCCTCTACCCTGCACCAAGAGAACTTCTCCTTGCTTGGACGTCTTCATCAGAAAGTCAGCAACCTCTCCATCCCCCTTGTGGTGTTACAAGTGAAGAAGAAGAAGGAGAAAAGCCCTCCCTCTGCGCGGGCGCGCCGGCCCGGCAGGTGCAACCAGCCCACCTGATTGGTGTGCCAACTTCAGCAAGTACAGCAAGTTCTCTTCATTCCTTTGCTCCATCCATCAACTTCAGAAAGGAGAAGACCCCCTTTTCTCATCCAACAGCTAGAGAATAAGGGTTTGGTGGCACCTTCAGCCCATCATCTTCAACACCACCTGCAGTGCAAGAGAGAAGAAAAAACCGGTGAGTTAAAAAAGTGTGTTCCAATGTAGCCTTTTAATTCAACTCTTCCCCTTCTCTTTTATACCCCTCTCCATGGTGTCATACCCTCTGAGTAATGCCCATTCAGCCCCTTTGAGTTCCCTTCATGTTTTTCTACAGAAAGCCCCAAGTGTACCCTCTATTTGGCCATCACAAAAACAGCCCCTTGCTGCCCCTTAAAACAGGCCTCTGAACCAGCCCCTTTGTGCACCCTTTTGGCCCTCCATGTTGGCCTCTAAACCTTCTACTATCATGCTTGGTTTGACCCCACTGATGGTCACTTGGACATGCACCTCCTGCCTCCCCCAATCACGCCCCGAATGGCATGCAAAACAGGCCCCTTGCTGGCCCAAGTTCTGCCCCCGTTGTGAGCACTCATGTCAGGCCCCTTTGATGGTCACCTGGTTTGCCCTATGTGCAACACACCCAATACCGCTCCTACAGCACCCCCAAACAAACCAAACATCCTCTTTGTTGTGTGAAAAGAGGGGTGACAGCCCGGGCCTCTTGGAATCCGCCGGACGGGCCAAGAGTTAAGCCGGGTGGCCCTGATTTCTACATGTCAAAATGCCCTTTGTGCATTCCTAAACCTGTCCTAGTTCACACCTAAACCTGTCCCTTGTGCAGTCCTACCAAAAGCCCACCTAAACAGCACCTTAGCCAACCCATTCCAGCCCCTTTGAGGCTCACCTACTCCGCTGCTACAGCAAGATGTCAAGGTGCAAAAATGGAGTGCAAATCAGGCCAATCAGGTCATGGAGGTGCAAATCTGGCCCATTGGGTCATGAAGCTCAAAATAGGCCGCCAGGGCCCATGAAGCCGGCCTTCTCGAGCCATGAGACATGAAGACCAGCCCGTTGTGCTGATGAAGCTGGCCCATTGGGCCTTGGACATTTAAAAAGCACACTTAACTAAAGTTGAAGGCGAAATGCCAAAATTAAATAAGGAGTTAGTCCACAACGCTTCATTGGGCGGCTCATCCGGCATGCACCGGAACGTTGACCCGGGCGTAGGCATGGGACACGCTTCCCCTTTGCGGAATGGACCCTTCTCACTACTTGGAAAGTCAAATGACTATGCCTTGTAGGATGGATAAAATTCCACACCGATTGGAAAATAAGGCGGCATGCTGCCAAAATTTTCCCAATCAAGTGGTATTTTACACCACGGGAAGGACATTTACACATTTGCACCATTGACAGCATTGAACATGGCATATGAACTGCCACATCTAATGTACACCAGCATGAACATGAATATTCAATGAACATTTCAAGTGCCGAGTTGATTGCATGTCACTGGGCATCGACACTAGCCCTACAGACCGGATGTGATGCAAACCGAACAAGAGTTAACCAAATCTGAAGTTAACTTAATTAAATCTGAAAATACATTCAAACTAATCTTAAAACATGCTTAAAACAGATCATTAAAGCTTTAACATTCAACAAAAATCATATTTAATACAATCTGGAAAAATTGATTCAATACATTTAATCCATTTGAATTCAAATGCTTAAACAAGTGCAAATCAAACCAATTGAAAAGAACACATAAAGAAAATATTAAGGTATATGAAATTCATCTTAAAACATGCCAAATTCAGATCATTAACAATCTGAAGTTCAAGTTTAATCAATTTGAACCAAACTTCAAAACACTTGAAACATACCGAACACACCCGAATCAGTACGAAAACACCAACCGACATGAAAAAATCACATGAAAACGACTCAACACATGTCAATTAAACTTAAACAAGTCAAAATTGATAAACACATCTAAAATATCAAGTTCAAACAAAAATAAAATAAACTTCAACCAATTGAAGTAAAACAAATCAAACAATTCAAAGAAGCTCAAAACAAATAACATTTAAATCCAAGTTAAATGGAAATTTGAAATTAACATTTCAAACCACATCAAAATCCATTCTTAAATCAAACATAAATCAACTTCAAACAAAATATAATCAAACTTGTTTGCATCTCATCGGGCCTAAAAGGCCGGGGCCCTTTGTGTTCTTTATATGTTGTGGATGTGCACGCTCTCGTCGAACAAGATCGCTATGGCAGTTAATCAAGGGTGTTCGAGTGTTTGCTCGATGTAAATGAACATCGTATATTCGCACCATCCAATGGAGAGAGGTCAAAAAATATTTTCACAGAACCCGAACCTCGGTTCTATACTCTTCTAATATCACCTATACTATCTAGTAGTTTTTGATTTAAGAATGGATTTTGTTGTGGTTTGAAATGTTAATTTCAGATTTTCATTTAACTTGGATTTAAATGTTATTTGTTTTGAGCTTGTTTGAATTGTTTGAATTGTTTTACTTCAATTGGTTGAAGTTTATTTTATTTTTGTTTGAACTTGATATTTTAAATGTGTTTATCAATTTTGACTTGTTTAAGTTTAATTGACATGTGTTGAGTCATTTTCATGTGATTTTCTCATGTTGGTTGGTGTTTTCATACCGATTCGGGTGTGTTCGGTATGTTTCAAGTGTTTTGAAGTTTGGTTCAAATTGATTAAACTTGAACTTCAGATTGTTAATGATCTGAATTTGGCATGTTTTAAGATGAATTTCATATATCTTAATGTTTTCTTTATGTGTTCTTTTCAATAGGTTTGATTTGCACTTGTTTAAGCATTTGAATTCAAATGGATTAAATGTATTGAATCAATTTTTCCAGATTGTATTAAATATGATTTTTGTTGAATGTTAAAGCTTTAATGATCTGTTTTAAGCATATTTTAAGATTAGTTTGAATGTATTTTCAGATTTAATTAAGTTAACTTCAGATTTGGTTAACTCTTGTTCGGTTTGCATCACATCCGTACGTAGGGCTAGTGTCGATGCCCAGTGACATGCAATCAACTCGGCACTTGAAATGTTCATTGAATATTCATGTTCATGCTGGTGTACATCAGATGTGGCAGTACATATGCCATGTTCAATGCTGTCAATGGTGCAAATGTGTAAATGTCCTTCCCTTGGTGTAAAATACCACTTGATTTGGAAAATTTTGGCAGCATGCCGCCTTATTTTCCAATCGGTGTGGAATTTTACCCGTCCTACAAGGCATAGCCATTTGACTTTCCAAGTAGTGGAAAGGGTCCGTCTGCAGTGGGAAGCGTGTCCCATGCCTACGCCCGGGTCACCGTTTCGGTGCATGCCGGATGAGCCGCCCAATGAAGCGTCCAGTTGCGGACTAACTCCTTATTTAATTTTGGCATTTCGCCTTCAACTTTAGTTAAGTGTGCTTTTTAAATGTCCAAGGCCCAATGGGCCAGCTTCATCAGCACAACGGGCTGGTCTTCATGTCTCATGGCTCGAGAAGGCCGGCTTCATGGGCCGTGGCGGCCTATTTTGAGCTTCATGACCCAATGGGCCAGATTTGCACCTCCTTGGCCTGATTGGCCTGATTTGCACTCCATTTTTGCACCTTGACATCTTGCTGTAGCAGCAGAGTAGGTGAGCCTCAAAGGGGCTGGAATGGATTGGCTAAGGTGCTGTTTAGGTGGGCTTTTGGTAGGACTGCACAAGGGGCAGGTTTAGGTGTGAACTAGGACTGGTTTAGGAATGCACAAAGGTCATTTTGATATGTAGAAATCAGGGCCACCTATCTTAACTCTTGGCCCGTCCGGCGGATTCCAAGAGGCCCAGGCTGTCACCCCTACTTTCACACATAAAAAAGGATGTTTGGTTTGTTTGGGGGTGCTGTAGGAGCTGTATTGGGTGTGTTGCACATAGGGCAAACCAGGTGACCATCAAAGGGGCCTGACATGAGTGCTCACAACGGGGACAGAATTTGGGCCAGGAAGGGGGCCTGTTTTGCATGCCATTCGGGGCCTGATTGGGGGAGGCAGGAGGTGCATGTCCAAGTGACTATCAGTGGGGTCAAACCAAGCATGATAGTATAAGGTTTAGAGGCCAACATGGAGGGCCAAAAGGGTGCACAAAGGGGCTGGTTCAGAGGCCTGTTTTAAGGGGCAGCAAGGGGCTGTTTTTGTGATGGCCAAATAGAGGGTATACTTGGGGCTTTATGTAGACAAACCTGAAGGGCACTCAAAGGGGCTGAATGGGCATTACTCATAGGGTATGACACCATGGAGAGGGGTAGAAAAGAGAAGGGGAAGAGTTGAATTAAAAGGCTACATTGGAACACACTTTTTTAACTCACCGGTTTTTTCTTCTCTCTTGCACTGCAGGTGGTGTTGAAGATGATGCGATGAAGGTGCCTCCAAACCCTTATTATCTTGCTTTTAGATGAGAAAAGGGGGTCTTATAATTTCTGATGTTGATGGATGGAGCAAAGGAATGAAGAGAGCTTGCTGCACTTGCTGAAGTTGGCACACCAATCAGGTGGGCTGGTTGCACCTGCTGCTGGCGCGCCTGCTGGAGGGAGGCCTTTTCTCCTTCTTCTTCTTCACTTGTAACACCACAAGGGGTCTGGAGAGGTTGCTGACTTTCTGATGAAGACTTCCAAGCAAGGAGAAGTTCTCTTGGTGCAGGGTAGAGGGAGGAGAGGCAGGGCTTCCGCAGGGTGATCAGCTTGTCCTGCACATGGCCTGCTGAGGGGGCTTTTATAGGGGCTGAGGGGCGCCATCTCCAGGAGGAGATAAAGATGGAGGCTTTTGAGAGGAGATAAGGATAACTCAAGGGAGGTTGGGGATGATAAGGATAACCCATAGTTGGTTGTTGAGAGGGATAAGGATAAACCATGGGGGTTGTTGAGGGAAGTGGTTGAGTGGGACCCACTAGCCAAGGAAGGAAGAGGTGGGTGCGCCTCCCTCCCCTATTTTCTAGGGCTTCTTGTGCACATATAAGATGAGGGAGGATGGAATTCTACCATGAAAGTTTGGGTTAGCCCATCTTGGGTTAGGTTTAACCCTGGTTTAATCAAAGTGCTCCCGATCCAACGGCTAGCATTAACTCCGACCAAAACCAATTAAATAAATCTCAAATTGACTTTAAAAAATTCCAGGTCTTGCCCTCATGGACATTTATCTTATTCTCCATATTTATGTGTGGTTGAGATCACTTGAATTGCAACGGATCTCCTGATTTAGCTAGTTTCTCCGATCGGTGCGATCTCGGCCGTCGATAATGTCGAAAACTGTATCTGAGTGCAATTACCTTCTCCCATTGGCCAAATTTATTTTTCATGCATCAATATTCATGATATCAAATTTTTGGGTCATGAAAATTTAAAATTTCAGCCCATGGGTCGATCCAGAGCTAATCGGACCATTATGCCCCTGGTGCGAGAACATACGGCTTTCCGTCCGGATTTGCTCTTTCTTGCATATCTCTTCATCCGGGGGTCATATTTTCGATCCATTTCGAGCGTTGCCTAGCTCTATCCAATATTGAAAATGTGGTAAAGTTGGAATTCCATGTTAGAGTCCCAATTTGTCCCAAAGTGTCGGGGGCAAAATGGTCATTTCGGCCTTCCGGTGTCCGTTTTTCATGTTTTGGGCACCGTTGCGAAGCTCTTGACCGGGGCTATGAAATGAGCACATTATCTTGGCCATTTTTAGCATGTAAGGCCATGCCAAGGCATTTCCAAAGCCTGTTTACATCATCTTTTCACGAATTTTCTGAATCTAGGTCAGATTTTCTGCACCGTCTTCGGCATTGCCGAAACTTGTATCAAGCAAGCTTAGTGAAAAAGTTTGATGCCAACATTGTTATTAGCACATTCTATCAAAGGCAACTGCAAATCTCAACTATCCTGCCACTCCAAAAGCTCCTACTCTCAACATGTCCTTCAGAGTTGAATGGTTCTCTCAGACTAGCCATCAGTCTGAGGATGATATGCTGAACTGAATTTAAGTTGGGTACCCAAAGCATCTTTTAAGCACTTCCATACTCTACCTGTAAATCTGGATTCTCTATCTGAAACAATGGAAACATGTACACTGTGATATTTAACAACACCATCAAAATACAACCTTACCAAACTGTTGGTCGGTTACGCTTTTTTGATCAACAAAAAGTGGGTTGATTTAGTTAGTCGATTCACCACAACCCAAATAGTATCATATTGCTTCCTAGTATGAGGTAAACCTGTAACAAAGTCCATAGTAATGTGTTCCCACTTCCACTATGGAATCTCTAAAGGTTGTAATGGACCTGTTGGTTTTCTATGCTTAGTTTTTACCTGTTGGCATATCAAACACTTGGACACATACTCTGCCACATCCTTCTTCATCCTTTCCCACCAAAACTGCCTCTTCAAATAATGATACATCATGGTTGCACCAGGATGAATAGCATATTGTGATTTGTGTGCCTCTGTCAAAATCTCTTGCCTCAAGATAATATCATCTGCCACACATAATCTTCCTTGATGCCTGACAGTTCCATCTGGAAACTTGGAAACTTTAGCCCTTTTCAGCAAAATCTAGATGTCAACATTGTCTTTCTGAGCTTCTTTTACCTTATTTACCAATACTGAGCCAATAGATAGCTGCCCCAAAAATGATGTCAATCGATCAACTACTAAGCTCAGCGTACAATCAGTAAGAGCTTCCATATCCTGCTAAGAGCATCAACTACCTTGTTTGCTTTGCCTAGATGATAACTAAAGTTAAAGTCATAATCCTTTAGAAATTCCACTCATCTCCTCTGCCTCAGATTAAGATCCTTCTGGGCAAATATATACTGCACACTTCTATGGCCAGTAAATACTTCAAACTGTTCACCATAAAGATAATGTCTCCATACCTTGAGTGCGTGCACAACTGCTACCATCTCCAAATCATGAGTGGGATAGTTCTTATCATGCGGCTTCAATTGCCTAGAGGCATAGGCAACAACATGATCTTTCTACATAAGTATACAACCAAGTCCAATCCTGGATGCATAAGTATATGCAACAAATCCCCCAGTTCCTGATGGTAGAACAAGAACCGGTGCAATGGTTAGCCTCTTCTTCAACTCTAAGAAACTCTTCTCACAATCATCAGTCCAATGAAAAGTTCCTTTCTTAGTCAAAACTGTCAAATGTGTAGAGATAGATGCAAAACCTTCAATAAATCCTTTTTAATATTCAGTATGGCCAAGAAAATTTCTTACTTTTTTGGGAGTTGTGGGCCATTCCCAATTTTGCACCGTTTCCACCTTATCTGGATCAACCTGCACTCCTGCACTGGATATGACAAATCCTAGAAAATTAATACTCTCAAGTCATAAATCACACTTACTAAACTTGGCATACAACTCATGAACTCAAAGTGTCTGCAAAACCAATCTAAGATGCTGACAATGCTCCTCCCTGTTAGCTGAATATACTAAGATATCATCAATGAAAACTACAACAAACTGGTCTAAGTACTCCCTGAATATATGATTCATCAGACTCATAAATGCGGCAGGGGTGTTGGTAAGACCAAACATCATAACTAGGAACTCATAATGGCCGTATCGGGTCCTGAATGTAGACTTTGGTATATCCTCCTTCCTAATCCTGAGTTGATGATACCCTGTTCTCAAGTAAATCTTAGAAAAAATTCTGGCATCCTGCAACTGATCGAACATATCATCAATACGAGGTAAAGGATATTTGTTCTTGATCGTCACCTGGTTCAATTTCTAATAATCAATACATAATCGCAAAGAACCATCCTTCTTCCTCATAAATAGTACAGGGGCACCCCAAGGAGAAACCTTTGGGCGAATGAAACCCTTATCAAGCAAATCCTATAACTGTTGCTTCAACTCTTTCAACTCGGTCGGTGCCATTCTATATGGTGCAATTGATATGGGAGCATCACCTGGAATGAGGTCAATAGAAAAATCTATATCCCTCATAGGAGGAAAACCAGGCAACTCATCTGGAAATACATCTACAAAATCACTGACTACCTCCACATCTCCTACTTCCCTCTTGCTATCAAAATCATTAACTCTGGTAATGCATGCTAAGTACATCTCATACTGAGATCTCATCCATTTAGAAACTTTCAAGGCAGAAACCAATAACTTGGACTTAGTGTAATCAAGACACTTATAAGAAAAATGTTGACTACCACGGATCTGAAATGACACCTTCCTTCTATGGCAATCAAGTACAGCATGGTGTGATTCTAACCAGTCCATCCCTAGAATGATATCAAAGTCATTCATGTCTAGAACATACAATCCTGCCTGTAAGGTGTTCCCTGCTATGTTTATCTCACACTGGGGCATAAAATGTGTAACTTCTATGGTTCCACCAGAGGGAACACTCACTCCCAGAGGGCTACACTTTTCAACTAGGATACCATGATACTTAAACAAATATGAAGCAAATAAAAATGTCACAAAAGAATTGGTAGCTCCAGAATTAAATAAGACACGTGTATGGAATCCAAATACGTGCAAAGTACCTTCTATCGCAGTAGCCACATGGGGAAGATTTGTGCACTCCATGACAAACACCTTGCCTGAGTGGGGCGCTGTTGCTGCTTTTGAGCTCTAGGTGCTAAAAATTGCCTCTTTACTAGTCCAGGCCTCTGCTGTGGTGTTGAAGTCTGCGCCTGAACTCGTGGAGGAACTGGAGCTTGATATGGTGCCACTGCTACTGATACCTGCCTCAGTTGAATATGAGGACACCGAGAAACAAGGTGGCCTAACTGACCACAGCCAAACCATGCACTTGCCATGGTAGCACTGCCAACTAGGATGAAAATAACCACACTGACTACACTTCGCTGCCCCTGCTTGTTGCTGCTATGATTTTGCAATATTTGGCATTTTCCTTTTTCGATTAGTGCCTTGCTGCTGGTCCCGAGCTGAAGTCCTACTAGAAGATGCTGGCGGCCTATAGGGCCCAAGATCCCTTTCCACCCTTGCCAGCTGCTACTGTGATCCTACAATATCTGGCATTTTCCTTTTCCGACCAATGCCTCGTTGTTGGTCACGAGCTGAAGTCCTACTAGAATATGCTGGCGGCCTATAGGGCCTAATATCCCTTTCCACCCGACAAGCTGCCTCATAGGCTGAGGCCAAAGTGGTCCAAGGGGTGGACATCAATCTGGTCCTAATGCCTCCTTTGAGCCCATCCACAAACTTCTTGGCTCGATCAGCTTCATCCTCGCAAATATAGGCTGCATATGACTCTAACTCCACAAATTTGTTCCCATATTGCATCACTGACATCACTCCCTGCTCCAACTGCATAAACTCCTACTTCTTTGCATGGCGAACATGAGGTGGGATATATTTATCTCTGAAGGCCCTAACAAAATATTCCTAAGCAATCTCGGTCACACAAACACCTACAAATTGGGTGCGTAGGGCTGCCTCCCACCACATTGCTACTGACAACTGTAGCATGTGAGCTGCTAATTTGACCATGTCCCCTGGCAGGCACTCAATCACTGTGAAGATCTTCTCTATCTCCCGAATCCAGTTCTCAGCCATCATAGGCTCCATCTCTCCCTTAAATGCAAGTGGGTCCATCTTGCAAAACATGTCAATTACGGCACCCAGATGTGGTTTAACACGAGCTTGGACATTTTGTGCCATGCCCTAAGCAACCATGGCATTGAAGCCCTACTGTGTCTGTGTCTGTGCCTGCATGGTCAGAAGAAAACCCTGAAAGGCATTGACCCAGTTGCCTCCATCTAGGGCTTGCCTGGCACCTGGAGCTTGTCCTGAAGTGCCAGAATCCTGCTAATTAACCTCAACAATAGGGACATCCTAGAGGTTGTCATTACCCCTCCTACGATTGTTTCCTCTTCCAGCCATTCCTAAGTAGGTAAACATCAATTGATAAGTGCGAAAAGATCTATATCAACAATCCATATAGTAAATAATAATTTCTCTTAACCTCGAATCACAACCTAGAATCCAAACAATCCAAAAGATCATGTTTTAGTTATCTTAACCAAACTTTGACTCTGATACCAACTCCTGTTGCGACCCGGAAAAATATAGCAAATTTTTTTCTAGATTATGACAACGGGATAAACCCAGTTTAAAAAGAGGTTTGGCAACGAAACACAATCTACTTATCATTCATTTAACAACATAAACAGTTCCATCATCAACTAACAAACTAGACCGATCATAACTTCGAAATCAAAGAAGGTAACATAACTAAAGTCCACAACTAGGCAATCTAAACAAAACTCCAATTGAAACACTATAATGTGCTGGAAAATAAATGCTATAACCACTAAACAGTCACTTTGAACACTGAAAATACAGATATCAAGTGTCTCCAAGGTCAGTGTAATCATGCTCCTCCACTGGTGTCTCTTCCAAGATTGCCTCGATATTTTTCTCCTCTTCAAGACCTGTTGAATTAATTAAACCACGAGGTGAGTCATATAAAATGACTCAATAGACACTCCATCATCCGCCTGATCGGATAGCCAAAAGACCCTAAAATGATATTTAAATAAATACCTAGACTTCCACCCTTTATAAGCATATAAGTAAAACTAGTCAATTTATTAATATTTGACTTAAACCACACCTTTTACACCACCAACCAGCACCTATACTCACATCGACCAGCACCTATATGCACCGTAAAATAATCTAAAAAGATGGAATAAACATATGCATAGACACCTACTATATACCCCACAAGACGGTATATTATAAATGAGACATTTTGACCATACACTATGTAACACAACATGATAAATAAAAAAATAAACTACCTCACTAGACCAATTGTACCATACCATGCAAACATGCATTTATCCTCTAGAAAAAATCACATCTTTTCTTATTGACAAGGAATGCGTCGTCTTGCCACCTCAACTAGCTAGCACCAGATCTATCATATATAAAAGTACCATATACTAATCGAAATCCCATAGTGTACTTAGGTAGTGGTGGCACTTAGGATACTCGCAAGATCTGGGATCGAAGGATGCACTAGATAGTTCTAACCCCCCGTTGCCCTCGGGTCACGACTAATTAGTATGATGTAGCTAGTTCTCCATTACAGTTTTCAATGCATCATGCATCCATATCAATCATGCCATACCATGACAACATACCATCAATGCAAAATAACATGAGCAACCACAACTACATAACATGTTCATGATGCTAAGACCATAAAATGATAAGATTAAATGAGAGCTAACATGTAACTACACCACACATTCAACCCAACATGATATGACCCTATGAAATTAGACCTTAGCACCTGATTTAATGACTTAAACATGGCTAAACAATAAATTAAGTAAGCTAGCTATCTATATCTAGTTGAATTATCCTATCACCATAAATATATAACAATATTAACTCAAAGGAAATAACAATAGAGTAACTAGAACATGTTATCTAAAGAGGCTAAAATCATCTAGGAATATGAAGTTTAACATACTGTAGATAACACAAATTCATCCTAACAAGACCCCATTCCTTTCAAAAGAAAAATACCACCGCTAACCCTACTAATTACCCACAACGTACAAAACTATTCCAGCTAATTAAATTAATGATACTCACTACAAGTCATGGAGAATTTAATATAGAATTTTTAATAATAGTAGACACATCAAGAGTGCCTACCGGATTGACACTAAGGAACTCGAGAATTGGCGACCGAAAGTGATACTAGACGACGGCAACATAGAGCACAACTCGAACCAATCGAGCAGGCTAACTCACACAGCCAAAACTGCTGGAATAATGCCCTGAACATGGGGAGAAGGCCATCAGATCAGGAAGAAAATAAGGGAGAACAATAAGAGGAATATAACCGGGTAATAAGAAAGAGAAAAGGATAGAATAGGAGAGAGAAAAGGGTGCTCACAGTGGATAGGGGTGCGGGCGCATGGCGGCGTTCGCGTGGCACGGAGGATGGCGTTGACTGGGGCGGCACTGAGTGAGGACGCACGCGGGTGGTGGGTGCGGACAAGGGCAGATGGCGAGGCGGCGTAGCGGCGCTGACGTCAGTGGCAGAGGCCGCTGGCGGTCATGTGCGGGGATGATGCCGGCGTTGATGAGGCCGGCGCATGGTTGACCGCACGGAGGCATGCGTGTGGAGCGAGAAAAGGCGGCCGGCGGGGACGAAGAGAGAGGGACGAGGTGGGCGATGGGACGAGCGGTGAAACCTAGGCGTCGCAGACAAAAAGGGGACACGCTAGAGCGGCTTTGGGAGAAAAACGAAGGCGATTTTGAGAGGAGGGAAACGTCGATAGGGAGCAAAATAGGGTACGGTGAGATAGTCTAAATGGTAAGAAGTTTAAATAAAGTAATAACAACCTAAATTAATAAGAACACCATTAACCTATATAAAAAAAACAAAACGTTACATTCTGTCCCTACCTAGCTCGTCCCCCATGCTGCAGACAATTCACCGAGCCTCTGAGATCCTACCCCATCGCAGCTGATGGTTCTCCTTCTCACCCCCTCCACCGTTTTCTCAGCACTCCCCCTTCCTACAGTGATGATTCCCACAATCTCCTCTTCCTTGCTTCGACCAATCGCTCCCCTAAACTTCTTTACCACTGTAAGGACTCTCAGTACTATAAGTATCAGTTTCTTTGATATTTTTATAAAATTTATAAACTAGAAAGTCTACCTAAATATTTCGCGGATCGATAGTTAAATACTGAGAAACGATAGTTTGGAAAAATGTTTATTAAGTTATAAGGTGTTTTGGATAGAAAATGACAAGTATGAGAGATTTTACACGTTTTTACTAACAATCATTAATACATGGAAATGACATTTTGATAGACTCCAAAATATCAATATGCATTTGAAAAACTTATATGAGCTCTAAAGGTAGATTGGTAAATTTCATGATTATTTGAGATAAGTTCTAAAATTTTTTAAATGTGTAACTACGGGTTTTTTTATTGGAGAAATCACTTAAAACATATGACTTTTCCTAACGGACATTGAACATTTCATGTTCTATGTGATTTATCAGAAATATGACATTTTTAATAAAGGTAAATCTCAAATAATTAGAGAACTGACAGTTGGATCATGACACAAAAAATTATCAGCTTCTTCTAGTATGACGGAGTTAACTTCTATAGGTGAGTGATGTAATTTCTTTAATATTTTAATTAAATTAAGGTGTGGAATACTTATTTAATTACGTAAATAAGTCTAATTACAAAGATCACTTATTTAAATAAGGTCATGTACGTAAGTCCACTCGTAGAACCACACCACACATGTATAGCCAAAAAGGATACAAGCTGTGCACAAAAATAGAAGTGTGAAATATTTGGCCCATTGAGACTATATCGTTCGTGAAAGAGCCCATTTTAAAGTTCTAAAAGTTTTTAACAGAAATAAGAGTCCTCCAAACTATTTAGAGGACAAACCATGGAAAACTGTTTTAGGTGGTGTTTATTTTGATTTAATCTGAAATTTTAAACTCTTAATTTTATCTCTAACTTCTTAATTAGTGGTAAAAAAATATTGAATTTGATTTAGACATAAGTGATGAATTTTTTTTTTTGGTAAAACATCTAAATCAACATCTAATAAGATTGATTGTGCATCGGGGGGTGGAGATGATCTCGCCTTGCCATAGGTATAGGTGGCAACGATGGAGAGGGACTTGATGACTTCGACTGTTCGACACCCTTGTATAGGACAAAGATGATCTTGTCGTATCTCTCATCTTTCGGCCCAAGAATGAAGTCCCGGGAGATAGGGACAGGGTCAGCCTTAGGGACCCAAGAGTGGCTGGCCACCCCCACCAGCTCGCCATCGATGCTGTGGTACCAAAAGCCCCTCAATACCAAGCCTGCGCCGCATTTGCCCTCCACGAGTAGCCAAAGGTGGAGAGGGTGATCGAGGAGGAGGAGATCCCCCGTTCCCCTCGTCTTCCACTTGTATTTGACGCAGAAGGGTTTGGCGAGCTCCGCCTCGCTGAAAACTAGGCAATAGCCATTGTAATGGTCAATGATCTCCTTGTAATGGGGATTGGGAAGATAGGCAAATCAAATAACTCTTGCGTAATCGACGGCGGTGGCAAGCGTGGAGAGGGTGGAGTGAGTAAGGTGAAGTGAAGTTGGAGTGTGTGCTTCATATGATCGGGGTTGGAGGTGAAGTAGATAAGTTCCTCGATGGAGGAGATGGATACTCCAGTGGCGATGCAAAGGTAGCCTATGGTGGCGCATGTGACAAAGGGGCTGCTGCAGACGACGTAGGATCGCAACCCTCCGACAAGTCCAGGGTCACGCTTAGGTCATCTAAGAATGACACAATGTGGCTCCGGTGGCAATCCTCTTCCTCGATGCTGGTCGTCTTTGTCCCCCTTGTTGTCGTCATCACCGCCTGGACTGGAGGAGAGTGAGGATACGGTGATGTCAAGGGAAAAAGTATGGGTAGACGAAGCCCAGCTCAATGATGTAGGAGGGGAAGGAGATGCCTTTTTGAAGAAAACAGTACCAAATATATTCATATTAAACTAAGAAGGATACAGAGTTTGTACATCCATAGAGATACAACTGTGAAAGTACTTAAACGAGTTAACAAAAGAGTTATCTTGAAAAAATAAATTTCCAAGCGATGCCCATACCACTACGAGATGACCAACACATACGAGTGCGAATGTGGTCGGGTGACAGAAGTAGGAACTCCTTCATAAGAGTTAGATGATTGTGTCAAAACCAGAAGATCACTCCAAACGGAAGTGGATAAAACCCAAACAAACGGTCTTGAGAGATGCTTAGCGTCTAAGACGCTAATAAAAGTAGATTTAAATTTATAACTCGGTCGCGGGACTACTAACATTGACGAACTAGAAGAAAAACGAGATAAACTTAGATAACCCGAGATCCACAATTCCAACACCACAATGAGATACAAAATGCCTAAAAATAATTTTAGACAAAGTGTTGGAAAAGGGAGATGGGGAGGGAGGACCATCCCTCCCTCCCTGGACTAAACTGACCTCAAAACGACAATACGAAAAACACAAATAGAGAATCTAACACCGGTGAAGAGTGCGCTGGCTACAAAGAAATTGTCAAAAGTGCCGCGGAGGGATGCAGCCGCAGAGAGAAACTCTGCGCAGGGGATGCCGCCTGCTAAGCTTCCGGAGTACGCCCCCGCGATGACTCCCGCAGAGCTTCCGATTGACGTCAAGGAGTTCCGCTGGGGAAGGAGGCCGCCGCAGAGGGGTCCGCCGGCCAGGATGCCGGGCGAGGGGTTCCGCCGGGGGGTTTCCATCGGGGAAGGAGGCCGCGCGGGAGTGTTCCGCCGGGGGGTTCCACCGCGGAAGGAGGCCACCGCAGAGGGGTTCCACGGGGGGGGGGGGGGGGGGGTGGGGACGCACACCGCGGAAGGAGTCCGCCGTAGAGAGGTTTCGCCGTGGAAAGAGGCCACCGCAGAGGGGTTCCGCCGCGGAGGGAGGCCGCGCGCGAGGGGTTCCTCCGGGGGGTTTCCGCCGGAGAAGGAGGCCGCCAGGGAGGTTGTCCGTCCGGGAAGGAGGCCGCATGCGAGGGGTTCCTCCGGGGGGTGTCCAGGGAAGGAGTTGCCGATGAGGCCTTAGCGGACTTGATGAGATATGGGTGGATGTACTCCGGTTGGTCGTTGTTGTTGAGGACAAAGTTTTGGAAGGATCTATTGGTGGGGAGTGGGCCAGGAAGGAGGTGCCCGGTGAAGAAGGCAGAGGAGTCTGGCAACACCACCGGTTAGGTCTCCAGGAAGCAGAAAGTGTGGATGGGGAGGTGACTTCATCTGAAAGGAAAAAAGTTAAAATGTGGATACGAGTGAATAAGAGTTTTTTTAGAGTTCAGACATCGAATCAGACTTTTTATCAAACAAAGTCAAATATCTAACCTTTCACCAAATCAATGATGATAACTTCAATAAGCTGAATCAAACGAATTCTTAGTCTCGTTTCAAACTGAAATTCAAAACTTATTTCGGTGCTAGAGTGGTCACCTAAATTCTAAACATCAAAGTGAGTTTTTCTCCACTAGAAAGATATCCAAGTCACTTTCATTGTATTTAAGGTGGAAGCCAAGAAAAGATCTATTCGAGAAGTTATGTAATCCAATAATAAAATAGTAAAATATTTTTTATGATATTTTACCTTGATTTATACTTTTGAAAATTTTATTCTTCTTTTATCTCTTAGATGTCTTTCTTTTAACCACATAGTCACTCTATTCGGTGCTGGAGTTCAGATAAACAATTCATGGTTTGATATAACTGAAGTCCAGAGATTCTAGGACTTTGCAACCAAACTTGCTGAGGTATAACCTCGCAGATTTACTGAATAATATACATGGTTTTATTTATAAAATTATGTATGATAGTTATAAATATGCTTTTTTATGTTGGTCAAATTCAATGTTTATCCAAGGTTAAACCAAAAGGTAACTTTAAGATACGTACTTTTGCAGACGGATTACGAATCCATGATGGATAAGTTCTATCATTAAATTTGTGTAGCCTTTAGTTGTTTAACAACACGGATGACCTTTGACAAAAAAAAGTTTTTCGGTCATTGGCATGTGTTCTGCATATCACAAAAATTTTAGAGAAATTAGATTTTTGAAATATGTTGAAATGAATTTCTAATCAGCGGATATTGATAGAAGTGCAGTATATTGATTATAAGTAAGAATTCTGATATGTTTTTGCCATGATTTTAGATTTAAATAAAAATAGACTTATGGGGTGTTTGGTTGCATGATAATTTTTTGTACACTTTCATGATAAAAAATTGTATTAAAATAAAAAGTAAACCAACTCATGACATAAAATTATCATGTTTGGAGGGATGTGATTACAAAAAGGAGTAACCACCGCACATGACCAAATAAAGTGGGGGACCACAAGAAAAAAGAAAGAGGTGAGACCCTCCTTTTTTGTTTAAGAAGAAAATCACTTTCAAAACATAAAATTGTCATGGTTGTCAAACACCTCTTTTAACAAGTTTTCTTACAATTTTTAAAAATTAAAATAAAAACCTCAATTATCATCCAACCAAACACCCCATTAGCATTATACCAGTTACATGAAGGGATTTTCAGTGTTATGTTGAAAATATTTGAATTCCACTCGATCCAACGAAAGTTAATGCCAGCCTTCAAAATATAATGATTCTTTTTAGGAAAAAAATGGATGTATTCTTGTAGCAAACTTTACAAATCATTTGGAGGCCTATTGAAGTGTTCGAATTAAATTTTAGATAGATCCAGAAATACTTTAAAACAACTAAAAAAGTCAAGTAGGTTATACCCTCCCATGTCCCTTAATCTTCCGGTAAGGATTAAATTTGTGTACAAAATTTTATAAATATTTGCATAAAAATTGATGTAATATGTATTGATTCTCCATGAACCATTCTAGCTTATTGAGCCAGCTAATATGTTTACTGTAATTGACATTTCCATTGATGTGTAAGTTCAAACAATACATGTGATACAAATTGCTCCTATATTTTGAAATGTATAATCAGCAAGGGTCCAACATGATAAGAACAATGAAAAGATTGTAACAATATTTTATTTCATGAATAATGATGTTCTATTCAGGTTTACGTAGGCAACGATTATGATAACCATATTCTTTAGGTTTTGTGATTGTCATTGACCGTTCCTAGCAAGCTGATCACATGAGATGACACCTATTAGATAAAGATATTAGTTTAGTATTTGATGTGGCATTATTTGTAAGTTTTAGGTACTATCAGATAATGTAAATATGAGATTCTTGCCCACTGGACAACTTGTATATAACATCCCAAATCGTGATGAATCCTTAAAAGGATATAGTTCTAGATGTATATTCAAATCTACGAAAGCTCTTTCGGAATTAAAATTGTCTTTATGATTATAATAAGTTGAAGATATCAAAAATATTATTGTATACATTCTTCTTATCATGCATAATATCTAAATGATGACTAATAATTAAAGATGTCTAATATGGTAGATATTAAAATATTTCTTTCTTTCTATTTTTGTTCTTTGTTTATTTGTTCTTAAATATTTTAATTTCTTCTCAAATGGCTTACCAAACCTAACCACTTCTATTTTCTGTTGTTATTTCTATATTTTATAACCTATCAATATTCTTGGTGTTCTCTTCTCATACCATTAACCCTCAACATATGATTATATTAAGTCTTTTTTCGGTGATATGTTATTACAAAGAAATGATAATTAATTTGGCATTTCGCATTCTAAATTTCATTAAGGTTTATTTTAAATGTCCAAGGCCCAATGGGTAAGCTTCAAGTGTCATCAATATAATAGGCTAGTCTTCATGTCTCATGACTTAATAAGACCGGCTTCATGTCATGTTGGCCCAGTTGGCCTGTTTTGCACTTTCATGGCCCAGTTGGCTTGATTTGCACTTCCATGGTCTGGTTGGCCTGATTTGCACCTTATTTGGACCGGAATTGAGAGCCACCCTCTCAGCCCTTGCCTCATCATGTGAGCCAAGGGGGATCAGGCCGTCACCCTCAACTTGGTCCTCACAAGGACTTGCTATAGCCTTGGTTTCTTACACTTGTTTTTAGCACCTGCTTTGAGCACCTTTTTACAGCATCATTTTGCACTTGCATCCATGTTGTAGCAATGGTCAAATGGGGTATCAGAGGCACTAGAATGGACAGGCTAAGGTGCTGATTAGAGGGATTGAAAAGGGGACTGCACAAGGGGCAAGTTTGGGACAAGTTCGGAAGGACTACACAAGGGATAGTGGAATAGAAATTTCAATGCCACAAAGAGGCTGTTTTTGAGATGCAATGGAAAAGGCCACACAAAGGGGGTTGTCTTGGATGGATTTAAGAATTTGCCTGGGAGAAAATTGGCCCATCTTGTCAATCCAAGAATACCTAGGACATCACCATCTCTTCCAACCAAAACGAGGGATCAAGAGCCCACCCGAGGGAAACTTGGTCCATCTTATGGATCCAAGAATATGCCTAGGACATCACTCCCTCCTCATCAATGGGTAAGGGGGCTGTGTATGGAATGAAAGGGGTGCTTTGCTGTTATTTAGGGTGTGTTGCACAAAGGGCTAACCAAATGATCAGCAAGGGGGCCAAGACATGGATGCACAAGAGGCTATGTTAGTGCACTGTTGGTGACCTGACTAGGGGCTGTCTATGCATAGATTTCATGGCCTGATTAGATGACCGAAAGAAAGGCATACAAAGGGATAAATCAAGGGCTGATTAAGAATAACAATGAGGGCACTCAAAGGGGCCTGATTGAGGGATAGAAAGGGTTGATTTTAGGGCCTATTCAGGTGGTCACCAAAGGGTTAGACATGGACAGGTTTTAGGCCAGCAGAGGGGGCCTGATCTGAGCAAGCGTTGGTGTCTGTCCAATTGGTCTACAAGGATGGTCGAATTAGGCCTTGTTGTGGACATGTTTAAGAGCCTAATTGGCTGCTTAAAAGAGAATCAAAGGGCCTGATGTTGGTGCTTGCATGGAGCTATTTGGAGATGACTAGAAAAGGGATTGCAGTGGACTGTACGCACATGGACAGCAGGAGGGTCCGAATTGGGATAACAAAGGGTCTGATTGAAGAGTTCAAAGGGGCTGATTTTTGATGGTTTATAAGACCAACATATAGAGGTTGAACGTGGTTTTTAGGGTACCAGAATGGCTGCATTTTTGGAGCATTTTGAATGGCCAAGGAGGAGGCCAAGGGGAAGAGAAAGAAGAAGGGAGGAAGAGAACTAGAAATAACTACACCTTCCCTCACCTTTTTGACACAATTCTTGTTGGTCAATAAAGAATGAGATACCTGGCCTTCTCTCCTTCTTCTTCTTCTTCTCCTATTGCAGATGGTGCTGGAATTGGTGCACCAGAAGGAGCACCTACTGTTGGAGTTGATTCACCAAAGGAGGCTGCTGCTGGTGCACTTGCAGGAAGAAGAAGGTTTCTTCTTCTTTTCTTCACTTGGCACACCAAAGAGATGAGGAATAAAAGCTTCCTAGATTTTGATGTCATCCACACTAGGAGAGGAAGGTGCTGATGGCACACCAAGAAGCTAAGGGAGAGCTAGAGCAGGGCTTCAATAGGGTCAGTCTATGTTGGTGCGGCCAAGGCCAAATGGGGAGATTTTATAGGGGAAAATGGTGCCATCTATAGGAGGAGATAAGTCTGAGAGGTTGAGAGTCCTACTGCCCCAGGCCCCCAAGAGTTCTATATTTAAAGGAATTATAATTGGGCAAGGGGTCTCAACCATCTGATGGGTGTAAGATGAGAGCAGCTGGCACACCCTTCCTTACTTTGTAGGGTGTTGAGCACACATGGTATCTGAGAGAAGGCTGAGATTCATCAATATGATGGCCATATGATGGGTAAGATGAGATTGAAGGAGATAAGGTGGTTGAGATGAGGATAATCTCCAAGGAGATAAGATGGTGGGAGGATAAAGCTCATCTTAATTAAGAAGGATAATGACAAACTAGGAGGATATGGATAAGATGGAATGGGGTGAGGATATTGGCATAGCCAACCCTAAAATTTCAGGGTCTTATGCACACAAGGATGATGGGAGGAAGATGGGTTTGGCCAAAGATAGGTGCTGGACGCACAGGGATGAAGATCTAATTTGGTCCATCAATTTAAATGTTTCCGATCTAACGGCTATCATTAATTCAAGCCAGAATTAATTAAATAATGCCCAAATTCTCTTGGAAAAATATAGAAATTTCCCTAATGTCCAATGATCTTGTGCTCCATCTTGATGTGTGGATGATATCTCTTGAATTACTCCAGATCTCTAATTTTACCAATTTTTTCAATCGATGCGATCTTGACCATCGATAACGTCAGAAATTACAATTAAGTGCAATTAAATTACCCCATTGGCCAAATTTTATTTTTAATGCATCAATATTATTATGACTAAAATATTGGACCAGGGAATTGAAATTTTCAGCCTATGGGTTGATCTGGGTGCTGATCAGTCCATTATGCCCTTGGTGTCATTTAATACGAACTTTAGCCAGATCTGATATTCCTTGCACTTCTTTCCTACTGGTGGTTAGATTTTCTATCCATTTCGAGTATTTTTAAGCTCTATCTAATGCTAACAATATGGTAAAGTTGGAATTCCATTATAAAGTCCGAACTTGTCCCGAAGTGTCGGGGGTAAAATGGTCATTTTGGTCTTTCAGTGTCCGTTTTCCATGTTTTGGGCACCATTGCAAAGCTCTCAATTGAGGCTATGCAATAAGCATATTATCTTGGCCATTTATAGCCTATCAACCTATGCTAAGACATTTTCAGAGCCTGTTTACATCATCTAATCCTTATTTTACCGAATCTGGGTCAAATTTTCGAATCGACTTCGGCATTGCTCAAATCTGTGTTGACCAAGCTAAATGGAAAAGTTTGGTTCCAACAGATGATCAGCCATCTCTCTCATCCTTTGGCCGAAACAACCTCATCCTCACCTAACTTGTGCACAAACACCCTTGCCTGGACTCCTTTTTTGGTTGGAATTCCTCTAGGTGTTGACTTCTTTCTAAGATAGGACTCTCACCTTCTCATCCTATCTTCAACTTATCCTTATCTTTTCATCATCTTAACTCTTATTCAGCTTATCCTCTGGATTCCCCAACTGATGGGAGACTGGGTAAGATGATAAGGTGCATCATCTACCATCCATCACCCTTACCTTGTGCGCATATTTCTTTACAAAGTAGGGTTAGGTGCACCATTTCCTTACCCCATGTGTACATCCAGCTAGTGAGGCTTATTTTTGCATATGAACTCCTCTTAAAGTAGACCTCTTTTGACATTAGGACTCTCACCCATCTGAGCCTTATCCCTCAGCCTTATCTCCACCTTCAAATGGTGCCATTTTTCCCTAAATAGGCTTTTCATCTAGCCTTGGCCGACTTGAGCTTGAGTGACCTATGTGCCAGCCCTGCTCCTCTCTTCCCCCACCTATAGGTGTGCACCAACTCAAGCTCTCCCTCCTCTCTCTTTGGTGTGCCAGCTTTAGCAGCTCTCCCTTCTCTAGCACCATCTGCATAAGGAGAAGAAGGGTGCCAATCACCAACAACCATCCTTCTATAGCACCTGCACCAAGTGGAGAAGAAGAAGGAGGAGAAGAAGACCACCTACGGCCTTCACCTCAACATTAGCAGCAGCAGGAGCCTTGCTTCTTTTTCCTATGCGTTCTACCATCTCTAGCACCACCTGAAGCAAGGAGAAGAAGAAGGAGTTGGCGCACTTCTTCTCCATCTCCAACTGAAGCACAAGGATACAAGAGAAAAGAAGAGAAGAGAAAGTAAGTAAAAGTGTAACCATGTAGTCTTCCATTTTTCTCTCCCTCTCCACTTATTTCTCCTCCTTTCAGCCTTCATTTTGGCCATTCAAGAGACCCCATTTCAGCCATCAGCCAGCCCATGTTTGACCCTTCCTCGTGCTGGTACCATAAGCCATAAGAGATCAGCACTTTGGGCACCCTTCTTGTCCCAATTCAGGTCCCCTACCATCCACGTGTGCACATCCCCTAGATAGCCTATAAACAGCTCTCTTGGGAACCCCCATTTAGCCTCCACAAAAGTATCCTCCTATGTTCTCTTAAACCATCCCTTGCTGTCTCCTATTTAGGCCCCTTTGATCCCCTCAATCAAACCCTTTGCTGTCCCTTAATCAGGTCTGCATCAGATCACCTGATCAGGACCCTTGGTGCACCCCATGTTCAGACCCTCTGAGCATATCAATCATGCCCCTTGAGTGCCCTTAATCCCATCCATAATTAGGCCCCCTTTGTGCCTTAACATGTCCAACATGTCCCCTAAAGAGGTCCCTTGTGTGCCCATAAATAGCTCCCCAATCAGGTCCCCTGAACAGTCTGCTGTCCAGCCCCATGATTGGCCATTAAAACATTCCTCTTTGCTTCCTTTTTAGTCATCCAATTGGCCTCAATTTTGTCCACCTATGTAGCAGCACCTTCATAGGTCATTACAACTCCTCTGAGGCTCCATTTGTTCACAGCTATAGCAACTAAAGAAGCATGCAAAACAGGTTCATGCAGGTTGCAAAAATAGGCCTTGCTGGCCCTTGAAGACCAAAATAGGTCTCTTTGGCTTAAGGACTTGAAGACTGGCCCATTATGCCGATGAGACATGAATTGGCCCATTGGACATTAGACAAAACAACTAAGTCTGGGGAGCTAGTCCACAACTAAACACTACCCCAGACACTTCAAACTTGAACTTAAAAAAAGACTAAGTATGAGGAGTTAGCCCACCACTGGGCACTATCTTAGGTTTCACACTAAAAATGACTAAGCCTGTGGAGTTAGTCTACAACTAGCACTGCTTTAGGCTTCACACCTAAAAAAACTAAGACTAGGGAGTTAGTCCCAATATTGGGCACTGCCTCAAGCTTGGAAAACAAACTAAGTTAAAGAGTTAGTCTACAACTAGATGCTCCATTGGGTGGCTAGTTTGGACATGCTTCTGGTATGTTGACCAGGGAATATGTATGGGACATGCTTCTTATGTAGATGAACCCTTCCCACTATGTGGAAAAGTCAAAAAGACTTGAACATATAGGATGGGTAAATTTTCACATTGATCGAAAAAACAAGATGGCAAGTTGTCGAAATTTACTTGATCTTGTGGGAGTTTATACCTTGGGAAGGAATCTCCACTTTGACAAGTTGAAGACATAAACACTTAGACATTTCTAAACATGGCAAATGAACTATCGACATTATTGAACTTGGCATATGAACTGCCTATTTACTATGTACCTAGGCATGAACAAATTCAGTGAACTTCAAGTGTTGAATTGATTGCATGTGATCGGGCATCAATACTAACCCGACAGATTGGATGGGATGTGGACTGAGCATAAAACTAAGTATGAACATACTTAATCAAATCTGAATACACTTAATCAAAATTTGAAAGAACACTTAAACACATCTGAAAGAACACTTAACCAAATTTGAAGATAGACTTAATCAAATCTTAACATAAGATTTAAGTCTGAAAACTACTTAACCAAATATGAAAACACTTAATCAAATTTGAACATCTGAATCAAAATACTTAACTTAAGTGAAAGATAACTTTTTATAGAAGACAAGTGAAACATGCCAAAAACACTTCAAAACACTTAGAATTTATTTCAAAACATGAAAAATCAAATTCTTAACAATTTGAACATGAACTTAACCAAGTTGAGTTGAAGCTTAAAACACTTAAAATATACTGAACACATCCGAACTGGTATAAAAACACCAACTAACATGAAAAAGACTTAACACATGTCAACCAGACTTAAAAAATTAGATTGCTTAAAACATCTTAAAGTTCATATAAACTTAAACAATTTCATCAACATCTTCAATCGAAACCCATTCAAAATTTAACTAAGTAAAAAGTAATTCAACCTGAACAGAAAAATCATCACTTAACATTCAAGCTTGAAATCAACACTTCAAACCTAAACTTAAACCAATTCTAAACAAACCAAACTTTCAACTTAAAAAAAGTGTAATCAAAATTGTTTGCATCTCATTGAGCCTGAAAGGCTAGAGTCCTTTTTGTTCTTTACACGTTGTGGATGTGCACACTCTCGACAAAAAGATTGCTATGGAAATTAATCAAGGGTATTTGAGTAGTTGCTCGATGTAAATGAATATTGGATATTCGTACCATCCAATGGAGAGGGGTCAAAAACATTTTCACAGAATCTATACCTCGGTTCTATACTTTTGTCATATCTCTTGACTATCTAGTATCTTTATAGGCTTCACCTATCTTACTAGAAAACTCAAATATTGATCTTTCAAACATTAAAACAATCTCTTTTCAAACTTAAACCTTTAGAAAAATAGTTAATCGAGGTCCCCATAAGGGTAGAGTAGGTTGATTAGGGATTGTGGGAACCTCGATAAAGGTTTTTTGTTTTGAAAGTTTGTTTGAAAAGAGATTGTTTTGATGTTTGAAATATTGATGTCCAAGTTTTCTAGCAAAATAGGTTATAGCCTATAAAGATACTAGATAGTCGGGTGATATAATAAAAGTATAGAACTGAGGTTTGGGTTTTGTGAAAATGTCTTTGACCCGTCTCCTTCGCATGGTGTGAATATCCGATGTTCAATTACATCAAGCAACTGCTCAAGTACCCTTGATTAATTGCCATAGCGATCTTTTTGCTGAAAGCATACACATCCATAACATGTAAAGAACAAAGGGCTCTAGCCTTTCGGGCTTGATGAGATGCAGACAATTTTGATTAAGTTTTTTTTTAAGTTTGTTGAAAATTTAGTTTGTTTGAAATTGGTGTAAGTTTAGGTATGAAGTGTTGATTTCAAGTTTGGGTGTTAAGTGTTGGCTATTGTTCAAGTTGAACTACTTGATTTTGACTTAGTTAAATTTTGAATCGATTTCAATTGAAGTTTTTGATGAAATTGTTTAAGTGTAGATGAGCTTTAAGTTGTTTTAAGCAATCTAATTGGTTTAAGTATGGTTGACATGTGTTAAGTTTATTTTTATGTAGGTTGGTGTTTTGATATCAATTTGAATATGTTAATTGTTTTGAGCTTCAACTTAACTTGATTAAGTTTAAGTTTAGATTATTAAGTGATCTAATTTTTCTTGTTTTGAAAAAAATTCTAAGTGTTTTGAAGTGTGCTTGACATGTTTTACTTGTTTTCTTTAAGAAGCTAACTTTCACTTAAGTATTTTAACTCAGATGTTCAATTTTGTAGAAGTGTTTTCATAATTGGTTAAGTGTTTTTAGACTTATATATTATGTTAAGATTTGATTAAGTCTATCTTCAAATTTGGTTAAGTACTCTTTAAGATGTGCTTAAGTGTTCTTTCAAATTTTGATTAAGTGTATTCATATTTGATTAAGTATGTTTATACTTAGTTTTATGTTCAGTCTACATCCTACCTAGTTCGTTGAGCAAGCATTGATGCCTGATCACATGTAATCAAGTCAGCACTTGAAGTTCACTAAATTTGTCCATTTTTAAGTACATAGTACATAGGTAGTTCATATGCCAAGTTCAACAATGTCAGTAGTTTATATGCCTTGTCAAGAAATGTCCAAGTGTACATGTCTTCAACCTATCAAAGTGAAGATTCCTTTTCAAGGTGTAAACCCTGACGAGATTTGGAAAATTTTGACAACATGCCGTTTTCTTTTTTAATCAGTGTGGAAATTTACCCATCCTATAGAGTTAAGTGTTTTCAACTTTTCCATATAGTGGGAAGGGTCTGTCCGCATAGGAATCATGTCCCATACATATGCTTTGGTCAGCATACCGGAAGCATGTCCAGACTAGCTACCCGATGGAGCATCTAGCTGTTGACTAACACCTTAACTTAGTTTTTTTCCCAAGCTTGAGGCAGCATCCAGTTGTGGACTAACTCACCAAACTTTTTTTTTTTAGGTGTGAAGCTTGAGGTAGTGCCTAGTAGTGGGCTAACTCCACAAACTTAGTTTTTTTAAGATCGAAGCCTGAGGTAGTACCCAGTTTTGGGCTAACTCCCCAGACTTAATCATTTTTTAGTGTGAAGCTTAAGGCAGCACCCAGTGGTGGGCTAACTCCTCAGACTTAGTCAATATTTTATGTTCAAGTTTGAAGTGTTCGGGGAAGCATCCATTTGTGGACTAACTCCCCAGACTTAGTCATTTTGTTCAATCCCCAATGGGCCAGTTCATGTCTTATCGGCACAATGGGCCAGTCTTCAAGTCCTTGGGCCAAAGAGGCATGTTTTAGTCTTCATGGGACAGAAAGGCCTGTTCTTTGCACTTCAAAGGCCAACAAGACCTGCTTTGCAACTTGTATGCTTTAGTTTTCTTTTTTGCTTTTCTTGCTACAGCAGTAGATGGTGCGCATCTCCATGGAGAGAGCTAAAATGAGACCAATTTTTGGTGCTATTTTGTGACCAAGCTGATGCTGTCCTAGGGAGCCTACAGAAGGGCATACAAGGACTTGTTTAAGGGCTGTTCTATGAGCCAAACATAGGCTGAAAGGGCTGCTGTTCGGCTACTGCACAGGTGGGCAAAATTGGGGCCATTTGGATGGCCAAATGGAGAAACCAAGGGGTTGTCCAGTGGAGCCTAGTTAAAGAATCAGACATGGGCTGATTGATGACAGTATTAAAGTCACTCAAAGGGGCCTGATTAAAAGATAGAAAGTGGGGTGTTTTAGGGTCTGTTCAGGTGACCATTAGAGGGGTTAAATTGGAACTGGTTTTAGGTCAGCAAAGGGGCTTGATTTGAGTATGTTTTTGGTGTCTGTCCAATTGGCCAGCAGGAGGGTCGAACATGGCCTATTTATGAGCCTAATTAGCTGCTGGAAAGGTGGCAGAAAGGGGGTTGATCTAGGTGACAGCATGGGTATGATTCGAGATGGCCAAAGAGGCTGGTTTTAGAGGCAGCAGGAGAGCTTTTGGTTAACCCAAGTAGGCACACAAAGGGCATGAAATGGAGGCCAAATGGAGTGCACATGGGGCTGGTTTAAGAAGACATTAGGGGAGAGGTTTGGACAGCCTAAATAGGAGCCTTAACATGTGGTTTTTAAGGTCATGGCTGAAGGCATTGTGAACAACCAAGGAGGAGGCCGAGGGGAAGAGAAAGAAAAGGGGAGTAAGAGAATTAAATGCTACATCTCTCCTCACCTTTTCTGGCACAAGTTTTGTTGCTATTTCTTGGAGATGATGGCCGGCCTTCTCTTCTTCTTCTTCTTCTTCTTCTTCTCCTTCTCCTGCAGGTGGTCCTAGAGTTGGCACACCAAGGAGGAGAGCTCACTTCTACTGAATTTGGCGCACCAAGGAGAGCTGGCTGCACTTGCTACTGGCGCACCAATAGGAGGAAGCTTCTTCCTCCTTCTTCTTCTTCACTTGGCACACCAAAAGAAAAAGGAAGAGCTTGTTGCCTTGCTGCTGCTGTCATCCAAACAGGAGGAGGAAGAGCTAGAGCAGGGGTTGGAGTAGGGTTGTTGATGTTGATGGCATGCCAAAGAGAGGAGGAGTTGGAGCAGAGCTGGTGTGCATAGGTGACTAGGGTGTAGCCAAGGTCAGATGCCAAGCCTTTTATAGAAAAAAATGGTGCTCTCAAATGATGAGGATGAGGCTGAAAGATAAGGCTTATATGGGTGAGAGTCCTAATGCCAAAAGATGTCTACTTCATGAGAGTCCTTGTGCAAGAATAGGTCTCACCAATTGAATGTGTGTATGGGCTAAGAAGATGGCGCACCTACCCTTACTTTGTAGGTAATCTTGCACATACATCAGCTAAAAGAGAGCTGATGTTCAGCCAGATGATGGCCATTTGATGGGTAAGGATGAGGTTTGAAAGATAATGTTCATCTGGGATAAGGATAATCTCCAGGGAGATATGGATAAGCTGAAGATAGGATGATAAGGTAAGAGTCCTACTTATGAATAAGTCTTCACCCGGAGGAATTCCAACTGGGGAACAAGTGTGGGTAAAGCTGAATTGTGCCCAAACCAGATGAGGAGAGAGTGGTTTGGCGAAGGATCAGGTGCTAGACACACAAGGATGGAGATCCAATCTGGTCCATTTATCCAAATGTTCTCGATCTGACAACTATCATTAATTCTAGCCAAAATTTAATTAAATACACCGTGAATTAATCTAGAAAAATTCAAAATGAGATTTGATGGATGTTGATCTTATGCTTCATCAAGTTGTGTGGACAAGATGTCTTGAATTATATCATATCTTTTGATTTTTTTGATTTCTCTGATTGGTGTAGTCTCGGTTGTCAATAATGTCGAAAACTGTAATTGAGTGCAATTAAATTCTCTTGTTGGCCAAATTTCAATGCATCAATATTCTTGAGACTGTAGTCATGGACCAAGAAACTAAAATTTTTAGCCTGTAGGCTAATTTTAAAATCATCTGGATCAACATGCCCCAAGTGTGATCTAACACGGACTTTGCCCATATTTGATATTTCCTGAATAACTTTCCAATCAATGGTTGGATTCTCAATCCATTTTGATCATTGTCCAACTCTATCCAACAGTGACAATGTGATGAAGTTGGATTTTCTTGATAGATTCTCAACTTGTCCCAAAGTATCAAGGGCAAAATGTTCACTTCAATCTTTCGGTGTTCGCGTTTTATGTTTTGGGCACCGTTGCGAAGCTCTCAACTAGGGCTATGTAATGAGCTTGTTATCTTGGCCATTTGGAGCCTATCAAGTCATGTTGAGGTATTTATAAAGCCTATTTATATCATCTGGCTTTTTTCTTACCGAATTTGGGTCGTATTTTTTATTAGACTTTGGCATTGCTCAAATTTGTATTAAGCGAGTTGAACAGAAAAATCTTGGTGCCAACAGGGATCTGGTGGAGCCTTGGGTTGAGATGCCTTCCAAGGCAAGTTGGGACGTTTCTTTAATCAAGATTTGAGTTGTGAGGAGGATGTTTTCTTGGGGAGTGCTAAACATAAAGATAGAGTGGACTTCAGATGTTTGCCTTGGAGTAGAACTGGTCGCGAGGCCTGTAGTAGAAAAAGATATTAGTAGAGATGGGAAGATCTCAAGAAATGTTTGATAAAGAGGGCTTGTGGGTTCAATGTTGAGCAAGAAAGGTGATGAGCCCACTGGTCTGATGATTACTGAGCCTGAAGACCTAATGAGAGGAGACAAGCTTGTGGACCTAAAAATAGTGGGTGAACTTGATGGCCTGGGAGAAATACTTGGGTTTTAGGGCCCAAAGTCATCTAGGCAAATGGATACATGGTCCTCAGGAAAGGTAATTGATTGGATTGGTTCTTAGGCCTGACTGGCAAGATGGCATCTAGGTACGCTAGTGGATGGCTTAGTCTGTAGAAGTTTTTCGCATGATTCTTCTTCATCAGACTAGAATAATTGTGATATTTCAAGATAAAACTCATCCTCAGGGTCATCAATCCTTCTCCTCTTTTCCTATTTTGGTTCTTCTTGGTCTTCAACCATCTGGATCATCTCCTTTTTTATGAAGAATCTTTGTAGGCACCAACAAATATTTGTCTTGAATTTTTGTCCCTTAGTGACTATTCCATTGTACCCAATCCCACTTTTCGATTAAAGCTTCACAAGTTGAACTAGTTTAGCAATAGCATGCAATTCCTTTCCCTAGATCTCGGCCATCTTGGTATCCTAGAATTTTCATGATATGCCATCCAATAGTCTTATTTTTATCTTTTTTTTTCTTCAAACTTGCCTAGGCTACCTACTTGATTGTTAGAATGGGATGACTCAACAAATCAAGTGGTTATAGAGAGGTTAGACAGTCGAGAGGCATGCTAGATACTTTAATCACTTGACCCTTTTAAGAGAATTTGATGGACTGGTGATTGGTGGAGGCATCTACTTCTAAGGCTTTCAAGTAAGGCTGTAGTCGACTCCGAAAATACGACGAGGCTTTCCTTTTCAAGGAAGTCCGTGAATCCGGATTGCCACCTCAGTAGGGGATGAGAAAGAAAGAAATAAAACACGAAAAACACTCTCACCTCGGTCCCACACTCACATTGATCCCTAAACTTTCATCCCTCGGCATCGCTCGAACACCGAAGAGACGGTTCGGGTCATGTGGGAGGAGGATGATAAGAAGGAAATTGAGACATGTGTGGTTGCCAGGAACCGTTGGTTCTGTAGACACACCAAATTGGCATGATTCGGAGTGCCAGACACTTATTCCATGGGTGATACCCATTATCTGACCTTTATCTGATCCAGATTACCTTGTGGAGATGAGCTAAGGACGTTGATGGAGCCCCTCGCAAGTTGGGAATGGACCAATGATTTCCAGAACAATGCCGTAACTTTTAAGCGAGAGCCAAGCATGAAAACACGAAGCCTGCTCGATGACCGACCATGAATGGTCCATACTTGAAGGTATCGGAAGTCCCACGTGTATTCCGTAGCATTTGGGGTTTTCGACAAGTCATTTCGGTAGGCGTTGGTCTATAACGGCTTTTGTTATGGCTTTTCGATATGTATTGACATGGCTATCCCGGACCACGTGTTAGGCCTTTCTGGTCATCACCGGGTCTTTTTGGGTCATCCGGGTCAATCTTAGCTGAATATTGTCATCAATCGGGGCCATACGGTCGTTTTGGCCGATTTTAGGGTTTCCCGGCTTTTCCATGCTTCGGTTCACGTTTACCAGGTTAACCTTGAGTTTTTCGATGATTTCAGTTTTTTTGACCATACCGGACTTGTTCGGTCATCATTTTAAGTCATCCCGAGTTGACTCGAGATTCTCCGACCGGAACCATGCGCTTTCGGATCTCTGTCACGGTTTTCGACTTTTCGCAAGAGGGTAAACTAGTAGAATGCCCCATGTGAACGTCTCGGTAGTCATGCTGACTGGTTTATTGACTTGAAGAGCTGCAGTTTAATGCCCTATTTCCAATGCAACAAATGGGAGACAAATCGGACGTCCCGTTTACAAGTTACGGCCTAGGAACACGCGCACAGGAGAGAGACTATACCACACCCCCGCGTCGCTTGAAATGGGAGGGCGTGGTCACCGCACCCTCACCCTGGGGGCGTGCCCTACGTGCCCTTAGTCCAGGGGCACGCCCTGCGCGCCCCCGCTTCCTTTGAAACGCGGGGGTGTGGTCTATTTTTGGAAACCGGAAATTACTCTAATTAGTGCCTTCTAAACCGGATTTTGGAAAGTTTCTCCCGCTAATTATCAGTTATTTTGACTGTGCCCCTGAGTCGCGGGTGCGTTCATCTTATCAAGTCTGTTTTTTATCAATTTCCGTAAGGTTCTGATGATTTATAGTAATGAGACGCGTAACGCACCCCCGCCTCCTTTGAAATAGGGGGGCGCGCAGACCGCATCCCCAGGGTGAGGGCATGCCCTGAGCGCCCTCAGGTGGAGGGCTCCCTGCGCATCCTCACCTCCTTTGAAACGCGGGGGCACGGTCGGTCCAGTTTTCATATTTTGAACCGGTTCTCCATCTCTATAAATTGAGGGCTATTCCCAACGAACCAAGGTTGAACCCCCCGTGCCTAGCTCATCCTGAGGTCATCCAAGCTCCCTCCTGTAGACACGCCAAATTGGGCTGATTCGGAGCCCTAGACTCTTATTCCATAGGCGATATCTTTTATTTGACCATTATCTGATTCGGATTACCTCGTGGAGATGAGCTAAGGACGCTGGTGGAGCCCCTTATGAGTTGGGGAATGGACCGATGATTTCCGGAACAATGCCGTAACCTTCAAGCGAGAGCCACACATGAATTGTGAAAACACGGAGCTTGCTCGATGTCCGATCTTGAATAGTCCTTAATTGAAGGTCTTGGGAGTCCTGCATGTGTTCCGTAAATCATCGGTCAATGACGGCTTTCGTTATGGCTTTTTCGATCTGTACTGACACGACTATCCTGGACCACGCGTTAGGCCTTTCCGGTCATCACTGGGTCTTTTTGAGTTGTCCGGGTTGATCCTAGCCGTATATTTCATCAACTAGGGCCATACGACCATTTCGGTCGATTTTAGGGTTTTACAGCTTTTCCGAGTTTCGGTTCATGTTTACCGGGTTAATCTCAGATTTTTAGATGATTTCGGGTTTTTCGACTATACCGGACTTGTTCGGTCATCATTTTAAGTCATCCTGAGTTGACCCAAGATTCTTTGACCGGAACCGTGTCTTTCCGGATCTCCATTGCGAATTTTGGCTTTTCGCGAAAGGGTAAACCGGTAGAAAGCCCCGTGAGAACGTCTCAGTAGTCATGCCAGCTGGTTTACCAACTTGAGGAGGTGCGGTTGAAGGCCCTTTTTCCAATGCAACAAACGGGAGCCAAATCGGACATCCCATTTGCAAGTTACGGCTCGCGGAACATGCGCGCAGGAGAGAGAGTGTACTGCGCCCCCACTCCCCTTGAAAGGGGAGGGCACGCTCTGCGCGCCCTCATGATGGGGGCATGCCCTGCGCGCCCTCATTCTGGGGACACGCCCTGCGCGCCCCCGACTCCTTTCAAACGCGGCGGCGCGGTCAGTTTCCAAAAATCAGAAATTGCCCCGATTAGCACCTTCTATTCTGGATTTTTGGAAGCTTACCATTGTTAATTTTCCATTATTTGTACCACGCCCCCGGGTCAGGGGCGTGTTACGTTTGTTAAGTCAATTTTTAGCAATTTTCGGAAGATTCCAGTGAATTTTAGCAATAAGACGCGTAACGTGCCCCCGGTTTCTTTGAAACTGGGGGGCACGCAGACCGCCCCCCCAAGGTGAGGGCGCGCCCTGCGCGCCCTCGGGTCGGGGGCTTGTTACGTTTGTTAAGTCAAATTTTAGCAATTTTCGGAAGATTCCAGTGAATTTTAGCAATAAGACGCGTAACGTGCCCCCGGTTTCATTGAAACTGAGGGGCGCACAGACCGCGCCCCCAAGGTGAGGGCGCGCCCTGCGCGCCCTCGCCTCCTTTGAAAAGCGATGGCGCGGTCGGTCCAGTTACCATGTTTTGCACCGGTTTCTCTCCTCTATAAATTGAGGGTCATTCTCAATGACCCAGGGTTAATCCCCCATGCCTAGCTTGTCCTGTGGTTGTCAAAGCTCTCTCCCAAAGCCGTCCCGACGTCCAAAGCCGATCCGACATTGAGAGATCGATACCGAGGCGAAGGAGAAGCCTGATCTGTGCGTTCTGCATCAACCGACTTCATCGGCTTCTGTAGAAAATCCGGGGATCCTGCTGCAAAAGTCTTTAACAGAGGAGTTGTTCCTCTCTTCGTCCTCTTTCATTTGCAACTGGCGGCACTCAATTCTGACTTGCCTGTTCGTGGCGATTGCTGCACTGAGGGCGTGCATCCAGGTTCTGTTTTCCATATCCGTCCACTTTCATAATTTTTACAGGCTTCTACAGACAAATTCCGGAGAAGTCATAAAAATATGATATCTTTCCCTCCAAGTTATCTATCCATAGAAACAAACGGAACTTGATTATGACATCAGGGTCGTCTGTAGCATTCTCTGTACCAAAGTCGCGCTAGAAGGATGCAAAGCTACCCGAACTGGCTTGTTTTACTCATCTCAGCTTCAAATCAACCCGTTTCATTCTATAAGTTTATTTTAAATCAGTTCATTTAATTGTTAGAGCATATTTTACTTAGTTTGCATCATTTTTATATAATTAAAAACACAAAAAAGGGGTTAGGGCTCGCCCCAATCCGGTGAGTTCTATTCCAATTGCTTCTTTGTTTTTTCTCCTCTCCTATAGTTTCTACACTTCCCATAGTTCTAATCAGTTTCTTTCACTTGGTTTATTGTTCTAGTTGCACAGGTTGATCAAGCTAGCATCAGTTGGGCTCTCCCTCATCGGCCGGACGACGAGGAAGAAGGTTTAACCCACATATCATCTCCCGCGCTAAGGTACACACGATCAACTCATCTCTTGATTTACATTCCATAAAGCGGAGCCCGCGGCTCCTGGAAACCACCTCTTTTATGTTCTAAGTCATTCTATTCCTCACTCTCCTCCCACATGACCCAAACCGTCTCCGGTGCTTGAGCGACGCCGTGAGATGAAAGTTCGTGGATCAATGTGAGTGTGGGACCGAGGTGAGGACTTTTTACCACTTTCCGAGTGTTTTCCGATTCACTCCCCCCTTTTTCCCCAATTCCATCTATCACCTTCTCTTGAGGTGCCAATCTGGAACCCATTTTTGGAGTCGACAGGTTTTTGGTGACCACGGTGGGACAACCAATGTCTTTAACTGTGCTAGCTTGATTTGTTTGTGCAACTAGTTTCATTCTAATTAAGTTCTAGTCACTAGATTGTTTGTTTTGTTGAATGATTGCTTGTCTTGTTTGCATATTTCATGCTTGATTTACTTACTTCTTTTCATTTTATGTTTGCGCATATTTATTGCCTCTTCTCCTCTTACTCTCCATTTTTACTTTTGCATTAGCTTTTTGCATCGGGTACCGGACTTGCTCCAATCCGTAGGGCATTTGAGATGGGGGCTCTCTCTCCCAACACACCCTCACCCTCCAAACACCTTCTTGGTAGATTCTTACCTATCTCTTCTGGGATATTCCTTCCTAGTTGATTTGGTGGTTTCCATCAAGACCTCCATAAGTCCCCATCCGTGGAGTATTCCTCTCCGCACGATTGGGCCGGTTGTACCACTTTCCCAAAACCCAAAGAACCCAAGTACCTACTCATGGTGATTGAGTGACAACCTTAGGTCTTGAAGATTGAAGCAATAGGAACCATACCCATTTGAGTGAACAATTGCTAACAATCTATCTAATATAAGGTTTCAACCCAAATTTTGTCAAGTAGTCATTTTAAAACCTTGTTTGCATAACTTGCTTGCTCACAAAAAATTGAAAACAACCACACTTTTTTTCTTTTGAAAACACCTAAAACAAAACAAAAAAATCCCTTTAATTTTTGTGTTCAACTTGCTTGCCAAACAACAAAATTGAAACCAAATCAATTCAAACAAAAACAAATCATAACCAAACAAAAACTCTCTTTGCATTTACACTTTTTATTTGCTTTCTTTCAACCATTTTTTTAGAAAGTTTGATAGGATGCCCATGACACTAAGGTCCGGAAGACACGTCGGGATATCGAACTACTACGGGCAAGAAGAGGAGTACGAGATGGACCACTATGAGCTGCAACAACCCATGGCCCAACCAGAGGGCTATGTCAACGCCGTCAAGGAGCTGGAAATTTAAAATCCTACTCATCAACCTGCTTCACTTAGCGTGGAGCAACTCCTTCAGGGTCTATCTCTCCATCTGGACCCTGAATCCTTTTCGCTTGTGCAATCCTTGACAAAGGGCAAGATGCCCGCCAATCAAAATCCGGTCAAGGGAAATCAAGCCCCCTCACCACCTCAATCAACAGTCAGGTCCCTAATCATTTCTTCTCCTGGGCAACCCTGCCGTGTCTCCGCTCACCCCATTGTGGGGCATTCACATAATGTTATTCCAGTTCCTGTTTCCAACCCACCTCTTCCAACCCATTCACCTAAACACTTTGCTCCCGCGGCTTAGGAATCCAGCCTCACCCAGGCATTCATAGAAAAACTTAACCAGATGGATGAGCGTTTTGAAGTGCTGAGGCATTGCCTCGATTCTAAAGCCACCCCAGAAATTTCTGTCCTATCTTTTCCTATCCTACATCTCCCTCCTTCTGAAATACCAATCTTTCAACGCTATAATGGGACCTGGAATCCCTTTAACTTCCTAAAGAGCTTTCTATATGACTCTGTGGTCTGGAAGAATGACCGCAAAGCACTTGCCTTCCTATTCCATCGGTCATTGGAAGGATCCGCCCTTGACTGGTTCTATTCACTTGATTCTATTGAGGTGGCAAATTTTGACATTGTCAAGGCAAAGTTTTTGCAGAGGTATAAGGACCGGGTGGGGCCAGCCTACTCGATAACAGATTTAATTGCTGTGAAAATGAAGCCGGATGAGGATTTTGCCAAATTTGCTGATCGGTGGAGGGGAATGACTGAGAGGCTAGTGGACACCATCTTAGAAGGGGAGCAGGTGAGGATGCTCATCGGGAACACCACGCCTAACCTTCGCAACCTCTTAATCATGCACCGCCCTACTACCATGAGTGAGCTGTGTGATAGTGCCCGCTACCTCCAAGCCCATTTTAAGGACGCATCCATGATCAATCCATTTGACCCCAAACCCCGTAACACTAGAAAGCCTACACCTGTAGGTCCCACCACCGAAGGGGTAGTCAATAACGAGAGTGTCAATACCATGGGTAATCAGGGTGGGTATCGCCAAAGTCAATACCGTAACCCACCACCCAACCAACAATACCGCCCAGCTCCTCAACCAACTCCTCAGCCCCAGTAGCAACTTGCATACAACCGAACATCACCACAGCAACCCACCTACAACCGAGTGCCCCAGCAACAAATGCCTACAACCGAGCGCCTCAACAACAACCCATCTACAACCGACAACAACCGCAACAACAACAAGCCTACAACCAAGTGCCACCACCAGCCAATCGACCTAGGAGGGAGGGACCCAAGAGAGAGTATTATCCTCAACTGCCATTCCCCCTCACCGATATTTTTAATGCATTGATGGCTAAACAGTAGCTAGAGCTTCCAAAGGAGAGAGAAGGATGGACGGCAAATGTTGACATGACAAAGTACTGTGCTTACCATCGGTATCCTTGGCACACGGTGGATGTCTGCTTCCAATTTAAAGACTACACTCATGACCTCAATGATCAGGGGAACATTGACTGGGCACAGATGGGAGAATCCATTCAAGCTATGAAGGCATGGCAGAATCAACCACAGCGACAGCAAGCACAACAGCAGCCCGGCCTACGTATAGTCCAAGATCCACTACCGGTACATGCACCCATTCAAGCACCGGCACCAGCACCGCCAAACCAACGACTCGGCTTCATCCAGTCCGCCAGCGAGGAGTCAACCCACCATTCCCAGGGTTGGCAGGTTGAGGATCAAATCGCCTCCATGCCTGCCAGACCAACCCCACCCACAAATCGCACCATACTCTCCATACCAAGAGCTGCCCCCAGCCCACAAACTACCCAAACACCACTACCCTCACCAGCCATTAACCCTCCATGGCGCCTAATCATTATACCGCCACCAGCATCCCAACCAGCACCCCAACCATCACCAACCACCATTAATCGTCCCTGGCATCTAATCATTAGACCGTCACCAACACTCCAAACATCACCTAACCTACCGGCCTCCACCACCCCTTGGCCTCTTATTATCCGACCGTCACAAAACTTACCAGTCGCTACCACTCCGCGACCCCTCATCATCCGACAATCACCACCAACACCCCAACCATCACCCAACACATCGACCTCCACCACTCCACGACCCCTCATCATGCGATCCTCACAACCCCTACTTACCACGGGCCCCTCAACATACCAACCAACCCTACCATCACCATCATCACCACTCCCCCCTACCACCTTCGCGCCGGTACTTCGTAGCGGGAGGATGTTCCAAAGGGTCTTCCCCCAGGCCGGGATGAAACCACAGGAGCAAGCAGAAGAGGAGGCAGTGGAAGAACCGTTGCCCGGCACGGCATATGACCTATTGAAGCATCTAGACAAAATGCCGACACAGATTTCAATTCTAGAGCTAATAAAAAGGTCGATGAATCATCAAGACATTCTACAACAGTACCTACAGTGAGTCATGGTCAATGAGGACCTCCCGCCCAAAAGGATCATTACAGTCTTGACCCCGAGGAGTGAACACCCGGCACTCACATTCACGCAAGAGGAGTGTTGACTCTGAAAATTCAACGGGCCTCTCTCCTTTTCAGGGAAGTCTTTGAATTCATATCATCACCTCAAGAGGGGATGAGAAAAAAAGGAGAAAACACGGAAAGCAACTCTCACCTCGGTCCCACACTCACATTGATCCCCGAACTTTCATCCCTTGGCGTCGCTCGATCACGAAAGAGATGGTTCGGGTCATGTGGGAGGAGGATGAGAAGTAGAAAATTAAGATATGTGGTCATCAGGAACCGTGGGTTCTGATTTATGAAATTAAATTGACCGTGTGTACGTTAGCGTGAAGAGTGTGGGTCAAAGCTTCTCCTTCTTCCGCCGGCCGATGAAGAAGAGTCCTCAACGCGTGGGAACTTGATTTTCTGTATAGCTAGAAAAATAAACAAGTGAAAGAGACAATTAGAACTAAACAAAGTGGAGTATATGTAAAGAAAATGACATGAAACACACAATTGACCAGAAACTGACCAAATTCGGGTTATCTCTAACCCCTCTATTTTTATTTTAGGATTAAAAGACTAAAAATAATTAAAAAAAATGTAAAAAAATAATAGGAGGATGTAGAATCACGAAATAAAGAGATAGGAAAAAGAACAGAAGGATTTTGAATAGAATAGAGAGAGATATGACCAAATCTGGGTTATCGAAAAAGCCGTGCAGCAGTCCAGGATCTGCCGGTCGCGACTTTGCTTCTGCGCTTGTCACGACCAGACCCAACCTCAGAATCAAGTGTTGTCGATTGAAAATTGAAGAAGACTTGGAGAGGAAGAACTTTGATGTTGAGAGCTCGGGCAGAAGACGTCCACACGCTGCTGTAGAGGCCAAAGAGGAGAGACCTGATAGATCACCTGCAGACCAGCCTTCCTCTCTCTTGGACCGAATTTTCTCTCTCTAAAAACATGAAATTCTCTCTCTAAAAATCACAAAATGGATTCAGGAGAGAGATTATATGTCTTGAGATGCCTGGGAGGTCGTGCACATGCCTTTGGAATGACCAGAATCAGAGTTTATTTATAGGAGAAAAAGGTCGCGATCCAAGCTACAAAATAGGGGACCTTGTGCCCTGGTTCTGGGCGCATGTGCCCTGGTGCTGGGCACATGTGCCCTCACCTAAGGGCGCATGGCATCCTTCCTATAAAAAAGGTCTTATATGGCCGAATCCGTTCAGAGGTGGAGTCCCAGTGAAAAACTAGTTCCCTCGTGCCTCAAGGTCAGGGTGCATGTGCCCTCAAGTTAGGGCACAAGGTCACGTGCCTCAGCGGTAGGGCGCATGGGCACGTGCCCTGGGTCCTGGGCACATGTGACCAGGGACTTGGGCGCATGGGACTGTTTTGCGCGTCCTTCTTTCGGAAGCCATTGCGAACACTCCCGAACTCATAATTCGACGCCGTTTGTTGCATTGGAAAGATAACAGGGTGAAGAAGCTCTATATAGCATTGGATAAGCCATCACACCCTCCAATACTTCAGAATTTTATCCGGAATTTAGGATAGTGAACAGAAGATCCGATACTGGTCAAAATGACTCCGACGGCAAATCGAAAAGGCACGGTACGCAACAAAACTTGTCCGGGGTGTGAATCTGACCGTAACCTTCAATTCATGATCATTAGGCATTGGTCATTCAGCCAATTTCCGTGTTTACATGATTTACGTGTGGCTTTCCCTCGGAAATTACGACCTTTTGCGAAAAACTTCGGAAAACATCTGATTTCGTCCGGCGAAGCTCCAAATGAACTTTAAAAGACCCGACATTATTATAAGGTCAATCACACATGTTACCCTATAAAACATGAGTTTTATGCTCTAAATTAGGCAAATTTGGCTTGTCTATAGCTTGCCTCGCCTTGATGTCGGCTTTGTAAGGGAATGGCATGTAATGAAGTGGAGTGATTCATAGTGAACTGTAATGGATTGCAAGTGAGCGTAGATGAACATAGCAAAATGGAATGGTGATGGACGGAAAAGGTGGCATCAAGGTGTAGATATAGACATGCTTATCTACCCGATCCAACAAAATGAATCTCTCTAAGTATTCTAGATCACTTTCATGTTCTATCAAAACCTGATATAATTGATTGGTAAAAGACATGCCATTGGCACGAGAGATGAAAAAGAAAGGATAAAGGATGTAGGATGTAGCCAACCCTCAGCGCGGTGAGTAGTCCTCAAATTTGTAGGTTCATCATCAACCAGCAACCCGAACTTTGCGGTGTTCTTGTGCTGTGATGGGCTAAAGTTTTAAAGAGAAGTTGATTTTAAAATGAAAAGAATACCAATCCATCATATTTGGAATTTCAAGTTCATTTAAGTTTCACCAAAAATACTCAGTTTAATTCTAAGTGGAATAATTTTAAAAGGGTTCATTTAAGCATAACAAAATTGCTCGGGTATCGTAAAACCATGATTCATGCTCTCGCAGAAAAAACCCGGGTATTCGGTAAATGACGAAACAGACTTAAGCCATAGTGAGATTGAAAGATAATGATGGGACTAATATAGAATGATGGGAAAGAAGAAACAATGGCGTGACAATTGCCTTGGTGGGATAAAATAAAAGACATGGTGGGATAAAAAAAAGGAAAGAATAAACATGGTGGGATAAAAGAAAGAACAAAATAAAACATGGTGGGATAAAAGAAAGAACAGAATAAAACATGATGGGATAAAAGAAAGAACAGAATAAAACATGATGGGATAAAATAAAAGAGTAAAACATAGTAGGATAAAATAAAAGAAAAGAATAAAACATGGGTAATGATGAAGAATGAAAAAGAGATGGATATGAAAACATAGAAAATTATGTAGAAAATAGTTGAAGATATAGATTGTCTATTGGAGGTCAAGACACCTGATTAGGAACCATCATCCCTCCAATGTTCAATTTTGGCTTATCCGTGAGTGTGAAGAAATGACCAAGCCGTCGTAGATTTTGTTGAAGGGGATCTCGGACCCAGTCATCTTCACTCTCAAGGTCTTCAACATGAATGCATAATACGTATCAAATGAACCTAACATAACTAGGTGACAAATGTTAGGAATGATGTGCAAAATGGAATGATGGTGATGATGTGAGATTGATGAGAATGTGGATTTGAGTGATGTCTTCAGGCATAGTGCATCGACCGCCTGATTCATCAGCATCTTTGGTCCATCCTTATCTTGCCTTTTGACAGAATACAGCTCCACGATAATGTTTAGCTGGTTGGCGCTTCCTCTCTTTTTGCCATAGGGTTGGTATGTCGTTCCTTCCGGAACACCGATCTCACCACTTCACTTGTTGGACTTAAAAGGTTGCCTGATGGCCCTTCTTTTTTTGCTTCTTCAGCTCCTGAAAACACTTAACAAAGATGATTAAATTTTAATTATGACTCATCCCTTTGCCTATATATCATTTGTCTTGATTCTGAGTCAAAGGGAGGAGCCTTCTTAACAAGGTAGAATAAAACAAATGAATAAAATGAAATGGGGGGTAAGGGTTAAGAGAACTTACATACCATGGTGAGAATCCTTCCCTCTTACACTGAAATGCCTGAAACACTTGATAAAAGAGGATTAGATCTTCACCGTGACTCATCCCTTTGCCTATTATGGTCAATTTTAACTTAGGTCAAAGGGAAGAGTCTTCTTAACAAGGTAGTTAAAGCAAAAATGGACATGCAATGCATAAATAGAAATATGCATAACAAATAAATAAGCATGGATGCAGCTAAGGCAATGATCATGAATGAGCATTTTTATGAATTTTATTAGAAATATTCACTTTTTTTTTGATTTCTGAAATATTCAATTTTTTTGGATTTTTAAAATATGCATTTTTTTGGATTTTTAAAATAAGCATTTTTTGATTTTTAAAATATGCATTTTTTTGGATTTTTGAAATATTCATTTTTTGGATTTTTGAAATGTTCATTTTTTTGGAATTTTTTTAAATATTCACTTTTTTGTGGAGAAAATGCTGGTATTTGAGACAATTCATCAGTTTTTGGGGTTTGTTAAGACTCAAGTGGTAGATGCCACGTGCAAAATAAAGTTCCCTACCTAGAATCCTTCTAACCTTCTTCCTTTGATCGGCTTGGATTCCACCTGGATTTGGTCAGTTTACCCTACCCAAGGGGTTTAAGGAGGAAGAGTATAGAGGAAGTCCTTGATAGGGTTTGGAGATGTTGAGAGGGATTTCTCTACTCACACTCAAATTGCCCGTTGGGGTTCGGCCTCTTTGGGTCTTTCCGATTTTTTTGCTCTTTTCTATGTGTCACATATTTAGACAGGTTTTTGACCCGTAGGGACATTGCCCATCTTTTAGTGCCTTTTGCCTTGACTATCATTCTGGGTACTCATTCAGACAGGTTGATCATTTTTATTTTTGCTAACCTGAGGGGTTCATCGCCCATCTTTTGGCACCCTTTTGCACCCTCTGAGACGGCCTCCTACTAGGGTGGCGAGTGTTTTCGATACTACCCCTCTCTAATCTTCTCTCCCTATCTTGGACCGAGTAGAAGAGAATAGGGTAAGGGTACTCCTTCCATTTCTAGATTTCTGCCTTGCCTTTCTCCTGTGTCGGGTTGTCTGGATTCTAGGATTTGGAAGTGTTGTGTGTGTAGGATGGTACCTACCCTTGACTTCTCGCGAACAACATAGGATCGATAACTTGAGATTATACCAGTGGTTTCTCCATTTTATGGAAAGTAATTTTTGAGGTAAACTCCATTCCAAGGATGATTCAATTTTCTCCATCTGCAGTAGTCAATTCATATGCATTGCCTGGATACTTTTCAGTGATTACAAAAGGCCCTTCCCAGTTAGGTTGCAACTTGGAGCGGGGACCCCCCAGCTTAACGAATATGCATTTGACTACCATCTCACTGATCTTGAATTTTTTCTCGACCACCCTCTTTTGATAAAACCTTTTAAGTCTATTCTGATAAGTCCAGGCATGCTCGGTAGCGGCTAGCCTTCTTTCATCCAAGAGTTCAAGCTGTGCAAGGAGAGATTCTCGTCTCTCATCAGCAGGAATATCCCTGTCGAGCTGAACTCGAAGAGATGGAAGTAAAACTTCGTAGGGAACCACTGCTTCCATTCCATATGCCAAAGCATACGGGGTTTGTCCAGTGGGAGTCCTTACAGAAGTACGATAAGCCCATAGAGCATCTACAAGCTTATCAGGCCAGTCGACAAACTTGCTAGACTTACAAGATTTCTTGATGATTTTGTTTAAGGTTTTGTTGGTGGCTTCTGCTTGACCATTGCCTTGAGGACAGTATGGTGATGAATGATGCAATGAAATGCAATACCTGTTACAAAGATCACACAAATCTTGAGAGAGAAATTGTGGACCATTATCAGTGACGTTGTCGCTGGGGATACCGAACCTTGCAATGATGTTGCGCTTGATGAAGGAGCAGACTGTTGATGCTTTAATCTCCATGAACGCTTCTACTTCCGCCCACTTTGTGAAGTACTCCGTTGCCATCAGAATGAATGATTTTGAGCGCATTTCGGAGTTGAGGTCACTCAAGGGGCTGATGATATCAAAAGCCCACATTGCGAAAGGCCATGGGGCATGAATTGGATGAAGGGAAGATGCAGGAGAGTGAATCTTGTCAGCATGGAGTTGACATGAATGACAGTGCCGGACAAAGATGGAGCAGTCTTCTTCTAGAGTTGGCCAATAATACCCTTGTCGGATGATTTTCTTAGCAAGGGCTTGGGCATTCACATGACCACCACAAACTCCAGAATGTGCTTCCTTCAGCACCAACTCGGCTTCTTCTTCATCAAAACATCTGAGTAAGATTCCACTTAGGCTTCTCTTATAGAGCACTCCTCCTAGGATTGTATACCTCTGGGATACTCTTCTAATTGTCTACTTTTCCTTGGCGGTTGATCCAGGCGGGTATGACTGATCTTGGCAATACCTTGCAATCTCGTCATACCAAGGTCTCTCACCTTCTTCTAATTCTTCCAACTCAATTAAGGAGATTTCTTCTTTATGCTCCAAGTATTCCTTTTTGTTGAACCTCCCCTTAACCTTCAGAAAACGTTCATCTTCAATTGTTGGAATTGTCCTCTTACAGATGTGGATAGTTCGCACTTGCCTACCTAGCGGGACAGATAGAGATGAAGCTAGTGAAGCTAAGGCATCGGCGAGGATATTCTGAGAGCGGGGGGCATGGACAAAGGTGAGTTTGAAGAATAGCTTGATGTAGCAGGTGGTGAGCTCCTGGTAAGGTTTGAGGTTTGGATGGGAAGTTTGGTACTTGGATTGGACTTGGCGTAGAATCAATTGACTATCACCTATCACCCACAGTTCGGTGGCACCATGGAAATGAGCAGCCTCTATCCCGGCCAGCAAGGCTTCATACTCAACTATGTTGTTGGTTGCTGGAAAGTTGAGCTGAAAAGCCAGTGTAATGGTGACACCTTCAGGTGAAAGAAGGACAATACCTATCCCTCTACCATGAGAGTTCAGAGCCCCGTCAAAATATAATGTCCAAAGATTGGAAGATCGGACTGACATTAGTTCGTCATCCGGGAACTTCGACCGGACTGGGTTAAAGACGGGTATTGGATGATGGGCAAGGTGTTCTACAATAGCATAGCCCTTCTGTGGGACATAAGTGATATCAAATTGGGATAAGAAACTCTGCCATTGCCCTAACTGATCAGTCAAGACTGTCTTCTTGAACAGAAACTTAATGGGATTGAACTAGCAATGAGCTTGACTTGGTGAGCAAAAAAATAGTGTTTGAGTTTCTGAACCACCCAAACAAAAGCAGCACAGGTCTTTTCTACCACAGTGTACTTCAGCTCACAAGCATCAAACATCTTGGACAAGTAATACGTAGCTCGTTCTTTCCCCTCTTCATCAACTTGTGCAAGGACTGCCCCAAGAGATTTCTCAAGAACCGAAATGTAAAGGACCAAGGGTTTGTCGGGAATTGGTAGTCTAAGTACAGGGGGACTTGCCAGGTATGCTTTCAACCCATCAAATGCCTCCTGGCACTTCGAATGCCATTTAAACTCGGCCCCCGCCATGGTTAACTCATAGAAAGGTTTACACCTTTGGGAATGTTGTGAGATAAACCGGCGGACAAATTGTAGCCTCCCAATCAATCCTCGAAGCTCTTTCATATTCTTCGGGGGAGGCATACCAATAATTGCTTTGGCCTTGTTTGGGTCGATCTCTATGCCCCTTTTGCTTACTATGAACCCTAGTAGTTTTCCTGATAAAACTCCAAATGTGCACTTCTTAGGGTTCATTTTCAACTTGTATTCTCAAGCTCATTGCAAAACCTTCCTTAGCACTTCAGAATGATCTTCTCGACTCTTGGACTTGATAACCAAATCATCCACATACACCTCTACAAGGGTGTGCATCATGTCATGAAAGATAGCCATCATAGCTCTCTGATATGTAGCACCAGCATTCTTTAACCCAAAGGGCATGACAACATATTAATATGTTCCCCAAGGTGTAGTGAACGAGGTCTTCTCTTGGTCTTCCTCAGCTAACCGGATCTGATTGTATCCAGAATAACCATCCATGAATGAAAGCATTTCAAATCCAGCTGTGTTATCGACCAAAACATCGATATGAGGTAAAGGAAAATCATCAGTAGGACACGCTTGGTTCAAGTCCCTAAAATCTATACAAATCTGAATACGTCCATCCTTCTTCATAACAGAGACTATGTTAGCCACCCATTGCGGATATAGGACTACTTTAATAAATTTTGCTTGGTGTAGTTTGTTGACCTCTTCTTTCATTTCGAGAGCAATATTAGGGTGGAATCTCCTGAGCTTTTGTTTAACCAGGGTAGTTCTAGGTTTCAAGGTTAATCTATGTTCAACCAATGAATTATCTAATCCTGGCATGTCTTCATATGTCCATGCGAACGTGTCTTTATATTCTTCCAAAACTTTGATCAAATGTTGTTCTTGTGAGGGAGTGAGGTTTGCACTGATGAGGATAGTCTTAGGATCTTCCAGGGTTCCTAAATTTAGCTCCTTGGTTGGTTCATTCCCTGTGGCTGATGGTTCCTCAAATCTTCTAAGTCCAGATGCATAAGCATCAGCCAAGTCCTCAATTTCATCCTCAGATTCAGGATCCTTCTCTGATACCACCTCATATACTCCCAAAGTATGATCTATGTTATTCTCATCCTCATATCGGATTTCATCCAGCTGGATGGTATTCTCTAAAAAGTTTGGCAGCCCTGCACACTCTACGCATTTCTGTGCCAATTGTTGCAGATACCTATTTGGAACTCGTTTACCTCTGACTTTACTATTTCCTAACCTAATCTGACCTACTGGAAATGTGGTATTTACAGTGTAGGGAGGATCGAGTAAGTCGATCAATGATTCAGAAGAGAGGGATCCCGGATTGGGAGCACCCTCTGGGATGAGTAGAGACGTCTCTGTAGACACGCCAAATTGGCTTGATTCGGAGCCCCAGACTCTTATTTTATAGGCGATATCCTTTATTTGACCATTATTTGATCCGGATTATGTCGTGGACATGAGCTAAGGACAGGGGTGGAGCCCCTCGCAAGTTGAGAATGGACCAATGATTTCCAAAATATTACCGTAACCTTCAAGCGAGAGCCGCACGTGAACTATAAAAACATGAAGCCTGCTCGATGACCGACCTTGAATGGTCCATAATTGAAGGTCTCGGGAATCCCGTATGTGTTCCGTAACATTCAGGGTTTCCGAGAAGCCATTTCGGTAGGCGTCGGTCAATGACGACTTTCGTTACGGCTTTTTCGATCTGTGCTGACACGGCTATCCCGGACCACATGTCAAGCTTTTCCGGACATCACCGGGTCTTTTCAAGTCATCCGGGTCGATTCTAGCCAAATATTTTCATCAACCGGGGCCATATGGCCATTTCGGTCAATTTTAGGGTTTCCCGGCTTTTCCGAGTTTCAGTTCACGTTTACAGGGTTAGTCTCAGATTTTTCGATGATTTTGGGTTTTCCGGTCGTACCGGACTTGTTCGGTCATCATTTTAGGTCATCCCGAGTTGACCCGAGATTTCTCGATCGGAACCGTGCTCTTTCGGATCTTCGCCCCGGGTTTCGGCTTTCCGCGAGAGGGTAAACCGGTAGAAAGCCCCGTGCGAACATATCAGGAGTCATGCCGGCTGGTTTACCGACTTGAGGAGGTGCGGTTGAAGGTCCTCTTTCCAACGCGACAAACGGGAGCCGAATCGGACATCCCGTTTGCAAGATACGGCTCGTAGAACACGCGCGCCGGAGAGAGAGTGTACCGCGCCCCCACTCCGCTTGAAAGATGAGGGCGCGCCCTACGCGCCCTCAACCCAGAAGCACGCCCTACGCACCCTCATACTGGGGGCGCGCCCTGCGCGCCCCCGGTTCCTTTGAAAGGCGGGGGCGCGGTCAGTTTCATTAAATCGCAAATTACCCTGATTAGCACCTTCTAAACCGGATTTTTGGAAGGTTTCCGTGGAGGATTTTCGATTATTTGTACCGCGCCCCCAGTTCGGGGGCGCGTTACGTATGTTAAGTCAATTTTTAGCAATTTTCGGAAGATTCCATCGATTTTTAGCAGTGAGACGCGTAACGCGCCCCCGCTTCCTTTGAAACAGGGGGGCGCGCAGACCGCGCCCCCGAACTGGGGGCACGCCCTGTGCGCCCTTGGTTTGAGGGCGCACCCTGAGCGCCCTTGTCCTCTTTGAAACACGGGGGCGCGGTCGTTCCAGTTTCTAAATTTTGCACCGGCTTCCTTCCCCTATAAATTGAGGGCCATTCTCAACGGCCCAAGGTTAACCCCCGGTGCCTAGCTCGTCTAAAGGTCATCCAAGCTCTTCTCCAAAGCCATCCCGACGTCCAAAGGCGATCCGACGTCAAGAAATCGATCCCGAGGTGAAGGAGAAGGCTCGATCCGGGTGTTCTTCATAAACCATCTTCATCGACTTCTTAGGAAAATCTGGAGCTTCTACTGCAAAAGTATTAAACATAGAAAATTTTCCTCTCTTCTTCCTCTTTCATCTACAACTGACGGCACTCAATTCCGACTTGCCGTTTGTTCGTGGCGATTGCTACAGTGAGGGCGCGCATCCAGGTTCTGTTATCTATATCCGCTCACTTTATGAATTTTTACTGACTTATACAGGAGGATTTCGGAGAAGTCATCAACATATTAACTCTTCCTTGGGGTTGTCCATAGAATCTTATGCACCGAAGTCGCGCCAGAAGGGTGCAAAGCTACCCGAACCGGCCTTTTCTCAACCAACTCGGCTTCAACTCAAGCCGATCCATTCCATAAGCTTTCTCAACTCACTTAACTCAGTTCATTTACTTTTTTAAAGCATATTTCAGTTTATTTGCATTATTTTTACATAATCAAAAAAATACAAAAAAAGGGGTTAAGGCTCACCCCAATCCGGTGAGTTCGATTCTGATTGCTTCTTTCTCATCTTTTTACTACAGTTACTACACTTCCCATAGTTCTAATCATTTTTATTTCACTTGTTTTATTCTTCTAGTTGCACAGGTCTATCAAGCTAGCATCGGTTGGAGACTCTTCTTCATCGGCCGGCCGAAGAAGAAGAAGGTTGAACCCATATCCCGATCTCCCACGCTAAGGTACACGGTCAATTCAACTCAACTTCTTAATTTACATCCCATAAAGCGGAGCCCGCGGCTCCTGGCGACCACATCTTTCATGTTTTAATTTCATCTCCTCCTCACTCTCCTCCCACATGACCCGAACCATCTTCGGTGCTCGAGCGACGCCGTGAGATGAAAGTTCGGGGATCAATGTGAGTGTGGGATCGAGGTGAGGACCTTTTACCGCTTTCCGAGTGTTTTCTGATTCACTCCTCTTTTTTTCCCAATTCCATATTTCACCTTCTTATCTTGAGGTGCCGATCCGGAACCCGTTTCTAGAGTCGACAGTCTCCTCGATGGAAATGTGAGTTTCAGAGAAGATGTTTTTTTTTGGGATTTTCAAGAAAAAAGATAGAATGAGTCAGAATGACTTGAGGTTTGCTAGAAGCTGATGAAATTAATAGAGAGAAAAACTTAAAAATAAAGGGGAAAATGGGGCTCGTGGGCCCGATGGTAACAGAAAGTGGACACATGGGTCCAAAACTGATGAAAAATGTGAACGAGTACGTGGACCGATCTTAGAAATGGATGGGCATGTGAGCCCATGCTGGAATGAACCCTCAGTTCTGAAGTTGATGAGGGAAGTAAATGGGCAAGAAGGCCCAGAAAGAGTGAAAGGTTTAAAAGGGCATATGGACCCAAAGTGGGTAAGTGGGCCCGGAAGCCCATCCAAAAGATTTAGAAACAATGGTACGAGGTTTAAACAAGGAATAGTTGTATTTGGGCCTCGTGGAATGGTTTAACTTTGTTGGTAGCCTACTCAAAAGGATGATCCAAGATTGGTCTGCCCTTGAGTGGTTCTTGGTACTCTTCCCCACTTGAGAACAAACGAGTCAAAGATAAGCACATGTCTTCCAAGTCTTCTTCTTCAGCTGGAGCTTTCCTTCTCTTGATAGCCATCATGGAACTCTTGTCATCTTCAGCCATCATCATGGTCTCCCTTTTGATAAAGAATGTATGGAGTCCCATGGCATATCTTGGCTGGAAGATCCTCCTTGGTATGGAATCCTCTTCGTATCCCAACCCCTGCCTGCATGGCCTTTTCATAGTTTGAATCGGTTGAGTGATCCCTTGAAGATCCTTGCCTAAACCTTTTTCGGGTTGATAGCCCAGTTTCATCATCATCCGCCATCCCAGTGTGTTTGGTAGAGAGGTGGTCATACATCTGACTTCTTGCAAATTTCCTACTGAGATCTGGGGCTGTATTGACAGTCCTAAGGGTGATGGAAAAGTAGCATCATTCATCTCGTCCCTTACAAGTATGTTAGTCACTTTGACAACTTGTCCTTTAAAAGGAAACTTTATGCATTGATGGTTTGTTGAAGCCACAGCTCCTATTGCCGCCAAGTATGGCCTCCTAAGTATAGCCCGAAAAGTCGGATCCAATTCTAGAACATGAAAATCCGTGTTGACCATACATGGTCCAAGTTTAACTTCTAGAGTGACCACCCCACGTGTAGACTTCTTAGAGTTGTCATAGGCCGTCACCATGGCACAAGATGGCTTGATTTCTTGCTCAGAAATGCCGCACAACTGCAAAGTTTCTGGCAGCATAACGTTGATAGAAGCTACAGTGTCAAGCAAACATGATTTCACTTCGACATTGCAGATGATAATAGCCACATGCAAAGCATATCTCCTGACCTCTGGATCTGCTAATTCCTCCGGAGAGAAAGTGAGTGTTGGGTGCTCACTTCTAGGAGATAACATTGTAGTGATCTTCTCAGGTGGGAGATCTTCACTTACCATGACCCTTTGCAAATATTGCTGTAGAATCTCCTAGTGCACCTTTGATCATTTGATCAACTCAAGTATGGAAATACGGGCCAGTGTCTTATCTAAATGTTTTAACAAATCATAGGCCGTGCCTGGCAATGGTTCTTCCACTTGTTCTTCCTCCACTGGATCCTGCGGTTGAGTACCAGCTTGGGGAAAGAGCCATTGAAACATCCTCCCACTCCGAAGCACCGGGGCTATTTGGCGGTCGGGTAGAGGTGATGGGTTAATTGGGGTGGACTATGGTGGAACAGGTGGTGTAGGTGCATGTATGGTAGGCAATGGGATTGGTGGTTCTGTGATGATTGGGTTAGTGGGTAGTGTCGACTCTGAAAATTTGACGGGATCCTCTCCTTTTCGGGGAAGTCCGTGAACCCAGATCGTCACCTCAAGAGGGGATGAGAAAAGAAAGGAATAAAGCACGGAAAGCAAATCTCACCTCGGTCCCACACTCACATTGATCCCCGAACTTTCATCCCTTGGCGTCACTCGATCACCAAAGAGACGGTTCGGGTCATGTGGGAAGAGGGTGAGAAGAAAGAAATGTGGTCTCCAGGAACCGTGGGTTCCGATTTGTAGAATTAAAATGACCATGTGTACCTTAGCGTGAAGAATGTGAGTTAAAGCTTCTCCTTCTTCGGCCGGCAGATGAAGAAGAGTCCTCAACGCGGTGGGTGCTTGATATTCTGTGCAACTAGACAAACAAACAAGTGAAATAGACAATTAGAACTAGACAAAGTGGAGTATATGTAAAGAGAATAACATAAAACAAACAATTGACTAGAAACTGACCGGATTTAGGTTATCGCTAACCCCTTTTTTTATTTTCGGAATAACAGAATAAAAGTAATGCAAAAAATGTAAAAAAATGATAGGAGGATGGAGAATCACTATACAAAGAGATAGGAAAAAGAACAGAAAGATTCTGAGTTGAATAGAGAAAGATATAGCCAAATCCGGGTTGTCGAAAAAGCCGAGCAGCAGTTCAGGATCTGCCAGGCGCGACTTTGCTTCTGCACTCGTCACGACCAGCCCCGACCTCTGAATAAAGTTACGTTGATTTAAAACTCAAGAAAACTTGGAGAGGAAGAACTTTTATGAAGAGATCTCAGGCAGCAGACGTCCACACACTTCTTTAGAGGCCGAGGAAGAGAGACTTGGTAGATCACCTATAGAACAACCTTCCTCTCTCTTGAACCGACTTTTATCTCTCTAAAAACTAAATATTCTCTCTCTAAAAATCACAAAATCAATGTAGGAGGGTGGTTGGACATCTTGAGATGCCTGGGGAGTCGTGCTCATGCCTTCGGAATGACCGGAATCGGAGTTAATTTAAAGGAGAATGGACAACGTTATCAAGGCTAAAAAATAGGGGCCTTGTGCCCCACCCCTGGGAGCATGCGCCCTGGTGCAGGGCGCATGCGCCCCACTGAGGGGCGCATGTGCCCCCCAATGAGGGCGCATGGGCACAAATCCCGAGAAAAGAGGCCTTATCCGATCGGCGGTTCAGTGGTAGAGTCCCGGTGAAAAACTGGGTCCCTCGTGCCTCAAAGGTGGGGCGCATGTGCCCTCAAGTGAGGGCACAAGGTCACGTGCCTCACTGGTAGGGCGCATGGGCACGTGCCCTGGGTCCCGGGCGCATGTGACTAGGAACCCGAGCGCATGGGACTGGTTTCGCGCGTCCTTCATCCGGAAGCCATTGCGAACACTCCCGAACTCGAAATTCGACGCCGTTTGTTGCGTTGGAAAGATAACAAGCCGAAGAAGCTTTATATAGAATTGGATCAGACATCACACCCTCCAAATATTCAGAATTTTGTCCGGAAGTTAGGGCAGTGAATAGAAGATCCGATACAGGTCAAAATGACTCCGACGGCAAACCGGAAAGACACAGTATGCAACAAAACTTGCCCGGGGTGTGAATATGACCATAACCTTCAATGCATGATCATTAGGCATTGGTCATTCAGCCAATTTCCGTGTTTACACGATTTATGTGTGGCTTTCGCACAGAATTTATGGCTTTTTGCGGAAAACTTCGGAAAACATCCGATTTCGTTTGGCGAAGCTCCAAATCAATTTAAAAGACCCGGAATCATTATAAGATCAATAATACTTGTTACCCTATAAAACATGAGTCTTATGCTCTGAATTAGGCGAATTTGACGTGTCTACAGCTTGCCTCGCCTTGATGTCGGCTTTGTAAGGGAGTGGCATGTAATGAAGCGGAGTGGAAGTAATGAATGCAAGTGTACGTAGATGAATGTAGCGGAATGGAATGATGATGGACTGAAAAGGTGGCATCAAGGTGTAGATATAGACACGCTTATCTACCTGATCCAGCAATATGAATCTCGCTGTGTATTCTAGATCGCTTTCATGTTCTATCAAAACCTCACATAATTGATTGGTAAAAGACATGCCCTTGGCACGAGAGAAAAAGGTAAATGATAAAGGATAAAAGGATGTAGCCAACCGTCAGCGTGGTGAGGAGTCCTCGAATTCGTAGGTTCATCATCAGCCAGCAACCCGAACTTTGCGGTGTTCTTGTACTGTGATGGGCTAAAGTTTGTAAAAGAGAAGTCGATCTTAAAATGAAAAGAATACCAATCCATCATATTTTTAATCTCAAGTTCATTCATGTTTCACCAAAATACTCAGTTTAATTCTGAGTGGAATAATCTCAAATTCTAAAAGGGTTCGTTTTAAGCATAACAAAATTGCTCTGGTATTGTGAAAACCATGAATCACGCTCTGGCAGAAAACCCGGTATTCGGAAAATGACAAAACAGATTTAAGCCATAGTGGGATTGAAAGATAATGGTGGGACTAACATAGAATGATGGGAAAGAAGAAACAATGGCATGACCAATATGACATGGTAGGATAAAATAAAAGACACGGTGGGATAAAAGAAAGGACAGAATAAAACATGGTGGAACAAAAAGAAAGGAATAAAATATGAAGGGATAAAAGAAAGAATAAAACATGATGAAATAAAAGAAAAATAAAACATAATGAAATAGAGTTGGTAATGATGAAGAAAGAAAAGGAGATGGATATGCAAACATAGAAAATTATGTAGAAAATAGTTGAAGATATAGATTGTCTATTGGAGGTCAAGACACCCGATTAGGAACCATCGTCCCTCCAATGTTCAATTTTGGCTTATCCGTGAGTGTGAAGAAATGACCATGCTGTCGCAGATTTTGTTAAAGGGGACCTCGGGCCCAGTCATCTTCACGCTCAAGGTCTTCAACATTAATGCATATAATATGTATCAAATGGACCTAACATAACTAGGTGACAGATAGTAAGAGTGATGTGATGTGCAAAAATGCAATGATGGTGATGATGTAAGATTGATGAGAATGTGGATTTGAGTGAAGTCTTCTGGCGTAGTGCATCGACCACCTGATTAATCAGCATCTCTGGTCCATCCTTGTCTTGCCTTCTGACGGAATACAACACCATGAGAATATTCAGCTGATTGATGCTTCCTTTCCTTTCGCCGCAAGGTTGGCATGACGTTCCTTGGGGAACACTGATCTCGCCAATTCACCTGTTAGGACTAAAAAGGTTGCCTTCACATCTCTGGTTAGTACGCAACAGACAAAATTGTCATATGAAGCAAATTGTTTTTGAAATGATCAACTGAAGATTTTACTATTAGAACCATCATTTAGAGGTCAAAACAAAATTTTGATAATGGTTCCTTTAGCAAAAAATGTCATTTTTAACATTCTGAACAATTTCTGAATTTTTGAGATTTTTTCTGAATTTTTCGAATTTTTTGTCCATGTGCCCCTGATCAGGGGCACCTGGCCATGTGCCCCCAGATGAGGGCACATGCGCCCTAAAGCAAAAATTTATTTTTTTTCAGAAAAAATTGTACCTGATTGCTCTTCTCTTTTTGCTTCTTCAGCTCCTAAAAATACTCAATGAAAATGATTAAATTTTTATCATTACTCATCCCTTTGCCTATATATCATTTGCCTTGATTTTGAGACAAAGGGAGGAGCCTTCTTAACAAGGTGGAATAAAACAAATGACTTAAATAAAATAGGGGTAAGGGTTAAGAGAACTTACCTGCCGTGGTGTGAATCTTCTCCTCTTCTACATTGAAATGCCTGAAACACTTGATAGAAAAAGGATTAGATCTTCATCGTGACTCATCCCTTTGCCTATTATGGTCAACTTTGACTTAGGTCAAAGGGAGAGCCTTCTTAACAAGGTAAATAAAGCAAAAATGGATATGCAATGTAGGAATGAAAATATGCATGACAGAAAAATGAACATGGATGCAACTAAGGCAATGGTCATGATTGAGTATTTTTTTGGATTTTCTTAGAAATATTCATTTTTTTGGATTTTTGAAATATTATAAAAAAAATTTGGATTTTGAAAAATGCAAATTTTTGGATTTTTTTTTGAAATATGTGTTTTTTTTGGGTTTTGAAAATTGGGAATTTTTTTTTGAAATATTCAATTTTTTTTTTAGATTATGAAATATGCAAAATTTTTTTTGGGTTTTTGAAATATGCATGTTTTTTGTGGATTTTTTTAAATATACATGTTTTTTGTGTATTTTTTGAAATATTCCTTTTTTGGGTTTTTTGAAATATTCCTCTTTTTTATGGAGAAAATGCTAGTATTTGAGACAGTTCATCGATCTTTGGAGTTTGTCAAGACTCAAGTGGTAGATGCCACGTGCAAAAATAAAGTTCCCTACCTAGAATCCTTCTAACCTTCTTCCTTTGATCGGCTTGGGTTCCACCTGGATTTGGTCGGTTTACCTTTCCCTAGGGATTTAAGGAGGAAGAGTATAGAGGAAGTCCTTGATAGGTGTGGGAACCTCGGGAATCGTTTTGATTCTTGAAAAAGATTTATTGTTTTTGTATGTTTTGAAATATCGACATCCGAATTTTCTAGTAAAGTAGGTGATAGACCATAAAAATACTAGATAGTCCGGGTGATATTAAAAGAGTATAGAACCGAGGTTCGGGTTCTGTGAAAATATTTCTTGACCTCTCTCCATCGGATGGTGCGAATATCCGATGTTCATTTACATCGAGCAAACACTCGAACACCCTTGATTAACTGCCATAGCGATCTTGTTTGATGAGAGCGTGCACATCCACAATGTATAAAGAACACAAAGGGCCCCGGCCTTTCAGGCCCGATGAGATGCAAACAATTTTGATTAGATTTTGTTTGAAGTTGATTTATGTTTGATTTAAGAATGGATTTTGATGTGGTTTGAAATATTGATTTCAGATTTCAATTTGACTTAGATTTGGATGTTAAGTGTTTTGAGCTTGTTTGGTTTGTTTGGTTTGTTTTACTTTAATTGGTTGAAGTTTATTTTATTTTTTGTTTGAACTTGATATTTTAGATGTGTTTATCAATTTTGACTTGTTTAAGTTTAATTGACAATGTGTTTAGTCATTTTCATGTGATTTTCTCATGTTGGTTGGTGTTTTAATACCGATTCGGGTGTGTTCAGTATGTTTTAAATGTTTTGAAGTTTGGTTCAAATTGATTAAACTTGAATTTCAGATTGTTAATGATCTGAATTTGACATGTTTTAAGATGAATTTATATACATTAATGTTTTCTTCATATGTTCTTTTCAATTGGTTGTGAATTATTTGATTTGCACTTGTTTTGGAAATTAAATTCCAATGGATTAAGTTTATTGAATCAATTCTTCCAGATTGTATTAAATCTGATTTTTGTTGAATGTTAAAGCTTTAATGATATGTTTTAAACATGTTTTAAGATTAATTTGAATGTATTTTCAGATTTAATTAAGTTAACTTCAGATTTGTTTAACTCTTGTTCGGTTTGCATCACATCCGGTCTGTCGGGCTAGTGTCGATGCCCAGTCACATGCAATCAACTCGACACTTGAAATGTTCATTGAATATTCATGTTCATGCTGGTGTACATCAGATATGGCAGTTCATATGCCATGAATAATGCCGCCATTGGTGCAAATGTGTGAATGTCCTTCCCTTGGTGTAAAATACCACTTGATTGGGAAAATTTTGGCAGCATGCCGCCTTATTTTCCAATCGGTGTGGAATTTTACCCGTCCTACAAGGCATAGTCATTTGACTTTCCAAGTAGTGGGAAGGGTCCGTCTGCAGTGGGAAGCGTGTCCCATGCCTACGCCCGGGTCAACGTTCCGGTGCATGCCGGATGAGCCGCCCAATGAAGCGTCCAGTTGTGGACTAACTCCTTATTTAATTTTGGCATTTCGCCTTCAGATTTAATTAAGGTTTATTTTAAGTGTCCAATGCCCAATGGGCCAGCTTCATCAGCACAATGGGCTGGTCTTCATGCTATGTCGGCCCGGTTGGCCCAATCTTGTGCTTCATGGGTCCTGGCGGCCTGCTTTGAACTTCATGACCCAATGGGCCTGCTTTGCACATCCATGGCCCGGTTGGCCTGATTTGCCCTCCATTTTTGCACCATGACATCTTGCTGTGGCAGCAGGCTAGGTGAGCCTCAGAGGGGCTGGAATGGGTTGGCTAAGGTGCTGTTTAGGTGAGCTTTGGTAGGACTGCACAAGGGGTAGGTTTAGGTATGAGCTAGGACTGATTTTATGAATGCACAAAGGGCATGAGAATTGAAGGCCCGCCCGAGTAGTCTCGGTCCGTCCGGCGGATTCCGAGAGTCTCAAAGCGTCGACCCTCAACCTATACTCAAAGGGGAAGGAAAAAAAAAGGAAGCATGGGGTCTGGTTTCATGGCCAGCAGAGGGGCCTGGTTTCAAGGCCAGCAGAGGGGCCTGATTTGGGCATGTTCTGAAGTATGTCCACTTAGGCAACAAGGATGGTCAAACATGGCCTGATTAAGAGCATGTTCAGAAGCCTAATTGGCTGCTAGAGGGATGGAAACAAGGGGCATGGTGTTAGGTGACAGCATGGGGCTGCTTGAGGATGCCAAATGGGCTGTTTACAGGCCACCTATGGGCTGCGCGCACATGGGCAATGAGGAGTTAGAATTAGGACAGCAAGGGGTCTGAAATGAAGGGCTCAAAGAGGCTGATTTTTGATGGCTTGTGGGACCAGCATAGGGAGGTTGACCATGGGCTCTAGGTGGTACCAACAAGGCTGGGATTTTGGAGCTTCTTGAATGGCCATAGAGAAGGCCGAGGGGAAGAGAAAGAAGAGGGGAGGGAAAGAACTAGAAAGTACTACATCTTCCCTCACCCTTTTGGCACAATCCTTGTTGGAGATTGAAGGAGAATATGGCTGGCTTTATACCCTTCTTCTTCTTCTTCCTTTGTTGCTAAAAATGGGGCTGGAATCGGTGCTCCAAGAAGGAACACCTGCTGTAGGAATCGGTGCACCACCGATTGGGCTGCTGCTGGCGCACCTGCTGGAGGGAGGCCTTTTATCCTTCTTCCTCTTCACTTGGAACACCACCAGGGGGCTGGAGAGGTTGTTGACTTGCTGATGAAGACGTCCAAGCAAGGAGGAGCTCTCTTGGTGCAGGGTAGAGGGAGGAGAGGCAGGGCTTCCGCAGGGTGATCAGCTTGTCCTGCACATGGCCAGCTGAGGGGGCTTTTATTGGGGCTGAGGTGCGCCATCTCCAGGAGGAGATAAGGCTGGAGGTTGTTGAGAGGAGATAAGGATAACCCAAGGGAGGTTGGAGATGATAAGGATAACCCATAGTTGTTTGTTGAGGATGATTATGCGCCAACCAGAAAGAGAGGGAGAGAAGGGTGCGCATCATCTCCTCCTTTCAAGGAGGTGTGCGCACATGACAAGTGGAGAGATGGCTGGTTCGACCAAGGCTTGGATGAGGATAAGCTTGGTTAGTTGTATGATTAGTTAGGATGAAGATAAACCAAGGGAGAGATAAGGATAAGCCATGGGAGGTTGAGGTGGTTGAGGATGAGATAAAGATAAACCAAAGAGAGATGGAGAGAGTTGGGAAGCCTTGCGCACCCTCCCCTACTTTCTAGGGCTGTTTGAGCACACATCAGGTGAGGGAGGATGGGGTTCAGCCATGATAGGTTGGGTTAGCCCATCTTGGGTTAGGTTTAACCCTGGTTTAATCAAAGTGCTCCCGATCCAACGGCTAGCATTAATTCCGACCAAAACCAATTAAATAAATCTCAAATTGACTTCAAAAAAATTCCAGATCATGCCCTGATGGCCATTGATCTTATGCTCCATCCTGATGTGTGGTTGAGATCACTTGAATTGCAACGGATCTCCTGATTTAGCTAGTTTCTCCGATCGGTGCGATCTCGGCAGTCGATAATGCCGAAAACTATAATTGAATGCAATTGCCTTCTCCCATTGGCCAAATTTATTTTTCATGCATAAATATTCATGAAATCAAAGTTTTGGGTCATGAAAATTGAAATTTTCAGCCCATGGGTCGATCCAGAGCTAATTGGACCATTATGCCCCTGGTGCGAGAACATACGGCTTTCCGTCCGGATTTACTCTTTCTTGCATATCTCTTCACCTGGGGGTCGGATTTTCGATCCGTTTCGAGCGTTGCCTAGCTCTATCCAATATTGACAATGTGGTAAAGTTGTAATTCCATGTTAGAGTCCCAATTTGTCCCAAAGTGTCAGGGGCAAAATGGTCATTTCGGCCTTCCGGTGTCCGTTTTTCATGTTTTGGGCACCGTTGCGAAGCTCTTGACCGGGGCTATGTAATGAGCACATTATCTTGGCCATTTGTAGCATGTAAGGCCATGCCAAGGCATTTACAAAGCCTGTTTACATCATCTATTCACGAATTTTCCGAATCTGGGTCAGATTTTCTGCACCGGCGTCGGCATTGCTAAAACTTGTATCAAGCAAGCTAAGCGAAAAAACTTGATGCCAACAAATGCCCCCCTTGGGCAGTTTCTTGGAGATGGTAGTCGATAAGGGAGTGCCCATGTAAGTTGGCCTCCGAGATTTGTTCTGCTTTGTCCCTGGCAATTTATCCACTGCTTCTGCTACATGAGCTTTCTTCAGGACTGAGAAGGGCTTGGGCCCTTGTACATGACCAGCCTTGGCTTCTTTTTGTGTTTGGTTGCTCATCCTCTATTCAATAGGCACATTTGATGGTGTCAATTCTTGCATGCTCCCCAACAAGCAAGCTCTCTAAATGAGCTAGTCTTTCATTTTTATTTTATTTATTTTTTTTTGTTTTTTATTTTTCTTACTGATCTGACTGTCTCTTGCAAGATTTTCACCCAGACCAGCCCCCTTGATGTTTTGCCTACACGCCTCCAGAGAGGTTTTCATGTAGCAGGGTTACCTGATTTTGCCTAGAGTGCCCTTTTAGGTTTTCACTCTAGCCAAGTTTTCTCTCTTCTTTTCTTCTCTCTTTTTTTTCTTCTTATTTTTTCTCTCTCTCTTTTTTTTCTTATTTTCACTTTCTTTTCTTTCTCTTTCTGTTGTATAGGGAATTAAGGCTTCCCTCAAGCCAAATGCAAATAGAATGAACCAGGTTGAGATTTGTGATAACTCAACACGGGGGTCCAACCAAAGTTGTGAAACCAATCAATGGGCTTCAAACAAGTGAGTGGAGAAACCAATACAGAGGGGGTTCCTGACAAGGACAAGACCAATCCAAGTGCATAAGGCTACTTGGCATGGAAGACTAATACTGAAACCATCTCAAAGGGGGTTTCAAACAAGATATGACCAATCAAAGTGCCTAAGGCAACTCAGCATGAGGGTCAAATTTTGAAACTGACACAGAGGGAATTTTAATCAAGGCAAGACCAATCCAAGTAGGGGAAAGCAACTTGGCATGAGGGTCGAGTCAATGTGAGACCAATCCAAGTGCTAGGGGCAACTTGGCATGAGGGTCTAATGTATATGAGACCAATCCAAGTACAGAAGGTAACTTGGCATGGGGGCCTAATAAGGTTGTAAAACCAACACATTGGGGTTTCAGGCTTGTCTACAAGGCAAGGTTTGTGGACTACAAAGGGTCCGATAGGAAATCTTAAGGGGTCCACACAAAGGGTAGGACCAATAGTGCCACAAAGGGGCGAATGGGAGCCTCAAAGGGGCTGGTGTCCCATGGGTCTACACAAGGTGTAGGAATAGAGTGCCACAAAGGGGGGAGCCTCAAAGGGGCTGATTTCCCAAGGGTCCACACAAAGGGTAGGACTAAAGTGCCACAAATGGGCGAATGGGAGCCTCAAAGGGGCTGGTGTCCCATAGGTCTACACAAGGTGTAGGAATAGAGTGCCACAAAGGGGCGAATGGGAGCCTCAAAGGGGCTGGTGTTCCATGAATCTACACAAGGTGTAGGAATAGAGTGCCACAAAGGGGCGAATGGGAGCCTCAAAGGGGATGGTGTCCCATAGGTCTACACATGGTGTAGGACTAAAGTAGGGCTATGGAAGCCAAAGTGGCATTGTAGAAGCCTTGTTTGGAGTCTCAAGAACAAGTAATCAAGGCAACTAGTTGTGTAGGCTACCAAGATCGGGATGATGAAGGTAGTTAGAGTTTTAAAGCCATGAAAGACCAACCCCGCCATGATGGTTAGTTTGTTGAAGGTTGCCTGGAATGATGGTCCAGATAATGCATGTTTTTTTGTAAGTCATTAAGACTGGATGGTCATGACAACGTGGAAGCTTGTAGACCAACAAGACCGGAATGGTCAGGGTGGTATGGGTTTGAATTAATTTCAAAAATTATTCAGACCAGGAAGGGTCGTGACAGTATGAGTTTTTATGGGACGTGTGGGGTCAAGATTGGAGAAAGTTTTTTTTTATTTATGGACCATCAAGATCGGAATGATCAAGATGGTGGGATTGCTAAAGCCAAAAGAATGACTGAAGGGATAAGAATGAGTGAGAGTAGAGTAGGGTATTACCCTTCGTCCCTTTCAAGATGGAGTGTGGGAACTTCCCCCAAATTTTAAAGGCGGGAGATGGTCTTCCTCGTCGCCTCAGGTATGGTCTTTCTAGCATATTTCTACTACAAGGTAGATGAGCCTATGAGAGCCTTTTCGTCATTGGCAACTCGGTCCTCCTCCCTAATAAAATTAGGGGAATGAACCCACCCATCTTGTTAGGTTGGGGGCTCGCCCAAGTTGATTATTTTGTTTTTCTTATCAACCTGATTGCTCCTTTGCGGAGTTTTCACCCAGGTTGACCTCTTTTCACTTTTGCCTGTGCGTCCCATTGTAGGATTTTCACACAAACAGGTTATCCAATTTTGCCCAAGGCACCTTTGCAGGTTTTCACCTTGACTGGATTATTTTGACATTTTTGCCCTTGGCCATCCATTGTGCATGATCGACCAAGTCTGTCGGGCATCTCTATTTTTAGCCCCATTTTTTTTTTGAATGAAGTGAGAAAAGACCTAGCTTTCAATGTGGAACTCGTGGTCCGGGGCATAGTACCTTTTAAGGTGTTTGCCATTGAGCGGTGGGAAAGGAGTTTCCCCCTTGCTGTCCACTACCGCATAGGCTCCACCTTCAAAGACCCGATCAACAATGTAGGGTCCTAACCAGTTCGGGAGGAACTTGTTCTTGGGACGACCAGCCATGGCATCCTTCGCTTGACCATCACAAGGTCACCTTTTTGGAATGCCCTGTCTTTGACTAGCTTGTCATAAGCTCGAGTCATCCTGGCTTGATAAACTTTGAGATGTTGGTAAGCCTTGAGACTATCACCCTCCAGCTTCTCAAGTTCCATAAACCTCCTATGCACTTCATCAGGCTCATCGGATGGGAGGCCATGATGGACGACAATTCGGTAAGAGGCCAACTCTATCTCCACTGGAACAACAGCCTCACTTCCATACACTAAGGAGAATGGAGAGCAACCCGTGGGGGTCTTGTAAACTGTACGGTAAGCCCAGAGTGCTTCCTGCATTTTTTCATCCCAATTTCCTTTCTTGCTTCCGACCACCTTGACCAAAAGTTTGCAAAGAGTCTTGTTGAAAGCCTCTGCTAGGCCATTGGCTTGAGGGTTGTAAATGGTTGAAGTCCTCCAATCAATGTGGAACTTAGCTATCATCTTGTAGACTGTCTGATTTCTGAATGGGGTCCCATTGTCTGACATGATTCGACTAGGAACACCATATCTGTATATGAAATTTTGCCGAACAAAGTGAGATACCACCTCACCTGTAACTTCTCTGGCAGCTATAGCCTCAGCCCACCTAGAAAAATAATCCGTGGCCGCTAGGATGAACCTAGATCCTCGGACAGATGGCTTGAATGGTCCAACTATGTCCATTCCCTATTCGGCAAAAGGCCAAGTAGGGGTAGTTGGATGTAACTTCGTGTGTGGGCATCGAGGAATGGTCCCGAAGGCCTGGCACTCATGACAACTCTTGGCGTACTCGTCACAATCAGTGAACATCGTCGGCCAGTAGTAACCCTTTAACTTGATGGCGATCTTCATTTTGGGTCCGGATTGGTGAGCACCACACAATCCGCCATGGACCTCTCTCATGATTTGGATAGCTTCCCTCTTGGATACGCACCTCGCATGGACAACCCGTTCTTTTTCTGGCACAAGTCGATACAACTCCCCATGAATGAGCTGGTAAGAAGTTGCCCTTCGAGCCAACTGTACACGTTGAGAGCGATCTTCAGGGAGAGTCCCATTCTTGAAGTCAATAATGGGTTGTCACCAATCGACTGTGTCAGGTTCATCTTCATTGTCTTGAATGGCATTGGCCTCCAATAGGGTGAAGCCGTCTGCACGTCTACTTTTGTATGGAAGGAGTCGTCGACATTTGACAACAATCTCCAACTTCCCATCTGGCGGAAGCTTGATTGCAGAGGCGTGCTTGGCCAAAGCATCAGCCTGGGAATTCTGTCCCCTCCTGATGTGTTCAATGTCAAAAAGATAGAACTTTTTTGACAAGTGGATGGCAGCTGTGTGGCATGGACCCAACTCTGGCTTGTGAACTTCAAAGATGCCCAACATTTGTTGCACTACTAGCATAGAGTCTCCAAACACCTGGATACACCTGATTCCCATGTCAAGGGCAATCTCAAGGCCGAAGACGAGTGCTTCATACTCGGCTTCATTGTTTGTATAGATTTCTGAGAGGGAACATGACTCATGTAGTACACCCCCGTCAGGGCTAAGGAGTACAATGCCCGCACCGCTTCGGGCCTCGCTTTTCCTGTTGTCCTTCTTTCAACACTGGAAGCACCATCAAAGAACAATTTCCAGTGCTTGACATTGATTTGTTGGGCTTCTTTTGCTTCTCTCAAAGTTTCTTCATCTTGTAACTGAAGATTGAGAGGGGAATCTTCTGAAATAGGGTGAGCGGCGAGGAAGTCTGCCATCCCTTGACCTTTGATAGCTTTCTGGGGGATATACTGGATATCAAACTCCATGAGCATGAGAGCCCACTTACCCAAATGTCCGGTAGGGACAGGCTACTTCAACATGTACTTAAGAGGATCAAACTTGGATATTGAGCCAGGAGATAGTGCCTCAATTTCTTAGCTGCAAAGACTAGGGCAAGGCACATCTTTTCCATAGGAGAATACTTGTGTTCGGGACCTACCAACCTTCTACTAAGGTAGTAAAGTGGCTGCTCCTTCCCCTCATCATTCAACTGGGCAAGCATTGCCCCCAGGGAGGCATCGAGTGCTGTGATATAGAGAATCAAGGGACGACCTTTGACAGTGCCCCCAAAGATCGGCGGGTTAAGAAGATACCGCTTAAGCCCATCAAGGGCGGCCTGACAACTATCATCCCAAATGAAAGGGGTGCCTTTCTTGGCTAGCCTAGAGAAAGGCTGGCACCAGCCAGAGAGATTGGCGATAAAGCGCCGGATGTAGGCAATCTTGCCTTGAAGAGACCTTAACTCACGTATGTTCCGAGGCAGAGGTAATTCTCTGATAGCCTTGATTTTATCAGGGTCAATCTCAATACCCCGATATCTGACAATGAACCCTAAAAACTTGCCACTAGAGACACCAAAAGCACATTTCATTGGATTCATTTTCAATTTATACAGCGAAGTCTTTCAAAGATCGTTTCCAAGTGACCCAAGTGGTCAGCCCGCATTTTGGTTTTAACAACAAGGTCATCTACATAACACTCCACCAAATCATGCAACATCTCATCAAAGATCTTTGTCATGGCTCGTTGGTATGTTGCCCCAGCATTCTTCAAGCCGAATGGCATCCGCTTGTAGTTAAATATACCCTTGGGGTTACGGAATGCCGTGAAGTTCTTGTCCTCCTCCGACATCAATATCTGATTGTAGCCAGACGACCCATCCATGAAGGACAAAACCTCGTGTCCCATGGTCACATCCACCATATTCTCCGGTATTGGCAAAGGAAAGTCATCCTTCGGGTAGGCCTTGTTTAGGTCCCGGTAGTCTATGCACACCCGAATCTGCCCATTCTTCTTTTTGATAGGTAAATTGTTGGTGAGCCAGACTGGATAAGTGCAAGGCTCGATGAAGTCCACATCCCTGAGCTTGTCGACCTCTGCATTGACCTTGAGTTCTAGGTCAGCACGCATCCGTCGTTGGGCTTGCTTGATCGGTTTGACAGTCGGGAGGATGGCAAGATTGTGGACCGCCACCTCGTGGGCTAAACCTGGCATTTCATCATAGGACCATGCAAAGCAATCCTTGTATTCTTGGAGGAGAGCTCTGTACCAGTTTCTTTCTTCTTCGGTGAGGAGGGCACTGATAAAGGTTGTCCTAGGGTCATCTGGATTCCCCAAGTCAATTTCCAGGAGATCGTCGACCGTTGCCTGGCCACCGTCTTCAATTTCTTATGGAGCCGGGCTGAGGTCCATGAACTCAACATCGTCAACTTGCTCATCCTCACTAAGAGGGGCTTCAACTTGTACAGGGGAGGTAGAGGCTTGCTGTACAAATAGTTTGGCATTAGTCTGGCTGCTACCAAGGCCTTGAATCAATATTTCTTCATCCTCGGATGACTCATCAAAGACAGGATGGAGCTGCTAGGATCACCACTATGCTGGATGCTGATCATGTCTACGGCATAATGGACTGGCACGTCATAGTCAGAGTCATATGCCAGGCCAGGATGCTTGCTGGTCGTGTTTTGGCCATCCTGGGGATTACACATGTTGTAAAAAGCACGGGCCTTCTTTCGGGATTGCCTCTGGGGAATTCCCATCTTCTGATACATGTAGAGAATACTAGGGGAGACCCCTGGTGATGGCTGAATCGTCACTGACTGAGAATCTGAATGCTCGGGCCACCCAAAGTCATCTTTTCGGGCTCGCTTCTTCATCATTTTAGCTTTGTAAAATGTCAGGATAGGGCCAGGTGGGTAGGAGACTCTGAATGTGGTGAGCTTTTCAACAGTTCGCAGCTCACGGTCCCCTGTCAACCACAACAAATCTTTAGGCATGCAGATGCTATCCTCAATCTCTCTTGTGACTGAATTTGCATTGAAGCTAGTCGGGCGCCATTCTTTGCGATACGCCTGGGCTGTGGGACCCTGGTATTTTAATGAAAGTTGGAGCATCTTGGCTCTGACTTCGTCAACTTGAATCTCATCATCCTGGGGATCTTCAGCCTCCATCTTTTCTTTTCCTTTATTGGGCACAGGTTTTGGCGGCCCAGTCTGAAAGTATGGGATGGCATCAGCAAGGTGACACTCCGCAATCTCAAACGGGGACTGATCAGCCTCAATTCTATACTGGCTCCCTTCCTTGTTGTACTTTATGCATTGGTGGAATGTGGACGGCACAACACAATTGGCATGAATCCAAGGGCGTCCCAACAATGCCCTATAAGTTGTGTCAGCATCAATGACGTAGAAGGTGGTCTTAGCCATCAAACCTCCTACATCCAACTCCACATCAACTCGACCTAAAGCCTCCTCGGAGTCTTGATTAAAACCAGAGATGGTCACCCAGGGGCCTTCTGTAGATAGGGCGTCAAGAACAGAGACCTGAATGTCTTGATGGGCATGAGATTGCATGCTGAACCGGCATCAATCATGATACGATTCATCTCATACCCATTTATAGAGCCTTTCATGTACAATGCCCTATTGTGGAAGGCACTGGGAAAGACTATATCTTCATCCGTGAATGACACGAAGCCGCATAGGCGTCAAACTGTCCAAGCTCGACAATGTGAGCTTCATACACCTCTGGTTGCTGCAGAACTGCTATCAGGGTATCACGAAGCTCTTTGTTCAAGGAGAGCACTTCCCAAATACTGAGGCATACAGGTAGCCTCCTGATCTTAGATAGCGGGGAGGTGTTGACTCGATCCCTGGTTTCGCCGTTGTTGGATACCTAGCCACAAGGGGGTCGGCCTGGTCCACCCGAAAGTTTGATGTAGCAAAGGGCCGCGAAGGGCTTGGGCCCTCATCTTCTTCCACGGGATGATTTAACCGAGAGGAACTAGGCTGGTTGGCCTCTCTCGGCATCCGTGTCTTGAACATGGGCTGATGTCGATGGCGCGTCTGACCCAGTGCTTGGCACACTTGGACCACTGGCGGATTCGTTTAAATTAGTGTTGTGCCTAGGGGGTTGTCTGATGATTGGAGTAGGCACTGGGCCAGGTCCCTCATCCTCAAGGTAGATAACCTTATCTGTAAGCTGGATTTGACCACCACGCTTCTTTTGGGATATTTGTTCACTTCTCCTCGGGGCTGAGAGGTTGATCTGAGGACCCTGACGAGCCCGTCCTTGACTTTTATAGGACGTTGGAGGAGGGTAATTTACCATGTTGCAGGAGAAGGTCTGAAACTAGGCCATGAGCTCCTCTACGTTAGGCTCCTCTGCACCGTCTTCCAAAAAATCTGCAATTAAGGCTAGGGCTGTCTCCTCACCAATCCCCGCCCTCTGCCTAAGGTTAAGTAGATAATTGGTGAATCTCTGGCACTTGGCCCAATCACCCCAAGGGATGAAATCATCAAGAGTCAGGGGTCCTGAAGGCTGCTTTGGAACATACTCCTCAAGTTGGTCAATCAACTTCTGGAGCTTCTGAACTGGAGTCAAGCTCTGTTGCCGGGCTTCAATCTTCCTCAGGCGTTCTTCCTGCCGCTGAGCTCTTTTCTTCTCGTCTTTTCTCTTATTTTTGAGCTGCTTCCTCCGGTGTGTAGCATCAGATGGGCCACGCGGTGGAGCTACTTGATTATTTTGACCCTCAGCAGCTGCTTGGTCCTCAGCCTTACGTAAAGCAACTTCTGCTCGAACTCGAGCCTTCTCTTCCCGCGTAGGGATAACTTGCCAAGGTCTCTCAGGGTCCTCGGCTGCTTCTTGGATCTGGCATTGGCGTTGAGCCTCGGCCTCAATGTTTTTCTGTATAAGCTTACAAGGAAGCTTCGATAACCGGAGAAGAATTGGGGGCGCACGTAACTTTGTGAGGTGCCCCAGCCATATGTTCCTTTGGCCTACCAACTTCAGGGGTGGCGTGAATGACATAGGAAGAACTTGTCGGGCTTGAGTTGACGTGGGGCCGCGGTGGTTGAACAAGGTAACGTCCGATCCTAAGGACCTCATTTCTGATCAAGTCTTCAAGGTGCTTCTTGACCGCCCGACAGTCCTCAATGGAGTGTGACTGTGTATGATGATATCCACAACCACCCCTAGGAAAGGACATGAAGTGGAAGCCCCTATCCGGATGTGGTTCCATCATGCCTCCCCTTGCAACCACCTCATAGAGATGGCGTGTCATTGCCTGAGGAAAGGAATACTGTGAGTAAACATGATACCGTCGACGCTTCTTCGGCCTATCCAGCTGCGGTGCTTCAACAGGTGCCCTCGGGGAGCATGCAGAGGAAGCTTCAGGCTCTGCCTCGTACTGATCAGCGCTTCCCCAAAGCTCATCGGGTTGATTAACAGTTTGCCCTGACGGCTGAGGTGAGTCAGCAAAAGATCTCCCCTGGGCTTGCAGAGGAGGGGGGCAAGCTTCTTCATATGTCATCTCGCCAGTGAGCAACTCGGTGACATTAGCCATGGTGGCCATAATGTCTGCCTCTAGGTTCACACATCTAACCCGGAATCCCTCCAGAATGGGACGGACTCGGGACGCCATTTGATAAACCGTGGGGTGCGGAAGCCGTTCCATGTCAGGACGCCATCGTCGCTCAGGTGGAGGAGGAGGAAGCCCCGGAACAGGATGCTCCGGTCTGTAATGTACCGCATTGACCGCAAAGTTTGTCGGGGGTCGAGGCTTGACATGAGGTTGTGGGGGCTGCACTAGTCAGTTCCCCAAATTAAGAACTTGGTCCTGGATCAATTTTTCGGCCAAGTCCTTGAACTGTTAACAATCTTCGATCATATGCCTCACCAGTCTTTGGTACGGGTAGAAGTTCGGTTCTTGACTCTTAGCAGCATCCTCCAGGCATCGACTCGTCGGCAGGCTAATCAGTCCATTCTTCATACAGGCATCAAATAATTTCTTTGTATAGTCCCGTGTGAAGGAATAGGGCTTCGAAGCACGTTCTTCCCATGTTGGCCTTGGGGCAAGATTGGTGGTATTCCTCTGAGGGGGTGCCGTGGTAGCACTTTTGCCTCCAGCATTATTATAGGGTCTAGAAGATTATGAGACATCCACCGTATTGACATCCCTAGAAACTCGCTGTTTGTCCTTCATTGGCCTTGATCTTGCAGCTTCCACCAAAGGGTTATTGACATAGAAGTGTTCTATGTCAGCAACCGTGACATTTAAGTCATCAAAGGATTGGATACGTGTCCCCAACACTTTTTCCTGGATCTCAGCCCGAAGGCCTCTCTTACACAATGCAACTGCCTCCTCATGAAAAGGTGGATTGGCACACTTCATACATACATTTCTCCAATGACGAATATAGTCGACTGCCGATTCATTTCGTCTTTGGAACATAGTGGTCAACTCGACCAAGGTATGCGGACGCTCAGAGAAACTAAACCTCTCAATAAACTTTCTTTGTAGATCAGGCCAGTCTACTACTGACCCAGGCTTCAACTTGGAAAACCACTCAAAGGCTGTGCCTAATAGAGTGGTGGCGAAGTACTTAAGCAAGTACGATTCGCAATGTGCTAACTCACCCATGTGAGTGTAATATAAAGCCAAATGCTCCCTGGGGGACCCACGCCCATCAAACTTGGAGCACTTGGGCACCTTAGAGACGTCTGGAGGAAGCTTCACATACTGATGATGTGGGGGGTATGGGACTTGGTAGAGGCCCGCCATGCCTTGTCCATCGTCATGTTGCGCCAAACGCATAGAAATCATTTGATCTATCATAGCTCGTTGAGAAGACTCAAGAAAATCTTGCTGCGGTGGAGGCAGAGGGGCTTGGTACTGTGGTTGAATGAAGATCTCATCATCCACGGGTGGTCTAGGAGCCGGATGCATGGGAGTAGTAGGACGAGGTTGTGCTACAGGTGGCAGTTCTCCTTGAGTAATACGGGGCCCATCTGAAGCCTCGGTGGCACCTGATGCTTGTGCTGGTTGAGAATGGAGCAAGCCGGAACTGGCAAGGAGAGCCCGGAGCTGTTGATTCTCCCTCCAAAGATCTTCTAATTTCATGGCCGGTGGCATGACCACTATTTCATCGCTTGGCACAATATCCTTGTCCTTACGACGGCGTGCGCCCTCCGCAGCGATGGTAGATTGACGTTCGGCCATACTACGTGTGACGGGCCCAACATGGACTACAGTCTGAGAGTCCTCTGGAACATCATCAAGGTGACCAGCACCTATAGTGTAACAAGTGTATACTCGCATCTGGCCTCCTGGGCCCCGCGCTACTTGGCGTTTGGGGGCAATATCAGAAAACATAACTCGGTTAATGACTGACCCTCTTCTGGGTGGTAGCTCCCGCAGTGTAGTGGTCGCATGACCATCATCAAAATGATAAAACTGCCGCCGGTGGGGCGGCGCAAACTGAGCCTTCGGCCGAATAGGATTGGCCTTTGGTTGCTGCGGGGGGTTGAATACAGCCCTCGGCTGTGGCCGTGGTTGGGACTTCAGCCTTAAGGCCCCTCATCTAGGTGAGGTTGACGACAGGCTTTGGAGACAAGTGGTTTTATAAGGGGAATACTGGCCTTAGGGCACCAAACCTTCGAGATCGGGACAGAGGGTCTGAATCCCTGCTCCCGGTGGGCACGAGTGTCCGCTGTCCGGGACTCTCGGCGAAAAGACGCTTGAATGGGGGACGTGCCCCCAATCAGTGGAACCGGTTGCCGAAATGAAAAGTCAGTATTTGGGCTGACTGCTGGAGTCTTCAGTACAGTAGGCAGCTGCTGCCGGGTCTTCTTCGGCTGGACCGTTGAGCGGTCAGCCGGGTGAGCCAAGATTTTCTTGGGGAGTTTGCCCCCGGTTGGTTGGGCAGAGAACCGAAATGGTTGGTCGGCAAATCGACCGTTCACATAGAACTTTTGAGGGGCAGGCGGCAGCACCTGCAGGTTCTCTTCGACATAGACCACTGATCGGTCTAAGGAGGGAAGACAAGCCAAGGGATGGCCCCTCGCCCGAGCTGATATCTTGAGAGCCTCTGATCGGCTCGAGTCTTCAAGTTTCTTAGGAGAGGGCTGCCCCTCTCAACAGCATCCCTGGCCACTGGTCGGCCAGTCTTCCTGGAACGGGCAGAAGGTTGACTCTTCCCCCGTACAATTGGCACATTCTTAATAACGGGCATAGCAGGGGCCCGTAACTCATCATCCAACTGGCTCAGAGCAACGAACCGGTTGACAACGGGTAGAACGATAAGCCGCGGTCGGCGGCGCTTCTCTTCCCTAAACTCAGAGGGAGTCTTGATGAAAGTGGCTGGGTGGGCACGGTTCCAAGGGCACCGTACGTTACCAACCTCCAAGTTACGACGGGAGCCATGTTCAAGCCGAAGCTTGCGCAGACTCGACTGAGGAGATGCGGGCGCGGGCCCGGAGTTAACGGTGATAACATTCACCGAAAATGGCTCCTGAAGAGTGTCGACTCCAGAAACGGGTTCCGGATCGGCACCTCAAGATAAGAAGGTGAAAGATGGAATGAGGGAAAAGGAGTGAATCGAGAAACACTCGGAAAGCGATAAAGACTCCTCACCTCGGTCCCACACTCACATTGATCCCCGAACTTTCATCTCACGGCGTCGCTCGTGCACCGGAGATGGTTCGGGTCATGTGGGAGGAGAGTGAGGAGGATATGAATTTAGAACATGAATAAAAAGATGTGGAAAACAGAACCTGGATAAGTCAGTAAAAATTATGAAAGGGGGCGGATGTGGAAAACAGAACCTGGATGCGCGCCCTGGGTGTAGCAATTGCCACGAAAAAACGGCACGTCGGAATTGAGTGCAGTCAGTTGGAAATGAAATATATCTTGATGAACCACACTTCGTATGAAGGAATACAGGCCATAAAATGACTATAAATATCTGTAGAATCCGATGATCAGCAGTGCAGCACGTTGGAGCATAGACCGGCTTCTTCTTCACTTTGGGATGATCTCCGGGCACCGGGACGAAGATAGAACTATTTGGGGAGATTGGGAAGAGCCTAGGGTGGCTGGAGGACGAAGAGATAAGTGCTGGAGGATGGGGATGCCCCTCTTAGGTCGTTCATATGAGTCTCCCTTTATAGAGGATGAAGAACAGGTCAAAAAAATAGCAAGTTTTGATACATCCGACCTTAGGTTGAATTTCCTCCATTTAATGTTGCTGATTTTCATCCTGAGGTATCTAGAAACTTACCTAAATGATTGAGAGAGATTGAAAACCGTGTATCACCTTCTCCATGCTCAAAATATGTCTCCACTTGAAGAGGAAACAAATCTAGTCTAAAAATGGCAAGTCTTGATATACAAGACAACAAGTTGGATTGCCATCATTAGATGATGCTAATTTCGACCATGAAGCTTCCAGATACTATAACAAGTGATATGGAGGAGGAAAAAGGAAGGTAAGTTCGTGAATTGGTCAGATATGTGCCCAATGGGCTGGGCTTGCATGCAATTGGGCTTGATTGGTGCTGCGTGCGGACAGAACTGCGCATCTGACTTCTAAAAGGCGCTGCGGACAAATGGTAGATCAGAATTGAATGCCGTTTGTTGCATTGAAAAGAGAACTCAGAGGGGAAGATTATTTATGTTGAGGACTTCTTCATTTTATGTCCACATAATCCTGTGAAAAATTTTCAAGTAGATGATATGCTGGGAAAAGCATAATCTGGCACACCACCAAGAGTCTCTTGTTCGGCAAACACGGATTTGATTAGAAATTAAAAAATCATCCTCATATTTCCAATAAGCACCTCAGCTCATCCAAAAGGGTGGTTCATCATGATTTTGATGGTCTAAAAGATATGTTGCCAATGGAATAATGGTTTAAGCTATAAATAAGGCCAAATTGGCGTGTCTACAGCTTGCCTCGCCTTGATGTCGGCTTTGCAAGGGAATGGCATGTAGCGTAGCAGAGTGAAATGTAGAGAAAGCGTAGAGAAGCGAGATGGATCGTAGTGGAATGTAGTGGAGCAAAATGGCGATGGACTGAAAAGGTGGCATCAAGGTGTAGATATAGACACGCTCAACGACCAAATTCGGCAAAGAGAATCTCTTCAAGTCTCCTTGTTAACTGCCATGTTTCATCAAGTCTTCCTATGTTCAATTGGTAAAAGATGTGCCATTGGCATGATAGAAGGATAGCCAACCCCCAACGCGGTGGGGAGTCCCCGAAACATGGGTTCGTAGGTTCATCATCAGCCGGTAACCCGATCTTTGCGGTGTTCCTGTACTGTGACGGGCTAAAGTTTAAAAAGAGATTTGTTTTGAAAAAGTAAAAGAATACCAATCGAGCACATTCAGGCTCTTATATTCATTTAAGTCTTCCATGAGACAAGATTCAATTCGGAATGGAATGATCTCAAATTCCGAAAGGCAAATGTTAAAGCACAGACCGCGAAGACAACATCAATGCAAGATCTGATTGAATAGAAGGCCCTTGGCGGGATGAATTGACTGCCACGGTTGGATGAATAGCAAGAAGGGTGTTGCAGTGGTCACAGTGGGGATAGAAATAAATGATTTGAAGGCACAAGGTGATTACCGAACATGGTGGGATTAACAGACACGGTGGGATATTAGAAAGGTTGGTGGGACTAGAGAACACGGTGGGATTAGAAAACACAGTGGAGTACAGAATGATCGGAATTAGGATAAAAGATTTAGAGACTAAGGTGGGAAGATGAAGATTTTAAAAGAATGTATGCAATGATCATGAAAAATGCAATGCAACAAATACTATATGATACATGCTGGGCTCAAGAAAACAAAAACAAAACTTGTCTAACAATTAGTTGAAGATATAGATTGTCTATGAGGTCAGGATACCCATTTGGGAACCATCGTCCCTCACTGCACAATTTTGGCTTATCCGTGAGCACAAAGAATGACCTTACCGTCGTGGATTTTGATGAAGGGGATCTCGGGCCTGGTCTTCTTTGCATTCACGGTCTTCAACATCAATGCATAAAATAAATAGTAATGCACCTAATATATGCTAAGAAAGGAAATGATAATGGTGAGTTTGCGGTGTGATGACATGCATTCTCACAAAAGAGTTCATGTGTCCTAATGAGGACACAGAACAAAAGCTTCTCGGCAAAGTTGAGGCCGAGGTAATGATGACACCTCCTCCTGCGAATTCTCAGGGGAGGGAAGTGGGAAGCATCGCCTGCAAAAAGTTTCTCGGCAAAGTTAAGGCCGAGGTTATGGTGACACCTCCTCCTAAGAATCCTCAGGGGAGGGAAGTGGCGAGCATCGCCTCATTGAAATCTTAAAAATGCTCCTCAACGAAATTGAGGTTGAGGTCATGGTGGCACCTGTCGACTCTGAAAATTTGACGGGGTCCTCTCCTTTTCAGGGAAGTCCGTGAATCCAGATCGTCACCTCAAGAGGGGATGAGGAAAGAAAGGAATAAAACATCGGAAAGCAACTCTCACCTCGGTCCCACACTCACATTGATCCCCGAACTTTCATCCCTTGGCGTCGCTTGATCACCAAAGAGACGGTTCGGGTCATGTGGGAGGAGGGTGAGAAGAAATAAACGTGGTCGCCAGGAACCGTGGGTTCCGATTTATAGAATTAAAATGAAAGATGACCGTGTGTACCTTAGCGTGAAGAATGTGAGTTTAAGCTTCTCCTTCTTCGGCCGGCCGATGAAGAAGAGTCCTCAACGCGGTGGGTGCTTGATGTTCTGTGCAACTAGACAAATAAACAAGTGAAATAGACAATTAGAACTAGACAAAGTTGAGTATATGTAAAGAGAATGACATAAAAACACACAATTGACTAGAAACTGACCGGATCAGGGTTATCTCTAACCCCTTTTTTTTATTTTTAGGATTAACAGAGTAAAAGTAATGCAAAAAAATGTAAAAAAATGATAGGATGATGGGGAATCACTAAAAAAAGAGATAGAAAAAAGAACATAAATATTCTGAGTTGTATAGAGGAAGATATAGCCAAATCTGTTTTGTCGAAAAAGCCGAGTAGCAGTGCAGGATCTGCCAGGCGCGACTTTACTTCTGCACTCGTCACGATCAGCCCCGACCTTGGATTCAAGTGCCGTCGATTGTAAACTCAAGAAGACTTGGAGAGGAAGAACTTTGATGAAGATAGCTCAGGCAGCAGACGTCCACACACTGCTGTAGAGGCCGAAGAAGAGAGACTTGGCAGATCACCTGCAGAACAGCCTTCCTCTCTCTTGAACCGACTTTTCTCTCTCTAAAAACTCGAAATTCTCTCTCTAAAAATCATAAAATTGATGCATGAGGGTGATAGGACGTCTTGAGATGCCTGGGGAGTCGTTCCCCTCTCTTTGGAATGACCGGAATCAGAGTCCATTTATAGGAGAACGAGCGGTCTTATCCGGAGCTAAAAAATAGGGTGTATGCGCCCCACCCCTGGGCGCATGCGCCCTGGTGCAGGGCGCATGCGCCCCACTGAAGGGCGCATGCGCCCCCCAGGGGGGGCATATCTTATCATCTCCGAAAAATTCGATCTTATCCGGTCCGTCGGTTGAGCAGTAGAGTCCCGGTGAAAAACTGGTTCCCACGTGCCTCAAGGGTGGGGCGCATGTGCCCTCAAGTGAGGGCACATGGTCAGGTGCCTCACTGGTAGGGCGCATGGCCATGTGCCCTGGGTCCCGGGCGCTGTGCCCTGGAACCCAGGTGCATGGGACTGGTTCTGCGCGTCCTTCTTCCGGAAGCCATTGCGAACACTCCCGAACTCGGAATTCGACGCCGTTTGTTGTGTTGGAAAGATAACAGGCCGAAGAAGCTTTCTATAGCATCGGATCAGCCATCACACCCTCCAAAACTTCAGAATTTTATCCGGAAGTTAGGGCAGTAAACAGAAGGTCCGATATAGGTCAAAATGACTTCGACGGCAAACCGGAAAGGCACGGAATGCAACAAAACTTGTCCGGAGTGTGAATATGACCATAACCTTCAATGCATGATCATTAGGCATTGGTCATTCAGACAATTTCCATGTTCACACGATTTACGTGCAGCTTTCGCTTGGAAATTACGGCTTTCTGCGGAAAACGTCGGAAAACATCCGATTTCGTTCGGCGAAGCTCCAAATCAACTTAAAAAGACCCGGCATCATTATAAGGTAAATCATGTGTGTTACCCTATAAAACATGAGTTTTATGCTCTGAATTAGGCGAATTTGGCGTGTCTACAGCTTGCCTCGCCTTGATGTCGGCTTTGTAAGGGAGTGGCATGTAATGAAGCGGAGTGATTCGTAGTGAACTGTAATGGAATGCAAGTGAACGTAGATGAATGTAGCGGAATGGAATGGTGATGAACTGAAAAGGTGGCATCAAGGTGTAGATATAGACACGCTTATCTACCCGATCCAGCAAAATGAATCTCTCTGAGTATTCTAGATCGCTTTCATGTTCTATCAAATCCTCATATAATTGACTGGTAAAAGACATGCCCTTGGTACGAGAGATGAAAAGGTAAATGATAAAGGATAAAAGGATGTAGCCAACCCTCAGCGTGGTGAGGAGTCCTCGAATTCGTAGGTTCATCATCAGCCAGCAACCCGAACTTTGCGGTGTTCTTGTACTGTGATGGGCTAAAGTTTGTAAAAAAGAAGTTGATCTTAAAATGAAAAGAATACCAATCCATCATATTTGGAATCTCAAGTTAATTCAAGTTTCACCAAAATACTCAATTTAATTCCGAGTGGAAGAATCTCAAGTTTTAAAAGGGTTCGTTTTAAGAAAAACAAAATTGCTCGGGTATCGTGAAAACCATGAATCACGCTCTTGCAGAAAATCAAGTATTCGGAAAACGACAAGACAGATTTAAGCCATAGTGGGATTGAAATATAATGGTGGGAATAACATAGAATGATGGTAAAGAAGAATAGCAATGGGATGACCAATATGACATGGTGGGATAAAATAAAAGACACGGTGGGATAAAAGAAAGGACAGAATAAAACATGGTGTAATAAAAAGAAAGGAATAAAACATAAAGGGATAAAAGAAAGAATAAAACATGATGAAATAAAAGAAAGAGAAAACATAATGAAATAGAATTGGTAATGATGAAGAAAGAAAAGGAGATGGCTGTGAACACATAGAAAATCATGTAGAAAATAGTTGAAGATATAGATTGTCTATTGGAGGTCAAGACACCCGATTAGGAACCATCGTCCCTCCAATGTTCAATTTTGGCTTATCCGTGAGTGTGAAGAAATGACCAAGCCGTCGTAGATTTTGTTGAAGGGGACCTCGGGCCCAGTCATCTTCACTCTCAAGGTCTTCAACATTAATGCATATAATATGTATAAAGTGGACCTAGCATAGCTAAGTGACAGATAGTAAGAGTGATGTGAAGTGCAAAAAATGAAGTGATGGTGGTGATGTGATGTGAGATTGATGAGAAGCTGAGGATGAAATCTTCAGGTAAGCTGCATCGACCGCCTGGTTCATCAGCATCTCTGGTCCATCCTTGTCTTGCCTTCTGACGGAATACAACACCATAAGAATGTTCAGCTGGGTGGTGCTTCCTTTTCGCTGCAAGGTTGGCATGACGTTCCTTGGGGAACATTGATCTCACCAATTCACCTGTTAGGACTAAAAAGGTTGCCTGCACATTTCTAGTTAGTACCCAACAGACAGAATTGTCATATGAAGCAGATTGTTCATGAAATGATCAACGGAAGATTTTACTATTAGAACCATCATTTGGAGGTCAAAACAAAGTTTTTGATGATAGTTCCTTTAGCAAAAATGTCATTTTTAACATTATAGACAATTTATGAATTTTTTGAGATTTTTCTGAATTTTTCGAAATTTTTTTGTCCATGTGCCCTCGATCGGGGGCACCTGGCCATGCGCCCAGGGGGTGGGGCACCTGGCCATGTGCCCCCATATGAGGGCACATGCGCCCTGAGGCCAAAATTTTTTTTTTTTTTTTTCAGAAAAAATTCTACCTGATCGCCCTTCTCCTTTTGCTTTTTCAGCTCCTGAAAACACTTAAAAAATGATTAAAACTTCATTATGACTCATCCCTTTGCCTGTATATCGTATGCCTTGATTTTAAGTCAAAGGGAGGAGCCTTCTTAACAAGGTGGAATAAAACAAATGAAAATGAAATGGGGGGTTGAGAGAACTTACCTGTCATGGTGTGAATCCTCTCCTCTCCTGTATTGAAATGCCTGAAACACTTGACAGAAGGAGATTAGATCTTCATCAGGACTCATCCCTTTGCCTATTATGGTCAACTTCGACTTAGGTCAAAGGGAAGAGCCTTCTTAACAAGGTAATTAAAGTAAAAATGGATATGCAATGCAGAAATAAAAATATGCATGACAATCAAATAAGCATGGATGCAACTAAGGCAATGATCATGACTAAGCAAAAATATTTTTGTTTTTGTTTTGTTTTTTTGTTTTGTTTTTTTTGGATTTTCTTGAAAACAATCATTTGGATTTTCAAAAGTATTCAATTTTTTTTTGATTTTTTAAATATGTGTATTTTTTTTGAATTTTTGAAATATTCATTTTTTTGGGTTTTTGAAATATGCATTTTTTTTGAGTTTTGAAACATGAAATTTTTTTTTTGGGTTTTTGAAATATGCAATTTTTTGTGGGTTTTGAAATATGCCATTTTTTTTGGATTTTTGAAATATGTATTTTTTTGTGGATTTTGAAATATGCATTTTTTTGTGGAGAAAATGCTGGTATTTGAGATAATTCATCGGTCTTTGGGATTTGTCAAGACTCAAGTGGTAGATGCCACGTGAAAGAAATAAAGTTCCCTACCTAGAATCCTTCTAACCTTCTTCCTTTGATCGGCTAGGGTTCCACCTGGATTTGGTCGGTTTACCCTACCCAAGGGGTTTAAGGAGGAAGAGTATAGAGGAAGTCCTTGATAGGGTTTGAAGATGTTGAGAGGGATTTCTCTACTCTCACTCAAATTACCCATTGTGGTTCGGCCTCTTTGGGTTTTTCTTTCTTTTTTTGTTCTTTTCTATGCGGCACATATTTGGACAGGTTTTTGACCCGTGGGGACATTGCCCATCTTTTAGTGCCTTTTGCCTTGACTATCATTCTGGGTACTCATTCAGACAGGTTGATCATTTTTCTTTTTCTAACCTGAGGGGTTCATTGCCCATCTTTTGGCACCCTTTTGTACCCTCTGAGACGGCCTCCTACTAGGGTGGCGAGTGTTTTCGATTCTACCCCTCTCTAATCTTCTCTCCCTATCTTGGACCGAGTAGAAGAGAATAGGGTAAGGGTATTCCTTCCATTTCTAGATTTCTGCCTTGCCTTTCGCAAGTGTCGGGTTGTCCGGATTCTAGGATCGGGAAGTGTTGTGTGTGTAGGTTGGTACCTACCCTTGACTTCTCACGAACAACCTAGGATCGATGACTTGAGATTATACCAGTGGTTTCTCCATTTTTATGGAAAGTACTTTTTGAGGTAAACTCCATTCCAAGGATGATTCAATTTTTCTCCATCTGCATTAGTCAATTCATATGCATTACCTGGATACTTTTCAGTGATTACAAAAGGCCCTTCCCAGTTAGGTTGCAACTTGGAGCGGGGACCCCCCGGCTTAACGAATATGCGTTTGACTACCATCTCACCGATTTCGAACTTTCTCTCAACCACCCTCTTTTGATAAAACCTTTTGAGTCTATTCTGATAAGTCCGGGCATGCTCGGCAGCGGCTAGCCTTCTTTCATCCAAGAGTTCAAGCTGTGCAAGGAGAGATTCTCGTCTCTCATCAACAGGAATATCCCTGTCGAGCTGTACTCTGAGAGATGGAAGTAATACTTCGTAAGGGACCATCGTTTCCATCCCATATGCCAAAGCATACGGGGTTTGTCCAGTGGGAGTCCTTACGTAAGTACGATAAGCCCATAGAGCATCTACAAGCTTATCGTGCCGCCGGCAAATTTGCTAGACTTACAAGATTTCTTGATGATTTTGATTAAGGTTTTGTTGGTGGCTTCTGCTTGACCATTGCCTTGAGGATAGTATGGTGATGAATGATGCAATGAAATGCAATACCTTGCCAGGATGTTGCGCTTGATGAAGGAGCAAACTGTTGACGCTTTAATCTCCACGAATGCTTCCGCTTCGGCCCACTTTGTGAAGTACTCCGTTGCCGTCAGAATGAATGATTTTGAGCGCATTTCGGAGTTGAGGTCACTCAAGGGGCCAATGATATCAAAAGCCCACATGGCGAAAGGCCATGGGGCATGAATTGGATGAAGGGAAGATGCGGGAGAGTGAATCTTGTCGGCATGGAGTTGACATGAATGACAATGCCGGACAAAGATGGAGCAGTCTTCTTCTAGAGTTGGCCAATAATACCCTTGCCGGATGATTTTCTTAGCAAGGGCTTGGGCATTCACATGACCACCACAAACTCCAGAATGTGCTTCTTTCAGCACCAACTCGGCTTCTTCTTCATCAAGACACCTGAGTAAGATTCCACTTAGGCTTCTCTTATAGAGCACTCCTCCTAGGATTGTATACCTCTGGGATACTCTTCTGATTGCCTTCTTTTCCTTGGTGGTTGATCCAGGCGGATATGACTGATCTTGACAATACCTCGCAATCTCGTCATACCAAGGTCTCTCACCTTCTTCTAATTCTTCAAACTCAATCAAGGAGATTTCTTCTTTATGTTCCAAGTATTCTTTTCTGTTGAATCTCTCCTTAACCTTCAGAAAACGTCCATCCGCACTTGCCTGCCTAGCGGGACAGATAGAGATGAAGCTAGTGAAGCTAAGGCATCGGCGAGGATATTCTGAGAACGAGGGACATGGACAAAGGTGAGTTTGAAGAATAGCTTGATGTAGCAAGTGGTGAGCTCCTGGTAGGGTTTGAGGTTTGGATGGGAAGTTCGGTACTTGGATAGAACTTGGCGTAGGATCAATTGACTATCACCTATCACCCTCAGTTCGGTGGCACCATGGAAATGAGCGGCCACCAGCCCGGCCAGCAAGGCTTCATACTCAGCTATGTTGTTGGTTGCTGGAAAGTTAAGCTGAAAAGCCTGTGGAATGGTGACACCTTCGGGTGACAGAAGGTCAATACCTATCCCGCTACCATGAGAGTTCGAGCCCCGTCAAAATATAATGTCCAAAGATTGGAAGATCGGATCGACATTAGTTCGTCATCCGTGAACTCCGACCGGACCGGGTCAAAGACGGGTATGGGATGATGGGCAAGGTGTTCAAGCAATAGCATAACCCTTGATTGCCTTCGTGGGACATAAGTGATATCAAATTGGGATAAGAAACTCGCCATCGCCCTAACCGATCGATCAAGACTGTCTTCTCTAACGAAACTTAATGGGATTGATACGAGCAATGAGCTTGACTTGGTGAGCAAGGAAATAATGTTTGAGTTTCGAACCACCCAAACAAGAGCAAGACAGTCTTTTCTACCACAAGGTACTTCAGCTCACAAGCATCAAACATCTTAGACAAGTAGTAAGTAGCTCGTTCTTTCCCTTCTTCATCAACTTGTGCAAGGACTGCCCCAAGAGAGTTCTCAAGAACCGAAATGTAGAGGACCAAAGGTTTGTCGGGAATTGGTGGTCTAAGTATAGGGGGACTTCCGAGGTATGTTTTCAACCCATCAAACGCCGGCTGGCACTTCGAATCCCATTTAAACTCGGCCCCCGCCTTGGTTAACTCATAGAAAGGTTTACACCTTTGGGAATGTTGTGAGATAAACCGGCGGACAAATTGTAGCCTCCCAATCAATCCTCGAAGCTCTTTCATATTCTTCGGAGGAGGCATACCAATAATTGCCTTGGCCTTGTTTGGGTCGATCTCTATGCCCCTTTTGCTTACTATGAACCCAAGTAGCTTTCCTGATGAAACTCCAAATGTACACTTCTTAGGGTTCATTTTTAGCTTGTATTCTCTAGCTCTTTGCAAGACCTTCCTTAGCACTTCAGAATGATCTTCCCGACTCTTGGACTTGATAACCAAATCATCCACATACACCTCTACAAGGGTGTGCATCATGTCGTGAAAGATAGCCATCATAGCCCTCGATATGTAGCACCGGCCTTGTTTTACCCAAAGGGCATGACACCATAGCAATATGTTCCCAAACGTGTACTGAACGAGGTCTTTTCTTGGTCCTCCTCAGCTAACCGGATATGATTGTATCCAGAATAGCCATCCATGAATGAAAGCATTTCAAATCCAGCCGTGTTATCAACCAAAACATCGATATGAGGTAAAGGAAAATCATCCTTAGGACACTCTCGGTTCAAGTCCCAGAAGTCTATACAAATCCGAATTCGTCCATCCTTCTTCATAACAGGGACTATGTTAGCCACCCATTGCGGATATAGGACAACCTTAATAAATTTTGCTTGGTGTAGTTTGTCGACCTCTTCTTTCATTTTGAGTGCAATATCAGGGTGGAACCTCCTGAGCTTTTGTTTAACCGGGGTAGTTCTAGGTTTCAAGGTTAATCTATGTTCGACCAATGAATTATCTAATCCCGGCATATCTTCATATGTCCATGCGAATGTGTCCTTATATTCTTCCAAAACTTTGATCAAACGTTGTTCTTCTGAGGGAGTGAGGTTTGCACTAATGAGGATAGTCTTAGGATCTTCCAGGGTTCCTAAATTCAGTTCCTTGGTCGGTTCATTCCCTGTGGCTGATGGTTCTTCAAATCTTCTAAGTCCAGATGCATATGCATCAGCCAAGTCTTCAATTCCATCCTCGGATTCGGGATCCTTCTCTGATACCACCTCATATACTCCCAAAGTATGATCTATGTTATGCTCATCCTCATATCGGATTTCATCTAGCTGGATAGTATCATCTAAAAAGTTTGGCAGCCTTGCACACTCTACGCATTTCGTGCCAACCGTTGCGTATACCTATTTGGAACTCGCTTACCTCTGACTTTCCTATTTCCTAACCTAACTTGACCTACTGAAGATAAAGCTGGAAAGGTGGTATTTACAGTGGAGGGAGGATCGAGTAAATCGATCAATGATTCAGAAAAGAGGGATCCCTGATTGGGAACACCCTCTGGGATGAGTAGAGATGTCTCCTCGATGGAAATGTGAGTTTCAGAGGAGATGTTTTTTTTTTGGAAATTTCAAGTAAAAAGATAGAATGAGCCTGAGTGACTCGAGGCTTGCTAGAAACTGACTGAATTAATAGAGAGAAAAACTTAAGAATAAAAGGGAAAAAGGGGCTCGTGGGCCCAATGGTAATAGAAAGTGGACATATGGGTCCAAAACTGATGGAAAAAGTAAACGGGTACGTGGACCCGATCTTAGAAATAAATGGGCATGTTAGCCCATGTTGAGAAAAGCCCTCAGTCATGAAGTTGATGAGGGAAGCAAATGGGCAAGCCGGCCCAATAAGAGTGGAAGGTTGAAGAGGGCTCATGGGCCCAATGTGGGTAAGTGGGCCCTGAAGCCCATCAAAAAGATCTAGAAATAATGGTATGAGGTTCAAACATGGCATTGTTGTATTTGGGCCTCGTGGAATGGTTTTGACTTGGGTGGTATGCTTAACTAGATGATCCAAGATTGGTCTGCCCTTGAGTGGTTCCTGGTGCTCTTCCCCACTTGAGAACAAACGAGTTAGAGATAAGCACAGGTCTTCCAAGTCTTCTTCTTCTTCTTCTGAAGCTTTTCTTCTCTTGACAGCTATCATGGAACTTTTGCCATCTTCAGCCATCATCATGGTCTCCCCTTTGATAAAGAATGTACGGAGTCCCATGGCATATCCTGGCTGGAAGATCCTCCTTGGGATGGAACCCTCTTCATATCCCAACCCCTGCCTGCGTGGCCTTTTCGCATTTTCAATTGGCTGAGTGATCCCTTGAAGATCCTTGCCTAAACCTCTTCCAGGCTGATAGCCCAATTTCATCATCATTCGCCATCCCACTGTGTCTGGTAGAGAGGCGGTCATGCATCTGACTTCTGGCAATTCTCCCACTGAGATCTGGGGTTGTATTGATAGACCCAGGGGTAAAGAAGCATCGTTCAGCTCGTCCCTTATAGGCATGCTAGTCACCTTGACCACCTGTCCTTTAAAGGGAAACTTTATGCACTGGTGGTTTGTTGAAGCCACAGCTCCTATTGCCTCCAAATATGGCCTCCCAAGTATAGCCCGAAATGTTGGATCTAATTCTAGAACATGAAAATCTGTTGTAACTGTGCATGGTCCAAGTTTGACTTCTAATGTGACCACCCCACGTGCAGACTTCTTGGAGTTGTCGTAGGCCGTCACCATGGCACAAGATGGCTTGATTTCTTGCTCAGAAATACCGCACAACTGCAATGTTTCTGGCGGCATAACGTTGATGGAAGCTCCAGTGTCAACCAAACATGATTTCACTTCAATATTACAGATAACCACGGACACATGCAAAGCATATCTCCTAAACTCTGAATCTGCTAATTCCTCCTGAGAGAAAGTGAGTGTTGGGTGCTCACTTCTAGGGGCTAACACTGTAGTGATCTTCTCAGGTGGGAGATCTTCATTCACCATGACCCTTTGCAAGTACTGCTGTAGAATCTCCTGGTGCACCTTTGATCTTTTGATCAACTCAAGTATAGAAATACGGGCCGGTGTTTTATCTAAATGCTTTAACAGATCATAGGTCGTGCCTCGGCAATGGTTCTTCTACTTGTTCCTCCTCCACTGGCTCTTGCGGTTGAGTTCCGGCTTGGGGAAAGAGCCGCTGGAACATCCTCCCACTCCGAAGCACAGGGGCTATTTGGCGGTCGGGTAGAGGTGATGGGTTAACTGGGGTGGGAACAGGTGGTGTAGGTGCAGTATGGTAGGTAATGGGATCGGTGGTTCTAGGATGATGGGGTTAGTTGGTAGAGGGGTAGGAATTGTAGGTGGTAGTGATGGTGATACCGGTGGCCTAATAAGAAGAGGCCGGGGTGCGTAAGTGGTTGATGAATTTAATGAAGGTGTAGGTTGTGGGATTGGCTGTGGCGTTGGTGGTATGATAGGTTGGGGTTTTGGAGTGGTAGCGCTCGAAGGCTGGGGGTCCAGGTTTGGTGATGATTGTGGTGGTCGGATGTGCAAGGGCCGGTGTGTAGCAATGGTTGAAGGAGGTGTAGTTAAGGAGGGGGCTGGCCTAATGATGGGTCGGCGAGAAGAAGTGGCAGCCAGTGGTTGGGTTATCGAGCTTGGTAGTGGTTGTGGAGTAGCAGGTGTACGGATTATTTGTCTAGGAGGAGGCCTAGTAGGAGACCTAGCTGGGTTGACAGGCATGGTTATATTGTGGCTTTCTAGTTGCCAACCTTGAGCACGGCTGGTATCTCCCTGGACAATGGAGTGTACTAGACCAATTCCAGGGTTTGGATGTGCTGGTGCCGGTGCTGGAGCGGGAGCATGTAATGGGAGCGGATTCTGGACAATCCCCAAGCCAGGTTGTTGTTGAGGTTGAGCCGGTGGACGCTGCCGCTGCTGCTGCCTAGCCTTCATAGCTTGTATGCATTCCCCCATTTGGACCCAATCAATGCTGCCTTGGTCATTCAGATCGTGGATATAATCCTTAAATTGAAAGCACACTTCTACAGTGTGACCAGGACACCGGTGGTAAGCACAGTATCGGGACATATCTGCGTTTACTGGCCAAACCTCTCTTTCCTTGGGCAATTCCAACTGTTTTTCTGCCATGAGTACATTGAAGATGTCGGTCAAGGAGTAAGGGAGTTGCTGGTAGTTCTCTCTCCTAGGACCTCCCCTTCGTGGTGCCTGATTGGGTGGTGGCGGTGCCCTATTGTAGGTAGGTTGACAAGATTGCTGGGGTTGTGCTACTGGCTGAGGTGGTTGTTGTGGTTGTCGTGGTTGTGGTGGCCTAACCTGTTGTTGAGGAGGGTAATAGGAAGGGTTCTGTGGTGGGTTTCTGTACTGATTTTGACGGTTCCCTCCCTGGTTCCCCACAATGTTTATAGCTTCGTTGTTGACCACTCCTTCGGTTGTAGGCCCAACTGGTGCAAAGGGGGTTTTCCTGAGGTTTCTATGTTTAGGATCGAAAGGGTTTATCATTGTGGCATCCTTGAAGTGGGCTTGCAAGTATCGGGCACTGTCATAGAGTTCATTCATTGTGGTAGGACGGTGCATGATCAATACATTTCTCAGAGCAGGTGTAGTGTTGCCAATAAGCATTTTTACTTGTTCCCCTTCAGAAATCACATCTGTCAATTTCTCTGCCATTCCCCTCCAGCGATCAGCAAACTTTATGAAGTCCTCTTCGGGCTTCATCTTCTCAGCAATCAAGTTTGTAATGGAGCATGCTGGTGCCACCCGGTCTCTATATCTTTGCAAGAATTTGGTTTTAACAATATCGAAGTCTCCTGCCTCAAAGGAGTCGAGTGAGTAGAACCATTCCAATGCAGGCCCTTCTAGTGATCGACGAAACAAGAAGGCAAGAACCCTACGATCATCTTTCCAGAACGAGGATTCATAGAGAAAATCTTTTAGATGAAGAAAAGGATTGCCAGTACCATTGTAGCGGCGATAAACTGGAAGCTCAGAAGGTGGCAGGTGCAGGACTGGCAGAGAAGGAATAGAAATCTCAGGCACTGACTTGGAGTCCATGCGACATCTCAGCTCTTCATAACGCTCATTCATCTGGGTGAGCTGATCCATGATTGCCCTGGTGAGAGCAGGTTCTTGGTTTACTGGTGGGGGTATGTGGTTAGAGACATGGTTCTGAAATTGAGGAGCATGACTTGGCAAATTCACTGAAGATTGTCCCATGACTTGGTGGGTCAAGGGAGCAACATGGTTGAAATAAGAGGGTTGGACCACATGTGGTTGAACTATAGAGGGTTGAACTACAGATGGTTGAATCATGGATTGTTGAACAACAGGAGGTTGAATCATAGATTGTTGAACAACAGGTGGTTGAACAAAGGGTGACTGAATGACTGGTGGTTGAACTAGAGGACGAGGAGATAAGGCAACTTGATTGGTTTCAGCCTGATCTGAAGCAATTTTGCCCTTCACCATGGATTGTATACGGGCATAGGTTTCTGGGTCGGTATAGAGAGACAACTCCCTAAAGAGTTGTTCAACATCACGAGGAGCAGATGGTTGAGGGACCTCTTGCGCTTGTGACTCAAACAATGGATTAACACGGCCATCTGACGGATTTGGTTGATGACCCATCTCATGTTCTCGATGTTCAGCTTGTTCCGCCATTCCAACGTGCCTTCCAGACCTTAGTTGCATTGAACTTAGGAGAAAGTAAAACAAGTTGACAAAGTAAACAAAGAACTTTTTTTGGTTTTTTTAGTATCTTGCAAAAAGTTAGAGGTTTGAATTTTTGTTTGACAAACAAGTTATGCAAAGACTTGAAAGCAAGATTACGCAATGATTTTGATTAAACCTTAGGTTTATGAATTTTGTTAAGAATTGTTCTCTCAACAAATGGGTTAGGATCCTAACTCCAATCTCCAATGACCTAGGTTTCACACAAACTCACAACGTGTAGGTAACGTAGGATGCTTCGGGTTTTGGGGAGTGGTACAACCAACCCGATCGTGAAGAGGAATACTCCACGTATGAGGAATTACGGAGGCCTTGATGAAAGCCAACCAAGTCAACTAGGAAGGAATATCCCAGAAGAGAGGTCAGAATCCACCAAGAGGGTGTTTTGGATGGGAGGGGTAAATGGGAGAGTGAGCTCCCGCCTCAAAAAAGTGTAAAAGAAGGAGGTAGAGAGAAGGAGCATAGAATGCAATCAAGTAATAAAGCAAGTAATGAGCAAAACATAAACTTAAACAAGCAATCAACACCAGACAAGCAATTAGAAACTAGATAAGCAACTAGAAACTAGAATCTAGACTTGTTTCTTATGTGAGCCAAATGGAGATAGTGAAAAGGTGATGGAAAGAAGAGGGTTCAGATCTGATAGCCAAGCAAAAGGGTGGTCCACGTGGGGACCGATGTGGGAACTGGGGTAAAAGGTAAAGGTGGTTCACGTGGGAACCGGTTTTGGGTAAAAAGGGGTGGTTCACGTGGGAACCGGTTTGAATGTTCAAAAAGAGGGCCACGTGGGGCCAATTAAAGGTGAATAAAGATCAGATCCAAGTGGGGATAGATCTGGAAAAAAGGGTTTTGGTTCACGTGGGAACCGAAGTAAAGAAAGAGATTGGTTCACGTGGGAACCGGTTTAAAAGGAAAAGGGTGGTTCACGTGGGAACCGGTTTAAATAAAATGCAGAAATTAAATGGCATACTTGGCACTTCAGATCTGATGAAAGATGGGTGAAATCAGAAATTATGAGATGGCATGAATGTTAAGAAAGGTGGAAGGAAGGAAAGGCTAACGTGGGAACCGGTCTAGAACTAGAACTAGTTGCAAAACAAAACACTAAGCACCCACGGTTGAAGACATTGCTTGTCCCACCGTGGTCGCCACAGAAGCTGTCGACTCTGAAAATTTGACGGGGTCCTCTCCTTTTCAGGGAAGTCCGTGAATCCAGATCGTCACCTCAAGAGGGGATGAGGAAAGAAAGGAATAAAACATCGGAAAGCAACTCTCACCTCGGTCCCACACTCACATTGATCCCCGAACTTTCATCCCTTGGCGTCGCTTGATCACCAAAGAGACGGTTCGGGTCATGTGGGAGGAGGGTGAGAAGAAATAAACATGGTCGCCAGGAACCGTGGGTTCCGATTTATAGAATTAAAATGAAAGATGACCGTGTGTACCTTAGCGTGAAGAATGTGAGTTTAAGCTTCTCCTTCTTCGGCCGGCCGATGAAGAAGAGTCCTCAACGCGGTGGGTGCTTGATGTTCTGTGCAACTAGACAAATAAACAAGTGAAATAGACAATTAGAACTAGACAAAGTGGAGTATATGTAAAGAGAATGACATAAAAACACACAATTGACTAGAAACTGACCGGATCAGGGTTATCTCTAACCCCTTTTTTTTATTTTTAGGATTAACAGAGTAAAAGTAATGCAAAAAAATGTAAAAAAATGATAGGATGATGGGGAATCACTAAACAAAGATATAGAAAAAAGAACAGAAAGATTCTGAGTTGTATAGAGGAAGATATAGCCAAATCTGTTTTGTCGAAAAAGCCGAGTAGCAGTGCAGGATCTGCCAGGCGCGACTTTGCTTCTGCACTCGTCACGATCAGCCCCGACCTTGGATTCAAGTGCCGTCGATTGTAAACTCAAGAAGACTTGGAGAGGAAGAACTTTGATGAAGATAGCTCAGGCAGCAGACGTCCACACACTGCTGTAGAGGCCGAAGAAGAGAGACTTGGCAGATCACCTGCAGAACAGCCTTCCTCTCTCTTGAACCGACTTTTCTCTCTCTAAAAACTCGAAATTCTCTCTCTAAAAATCATAAAATTGATTCAGGAGGGTGATAGGACGTCTTGAGATGCCTGGGAAGTCGTTCCCCTCTCTTTGGAACGACCGGAATCAGAGTCCATTTATAGGAGAACGAGCGGTCTTATCCGGAGCTAAAAAATAGGGTGTATGCGCCCCACTGAAGGGCGCATGCGCCCTGGTGCAGGCGCATGCGCCCCACCGAAGGGCGCATGCGCCCCCGTGGGGGCATATCTTATCATCTCCGAAAAATTCGATCTTATCCGGTCCGTCGGTTGAGCAGTAGAGTCCCGGTGAAAAACTGGTTCCCATGTGCCTCAAGGGTGGGGCGCATGTGCCCTCAAGTGAGGGCACATGGTCAGGTGCCTCACTGGTAGGGCGCATGGCCATGTGCCCTGGGTCCCGGCGCCGTGCCCCTGGAACCCGGTGCATGGGACTGGTTCTGCGCGTCCTTCTTCCGGAAGCCATTGCGAACACTCCCGAACTCGGAATTCGACGCCGTTTGTTGTGTTGGAAAGATAACAGGCCGAAGAAGCTTTCTATAGCATCGGATCAGCCATCACACCCTCAAAAACTTCAGAATTTTATCCGGAAGTTAGGGCAGTAAACAGAAGGTCCGATATAGGTCAAAATGACTTCGACGGCAAACCGGAAAGGCACGGAATGCAACAAAACTTGTCCGGAGTGTGAATATGACCATAACCTTCAATGCATGATCATTAGGCATTGGTCATTCAGCCAATTTCCGTGTTCACACGATTTACGTGCAGCTTTCGCTTGGAAATTACGGCTTTCTGCGGAAAACGTCGGAAAACATCCGATTTCGTTCGGCGAAGCTCCAAATCAACTTAAAAAGACCCGGCATCATTATAAGGTAAATCATGTGTGTTACCCTATAAAACATGAGTTTTATGCTCTGAATTAGGCGAATTTGGTGTGTCTACAGCACCTCCTCCTAAGAATCCTTAGGGAGGGAAGTGGCGAGCTTCGCCTTGTTGTGAAGTTCTCCTCATTTGTTCTTCGTGCCTGAAACACTAGAAAAAGGAGATTAGAATGCCAATATGACTTATCCCCCTTGCAAGTTGCAGTATGTCTTGACCTTTGTCAAGGGGTGTAAAGTTTTTCTTGTGCCTGAAACACTTAGAAGGAAAAGATTAGAACAACATTGCGGCTTATCCCCCTTGCAAGTTGCAGTATGCCTTGACCTTTGTCAAGGGGTGTAAAGTTTTTCTTGTGCCTGAAACACTTAGAAGGAAGAGATGAGAACAACAATGTGGCTTATCCCCCTTGCAAGTTGTAGTATGCCTTGATCTTTGTCAAGGGGTATAGCCTTCTTAGGAGTGTAAAAAATCAAGTAACAAATATGCAATGAAGAATATGAAACATGAGAGATTGAAAGTAAATATGAATGTAAAGATGAAAATTCAAACCAAGCATGGTGATAAAATATTTTAAAAAGTTTGAAAATTTTTGAATTTGAAAAAGAAGTTTTTTTTTGTTGTTGAAAAGATTAAATATTTTTGGGATTTTTGAAAATGCTATTTTCTTCTTCTTCTTTTTGAGTTTTTGAAAATAATTTTTTTTTTGTAGTTTTTGAAGATATTCAACTTTTTTTTGTAGTTTTTTTAAAAATATTCAACTCTTTTTTTTGGAGTTTTTGAAATGTTCAACTTTTTTTTTTTGATTTTTTTTTGAAAATATCTTTTTGGAGAGAAAAATCAGTATTGACACAAGTTCTCATTACTTGGTTGTTTTTCTAGGTTCACTAGTAGATACCATGTGCAAAATGGGATTCCTTACCCAGAATCTTTCCGACCTTCAACCTTTGATCGGCTAGAGTTTAGCTTTGATTTGGTTGGTTCACCCACACCTTAGGGGTAAGAATGAAGAATTGAGGGAAAGTCCTTGATAGGCTTTGGAGATGTCGAGAGGGATTTCTCTACTCACACCCAATTGCCAGTTGGGGTTCGGCCTCTTCGGGTCTTTTCTTCTTTATTGACAAACCTATTTTTGTGGCACACATTCGGACAGGTCTTTGACCTGTGGGGTCATTGCCCATCTTTTGGTGCCTTTTTTCATTTTCTGCATTTTTGGGTACTCATTCAGACAGGCCCATATTTGTTTAAACCTGTGGGGTTCATTGCCCATCTTTTGGCACCCTTTTTTTTATTTGAGAAGTTGGACCTTTCGAGACGGCCTCCTACTAAGGCGGTGGATGCTTTCGATACTCTCCCCCTCTAGTCCCCTTTGCCTATCTTGGACCGAACAGAAGAGAATATGGTGAGGGTTTTCCTTCCATCTCTAAGCCTTGCCTAGCTTCTCTCAGGTGTTGGGTTATCCGGATTCTGGGATCAGGACGTGTTGTGTGTGTAGAATGGTATCTACCCTCGACTCCTAGACAACAACCTAGGACATGTGGACTCAAGTCATACTGGTAGTTCTCTCCATTTTTGAGGTAGATTACATTCCATGGGTAAATCAATTGAAAACATAACTTGCAATGTAAAGAATTTGTTTAATAAAAACAAGGTAGCTACAAATATCGTCAATCATGAATTTCTCTCAATTAAAATTGTCATGTGAAATTCAAAATCATTTCAAAAAATATTGCCTTGCGGATGACATAATGATGATGAATGTAATGTAATACCTGAGAGAAGAAGAAGTTCATTGCTGATGACGACTTTGCTTGTGCTTGCCTTGCCTTGTCTGCCATGCCTTGCCTTGCCTTGCCCAATTGCTTCCACTGTTGATATGCACCATATTGCATTGGATTGAAGATTCATAGTCATATGATGAAGTGAAAGATGTGGAGGATCTGATTTAGCATGGCGGAGTCAAAATTAATGATGTAAAAGGCAAAGATTGGGGTATCACCCAGAAATTTCTCTACTTTGATTTTTTTTTTTGAAAATAAAACTTGGAAAAGGAAAGCGAATGCTTGAAAAGAAAAGTGAATTAAAGTGGGATCTTGGGCCCAAGAGTTGATAGTGGGATTGCAAGCCCGGGAAGGGTTGGAATCAAGGGGCATGTGGGCCCAAGAGTTGAATGCGGGCCAGAGGGCCCAGTTGATGTTGATGGGCATGAGGGCCCGATGAGAGGTGATGGGTGCGAAGGCCCGATTGGAGGTTGAGCTTGAGGGATCCAACAAAAAGAATGGGCATGTGGACCCGATTTAGGTGATTGGAAGTATGATTGTGATTTGTGATGGGCTCTCTGGCGCCATTGAAGAGTATGGGTGCGTGATCCCAAAGTTGAAGAAGTGGGGGCACGGGAGCCCGATTTCTAAGAAGTATGGGCACGCAGGCCCGATTGTGAAGAAATGGGGACATACATGCCCGAAGTTGAAGGAGTGTGGGCATGTGTGCCCGAGTTTGTTGGAAGGTGGGCACGTGGGCCCGATTTAGAAGAAATTTGGGCACATGGGCCCGGTTGTAGAAAAACATGGGCATGTGAGCCCGGTTGAGGTGAATTGCGGGCACGTGGGCCCGATTTAGGTGAATTGTGGGCACGTGGGCCCGATTTAGAAAAATTAAGGGCACATGGGCCCGATTGGGGAGAATTATGGGCACGTTGGCCCGATGGAAGGAAAGGGGCACGTAGGCCCAGTTGGGGAAAAGGGGCATATGGACCCAATTGAAGGAAAGGGGCATGCAAGCCCGATTGATTAAAAGGGGCATGTGGGCCCGGTTGAAGAAAAGGGGCATAAGAGCCCGGTCGATTAAAAGGGGCACATGGGCCCGGTTGGATAAAGGGGGCACGTGGGCCCGGTTGTTGGAAAGGGGCACATGGGCCCAGTTGATGAAAAGGGGCATAAGAGCCCGATTGACAAAACGGGGCACAAGTGCCCGAAGATGGGGCATAAGGTCCCAATTGTAGAAGAGGGGCATAAGAGCCCAATTGAGTGGGATGGGGTGTGGGCCATGGCCCTAAGATTGACAGATTTTGGACCCATGGGCCTGATTGATGGTTGTAAGAAGGATAAATAAAGGGCGTTGGCCCTAAGATTGAGGAATTGTGGGCCCATGGGCCCAATTGTTGATTTGGAGGAGAATAAAGAAAGGGTCGTGGCCCTAAGATTGATTGATCATGGGCCCATGGGCCAGATTGTTGCTTAGGAGAAGAATGGGGTAAGGGTCGTGGACCTAAGATTGATGCTAAAGGATTTGTCTGCTTAGCTGGAGGAGGTCCTAGTATCCCCTTGCTAAGGTCTATGCCCTTCTGGAGGCTTGTTGATTCCTTCTCCCTTTCATTCACCAATTTGGTCTCCTTACTTCTCAGTTCAGGGGTCAATTCAATCTGACCAACATCAGGGATTAATTTCGATGATTGTAATGGTTGATCTATACCTGGTGAATCCTTGCCTAGTCCTTGACAATCAACCGAATTTGTGATCCCCTCATCTAAGCTCCCTTCGCAGGCTTCTCCTCAGGTTGTTCTGGGGAAGAGGGCATGCCTAGTTTAGGGGATTCCAAAAAGGTAGAAGGGTTTGGTTCGACATCCCCTACTGGCTGACTTTGATCTTGTGAAATAGCAATGACATGATGAGAAGCTGATTCTTCTGCCATGGCAGGAGCACAAATGGTTGGAGTGATTGATTCCTCTGCCAGGGCAGGAGAACGAAGGGTCAAAGTGACTAAATCGTCTACCATGGTAGTAGCATGGATGATCGGATTGACTGGATCCTCTACCAAGGCAGGAGCATAAATGGTTGAAGTGACTAAATCATCTACCATAGTAGGAGCAGGAATGATTAGTTCCTCTGCCAAGGCAGGAGCATGAATGATAGGAGTGACTAGTTCCTCTGCCATGGCAGGAGTAACAGAAGAAACAATCGGTTTGACCGATCGAGGGGGAACCCTATGTTGAGGGATTGATTGAAGTGGTGCCGGCATAGAAGTCGATTCAGCCGGGGAGCTATTGCCGAAATTGGTTGAGGGGCCAAGGCTTGTGTGGTTGGCCGAGGAGCCGTTGGTGAAGTAGGCGAGAAGCTAAGGGCCGAATGATTGGGCGAGGGGCCTTTGGAAATGTTGGTGGAGTCAACGGCTGGGGAACCAGTTTAGGTAACAAAGTATTTGCACGAGCAACAAGAGGAACTTGATTGTGCACAGTTGGTTTCGCCATTAGCACGGGTTGCATGACTGGCTGAGGTTGTGGCATGGGTGGCCTAATCAACTGGCGTCGAGGATTCGGCCGATGAAGATGATTATGATGGGATTGGTGAGGACTCCTAGGTTTATGCATATCATCAATGCTCCTCTCAAGCCTGGGCCTCAATTCATCAGAATATTGCATTAATTCCACATCTTCTTTTTCTTCACCAATTATTGAATAGCCTGGCCCATATCGTTTCAAGAATTTGGCCTTGACAATTTCGAAATCCCATATCTCTATTTCCCCTAGTGAAAAGAACCATTCTAGGGATGCACCATCCAATGATCGCTTAAAAAGAATAGCAAGAGCTCTTCGATCATTTAGCCATCGAGATGATTTGCTCAAGAAATCATTCACATGGGTGAAGGGATCACCTGAGCCATTGTAGCGATGGTAGGCTGGTGTTTGTGATGGAGGGATATGTGGGACTGGGAAAGATGGAGCAGATATTTCAGGGATGGCCTTCGAGTCCAAACGGTGCCTTAGCTCTTCAAAGTGCTCATCCATTTGGTTGATTTTGTCCATGAATGCTTGAGTGAGGTTGGGTTCCTGAGCCACCTGTGCAAGGTATTTAGATGAATGGGTTGGAAGTGGTGGCTTCAAAGTAGGAACTGGCATAGAATTATATGAATGCCCCACAACGGGGTGAGTAGAGGCACGACAGGGTTGCCTAGGAGAGGAGATGATGAGGGGCCTAACTGTCGATTCGGGTGGTGAGGGGGCTTGATTTCCCTCGACCGGATCTTGATTGGCGGGCATCTTGCCCTTTGTTAAAGATTGCACAAGTGAAAAGGATTCAGGATCTAGATGGAGGGATAGACCCTGGAGGATTTGTTCTACACTGAGTGATGCAGGTGGATGAGTAGGATTTTGAACTTCAGGTTCCCTGATGGCATTAACATGGCCCTCTGGTTGGACCATGGGTTGTTGCAGCTTGTAGTAGTCCGACCTCCCAACGTGGCTTCCGGACCTTAGCATCATGGGCATCATGTCGATCTTTCTACAAAGATGGTTAAAAAAGAGAGCAAGCAAAGCACACAATTGAAGATTTTTTTTATGTTTTGTTTTGTTAGAAATTTTTTTTGTTTCAATTTGGTTGTTTGGAAAACAAGTTGAACACCAAATTAAAAATGTTTTTTTTTTGTTTTTTTAGGTGTTTTGAAAGAAAAAAATTTTCAATTTGGTGAGCAAGCAAGTTATGCAAACAAGTTTTTAAAATGACTATTCGACAATTTTTGGGTTGAAACCTTAGATTAAATAGATTGTTAGCAATTGTTCACTCAAATGGGTATGGTTCCTATTGCTTCAATCTTCAAGACCTAAGGTTGTCACTCAATCACCACGAGTAGGTACTTGGGTTCTTCGGGTTTTGGGAAAGTGGTACAACCGGCCCAATCGTGCGGAGAGGAATACTCCATGGATGGGGACTTACGGAGGTCTTGATGGAAACCACCAAATCAACTAGGAAGGAATATCCCAGAAGAGAGGTAAGAATCCACCAAGAAGGTGTTTGGAGGGTGAGGGTGTGTTGGGAGAGAGAGCCCCCGCCTCGAATGCCCTACGGATCGGAGCAAGTCCGGTACCCGATGCAAAAAGCTAGTGCAAAAGTAAAAATAGAGGGTAGGAGAAGAAGAAGCAATCAATATGAAAACATGAATGAAAGCTATTAAATAAACCAAGCAAGTGAATGCAAACAAGATAAGCAATGAGAAAGTAAAACAAGTAACTAGAAACTAGCAATTAAAAGGTGGTTCGCGCGGGAACCGGCTTGTGTTGGAGTGTCCAATTGGGGACAAATCTGAAGTAAAGGTAAAAGGATGGTCCACGCGGGGACCGAATTGAAAATAAAGTGGCTCACACGGGAGCCGAGTTTTGGAAAAGTAGGTGGTTCACGTGGGAACCGGTTTTTGAAGGAAAAATGGGTGGTTCACGCGGGAACCGGTTTGTTTGATTGGAAAAAGGAAATGAGGGCCACGTGGGGCCAATCTAATTGGTGCAAAGGGGTGGTCCACGCGGGGACCGAACTGAAACTGAGTTGGTTCACGTGGGAACCGATTTAGAAAAGGGTTTGGTTCACGTGGGAACCGGTTTTAATGAAGAAAGGGGTGGTTCACACGGGAACCGATGTAAGAGTTGACAAAATAGAAAGAGGGCCACGTGGGGCCAATCTGAAGATGCTATAAATGGGTGGTCCATGCGGGGACCGATCTGAAAATAAGTTGGTTCACGCGGGAACCGAGTTGGAAAAGAAAGGTGGTTCACGCGGGAACCGGTTTATAAGAAGAAAAGGGTGGCTCACGCGGGAACCGGGTTGAAATGAAAGACAAGCAAATTAAGTCCACATGTGGGACAATCTTAAAGAAAGAGTAAATAGCAAGTTTAAAGGTAAATTGCCATGGAAGATAAAAGACAAGCCAGTTCACGCAGGAACCAAGTTGGAAAGCAACTAGTTGTACGGTTGAATCAAGCTAGCACGGTTGACGACATTGGTAGTCCCACCGTGGTCGCCAAAAAGCTGTCGACTCCAGAAACGGGTTCCGGATCGGCACCTCAAGATAAGAAGGTGAAAGATGGAATGAGGGAAAAGGAGTGAATCGAGAAACACTCGGAAAGCGATAAAGACTCCTCACCTCGGTCCCACACTCACATTGATCCCCGAACTTTCATCTCACGGCGTCGCTCGAGCACCGGAGATGGTTCGGGTCATGTGGGAGGAGAGTGAGGAGGATATGAATTTAGAACATGAATAAAAAGAAAGTGTGGTCGCCAGGAGCCGCGGGCTCCGCTTTATGTAATCGAAATAGAAAGAAGTTGACCGTGTGTACCTTAGCGTGGGAGAAAGGGATGTGAGTTCAACCTTCTTCTTCTTCGGCCGGCCGATGAAGAAGAGTCTCCAATCCAATGCTAGCTTGATCAACCTGTGCAACTAGAGAAATAAACCAAGTGAAGAGTTTGGTTAGACTTGTGAGAAGTGTAGTAACTGTAGTAAGAAGATAAGAAAGAAGCAATTGGAATTGGACTCACCGGCTTCGGGGTGAGCCTTAACCCCTTTTTTTGTGTTTTTGATTATGTAAAAATGATGTAAATGAACTAAAATATGCTTTAAAACATTAAATAAACATATTTAATGGAGTTGAGAAAGCTTATAGAATGATTTGGCTTGAGTTGAAGCCGAGTTGGTTGAAGACAGCCGGTTCGGGTAGCTTGGTACCCTTCTGGCGCGACTTTGGTGCAGAGGATGTTACGGACGACCCCGATTTCAGAATTGAGTGAAGTTTGTTGGAGTAGACAGAAAACTCAGAGAGGAAGAATTCCTATGTTGATGAATTCTCCTAAATCCTCCTGTAGAAGTCAGTAAAAATTATGAAAGGGGGCGGATGTGGAAAACAGAACCTGGATGCGCGCCCTGGGTGTAGCAATTGCCACGAAAAAACGGCAAGTCGGAATTGAGTGCAGTCAGTTGGAAATGAAATATATCTTGATGAACCACACTTCGTATGAAGGAATACAGGCCATAAAATGACTAGAAATATTTGTAGAATCCGATGATCAGCAGTGCAGCACGTTGGAGCATAGACCGGCTTCTTCTTCACTTTGGGATGATCTCCGAGCACCGGGACGAAGATAGAACTATTTGGGGAGATTGGGAAGAGCCTAGGGTGGCTGGAGGACGAAGAGAGAAGTGCTGGAGGATGGGGATGCCCCTCTTAGGTCGTTCATATGAGTCTCCCTTTATAGGGGATGAAGAACATGTCAAAAAAATAGCAAGTTTTGATACATCCGACCTTAGGTTGAATTTCCTCCATTTAATGTTGCTGATTTTCATCCTGAGGTATCTAGAAACTTACCTAAATGATTGAGAGAGATTGAAAACCGTGTATCACCTTCTCCATGCTCAAAATATGCCTCCACTTGAAGAGGAAACAAATCTAGTCTAAAAATGGCAAGTCTTGATATACAAGACAACAAGTTGGATTGCCATCATTAGATGATGCTAATTTCGACCATGAAGCTTCCAGATACTATAACAAGTGATATGGAGGAGGAAAAAGGAAGGTAAGGTCGTGAATTGGTCAGATATGTGCCCAATGGGCTGGGCTTGCATGCAATTGGGCTTGATTGGTGCTGCGTGCGGACAGAACTGCGCATCTGACTTCTAAAAGGCGCTGCGGACAAATGGTAGATCAGAATTGAATGCAGTTTGTTGCATTGAAAATAGGACTCAGAGGGGAAGATTATTTATGTTGATGACTTCTTCATTGTATGTCCACATAATCCTGTGAAAAATTTTCAAGTAGATGATATGCTGGGAAAAGCATAATCTGGCACACCACCAAGAGTCTCTTGTTCGGCAAACACGGATTTGATTAGAAATTAAAAAATCATCCTCATATTTCCAATAAGCACCTCAGCTCATCCAAAAGGGTGGTTCATCATGATTTTGATGGTCTAAAAGATATGTTGCCAATGGAATAATGGTTTAAGCTATAAATAAGGCCAAATTGGCGTGTCTACAAAGAGGAGCTGGTTGAGGTGACTTCGGGAGGGAAGCCTCAAAGAGTAGGGCAGCATCTGCAGAAGCTATTTGAAGTTGTTGGAGGGGATGGACCTCCTCCTCAGTAGCGAATGGCTCCTCCAGTGTGGCACCAAGACGGTCAGGGTGTAGCACAACTTTGGGGAAACAGCCAAAAGTGATGCCGGCGGTGACGACACCAATGCAACGGCTGTTGATGTAGGCCTCGGAATAACGAACACCGTTGTCAAACTCCATTGAACCTTCAAAAACATACAAGGCCGACCTGATCAGATGAAGAGAGTTTTCAAAGAGACAGTGGGTGTGCACTTTCTCAGATCGCTATGGCAGAGAGATGAAGGGAAAGAGAGGTCCCACCGGGCATGCCAATTTGTGGGAACCTCGGGAATCGTTTTGATTCTTGAAAAAGATTTATTGTTTTTGTATGTTTTGAAATATCGACATCCGAATTTTCTAGTAAAGTAGGTGATAGACCATAAAAATATTAGATAGTCCGGGTGATATTAAAAGAGTATAGAACCGAGGTTCGGGTTCTGTGAAAATATTTCTTGACCTCTCTCCATCGGATGGTGCGAATATCCGATGTTCATTTACATCGAGCAAACACTCGAACACCCTTGATTAACTACCATAGCGATCTTGTTTGACGAGAGCGTGCACATCCACAATGTATAAAGAACACAAAGGGCCCCGGCCTTTCAGGCCCGATGAGATGCAAACAATTTTGATTAGATTTTGTTTGGAGTTGATTTATGTTTGATTTAAGAATGGATTTTGATGTGGTTTGAAATGTTGATTTCAGATTTCAATTTGACTTAGATTTGGATGTTAAGTGTTTTGAGCTTGTTTGGTTTGTCTGGTTTGTTTTACTTTAATTGGTTGAAGTTTATTTTATTTTTTGTTTGAACTTGATATTTTAGATGTGTTTATCAATTTTGACTTGTTTAAGTTTAATTGACAATGTGTTTAGTCATTTTCATGTGATTTTCTCATGTTGGTTGGTGTTTTAATACCGATTCGGGTGTGTTCAGTATGTTTTAAATGTTTTGAAGTTTGGTTCAAATTGATTAAACTTGAATTTCAGATTGTTAATGATCTGAATTTGACATGTTTTAAGATGAATTTCATATACATTAATGTTTTCTTCATATGTTCTTTTCAATTGGTTGTGAATTATTTGATTTGCACTTGTTTAGGAAATTAAATTCCAATGGATTAAGTTTATTGAATCAATTCTTCCAGATTGTATTAAATCTGATTTTTGTTGAATGTTAAAGCTTTAATGATCTATTTTAAACATGTTTTAAGATTAATTTGAATGTATTTTCAGATTTAATTAAGTTAACTTCAGATTTGTTTAACTATTGTTCGGTTTGCATCACATCCGGTCTATCGGGATAGTGTCGATGCCCAGTCACATGCAATCAACTCGGCACTTGAAATGTTCATTGAATATTCATGTTCATGCTGGTGTACATCAGATGTGGCAGTTCATATGCCATGAATAATGCCGTCAATGGTGCAAATGTGTGAATGTCCTTCCCTTGGTGTAAAATACCACTTGATTGGAAAAATTTTGGCAGCATGCCGCCTTATTTTCCAATCGGTGTGGAATTTTACCCATCCTACAAGGCATAGTCATTTGACTTTCCAAGTAGTGGGAAGGGTCCGTCTGCAGTGGGAAGCGTGTCCCATGCCTACGCTCGGGTCAACGTTCCGGTGCATGCCGGATGAGCCGCCCAATGAAGCGTCCAGTTGTGGACTAACTCCTTATTTAATTTTAGCATTTCGCCTTCAGATTTAATTAAGGTTTATTTTAAGTGTCCAAGGCCCAATGGGCCAGCTTCATCAGCACAATGGGCTGGTCTTCATGCTATGTCGGCCCGGTTGGCCCAATCTTGTGCTTCATGGGTCCTGGCGGCCTGCTTTGAACTTCATGACCCAATGGGCCTGCTTTGCACATCCATGGCCCGGTTGGCCTGATTTTCCCTCCATTTTTGCACCATGACATCTTGCTGTGGCAGCAGGCTAGGTGAGCCTCAGAAGGGCTGGAATGGGTTGGCTAAGGTGCTGTTTAGGTGAGCTTTGGTAGGACTGCACAAGGGGTAGGTTTAGGTATGAGCTAGGACTGATTTTAGGAATGCACAAATGGCATGAGAATTGAAGGCCCGCCCGAGTAGTCTCGGTCCGTCCGGCGGATTCCGAGAGTCTCAAAGCATCGACCCTCAACCTATACTCAAAGGGGAAGGAAAAAAAAAGGAAGCATGGGGTCTGGTTTTATGGCCAGCAGAGGGGCCTGGTTTCAAGGCCAGCAGAGGGGCCTGATTTGGGCATGTTCTGAAGTATGTCCACTTAGGCAACAAGGATGGTCAAACATGGCCTGATTAAGAGCATGTTCAGAAGCCTAATTGGCTGCTAGAGGGATGGAAACAAGGGGCACGGTGTTAGGTGACAGCATGGGGCTGCTTGAGGATGCCAAATGGGCTGTTTACAGGCCACCTATGGGCTGCGCGCACATGGGCAATGAGGAGCTAGAATTAGGACAGCAAGGGGTCTGAAATGAAGGGCTCAAAGAGGCTGATTTTTTATGGCTTGTGGGACCAGCATAGGGAGGTTGACCATGGGCTCTAGGTGGTACCAACAAGGCTGGGATTTTGGAGCTTCTTGAATGGCCATAGAGAAGGCCGAGGGGAAGAGAAAGAAGAGGGGAGGGAAAGAACTAGAAAGTACTACATCTTCCCTCACCTTTTTGGCACAATCCTTGTTGGAGATTGAAGGAGAATATGGCTGGCGTTATACCCTTCTTCTTCTTATTCCTTTGTTGCAGAAAATGGGGCTGGAATCGGTGCTCCAAGAAGGAACACCTGCTATAGGAATCGGTGCACCACCGATTGGGTTGCTGCTGGCGCACCTGCTGGAGGGAGGCCTTTTCTCCTTCTTCCTCTTCACTTGGAACACCACCCGGGGGCTGGAGAGGTTGCTGACTTGCTGATGAAGACGTCCAATAAAGGAGGAGCTCTCTTGGTGCAGGGTAGATGGAGGAGAGGCAGGGCTTCCGCAGGGTGATCAGCTTGTCCTGCACATGGCCAGCTGAGGGGGCTTTTATAGGGGCTGAGGTGCGCCATATCCAGGAGGAGATAAGGCTGGAGGTTGTTGAGAGGATATAAGGATAACCCAAGGGAGGTTGGAGATGATAAGGATAACCCATAGTTGGTTGTTGAGGATGATTATGCGCCAACTAGAAAGAGAGGGTGAGAAGGGTGCGCACCATCTCCTCCTTTCAAGGAGGTGTGCGCACATGACAAGTGGAGAGAGGGCTGGTTCGACCAAGGCTTGGATGAGGATAAGCTTGGTTAGTTCTAGGATTAGTTAGGATGAAGATAAACCAAGGGAGAGATAAGGATAAGCCATGGGAGGTTGAGGTGGTTGAGGATGAGATAAAGATAAACCAAAGAGAGATGGAGAGAGTTGGGAAGCCTTGCGCACCCTCCCCTACTTTCTAGGGCTGTTTGCGCACACATCAGGTGAGGGAGGATGGGGTTCAGCCATGATAGGTTGGGTTAGCCCATCTTGGGTTAGGTTTAACCCTGTTTTAATCAAAGTGCTCCCGATCCAACGGCTAGCATTAATTCCGACCAAAACCAATTAAATAAATCTCAAATTGACTTCAAAAAAAATTCCAGATCATGGCCTGATGGCCATTTATCTTATGATCCATCCTGATGTGTGGTTGAGATCACATGAATTGCAACGGATCTCCTGATTTAGCTAGTTTCTCCGATCGGTGCAATCTCGGCCGTCGATAATGCAGAAAACTATAATTGAATGCAATTGCCTTCTCCCATTGGCCAAATTTATTTTTCATGCATAAATATTCATGAAATAAAAGTTTTGGGTCATGAAAATTGAAATTTTCAGCCCATGGGTCGATCCAGAGCTAATTGGACCATTATGCCCCTGGTGCGAGAACATACGGCTTTCCGTCCGGATTTTCTCTTTCTTGCATATCTTTTCACCTGGGGGTCAGATTTTCGATCCGTTTCAAGCGTTGCCTAGCTCTATCCAATATTGACAATGTGGTAAAGTTGGAATTCCATGTTAGAGTCCCAATTTGTCCCAAAGTGTCAGGGGAAAAATGGTCATTTCGGCCTTCCGGTGTCCATTTTTCATGTTTTGGGCACCGTTGCGAAGCTCTTGACCGGGGATATGTAATGAGCACATTATCTTGGCCATTTGTAGCATGTAAGGCCATGCCAAGGCATTTCCAAAGCCTTTTTATATCATCTATTCACGAATTTTCCGAATCTGGGTCAGATTTTCTGCACCGGCTTCGGCATTGCTAAAACTTGTATCCAGCAAGCTAAGCGAAAAAACTTGATGCCAACAATAGGGTTTGAAGATGTTGAGAGGGATTTATCTACTCTCACTCAAATTACCCATTGGGGTTCGGCCTCTTTGGGTTTTTCTTTCTTTTTTTGTTCTTTTCTATGTGGCACATATTTGGACAGGTTTTTTTGACCCGTGGGGACATTGCCCATCCTTTAGTGCCTATTGCCTTGACTATCATTCTTGGTATTCATTCAGACATGTTGATCATTTTTCTTTTTCTAACCTGAGGGGGTCATTGCCCATCTTTTGGCACCCTTTTGCACCCTCCGAGATGGCCTCCTACTAGGGTGGGAGTGTTTTCGATACTACCCCTCTCTAATCTTCTCTCCCTATCTTTGACCGAGTAGAAGAGAATAGGGTAAGGGTACTCCTTCCATTTCTAGATTTCTGCCTTGCCTTTCGCAAATGTTGGGTTGTCTGGATTCTAGGATCGGGAAGTGTTGTGTGTGTAGGATGGTAACTACCCTTGACTTCTCACGAACAACCTAGGATCGATGACTTAAGATTATACCAGTGGTTTATCCATTTTTATGGAAAGTACTTTTTGAGGTAAACTCCATTCCAAGGATGATTCAATTTTTCTCCATCTGCATTAGTCAATTCATATGCATTACCTGGATACTTTTCAGTGATTACAAAAGGTCCTTCCCAGTTAGGTTGCAACTTGGAGCGGAGACCCCCTGGCATAACGAATATGCGTTTGACTACTATCTCACCGATCTCGAATTTTCTCTCGACCACCCTCTTTTGATAAAACCTTTTGATTCTATTCTGATAAGTCCGGGCATGCTCGGCGGCGGCTAGCCTTCTTTTATCCAAGAGTTCAAGCTGTGCAAGGAGAGATTCTCTTCTCTCATCAACAGGAATATCCCTGTCGAGCTGAACTCGGAGAGATGGAAGTAATACTTCGTAAGGGACCACTGCTTCCATCCCATATGCCAAAGCATACGGGGTTTGTCCAGTGGGAGTCCTTACATAAGTACGATAAGCCCATAGAGCATCTACAAGCTTATCAGGCCAGTCGGCAAATTTGCTAGACTTACAAGATTTCTTGATGATTTTGATTAAGGTTTTGTTGGTGGCTTCTGCTTGACCATTGCCCTGAGGATAGTATGGTGATGATTGATGCAATGAAATGTGATACCTGTTGCAAAGATCACGCAGATCTTGAGAAAGAAATTGTGGCCAATTATCGGTGACGATGTCGCTGGGGATCCCGAACCTTGTCAGGATGTTGCGCTTGATGAAGGAGCAGACTGTTGACGCTTTAATCTCCACGAATGCTTCCGCTTCAGCCCACTTTGTGAAGTACTCCGTTGCCATCAGAATAAATGATTTTGAGCGCATTTTGGAGTTAAGGTCACTCAAGGGGCCAATGATATCAAAAGCCCACATGGCGAAAGGCCATGGGGCATGAATTGGATGAAGGGAAGATGCGGGAGAGTGAATCTTGTCAGCATGGAGTTGACATGAATGACAGTGCCGAACAAAGATGGAGCAGTCTTCTTCTAGAGTTGGCCAATAATACCCTTGTCGGATGATTTTCTTAGCAAGGGCTTGGGCATTCACATGACCACCACAAACTCCAGAATGTGCTTCCTTCAGCACCAACTCAGCTTCTTCTTCATCAAGACACCTGAGTAAGATTCCACTTAGGCTTCTCTTGTAGAGCACTCCTCCTAGGATTGTATACCTCTGGGATACTCTTCTGATTGCCTTCTTTTCTTTGGTAGTTGATCCAGGTGGGAATGACTGATCTTGACAATACCTCGCAATCTCGTCATACCAAGGTCTCTCACCTTCTTCTAATTCTTCCAACTCAATCAAGGAGATTTCTTCTTTATGTTCCAAGTATTCTATTCTATTGAATCTTTCCTTAACCTTCAGAAAACGTCCATCCTCAATTGCTGGAATTGACCTCTTACAAATGTGGATAGTTCGCACTTGCCTGCCTAGCGGGATAGATAGAGATGAAGCTAGTGAAGCTAAGGCATCGGCGAGGATATTCTGAGAACGGGGAACATGGACAAAGGTAAGTTTGAAGAATAGCTTGATGTAGCAGGTGGTGAGCTCCTGGTATGGTTTGAGGTTTGGATGAGAAGTTCAGTATTTGGATAGGACTTGGCGTAGGATCAATTGACTATCACCTATCACCCTCAGTTCGGTGGCACCATGGAAATGAGCGGCCTCCAGCCCGGCCAGCAAGGCTTAATACTCAGCTATGTTGTTAGTTGTTGGAAAGTTAAGCTGAAAAGCCTGTGGAATGGTGACACCTTCAGGTGACAGAAGGACAATACCTATCCCTCTACCATGAGAGTTCAGAGCCCCGTCAAAATATATTGTCCAAAGATTGGAAGATCGGACTGACATTAGTTCGTCATCCGGGAACTCCGACCGGACTGGGTCAAAGACGGGTATGGGATGATGGGCAAGGTGTTCAGCAATAGCATAACCCTTGATTGCCTTCTATGGGACATAAGTGATATCAAATTGGGATAAGAAACTCTGCCATCGCCCTAACCGACCAGTCAAGACTGTCTTCTCTAACAGAAACTTAATGGGATTGATACGAGTAATGAGCTTGACTTGGTGAGCAAGGAAATAATGTTTGAGTTTCTAAACCACCCAAACAAGAGCAGCACAAGTCTTTTCTACCACAGTGTACTTCAGCTCACAAGCATCAAACATCTTAGACAAGTAATAAGTAGCTCGTTCTTTCCCTTCTTCATCAACTTGTGCAAGTACTGCCCCAAAAGAGTTCTCAAGAACCGAAATGTAGAGGACCAAGGTCTTGTCTGGAATTGGTGGTCTAAGTACAAGGGGACTTTCTAGGTATGTTTTCAACCCATCAAACGCCTCCTGGCACTTCGAATCCCATTTAAACTCAGCCCCCGCCTTGGTTAACTCATAGAAAGGTTTACATCTTTGGGAATGTTGTGAGATAAACCGGCGGACAAATTGTAGCCTCCCAATCAATCCCCTAAGCTCTTTCATATTCTTCGGGGGAGGCATACCAATAATTACTTTGGCCTTGTTTGGGTCGATCTCTATGCCCCTTTTGCTTACTATGAACCCAAGTAGCTTTCCTGATGAATCTCCAAATGTACACTTCTTAGGGTTCATTTTCAACTTGTATTCTCTAGCTCGTTGCAAAACTTTCCTTAGCACTTCAGAATGATCTTCCCGACTCTTGGACTTGATAACCAAATCATCCACATACACCTCTACAAGGGTGTGCATCATGTCGTGAAAGATAGCCATCATAGCTCTCTGATATGTAGCACCGGCTTTCTTTAACCCAAAGGGCATGACAACATATTAATATGTTCCCCAAGGTGTAGTGAACGAGGTCTTCTCTTGGTCTTCCTCAGCTAACCGGATCTGATTGTATCCAGAATAACCATCCATGAATGAAAGCATTTCAAATCCAGCTGTGTTATCGACCAAAACATCGATATGAGGCAAAGAGAAATCATCCTTAGGGCACGCTCGGTTCAAGTCCCTGAAATCTATACAAATCCGAATTCGTCCATCCTTCTTCATAACAGGGACTATGTTAGCCACCCATTGCGGATATAGGACATCTTTAATAAATTTTGCTTGGTGTAGTTTGTCGACCTCTTCTTTCATTTTGAGTGCAATATCAGGGAGGAACCTCCTGAGCTTTTGTTTAACCGGGGTAGTTCCAGGTTTCAAGGTTAATCTATGTTCAACCAATGAATTATCTAATCCTGGCATGTCTTCATATGTCCATGCGAACGTGTCTTTGTATTCTTCCAAAACTTTGATCAAACGTTGTTCTTCTGAGGGAGTGAGGTTTGCACTAATGAGAATAGTCTTAGGATCTTCCAGGGTTCCTAAATTCAGTTCCTTGGTCGGTTCATTCCTTGTGACTGATGGTTCTTCAAATCTTCTAAGTCCAGCTGTATATGCATCAGCCAAGTCCTCGATTTTATCCTCAGATTCGGGATCCTTCTCTGATACCACCTCATATACTCCCAAAGTATGATCTATGTTATGCTCATCCTCATATCGGATTTCATCTAGCTGGATGGTATTATCCAAAAAATTTGGCAGCCTTGCACACTCTACGCATTTCTATGCCAATTGTTGCAGATACCTATTTGGAACTCGCTTACCTCTGACTTTCCTATTTCCTAATCTAACCTGACCTACTGAAGATAAAGCTGGAAAGGTGGTATTTACAGTGGAGGGGGGATCGAGTAAATCGATCAATGATTCAGAAAAGAGGGATCCCTGATTGGGAGCACCCTCTGGGATGAGTAGAGACGTCTCCTCGATGGAAATGTGAGTTTCAGAGAAGACATTTTTTTTAGGATTCTCAAGTAAAAAGATAGAATGAGCCTGAGTGACTCGAGGCGTGCTAGAAGATGACTGAATTAATAGAGAGAAAAACATAAGAATGAAGGGGAAAAAGGGGCTTGTGGGCCCAATGGTAACAGAAAGTGGACACATGGGTCCAAAACTGATGAAAAAAGTAAACGTGTACGTGGACCCGATTTCAGAAATAAATGGGCATGTGAGACCATGTTGAGAAAAGCCCTCAGTTCTGAAGTTGATGAGGGAAGCAAATGGGCAAGCTGGCCCAGTAAGAGTAGAAGGTTGAAGAGGGCACATGGGCCCAAAGTGGGTAAGTGGGCCCTGAAGCCCATCCAAAAGATCTAGAAACAACGGCACAAGGTTTAAACATGGCATTGTTGTATTTGGGCCTCGTGGAATGGTTTTGACTTGGGTGGTATGCTCAACCAGATGATCCAATATTGGTCTTCCCTTGAGTGGTTCTTGATACTCTTCCTCACTTGAGAACAGATGTGTCAAAGATAAGCATAAGTCTTCCAAGTCTTCTTCTTCTTCTTCTGGAGCCTTCCTTCTCTTGATAGTCATCATGGAACTTTTGCTATCTTCAGCCATCATCATGGTCTCCCCTTTGATAAATAATGTATGGAGTCCCATGGCATATCCTGGCTGGAAGATCCTCCTTGGGATGGAACCCTCTTCATATCCCAACCCTTGCCTGCGTGGTTTTTTCACAGTTTCAATTGGCTGAGTGATCCCTTGAAGATCCTTGCCTAAACCTCTTCTAGGCTGATAGCCCAATTTCATCATCATTCTCCATCCCAGTGTGTCTGGTAGAGAGGCGGTCATACATCTGACTTCTGGTAAATCTCCCACTAAGATCTGGGGTTGTATTGACAAACCAAGGGGTGTTAAAGTAGGATCATTCATCTCATCTCTTATAGGCATGCTAGTCACTTTGACCACTTGTCCTTTAAAAGGAAACTTTATGCACTGGTGGTTTGTTGAAGCCACAGCTCCTATTGCCTCCAAGTATGGCCTCCCAAGTATAGACCGAAAAGTTGGATCTAATTCTAGAACATGAAATTCTGTTGTGACCGTATATGGTCCAAGTTTAACTTCTAGAGTGACCACCCCACGTGCATGCTTCTTGGAGTTATCATAGGTTGTCACCATGGCACAGGATGGCTTGATCTCTTGCTCAGAAATGCCACACAACTGCAAAGTTTCTGGCGGCATAATGTTAATAGAAGCTCCAGTGTCAACCAAACATGATTTTACTTCGACATTGCAGATGATAATAGCCACATGCAAAGCATATCTCCTAAATTATGGACTGCTAATTCCTCCTGAGAGAAAGTGAGTGTTGGGTGCTCACTTCTAGGGGCTAACACTGTAGTGATCTTCTCAGGTGGGAGATCTTCATTCACCATGACCCTTTGCAAGTACTGCTGTAGAATCTCCTGGTGCACCTTTGATCTTTTGATTAACTCAAGTATGGAAATATGGGCCGGTGTTTTATCTAAATGCTTTAACAGATCATAGGCTGTGCCTGGCAATGGTTCTTCTACTTGTTCCTCCTCCACTTGATCCTGCAGTTGAGTACTAGCTTGGGGAAAGAGCCACTGGAACATCCTCCCACTTCGAAGCACCGGGGCTATTTGGCGGTCGGGTAGAGGTGACGGGTTAACTGGGGTGGATTGTGGTGGAACAGGTGGTGTAGGTGTACGTATGATAGGTAATGGGATTGGTGGTTCTAGGATGATTGGGTTAGTTGGTAGAGGGGTAGGATTTGGAGGTGGTAGTGATGGTGATCTTGGTGGCACGATAAGAAGAGGCCGGTGTGCGAAGTGGTTGATGAATTTAATGAAGGTGTAGGTTGTCGGATTGGTTGTGGTGGTATGATAGGTTGGGGTTTTGGAGTGGTAGAGCTTGTACGCTGGGGGGTCGGGTTTGGTGGTGATTGTGGTGGTCGGATGAGCAAGGGTCAGTGTGTAGCAATGGTTGAAGGAGGTGTAGTTAGAGAGAGGGCTGGCCTAATGATGGGCCGGCAAGAAGAAGTGGCGGCTAGTGGTTGGGTTATTGAACTTGGTGGTGGTTGTGGAGTAGCAGGTGCACGAATTATCTGTCTAGGAGGGTTCCTAGCAGGAGGCCTAGCCGGGTTGACAGGCATGGTTGCATTTTGGTTTTCTAGTTGCCAACCTTGAGCACGATTGGCATCTCCCCGGACAATGGAGTGTACTAGACCAATTCCTGGGTTTGGATGTGCTGGTGCCGGTGCTGGAGCGGGAGCATGTAATGGGAGCAGATTCTGGACAATCCCCAAGCCAGGTTGTTGTTGAGGTTGAGCCGGTGGACGCTGCCGCTTCTGCTGCCTAGCCTTCATTACCTGTATGCATTCCCCCATTTGAGCCCAATCAATGCTGCCTTGGTCATTCAGATCGTGGATGTAATCCTTGAATTGAAAGCATACTTCTACAGTGTGACCAGGACACCGGTGGTAAGCACAGTATCGGGACATATCTACATTTGTTGGCCAAACCTCACTTTCCTTGGGAAATTCCAACTGTTTTTCTGCCATGAGTACAATGAAGATGTCGGTCAAGGAGTAAGAGAGTTGCTGGTAGTTCTCTCTCCTAGGACCTCCCCTTCATGGTGCTTGATTGGGTGGTGGTGGTGCCCTATTGTAGGTAGGTTGATGAGGTTGCTGGGGTTGTGCTACTTGTTGCGGGGGTTTTTGTGGTTGTCGTGGTTGTGGTGGCCTAACTTGTTGCTGAGGGGGGTAATAGGAAGGGTTCTGTGGTGGGTTTCTGAACTGGTTTTGACGGCTCCCTCCCTGGTTCCCTACAATATTTACAACTTCATTGTTGACCACTCCCTCGGTTGTAGGCCCAACTGGTGCAGAGGGGGTCTTCCTGAAGTTTCTAGGTTTGGGATCAAATGGATTTATCATTGGGGCATCCTTGCAGTGGGCTTGCAAGTATCGGGCACTATCATAGAGTTCATTCATTGTGGTAGGACGGTGCATGATCAAGACATTCCTCAAGGCAGGTATAGTGTTGCCAATGAGCATCTTCACTTGTTCCCCTTCAGAAATCACATCTGTCAATTTTTCTGCCATTACCCTCCAGCGATCAGCAAACTTTATGAAGTCCTCTTCGGGCTTCATCTTCTCAGCAATCAAATCTGTAATGGAGCATGCTGGTGCCACCCGGTCTCTGTATCTTTCGAAGAATTTGGTTTTAACAATATCGAAGTCTCCTGCCTCAAAGGAGTCCAGTGAGTAGAACCATTCCAATGCAGACCCTTCTAGTGATTGACGGAACAAGAAGGCAAGAACCCTACGATCATTTTTCCAGAATGAGGATTCATAGAGAAAATCTTTAAGGTGGAGAAAAGGGTTGCCAGTACCATTGTAGCGACGTTAAACTGGTAGCTCAGAAGGTGGCAAGTGGAGAACTGGCAGAGAAGGAATAGAAATCTCAGGCACTGACTTGGAGTCCAGGCGACATCTCAGCTCTTCATAACATTCATTCATCTGAGTGAGCTGATCCATGATTACCTGGGTGAGAGGAGGTTCTTGGTTTACTGGAGGCGGTATGTGGTTAGAGACATGGTTCTGGAATTGAGGAGCATGACTTGAAGATTGTCCCATGGCTTAGTGTATTGGGGGAGCAACATGGTTAAAATAAGATGGCTGAACAAATGATGGTTGGACCACAGATGGTTGAACTCTAGATGGTTGAACTACAGATGGTTGTGCTAGTGCCAATGATGGTTGAATCACAGATTGTTGAACAACAGGAGGTTGAACAAAGGGTGATTGAATGAGTGGCGGTCGAACCAGAGGACAAGGAGATGAGGCAACTTGGTTAACTTCAGCCTGATCTGAGGCCATTTTTCCCTTCACTATGGATTGTATACGGGCATAGGTTTCTGGGTCGGTATAGAGAGACAACTCCCTAAAGAGTTGTTCAACATCACGAGGAGCAGATGGTTGAGGGACCTCTTGCGCTTCTTACTCAAATAATGGATTAACACGACCATCTGACAGATTTGGTTGATGACCCATCTCGTGCTCTCGATGTTCAGCTTGTTCCGCCATTCCAACGTGCCTTCCAGACCTTAGCTGCATTGAATTTCAAGGAGAAAGTAAAACAAACAAGTTGACAAAGTAAACAAAGAACTTTTTGTTTTGTTTTTTTAGTATTTTGAAAAAAGTTAGAGGTTTGAATTTTTTGTTTGATAAGCAAGTGATGCAAAGACTTGAAAGCAAGATTACGCAATGATTTTGATTAAACCTTAGGTTTATGAATTTTGTTAAGAATTGTTCTCTCAACAAATGGGTTATAATCCTAACTCCAATCTCCAGTGACCTAGGTTTCACACAATCTCACCACGTGTAGGTAACGTAGGATGCTTCGGGTTTTGGGGAGTGGTACAACCAACCCGATCGTGAAGAGGAATACTCCACGTATGAGGAATTATGGAGGCCTTGATGAAAGCCAACCAAGTCAACTAGGAAGGAATATCCCAGAAGAGAGGTCAGAATCCACCAAGAGGGTGTTTTGGATGGGAGGGGTAAATGGGAGAGTGAGCTCCCGCCTCAAAAAAGTGTAAAAGAAGGAGGTAGAGAGAAGTAGCAGAGAATTCAATCAAGTAATAAAACAAGTAATGAGCAAAACATGAACTTAAATAAAGAAGCAATCAACACCAGGCAAGCAATTAGAAACTAGACAAGCAACTAGAAACTAGAATCTAGAATTGTTTCTTATGTGAGCCAAATGGAGATAGTGAAAAGGTGATGGAAAGAAGAGGGTTCAGATCTGATAGCCAAGCAAAAGGGGTGGTCCACGTGGGGACCAATGTAAGAATAAGCTGGTTCACGTGGGAACCGGGGTAAAAGGTAAAGGTGGTTCACGCGGGAACCGGTTTTGAGTAAAAAGGGTGGTTCACGTGGGAACCGGTTTAAATGGTCAAAAGAGGGCCACGTGGGGAAAATTAAAGGTGAATAAAGATCTGATCCAAGTTGGGATAGATCTGGAAAGAAAGGGGTTTGGTTCACGTGGGAACCGAAGTAAAGAAAGAGATTGTTTCACGCGGGAACCGGTTTAAAAGGAAAAAGGTGGTTCACGTGGGAACTGGTTTAAATAAAATGCAGAAATTAAATGGCATACTTAGCACTTCAGATCTGATGAAAGATGGGTGAAGTCAGAAATTTTGAGATGGCATGAAGTTAAGAAAGGTGGAAGGAAGGAAAGGCTCACGTGGGAACCGGTCTAGAACTAGAACTAGTTGCAAAACAAAACACTAAGCACCCACGGTTGAAGACATTGCTTGTCCCACCATGGTCGCCACAAAGCTGTCGACTCTGAAAATTTGACGGGATCCTCTCCTTTTCGGGGAAGTCCGTGAACCCAGATCGTCACCTCAAGAGGGGATGAGAAAAGAAAGGAATAAAGCACGGAAAGCAACTCTCACCTCGGTCGCACACTCACATTGATCCCCGAACTTTCATCCCTTGGCGTCGCTCGATCACCAAAGAGACGGTTCGGGTCATGTGGTAAGAGGGTGAGAAGAAAGAAATGTGGTCGCCAGGAACCGTGGGTTCCGATTTATAGAATTAAAATGACCGTGTGTACCTTAGCGTGAAAAATGTGAGTTAAAGCTTCTCCTTCTTCGGCCGGACGATGAAGAAGAGTCCTCAACGTGGTGGGTGCTTGATATTCTGTGCAACTAGACAAACAAACAAGTGAAATAGACAATTATAACTAGACAAAGTGGAGTATATGTAAAGAGAATAACATAAAACACACAATTGACTAGAAACTGATCGGATTCGGGTTATCTCTAACCCTTTTTTTATTTTCAGAATAACAGAATAAAAGTAATGCAATAAAATTATAGGAGGATGGAGAATCATGAAACAAAGAGATAGGAAAAAGAACATAATGATTCTGAGTTGAATAGAGAATGATATAGCCAAATCTGGGTTGTCGAAAAAGCCGAGCAGCAGTCCACGATCTGCCAGGCGCGACTTTGCTTCTACACTCGTCACGACCAGCTCCGACCTCTGAATCAAGTGAAGTAAATTTAAAACTTAAGAAGACTTGGAGTGGAATAACTTTGATGAAGAGAGCTCAGGCAGAAGACGTACACACACTGCTGTAGAGGCCGAGGAAGAGAGACTTGACAGATCACCTGAAGAACAGCCTTCCTCTCTCTTGAACCGACATTTCTCTCTATAAAAACTCTAAACTCTCTCTAAAAATCACAAAATCAATGCAGGAGGGAGTTTTAACGTCTTGAGATGCCTGGGGGGTCGTGCCCATGCCTTTAGAACGACCGTAATTAGAGTTAATTTATAGGAGAACAGACGGTGTTATCTGGGCTAAAAAATAGGGTCATTGCGCCCCACCCTGGGCGCATGTGCCCTGGTGCAGGGCGCATGTGCCCCACTGAGGGGCGCATGTGCCCCCCAGTGAGGGCGCATGGGCACAAATCCCGAAAAAAGGTCTTATCCGATTGGCGGTTCAGTGGTAGAGTCCCGGTGAAAAACTGGGTCCCTCGTGCCTCCAGGGTAGGGCGCATGTGCCCTCAAGTGACGAGGTCACGTGCCTCACTGGTTGGGCGCATGGGCACGTGCCCTGGGTCCCGGGCGCATGTGACCAAGAACCCGGGCGCATGGGACTGGTTTCACGTGTCCTTCTTCCGGAAGCAATTGCGAACACTCCCAAACTCGGAATTCGACGCCGTTTGTTGCGTTGGAAAGATAACAGGCCGAAGAAGATTTATATAGCATCGGATCAGCCATCACACCCTCCAAAACTTCAGAATTTTGTCCGGAAGTTAGGGCAGTGAACAGAAGATCCGATAGAGGTCAAAATGACTTCGACGGCAAACCGGAAAGGCACGGTATGCAACAAAACTTGTACGGGGTGTGAATATGACCATAAAATTCAATGCACGATCATTAGGCATTGGTCATTCAGCCAATTTCCGTGTTTACATAATTTATGTGTGGCTTTCGCTCGAAATTTACGGCCTTTTGTGGAAAACTTCGGAAAACTTCAAAAAACATCCGATTTCATTTGGTGAAGCTCCAAATCAATTTAAAAGACCTGGCATCATTATAAGATCAATCATACATGTTAACCTATAAAAAATGAGTTTTATAATCTGAATTAGGCGAATTTGGCGTGTCTACAGATAGTGGTGTTGGATTTGGAGGTGGTAGTGATGGTGATACTGGTGGCCTGATAAGAAGAGGCCGGGGTGAAGGAGTGGTTGATGAGTTTAGTGAAGGTGTTGTTAATGTGGTAGGTTGTGGGATTGGTGGTATGTTAGGTTGAGGTTTTGGAGTAACAGAGCTCATAGGCTGGGAGTTCAGGTTTGGAGGTGGTTGTGGTGGTCGGATGGGCAAGAGCCGGTGTGTAGCAATGGTTGAAGGAGGTTCTGTTAAGGAGGGGGCTGGCCTAATGATGAGTCGGTGAGAAGAAGTGGCGGCCAGTGGTTGGGTTATTGAGCTTTCTGGTAGTTGTGGAGTAGAAGGTGCACGAATTATTTATCTAGGAGTATTCCTAGTAGGAGGCCTAGCTAGGTTGACCGGCATGGTTGCATTGTGGTTTTCTAGTTGCAAACCTTGAGCACAGCTGACATCTCCCTGGACAATGGAGTGTACTAGACCAATTCCTGGGTTTGGATGTGCTGGTGCTGGTCCTGGAGCAGGAGCATGTAATGAGAGCGGATTCTGGACAATCCCCAAGCCAGGTTGTTGTTGAGGTTGAGTTGGTGGACGTTGCCGCTGCTGCTGCCTAGCCTTCATAGCCTGTATGCATTCCCCCATTTGAGCCCAATCAATGCTGCTTTGGTCATTCAGATCGTGGATGTAATCCTTGAATTGAAAACACACTTCTACGGTGTGACCAGGACACCGGTGGTAAGCACAGTATCAGGACATATATGCATTTGCTGGACAAACCTCCCTTTCCTTGGGCAATTCCAACTGTTTTTCTACCATGAGTACATTGAAGATGTCGGTCAAGGAGTAAGGGAGTTGTTGGTAGTTCTCTCTCCTAGGACCCCCCCTTCTTGGTGCCTGATTGGGTGGTGGCGGTGCCCTATTGTAGGTAGGTTGACAAGGTTGCTGAGGTTGTGCTACTGGCTGAGGTGGTTGTTGTGGTTGTCGTGGTTGTTGTGGCCTAACATGTTGTTGAGGGGGGTAATAGGAAAGGTTCTGTGGTGGGTTTTTGAACTGGTTTTGACGGTTCCCTCCCTGGTTCCCCACAATGTTTATAGCTTTGTTGTTGACCACTCCTTCGGTTGTAGGCCCAACTGGTGCAAAGGGGATTTTCCTGAAGTTTCTAGGTTTGGGATCAAAAGGGTTTATCATTGTGGCATCTTTGAAGTGGGCTTGCAAGTACCGAGCACTATCATAGAGTTCATTCATGGTGGTAGGATGGTACATGATCAATACATTCCTTAGAGCTGGTGTAGTGTTCCCGATAAGCATCTTCACTTGTTCCTCTTCAGAAATAACATTTGTCAATTTTTCTTCCATTCCCTCCAGTGATCAGCAAACTTTATGAAGTCCTCTTCGGGGTTCATCTTCTCAGCAATCAAATCTGTGATAGAGCATGATGGTTCCACCCGGTCTTTGTATCTTTGCAAAAATTTGGTCTTGACAATATCAAAGTCTCCTGCCTTAAAGGGGTCAAGTGAGTAGAACCATTCCAATGCAGACCCTTCTAGTGATCAGTGGAATAAGAAGGCAAGAACCCTACGATCATTTTTCCAAAATGAGGATTCATAGAGAAAATCTTTAAGGTGAAGAAAAGGATTGCCAGTACCATTGTAGCGACGATAAACTAGTAGCTCAGAAGGTGGCAGGTGAAGAACTGGCAAAGAAGGAATAGAGATCTCAGGAATTGACTTAGAGTCCAGGCGACATCTCAGCTCTTCATAATGTTCATTCATCTGTGTGAGATGATCCATGATTGCCTGGGTGAGAGCAGGTTCTTGGTTTACTGGTGGGGGTATGTGGTTAGAGGCATGATTCTGGAATTGAGGAGCATGACTTGGCAAATTCACTGTAGATTGTCCCATGACTTGGTGGGTCAGGGGAGCAACATGGTTGAAATAGGGTGGTTGGACAAATGATGGTTGCACCATAGATGGTTAAACTATAGGTGGTTGAACTACAGATGGTTGAACTACAGATGGTTGTGCTAATGAAGGTTGAATCACAGATGGTTGAGCAATAGGTGGTTGAACAAAGGGTGATTGAATGAGTGGTGGTCGAACCAGAGGACAAGGAGATGAGGCAACTTGGTTGGCTTCAGCTTGATCTGAGGCAATTTTTCCCTTCACCATGGATTGTATATGAGCGTAGGTTTCTGGGTCAGTATAGAGAGACAACTCCTTAAGAATTGTTCAACATCACGAGGAGCATATGGTTGAGGGACCTCTTGCGCTTCTGACTTAAACAACGGATTAACATGACCGTCTGACGGAATTGGTTGGTGACCCATCTCGTGCTCTTGATATTTAGCGTGTTCTGCCATTCCAACGTGCCTTCCATACCTTAATTGCATTGTCACCTTTCAACTTCAAGGAGAAGGTAAAACAAACAAGTTGGCAAAGTAAACAAAGAACTATTTTTTTTGGTTTTTAGTATCTTGCAAAAATGTTAGAGGTTTGAATTGTTGTTTGATAAACAAGTGATGCAAAGACTTGAAAGCAAAATTACGCAATGATTTTGATTAAACCTTAGGTTTATGGATTTTGTTAAGAATTGTTCTCTCAACAAATGGGTTAGGATCCTAACTCCAATCTCCAATGACCTAGGTTTCACACAATCTCATCACGCGTAGGTAACATAGGATACTTCGGGTTTTGGGGGTGGTACAACCAACCCAATCATGAAGAGGAATACTCCACGTATGAGGAATTACGGAGGCCTTGATGAAAACAAACCAAGTCAACTAGGAAGGAATATCCCAGAAGAGAGGTCAGAATCCACCAAGAGGGTGTTTTGGATAGGAGGGGTAAATGGGAGAGTGAGCTCCCGCCTAAAAAAAGTGTAAAATAAGGAGGTAGAGAGAAGGAGCAGAGAATGCAATTAAGTAATAAAGCAAGTAATAAGCAAAATATAAACTTAAATAAACAAGCAATCATACAAGACAAGCAATTAGAAACTAGACAAGCAACTAGAATCTAGACCTTGTTTCTTATGTGAGCCAAATGGAGATAGTGAAAAGTGATAGAAACAAGAGGGTTCAGATCTGATAGCCAAGCAAAAGGGTGGTCCACGTGGGGACCGATGTAAGAATAAGCTGGTTCACGTGGGAACCGAGGTGAAAAGTAAAGGTTGTTTACACGGGTGTCGACTCCAGAAACGGGTTCCGGATCGGCACCTCAAGAGAGGGTGATAGATAGAATTGGGGAGAGGGGAGTGAATCGAAAAAAACACTCGGAAAGCGGTAAAAAATCCTCACCTCAACCCCACACTCACATTGATCCCCGAAGTTTCATCTCACGGTGTCGCTTGAGCACCGGAGATGGTTCGGGTCATGTGGGAGGAGAGGGAAGAATAAATGACTTAATGCATTAAAAGATTGAAGAAGTGGTCGCGAGGAGCTGTGGGCTCCGCTTTATGTAATGAAAATAGAAAGAAGTTGACCGTGTGTACCTCAGCGTGGGAGATTGGGATGTGGGTTCAACCTTCTTCTTCTTCGGCCGGCCGATGAAGAAGAGTCCAACTGATGCTAGCTTGATCAATTTGTGCAACTAGAACAATAAACCAAGTTAAATAAACCGATCAGAACTATGGGAAGTGTAGAAACTATAGGAGAGGAGATGAAAGAAAGAAGCAATTGGAATAGAACTCACCGGATTGGGGCAAGCCCTAACCCCTTTTTTGTGTTTTTAATTATGTAAAAATGATGAAAATGAACTAAAATATGTTCTAAAACAGTAAATGAACTGAATAAAGTGGGTTGATGAAGCTTATAAAGTGAATCGGCTTGAGTTGAAGCCGAGATGGTTGAAACAAGCCAGTTCGGGTAGCCTTGCACCCTCCTGGCGCGACTTTGGTAAAAGGAATTCTATAGACGACCCCAATGTAGGAATTGAGTGCCGTTTGTTGGAGTAGACATAAGACTCGGAGAGGAAGAGTTCCTATGTTGATGATTTCTCTAAAATTCCCCTTTAGGAGTCTGTAAAAATTCTGAAAGTGGGCGGATATAGAAAATAGAACCTGGATGCGCGCCCTCAGTGCAGCAATCACCACGAACAAACGGAAAATCTGAATTGAGTGCCATCTATTGTAGATGAAACAGGACAAAGATAGAAACAAGTTCTATGTTGAAGAATTTTGCAGAAGATGTCCCTGATTTTCTGTATAAGTCGATGAAGTCAGTTGATGCAGAACGCCCGGATTGAGCCTTCTCCTTCACTTCGGGATCGATCTCTCGACGTTGGATCGGCCTTGGACGTCGGGACGGCCTTGGAAGAGAGCTTGGATGACCTATGGATGATCTAGGCATGGGGGATTAACCTTGGGTCGTTGAGAATGGACCTCAATTTATAGGGAAAGAAAGCCGGTTCAAAAAATGGAAACTGGACCGACCGCGCCCCCGCTTTTCAAAGAGGACGAGGGCGCGCCCACACTTTGGGGGCGCGGTCTGCACGCCCCCCTATTTCAAAGAAACCGGGGGTGCGGTACGCGTGTCACTGCTAAAAATCGACTGAATATTCTAGAAATTGCTAAAAAATGACTTGACATACGTTACGCGCCCCCAAACCGGGGGTGCGGTACAAATAATCAAAAATTATCCGTGGAAACCTTCCAAAAATCCGGTTTAGAATGCTAATTGGGGTAATTTCCGATTTTCGGAAACTGACCGCACCCCCGCTTTTCAAAGGAACCAGGTGTAGACACGCCAAATTTGCCTAATTCAGAGCATAAAACTCATGTTTTATAGAGTAACATGTATGATTGACCTTATAATGATGCGGGGTCTTTCAAAGTTGATTTGGAGCTTCGCCGAACGGAATCGGATGCTTTCCGAAGTTTTCCACAAAAAGCCGTAATTTCCAAGCGAAAGCCACAGGTAAATCATGTAAACATGGAAATTGGCTGAATGACCAATGCCTAATTATCATGCATTGAAGGTTATGGTCATATTCACACCCCGGACAAGTTTTGTTGCATACCGTGCCTTTCCGGTTTGCCGTCGGAGTCATTTTGACCTGTATTGGATCGTCTGTTCACTACCCTAACTTAAGAATAAAATTCTGAAGTTTTGGAGGGTGTGATGGCTGATTCGATTCTATAGAAATCTTCTTCGGCCTGTTATCTTTCCAACGCAACAAACGGCGTCGAATTCTGAGTTCAGGAGTGTTCGCAATGGCTTCCGGAAGAAGGACGCGCGAAACCAGTCCCATGCGCCTGGGACCCAGGGCACGTGGCCATGCGCCCTACCAGTGAGGCACGTGACCTTGTGCCCTCACTTGAGGGCACATGCGCCCCACCTTTGAGGCACGAGGGACCCAGTTTTTCACCCGGACTCTACCACTGAACCACTGATCGGATAAGGCCTCTTTTCTCAGGATTTGTGCCTATGCGCCCTCATTGGGGGGCACATGCTCCCCTCAGTGGGGCACATGCACCCCTCAGTGGGGTGCATGCGCCCCTCAGTGGGGCGCATGCGCCCTGCACCAGGGCGCAAGGCCCCTATTTTTTAGCCTTGATAATGCTGTCCGTTCTCCATTAAATTAACTCCGATTCCGGTCGTTCCAAAGACATGAGCATGACTCCCCAGGAATCTCAATATGTCCAACCACCCTCCTGAATCAATTTTGTGATTTTTAGAGAGATAATTTCTAGTTTTTAGAGAGAGAAAATTCGATTCAAGAGAGAGGAAAGCTGTTCTGCAGGTGATCTGCCAAGTCTCTCTTCCTCAGCCTCTACAGCAGTGTGTGGACGTCTTCTGCCTAAACTATCTTCATAAAAGTTGTTCCTCTCCAAGTATTATTGAGTTTATAATCAACGTCACTTCATTCTGAGGTCGGTGTTGGTCGTGACGAGCGTAATAGCAAAGTCGCGCCTGGCAGATCCTGGACTGCTGCTCGGCTTTTTCGACAACATAGATTTGGCTATATCCTCCTCTATTCAACTCAGAATCTTTAAGTTCTTTTTCCTACCTCTTTGTTTAGTGATTTTACATTCTCCTATAATTTTTTTACCTTTGTTTGCATTACTTTTATTCTTTTATTCCGAAAATAAAAAAGGGGGTTAGAGATAACCCAAATCCGGTCAGTTTCTAGTCAATTGTGTGTTTTATGTTATTCTTTTTACATATACTACACTTTGTTTAGTTATAATAGTCTCTTTCACTTGTTTATTTGTCTAGTTGCATAGAATATCAAGCACCCACGCGTTGAGGACTCTTCTTCATCGGCCGGCCGACGAAGGAGAAGCTTTAACTCACATTCTTGATGCTAAGGTACACACGATCATTTTAATTCTATAAATCGGAACCCACGGTTCCTGGCGACCACATGTCTTAATTTATTTCTTCTCACCCTCCTCCCACATGACCTGAACCATTTCTTTGGTTATCGAGCGACGCCAAGGGATGAAAGTTCGGGGATCAATGTGAGTGTGGGACCGAGGTGAGAGTTACTTTCCGAGTTTTATTCCTTTCTTTTCTCATCCCCTCTTGAGGTGGCGATCTGGGTTCACGGACTTCCCTAAAAAGGAGAAGACCCCGTCGAATTTTCAGAGTCGACAGCTTTGTGGCGACCATGGTGGGACTAGCAATGTCTTCAACCGTGGGTGCTAAGTGTTTTGTTTGCAACTAGTTCTAGTTCTAGACCGGTTCCCACGTGAGCCTTTCCTTCTTTACACCTCTCTTAAACTTCATGCCATCTCAAAATTTCTGATTTCACTCATCTTTCATCATATATGAAGTGCCAAGTATGCCATTTAATTTCTGCATTTTATTTAAACCGGTTCCCACGTGAACCACCCTTTTCTTTTTAAACCGGTTCCCACGTGAACCAATCTCTTTCTTTACTTCGGTTCCCACGTGAACCAAACCACTTTCCTTCAAATCTATCCCTACATGGATCAGATCTTTGTCCACCTTTAATTGGCCCCACGTGGCCCTCTTTTGATTATTCAAACCGGTTCCCACGTAAACCACCCCTCTTTACCCAAAACCGGTTCCCACGTGAACCACCTTTACTTTTTACCCCAGTTCCCACATCGGTCCCCACGTGGACATCACTTTTGCTTGGCTATTGTCGACTCCATAAACGGGTTCCGGTTTGGCACCTCAAGATAATAAGGTGAAAGATGGATAGGGGGAAAAAGGGGAGTTAATAGGAAGACACTCGGAAAGCGGTAAAGACTCCTCACCTCTGTCCCACACTCACATTGATCCCCGAACTTTCATCTCACGGCGTCGCTCGAGCACCGGAGACGGTTCGGGTCATGTGAGAGGAGAGTGTGGAGGATATGAAATTAAAGCATGAAAAATGTGGTCGCCAGGAGCCACGGGCTCCGCTTTATGAAATAAAAGCAAGATTGAGTTGATTTGACCGTGTACCTTAGTGTGGGAGATCGGGATATGGGTTCAACCTTCTTCTTCTTCGGCCTGCCGATGAAGAACAGTCTCCAAGCGATGCTATCTTGATAGACCTGTGCAACTAGAACAATAAACCAAGTGAAGAGATTGGTTAGAACTATGGGAAGTGTAGTAACTGTAGAGAGAAGATGAGAAAAAAGCAATCGGAATCGAACTCACCGGATTGGGGTGAGCCTGAACCCCTTTTTTTGTATTTTTTTTTATTATGTAAAAATGATGCAAATAAAATGAAATATGCTTTAAAACAGTAAATGAACTGAGTTAAGTGAGTTGAGAAAGCTTAGGGAATGGATCGGCTTGAGTTGAAGCCGAGTTGGTTGAGAAAAGGCCGGTTCGGGTAGCTTTGCACCCTTCTGGCGCGACTTCGGTGCAGAAGATGCTACGGATGACCCCGATGTCATAATCGAGTTACGTTTATTGGAGTAGATGTAGAACGCAGAGAGGAAGAGTTACTATGTTGATGACTTCTCCTAAATCCTTCTGTATAAGTCAGTAAAAATTCTGAAAGTGGGCGGATATAGAAAACAGAAACTGGATGCGCGCCCTCAGTGTAGCAATCGCCACGAACAAACGGCAAGTTGGAATTGAGAGCCGTCAGTTGGAGATGAAAGAGGACGAAGATAGGATTAATTTTTATGTTGAAAACTTTTTCATAGGAAGCTACGTATTTTCTGCAGAAGTCGATGAAGATGGTTGATGAAGAACACCCGGATCGAGCCTTCTCCTTCACCTCGGGATCGATTTCTTGACTTCGTGTCGCCTTTGGACGTCGGGACGGCTGTGAAAAAGAGCTTGGACGACCTCTGGACAAGCTAGGCACCAGGGATTAACCTTGGGTTTCTGAGAATGGCCCTCAATTTATAGGGGAAGAAAGCCAGTGCAAAATTTAGAAACTGGACCGACCGCACCCCCTCTTTTCAAAGAGGAGGAGGGCACGCAGGGCGCGCCCCCAGTTCAAGGGCGCGGTCTGCGCGCCCCCTTGTTTCAAAGGAAGCGGGGGCGCGTTACGCGTCTCACTGCTAAAAATCGATGGAATCTTCCGGAAATTGCTAAAAATTGACTTGACATACGTAACGCGCCCCCGAACCGGGGGCGCGGTACAAATAATCGAAAATCCCCTGCGGTAACCTTCCAAAAATACGGTTTAGAAGGTGCTAATCGGGGTAATTTGCGATTTAAAGAAACTGACCGCGCCCCCGCCTTTCAAAGGAACTGGGGGCGCGCAGGGCGTGCCCCCAGTTTGAGGGCGCGCAGGGCGCGCCCTCCTATTTCAAAGGGAGCGGGGGCGCGGTACACTCTCTCTCCTGTGCGCGTGTTCCGCGATCCGTATCTTGCAAACGGGATGTCCGATTCGGCTCCCGTTTGTCGCGTTGGAAAGAGGGCCTTCATCCGCACCTCCTCAAGTCGTAAAACCAGCCGGCATGACTCCCTTGACGTTCGCACAGGGCTTTCTACCGGTTTGCCCTCTCGCGGAAAGCCGAAACCCGGGGCGAAGATCCGAAAGAGCACGGTTCTAGTCGAGAAATCTCGGGTCAACTCGGGATGACTTAAAATGATGACCGAACAAGTCTGGTACGACCGGAAAACCCAAAGTCATCGAAAAATTTTGATATTAACCCGGTAAACGTGAACCGAAACTCAGAAAAGCCGGGAAACCCTAAAGTTGACCGAAATGGCCAAATGGCCCCGGTTGATGGTTAGAATCGACCCGGATGACCTGAATAGACCCGGTGATGACCGGAAAGGCCTAACACGTGGTCCGGGATAGCCGTGTTAGCACAGATCGAAAAAGCCATAACGAAAGCCGTCATTGACCGACGCCGACCGAAATGACTTCTCGGAAACCCTGAATGTTACAGAACACATGAGGGATTCCCGAGACATTCAATTATGGACCATTCAAGGTCGGTCATCGAGCAGGCTTCGTGTTTTTACAGTTCACGTGCAGCTCTCGCTTGAAGGTTACTGCAATATTCTGGAAATCATCGGTCTACTCTCAACTTGCGAGGGGCTCCACCCATGTCTTTAGCTCATCTCCACGAGGTAATCCAGATCAGATAACGGTCAAATAAAGGATATCGCCTATGAAATAGGAGTCTGGGGCTCCGAATCAAGCCAATTTGGTGTGTCTACAGCTATCAGATCTGAACCCTCTTCTTTCCATCACTTTTCACTATCTCCATTTGGCTCACATAAGAAACAAATCTAGATTCTAGTTTCTAGTTGCTTCTCTAGTTTATAATTGCTTGTCTGGTGTTGATTGCTTGTTTATTTAAGTTCATGTTTTGTTACTTGATTTATTACTTGATTGCATTCTCTGCTCCTTCTCTCTACTTCCTTCTTTTACATTTTTTTTGAGGCGGGAGCTCACTCTCCCATTTATCCTTCCCATCCAAAACACCCTCTTGGTATATTCTGACCTCTCTTCTGGGATATTCCTTCCTAGTTGACACACCAAATTTGAGGCCGAGGTTATGATGACACCTCCTCCTGAGAATCCTCAGGGGAGGGAAGTGGCGAGCATCGCCTGCAAAAGGTTTCTCGGCAAAATTAAGGCCGAGATTATGGTGACACCTCCTCCTAAGAATCCTCAGGGGAGGGAAGTGGCGAGCATCGCCTTATTGAAATCTTGAAAATGCTCCTTGACGAAGTTGAGGTCGAGGTCATGGTGGCACCTCCTCCTAAGAATCCTTGGGGAGGGAAGTGGCGAGCTTCGCCTTGTTGTGAATTTCTCCTCATTTGTTCTTCGTGCCTGAAACACTTAGAAGGAAGAGATTAGAACAACAATGCGACTTATCTTCCTTGCAAGTTGCAGTATGCCTTGACCTTTGTCAAGGGGTATAGCCTTCTTAGGAGTGTAAAAATCAAGTAGCAAATATGCAATGAAGAATTTGAAACATGAGAGATTGAAAGTAAATATGAATGTAAAGACGAAAATCCAAACCAAGCATGTTGAAATATTTTTTTTTAATTTTGTTGAAATTTGAAAAGAAGTTTTGTTAAAAGATTAAAATTTTTTGAGATTTTGGAAATATCCAGTTTTTTTGATATTTTGAAAATATTTAATTTTTTTGGAGTTTTTGAAAATATTTAACTCTTTTTTTTAAACCTTTTTTTTGAAAATATTTTTTTGGGAGAGAAAAATTAGTATTGACACAAGTTCTCATCACTTAGTTGTTCTTCTAGGTTCGTTGGTAGACACAACGTGCAAAATGTGGTTCCTTACCCAAAATCTTTTCGACTTTCAACCTTTGATCGGCTAGAGTTTAGCTTTGATTTGGTTGGTTCACCCACACCTTGGGGGTAAGAATGAAGAATTGAGGGAAAGTCCTTGATAGGCTTTGGAGATGTCGAGAGGGATTTCTCTACTCACACCCAATTGCCCGTTGGGGTTCGACCTCTTTGGGTGTTTTCTTCTTTATCGACAAACCTATTTTTGTGGCAGACATTCGGACAGGTGCTTTGACCTGTGGGGTCATTGCCCATCTTTTGGTGCCTTTTTTCATTTTCTGCATTTTTGGGTACTCATTCAGACAGGCCCATATTTGTTTAAACCTGTGGGGTTCATTGCCCATCTTTTGGCACCTTTTTCTTTTGAGAAGTTGGACCTTTCGAGACCGCCTTCTACTAAGGTGGTGGATGCTTTCGATACTCTCCCCCTCTAGTCCCCTTTGCCTATCTTGGACCGAACAGGAGAGAATATGGCGAGAGTTTTCCTTCCATCTCTAAGCCTTGCCTAGCTTCTCTCGGGTGTCAAGTCATCCAGATTCTGGGACCAGGATGTGTTGTGTGTGTAGAATGGTATCTACCCTCGACTCCTAGAGAAAAACCACATGTGGACTCAAGTCATACTGGTAGTTCTCTCCATTTTTGAGGTATATTACATTCCATAGGTGAATCAATTAAAAAAATGCCTTGCATTGTAAAGAATTTATTAGGATAAAACAAAAGGTAGTTATCATCAATCATAAATTTCTCTCAAGTAAGATTGTCATGTGAGATTAAAAATCATTTTAAAAAAAATATTGCCTTGTGGATGACATGATGATGATGAATGCAATTTCATGTAATTCCTGAGAGAAGGAGAAGTTCATTATTGATGACGGCTTTGCTTGTGCTTGCCTTGCCTTGCCTGCCATGCCTTGCCTTGCCTTGCCCAACTGCTTCCACTTTTGATATGCACCATATTGCATTGGATTGAAGATTCATAGTCATATGATGAAGTGAACGATGTGAATGATATGATTTAACATGGCAAAACTAGGATTGATGATGTAGAAGGCAAAGATTGGGGTATCACCTAAGAAATTTCTCTACCTTGATTTTTTGTTGAAAGTAAAACTTGGAAAAAGAAAGAGAATTAAAAAAGGACAAAAACATGCTTGGAAACAAAAGTGAGTTAAAATGGGCTCTTGGGCCTGTGAGTTGAAAGTGGGCTTGAAGGCCCAGGAGTAGTCAGAATCAGGGGGCACGTGGGCCCAAGATTTGAATGTGGGCTAGAGTGGCCGGTTGATGTTGATGGGCATGAGGGCCCGATTGGAGGTTGAGCCCGAGGGACCCAATGAAAAGAGTGGGCACATGGACCCGATTTAAATGGTTGGGAGCAAGATTGTGATTTGTGATGGGCTCGCTGGCGCCATTGAAGAGTATGGGTGCGCAAACCCGAATTCGAAGAAGTGGGGGCACGGGAGCCCGATTTTGAAGAAGTATGGGCACGTGGGCCCGATGGTGAAGAAATGGGGGCATACAGGCCCGAAGTTGAAGTGTGGGCATGTGTGCCCGAGTTTGTTGGAAGGTGGGCACGTGGGCCCGATTTAGAAGAAATTTGGGCACAAGGGCCCGGTTGTAGAAAAACATGGGCATGTGAGCCCGGTTGAGGTGAATTGCGGGCACGTGGGCCCGATTTAGAAAAATTAAGGGCACATAGGCCCGATCGGGGAGAATTATGGCCCCGTTGGCCCGATGGAAGGAAAGGAATATGTAGGCCCAATTGGGGAAAAGGGGTATATGGGCCCAGTGGAAGGAAAGGGGCATGTAAGCCCGATTGATTAAAAGGGGCACGTGGGCCCAGTTGAAGAAAAAAAGCATAAGAGCCCATTGATTAAAAGGGGCACATGGGCCCGGTTGGATAAAGGGGGCATGTGGGCCCGGCTGATGGAAAGGGGCACATGGGCGCAGTTGATGAAAAGGGGCGTAAGAGCCTGAGAAAGGGGCATATGGGCCCAATTGAGTGGAATAGGGTGTGGGCCATGGCCCTAAGATTGACAGATTTTGGACCCATGGGCCTGATTGATGGTTCTAAGAAGGATAAAGAAAGGGCGGTGGCCCTAAGATTGAGGAATTGTGGGCCTATGGGCCCAATCGTTGATTTAGAGGAGAATAAAGAATGGATCATGGCCCTAAGAATGATTGATCACGGGTCCATGGGCCGAATTGTTGCTTAGGAGAAGAATGGGGTAAGGGTCGTGGCCCTAAGATTGATGCTAAGGGATTTGCCTGCCTAGCTGGAGGAGGTCCTAGTATCCCCTTGCTAAGGTCTACATCCTTCAGAAGGCTTGTCGATTCATTCCCTATTTCATTGACCAATTCGGTCTCCTTACTTCCCAGTTCAGAAGTCAATTCGATCTGACCATCTTCATTGATCAATTCCAATGATGGTAACAATTGATCAATGCCTGACAAATTCTTGCCTAGTCCATCATTGGATTGACAATCAACTAAGTTTATGATTCCTTCATCTAAGCTCTCTATAGTAGGCTTCTCCTCAGGATGTTCTATGGAAGAGGGCATGCCTAGTCTAGGGGATTCCAAAAAGGTAGAAGGGTTTGGTTCTACCTCCCCTACTAGATGACTTTGATCTTGAGAGAGAGCAAGGATATGTTGAGGTGTTGATTCCTCTACCAGGGCAGGAGCACAAATGGTTGGAGTGATTGATTCCTCTGCCAGGGCAGGAGCATGAATGGTTGAAGTGTCTAAATCATCTGCCATGGCAGGAGCATGAATGATCGGAGTGGCTGGTTCCTCTACCATGGCAGGAGCAACAGACGAAACAAGTGGTTTGACTGACTGAGGGGGAACCCTATGTTGAGGGATTGATTGAAGTGGTGCTGGCATAGAAGTCGGTTCAGGCTGAAGAGCTATTGGTGTAATTAGTTGAGGAGTCATAGCTTGGATGGTTGGCTGAGGAGTTGTTGGTGGAATAGGCTGAGAAGCCAAGGGACGGATGATTGGCCGAGGGGTTGTTGTTGGAAATGTTGGTGAGGTCAAAGGCTGGGGAGCCGGTTTAGGTAATGAAGTATATGCACAAGCGACAAGAGGAACTTGATTGTGCACAGTTGGTTTTGCCATTAGCACGGGTTGCATGACCGGCTGAGGTTGGGGCATGGGTGGCCTAATCAACTAGCATCGAGGAGTCGGCTGAAGATGATGATCTAGATGAGGTTGGAGAGGGCTCCTAGGTTGGTGCATAGCATCAATGCTCCTCTCAAGCATGGGCCTCAATTCATCAGAATATTGCATTAATTCCACATCTTCTTTTACTTCTTAAATTATTGAATAGCCTGGCCCATATCGTCGCAAGAATTTTTCCTTGACAATTTCAAATTCCCATATTTCTATTTCCCCTAGTGAAAAGAACCATTCTAGGGCTGCACCTTCCAATGATCGCTTAAGAAGAATAGCAAGAGCTCTTCGATCATTTAGCCATTGAGATGATTTGCTCAAGAAATCATTGACATGGGTGAAGGGATCACCTGAGCCATTGTAGCGATGGTAGGCTGGTGTTTGTGATGGAGGGATATGTGGGACTGGGAAAGATGGAGCAGATATTTCAGGGATGAGTCTAAACGGTGCCTCAGCTCTTCAAAGCACTCATCCATTTGGTTGAGTTTGTCTATGAATGCTTGAGTGAGGTTAGGTTCTTGAGCCATTGGTGCAAGGTATTTAGATGAATGGGTTAGAAGAGGTGGCTTCAAAGTAGGAACTGGAATGGAATTATATGAATGCCCCACAACGGGGTGAGTAGAGGCACGACATGGTTGCCTAGGAGAGGAGATGATGAGGGGCCTGACTATCGATTGGGGTGGTGAGGGGGCCTGATTTCCCTCGACTGGATCTTGATTGGTGGGCATCTTGCCCTTTGTTAAAGATTGCACAAGTGAAAAGGATTTAGGATCTAAATGGAGGGATAGACCCTGGAGGATTTGTTCCACACTAAGTGAAGCAGGTGGATGAGTAGGATTTTGAACTTCAGGCACCCTGATGGCGTTGACATGGCCCTACGGTTGGACCATGGGTTGTTGCGGCTTGTAGTAGTCCGACCTCCCAACGTGGCTTCCGGACCTTAGCATCATGGGCATCATGTCGATCTTTCTACAAAGATGGTTAAAAAAGAGAGCAAGCAAAGCACACAATTGAAGATTTTTTTTTATGTTTTGTTTTGTTAGAATTTTTTTTGTTTCAATTTGGTTGGTTGGAAAACAAGTTGAACACAAAATTAAAGAGCTTTTTTTGTTTTGTTTTTTTTAGGTGTTTTGCAAGAAGAAATTTTTGATTGTTTTCAATTTTTGGTGAGCAAGAAAGTTATGCAAACAAGGTTTTAAAATGACTACTCGACAATTTTTGGGTTGAAACCTTAGATTAGCTAGATTTTTAGCAATTGTTCACTCAAATAGGTATGGTTCCTATTGCTTCAATCTTCAAGACCCAAGGTTATCACTCAATCACCACGAGTAGGAACTTGGGTTCTTCGGGTTTTGGGAAAGTGGTACAACCGGCCCAATCGTGCGGAGAGGAATACTCCACGGATGGGGACTTACGGAGGTCTTGATGGAAACCACCAAATCAACTAGGAAGGAATATCCCAGAAGAGAGGTAAGAATCCACCAAGAAGGTGTTTGGAGGGTGAGGGTGTGTTGGGAGAGAGAGCCCCCGCCTCGAATGCCCTACGGATCGGAGCAAGTCCGGTACCCGATGCAAAAAGCTAATGCAAAAGTAAAAATGGAGGGTAAGAGGAGAAGAAGCAATCAATGTGCAAAAACATGAAATGAAATGAAGTAAATAGAGCATGCGATATGCAAACAAGACAAGCAATCATGCAACAAAACAAATAGTCTAGGGACTAGAACTGAATTAGAATGAAACTAGTTGCACAAACAAATCAAGCGAGCACGGTTAAAGACATTGGTTGTCCCACCGTGGTCGCCAAAAAGTTGTCGACTCCGAAACGGGTTCCGGATCGGCACCTCAAGAGAAGGTGAAAGATAGATAGGAGAAAAAGGGAGTGAATCAGAAATACTCGGAAAGCGGTAAAGACTCCTCACCTCGGTCCCACACTCACATTGATCCCTGAACTTTCATCTCACGGCGTCGCTCGAGCACCGGAAATGGTTCGGGTCATGTGGGAGGAGAGTGAGGAGTGAATTAACTTAGAACATGAATAAAAAAAAGGTGGTCGCCAGGAGCCGCGGGCTCCGCTTTATAAAAACAAGATTTAATTAGATTTGACCATGTACCTTAGCGTGGGAGATCGGGGTATGGGTTCAACCATCTTCTTCTTTGGCCGGCCGATGAAGAAGAGTCTCCAACCGATGCTAGCTTGATAGACCTGTGCAACTAGAACAATAAACCAAGTGAAAGAAAATGATTAGAACTATGGGAAGTGTAGTAACTGTAGTAAGAAGATGAGAAAGAAGCAATCGGAATTGGACTCACCGGCTTCTGGGAGCCTTAACCCCTTTTTTGTATTTATTTTTGATATAAAATAATGCAAAAAACTAAATAAAAATGATGCTAAAATGATCCTGGATGAATGACGAAGACATAGAAACTTGAATGACTCAAATCGGAGCTAAAATGGAAAAGATATCACCAATACGGCCGGACAGCGCGCTGGACTGAACGTGCCCTGGTTTTAGGGGCGCGGTGGGCGCGCCCAAGCTATGAGGGCGCAGTCTGAGCGCCTTAAATATGAGGGCGCGGTCTGCGCGCCCTTGGTTCGGGGGCGCGTTGCACTGTCTGGCGCGACTTCGGTGTAGAGCTCGGCACGGGCAGTCCCGATGTCGGAATTGAGTGCTGTTTGTTTCAGTAGATAGAAGACTCGGAGAGGAAAAGTTCTTATGTTGATGACTTCTCCAAATTCTCCTGTAGAAGTTTGTAAAAATTTTGATAGTGGGCGGATGTAGAAAATAAAACCTGGAAGCGGGGGAGCGTTACGCGTCTCACTGCTAAAAATCGACGGAAACTTCCGCAAATTGCTAAAAATCGACTTGACATACGTAACGCGCCCTCGAACTGGGGGCGCGGTACAAATGATCGAAAATCCTCCCCCGGAACCCTTCCAAAAATCCGGTTTAGAAGGTGCTAATCGGGGTAATTTGCGATTTAAAGTAACTGACCGCACCCCCGCTTTTCAAAGGAACCGGGGGCGCGCAGGGCGTGCCCCCAGTTTGAGGGCGTGCAGGGCGCGCCCCCGGATTGAGGGCGTGCATGGCGCGCCCTCCTCTTTCAAAGGTAGCGGGGGCGCAGTACACTCTCTCTCCTGCGCGCATGTTCCACGAGCCGTATCTTGCAAACGGGATGTCCGATTTGGCTCCCGTTTGTCACGCTGGAAAGAGGTCCTTCAACCGCACGTCCTCAAATCAGTAAACCAGCCGGAATGACTCCAGATATGTTCGCATGGGGCTTTCTACCGGTTTACCCTCTCGCGGAAAGCCGAAACCCTGGGCGAAGATCCGAAAGAGCACGGTTCCGATCGAGAAATCTCGGGTCAACTTGGGATGACTTAAAATGATGACCGAGCAAGTCCGGTATGATCGGACAATCCAAAGTCATCGAAAAATCTGAGATTAACCCGGTAAACGTGAATCAAAAGCCGTAAAAGCCGCGAAACCCTAAAATTGACCGAACCGGATGTATGGCCCTGGTTGATGAAAATATTTGGCTAGAATCGACCCGGATGACCCGAAAAGACCCGGTGATGACCGGAAAAGCCTAATACATGGTCCGGGATAGCCGTGTCAGCACAGATCGAAAAAGCCGTAACGAATGCCGTCATTGACCGACGCCTACCGAAATGACTTCTCGGAAACCCTGAATGTTACGGAACACATGCGGGACTCCCGAGACCTTCAATTATGGACCATTCAAAGTCGGTCATCGAGCAGGCTTCTTGTTTTTACAGTTCACGTGCGGCTCTCGCTTGAAGGTTACGGCAATATTCCGAAAATCATTGGTTCATTCTCACCTAACAAGGGGGGCTCCACCACTGTCCTTAGCTCATCTCCATGAGGTAGTCCGGATCAGATAACGGTCAAATAAAGGATATCGCCTATGGAATAAGGGTCTAGGGCTCCGAATCAAGCCAATTTGGCGTGTCTACAGCTTGCCTCGCCTTGATGATGGCTTTGCAAAGGAATGGCATGTAGCGGAGCGGAGTGACACGTAGAGAAAGCGTAGCGAAGCGAGATGGATCGTAGTGGAATGTAGTGGAGTGAAATGGTGATGGACTGAAAAGGTGGCATCAAGGTGTAGATATAGACACGCTTAACGACCAGATTCGGCAAGACGAATCTCTTCAAGTCTCCTGGTTAACCGCCATGTTTCATCAAGTCTTCCTATGTTCGATTGGTAAAAGATGTGCCATTGGCACGAGAGAAGGATAGCCAACCCCCAACGCGGTGGGGAGTCCCCGAAACATGGGTTCGTAGGTTCATCATCAGTCGGTAACCCGATCTTTGCGGTGTTCCTGTACTGTGATGGGCTAAAATTTAAAGAGATTTGTTTTGAAAAAGTAAAAGAATACCAATCGAGCACATTTAGGCTCTCAGATTCATTTAAGTCTTTCAAGAGACAAGATTCAATTCGGAATGGAATGATCTCAGATTCCGAAAGGCAAATGTTTAAGCATAGACCATGAAGATATTGACGGTGCAAGTTCTGATTGAATAGAAGGCCCTTGGCGGGATGAATTAGCTGCCATGGTGGGATGAATAGCAAAGAAGTTGCAATGGTCCACCGTGGCGAAAAGAAATAAAAGATTTAAGGGCACAAAGTGGTTACCGAACACGGTGGGATTAATAGACACGGTGGGATATTAGAGAGGTTGGTGTGACTAGAGATCATAGTGGGATTAGAAAACATGGTGGGATTAGAAAACACGATGGGATTTAGAACGATCGAGAGAGTGAGAAGGTGAAGTTTTAGGAAATGATGTATGCAATGACAAAATAAAATGTAATGCAATTAGTGCTACATGATGCATGTTGGGCTCAAGAAAACAAAACAACAATTGTATAACAAATAGTTGAAGATATAGATTGTCTATGAGGTCAAGATACCCATTCGGGAACCATCGTCCCTCACAGCACAACTTTGGCTTATCCGTGAGAACAAAGAATGACCTGACCGTCGTGGATTTTGATGAAGGGGATCTCGGGCCTGGTCTTCTTTGCATTCACGGTCTTCAACTTCAATGCATAAAATAAATAGTAATGCACCTAATATATGCTAAGAAAGGAAATGTTAACGGTGAGTTTGCGGTGTGATGACATGCATTCTCACAAAAGAGTTCATGTGTCCTAATAAGCACACAGAGCAAAAGCTTCTCGGCAAAGTTGAGGCCGAGGTTATGATGACACCTCCTCCTGAGAATCCTCAGGGGAGGGAAGTGGCGAGCATCGCCTGCAAAAGGTTTCTCGGCAAAATTAAGGCCGAGATTATGGTGACACCTCCTCCTAAGAATCCTCAGGGGAGGGAAGTGGCGAGCATCGCCTTATTGAAATCTTGAAAATGCTCCTTGACGATGTTGAGGTCGAGGTCATGGTGGCACCTCCTCCTAAGAATCCTTGGGGAGGGAAGTGGCGAGCTTCGCCTTGTTGTGAATTTCTCCTCATTTGTTCTTCGTGCCTGAAACACTTAGAAGGAAGAGATTAGAACAACAATGCGACTTATCTTCCTTGCAAGTTGCAGTATGCCTTGACCTTTGTCAAGGGGTATAGCCTTCTTAGGAGTGTAAAAATCAAGTAGCAAATATGCAATGAAGAATTTGAAACATGAGAGATTGAAAGTAAATATGAATGTAAAGACGAAAATCCAAACCAAGCATGTTGAATTTTTTTTTTTATTTTGTTGAAATTTGAAAAGAAATTTTGTTAAAAGATTAAAATTTTTTGAGATTTTGAAAATATCCAGTTTTTTTGATATTTGGAAAATATTTAATTTTTTTGGAGTTTTTGAAAATATTCAACTCTTTTTTTATACCTTTTTTTTGAAAATATTTTTTTGGGTGAGAAAAATTAGTATTGACACAAGTTCTCATCACTTAGTTGTTCTTCTAGGTTCGTTGGTAGACACAACGTGCAAAATGGGGTTCCTTACCCAAAATCTTTTCGACTTTCAACCTTTGATCGGCTAGAGTTTAGCTTTGATTTGGTTGGTTTACCCACACCTTGGGGGTAAGAATGAAGAATTTAGGGAAAGTCCTTGATAGGCTTTGGAGATGTCGAGAGGGATTTCTCTACTCACACCCAATTGCCCGTTGGGGTTCGACCTCTTTGGGTCTTTTCTTCTTTATCGACAAACCTATTTTTGTGGCACACATTCGGACAGGTGCTTTGACCTGTGGGGTCATTGCCCATCTTTTGGTGCCTTTTCTCATTTTCTGCATTTTTGGGTACTCATTCAGACAGGCCCATATTTGTTTAAACCTATGGGGTTCATTGCCCATCTTTTGGCACCTTTTTCTTTTGAGAAGTTGGACCTTTCGAGACGGCCTCCTACTAAGGTGGTGGATGCTTTCGATACTCTCCTCCTCTAGTCCCCTTTGCCTATCTTGGACAGAACAGAAGAGAATATGGCGAGGGTTTTCCTTCCATCTCTAAGCCTTGCCTAGCTTCTCTCGGGTGTCAAGTCATCCAGATTCTGGGATCAGGACGTGTTGTGTGTGTAGAATGGTATATACCCTCGACTCCTAGAGAAAAACCACATGTGGACTCAAGTCATACTGGTAGTTCTCTCCATTTTTGAGGTATATTACATTCCATAGGTGAATCAATTAAAAACATGCCTTGCATTGTAAAGAATTTATTAGGATAAAACAAAAGGTAGTTATCATCAATCATAAATTTCTCTCAAGTAAGATTGTCATGTGAGATTAAAAATCATTTTAAAAAAAATATTGCCTTGTGGATGACATGATGATGATGAATGCAATTTCATGTAATACCTGAGAGAAGGAGAAGTTCATTATTGATGACGGCTTTGCTTGTGCTTGCCTTGCCTTGCCTGCCATGCCTTGCCCAACTGCTTCCACTTTTGATATGCACCATATTGCATTGGATTGAAGATTCATAGTCATATGATGAAGTGAAAGATGTGAATGATATGATTTAACATGGCAAAACTAGGATTGATGATGTAGAAGGAAAAGATTGGGGTATCACCTAAGAAATTTATCTACCTTGATTTTTTGTTGAAAGTAAAACTTGGAAAAAGAAAGAGAATTCAAAAAGGACAAAAACATGCTTGGAAACAAAAGTGAGTTAAAATGGGCTCTTGGGCCTGTGAGTTGAAAGTGGGCTTGAAGGCCCGGGAGTAGTCGGAATCAGGGAGCACGTGGGCCCAAGATTTGAATATGGGCTAGAGAGGCCGATTGATGTTGATGGGCATGAGGGCCCGATTGGAGGTTGAGCCCGAGGGACCCAATGAAAAGAGTGGGCACATGGACCCGATTTAAATGGTTGGGAGCAAGATTGTGATTTGTGATGGGCTCGCTGGCGCCATTGAAGAGTATGGGTGCGCAAACCCGAATTCGAAGAAGTGGGGGCACGGGAGCCCGATTTTGAAGAAGTATGGGCACGTGGGCCCGATGGTGAAGAAATGGGGGCATACGGCCCGAAGTTGAAGTGTGGGCATGTGTGCCCGAGTTTGTTGGAAGGTTGGCACGTGGGCCCGATTTAGAAGAAATTTGGGCACAAGGGCCCGTTTGTAGAAAAACATGGGCATGTGAGCCCGGTTGAGGTGAATTGCGGGCACGTGGGCCCGATTTAGAAAAATTAAGGGCACATGGGCCCGATCGGGGAGAATTATGGGCACGTGGGCCTGATGGAAGGAAAGGAATATGTAGGCCCAATTGGGGAAAAGGGGCATATGGGCCCAGTGGAAGGAAAGGGGCATGCAAGCCCGATTGATTTAAAAGGGGCACGTGGGCCCGGTTGAAGAAAAAAAGCATAAGAGCCCGTTGATTAAAAGGGGCACATGGGCCCGGTTGGATAAAGGGGGCATGTGGGCCCGGCTGATGGAAAGGGGCACATGGGCCCAGTTGATGAAAAGGGGTGTAAGAGCCTGAGAAAGGGGCATATGGGCCCAATTGAGTGGGATAGGGTGTGGGCCATGGCCCTAAGATTGACAGATTTTGGACCCATGGGCCTGATTAATGGTTGTAAGAAGGATAAAGAAAGGGCGGTGGCCCTAAGATTGAGGAATTGTGGGCCCATGGGCCCAATCGTTGATTTAGAGGAGAATAAAGAATGGGTCGTGGCCCTAAGAATGATTGATCATGGGCCCATGGGCCGAATTGTTGCTTAGGAGAAGAATGGGGTAAGGGTCGTGGCCCTAAGATTGATGCTAAGGGATTTGCCTGCCTAGCTGGAGGAGGTCCTAGTATCCCCTTGCTAAGGTCTACATCCTTCAGAAGGCTTGTCGATTCATTCCCTATTTCATTGACCAATTCGGTCTCCTTACTTCCCAGTTCAGAAGTCAATTCGATCTGACCATCTTCATTGATCAATTCCAATGATGGTAACAATTGATCAATGCCTAGTCCATCATTGGATTGACAATCAACTAAGTTTATGATTCCTTCATCTAAGCTCTCTATAGCAGGCTTCTCCTCAGGATGTTCTATGGAAGAGGGCATGCCTAGTCTAGGGGATTCCAAAAAGGTAGAAGGGTTTGGTTCTACCTCCCCTACTGGATGACTTTGATCTTGAGAGAGAGCAAGGATATGTTGAGGTGTTGATTCCTCTACCAGGGCAGGAGCACAAATGGTTGGAGTGATTGATTCCTCTGCCAGGGCAGGAGCATGAATGGTTGAAGTGTCTAAATCATCTGCCATGGCAGGAGCATGAATGATCGGAGTGGCTGGTTCCTCTACCATGGCAGGAGCAACAGACGAAACAAGTGGTTTGACTGGGAGGGGGAACCCTATGTTGAGGGATTGATTGAAGTGGTGCCGGCATAGAAGTCGGTTCATTTGAAGAGCTATTGGTGTAATTAGTTGAGGAGTCATAGCTTGGATGGTTGGGTGAGGAGTTGTTGGTGGAATAGGCTGAGAAGCCAAGGGACGGATGATTGGCCGAGGGGTTGTTGTTGGAAATGTTGGTGAGGTCAAAGGCTGGGGAGCCGGTTTAGGTAATGAAGTATATGCACAAGCGACAAGAGGAACTTGATTGTGCACAGTTGGTTTTGCCATTAGCACGGGTTGCATGACCGGCTGAGGTTGGGGCATGGGTGGCCTAATCAACTGGCATCGAGGAGTCGGCTGAAGATGATGATCTAGATGAGGTTGGAGAGGGCTCCTAGGTTGGTGCATAGCATCAATGCTCCTCTCAAGCCTGGGCCTCAATTCATCAGAATATTGCATTAATTCCACATCTTCTTTTACTTCTTCAATTATTGAATAGCCTGGCCAATATCGTCGCAAGAATTTTTCCTTGACAATTTCAAATTCCCATATTTCTATTTCCCCTAGTGAAAAGAACCATTCTAGGGCTGCACCTTCCAATGATCGCTTAAAAAGAATAGCAAGAGCTCTTCGATCATTTAGCCATTGAGATGATTTGCTCAAGAAATCATTGACATGGGTGAAGGGATCACCTGAGCCATTGTAGCGATGGTAGGCTGGTGTTTGTGATGGAGGGATATGTGGGACTGGGAAAGATGGAGCAGATATTTCAGGGATGGCCTTTGAGTCTAAACGGTGCCTCAGCTCTTCAAAGCACTCATCCATTTGGTTGAGTTTGTCTATGAATGCTTGAGTGAGGTTAGGTTCTTGAGCCATTGGTGCAAGGTATTTAGATGAATGGGTTAGAAGAGGTGGCTTCAAAGTAGGAACTGGAATGGAATTATATGAATGCCCCACAACAGGGTGAGTAGAGGCACGACATGGTTGCCTAGGAGAGGAGATGATGAGGGGCCTGACTATCGATTGGGGTGGTGAGGGGGCCTGATTTCCCTCGACTGGATCTTGATTGGTGGGCATCTTGCCCTTTGTTAAAGATTGCACAAGTGAAAAGGATTCAGGATCTAAATGGAGGGATAGACCCTGGAGGATTTGTTCCACACTAAGTGAAGCAGGTGGATGAGTAGGATTTTGAACTTCAGGCTCCCTGATGGCGTTGACATGGCCCTCTGGTTGGACCATGGGTTGTTGCAGCTTGTAGTAGTCCGACCTCCCAACGTGGCTTCCGGACCTTAGCATCATGGGCATCATGTCGATCTTTCTACAAAGATGGTTAAAAAAGAGAGCAAGCAAAGCACACAATTGAAGATTTTTTTTTATGTTTTGTTTTGTTAGAAATTTTTTTGTTTCAATTTGGTTGGTTGGAAAACAAGTTGAACACAAAATTAAAAAGCTTTTTTTGTTTTGTTTTTTTTAGGTGTTTTGCAAGAAGAAATTTTTGATTGTTTTCAATTTTTGGTGAGCAAGAAAGTTATGCAAACAAGGTTTTAAAATGACTACTCGACAATTTTTGGGTTGAAACCTTAGATTAGCTAGATTTTTAGCAATTGTTCACTCAAATGGGTATGGTTCCTATTGCTTCAATCTTCAAGACCCAAGGTTATCACTCAATCACCACGAGTAGGAACTTGGGTTCTTCGGGTTTTGGGAAAGTGGTACAACCGGCCCAATCGTGCGGAGAGGAATACTCCACGGATGGGGACTTACGGAGGTCTTGATGGAAACCATCAAATCAATTAGGAAGGAATATCCCAGAAGAGAGGTAAGAATCCACCAAGAAGGTGTTTGGAGGGTGAGGGTGTGTTGGGAGAGAGAGCCCCCGCCTCGAATGCCCTACGGATCGGAGCAAGTCCGGTACCCGATGCAAAAAGCTAATGCAAAAGTAAAAATGGAGGGTAAGAGGAGAAGAAGCAATCAATGTGCAAAAACATGAAATGAAATGAAGTAAATAGAGCATGCGATATGCAAACAAGACAAGCAATCATGCAACAAAACAAATAGTCTAGGGACCAGAACTGAATTAGAATGAAACTAGTTGCACAAACAAATCAAGCGAGCACGGTTAAAGACATTGGTTGTCCCACCGTGGTCGCCAAAGAGTTGTCGACTCTGAAACGGGTTCTGGATCGGCACCTCAAGAGAAGGTGAAAGATAGATAGGAGAAAAAGGGAGTGAATCAGAAATACTCGGAAAGCGGTAAAGACTCCTCACCTCGGTCCCACACTCACATTGATCCCTGAACTTTCATCTCACGGCGTCGCTCGAGCACCGGAAATGGTTCGGGTCATGTGGGAGGAGAGTGAGGAGTGAATTAACTTAGAACATGAATAAAAAAAGGTGGTCGCCAGGAGCCGCGAGCTCCGCTTTATAAAAACAAGATTTAATTAGATTTGACCATGTACCTTAGCGTGGGAGATCGGCATATGGGTTCAACCTTCTTCTTCTTCGGCCGGCCGATGAAGAAGAGTCTCCAACCGATGCTAGCTTGATAGACCTGTGCAACTAGAACAATAAACCAAGTGAAAGAAAATGATTAGAACTATGGGAAGTGTAGTAACTGTAGTAAGAAGATGAGAAAGAAGCAATCGGAATTGGACTCACCGGCTTCGGGGTGAGCCTTAACCCCTTTTTTGTATTTATTTTTGATATAAAATAATGCAAAAAACTAAATAAAAATGATGCTAAAATGATCCTGGATGAATGACGAAGACATAGAAACTTGAATGACTCAAATCGGAGCTAAAATGGAAAAGATATCACCAATACGGCCGGACAGCGCGCTGGACTGAACGTGCCCTGGTTTTAGGGGCGCGGTGGGCGCGCCCAAGCTATGAGGGCGCAGTCTGAGCGCCTTAGATATGAGGGCGCGGTCTGCGCGCCCTTGGTTCGGGGGCGCGTTGCACTGTCTGGCGCGACTTCGGTTTAGAGCTCGCCACGGGCAGTCCCGATGTCGGAATTGAGTGCTGTTTGTTTCAGTAGATAGAAGACTCGGAGAGGAAAAGTTCTTATGTTGATGACTTCTCCAAATTCTCCTGTAGAAGTTTGTAAAAATTTTGAAAGTGGGCGGATGTAGAAAATAAAACCTGGATGCGCGCCCTCAGTGCAGCAATCGTCACGAACAAACGGCAAGTAGGAATTGAGTGCCGTTAGTTGGAGATGAAAGAGGACGAAGAAGTGAACAACTTCTATGTTGAAGACTTTTGCATAAAGAGTCCCGGATTTTCTGAAGAAGTCGATGAAGATGATTGATGCAGAACACCCGGATCGAGCCTTCTCCTTCACCTCGGGATCGATTTCTTGACTTCGGATCGCCTTTGGACGTCGGGATGGCTTTGGAGAAGAGCTTGGACGACCTCTGGACGAGCTAGGCACCGGGGGTTAACCTCGGGTCGCTGAGAATGACCCTCAATTTATAGGGGAAGAAAGCCGGTGCAAAATTTAGAAACTGGACCTACCGCGCCCCCGTGTTTCAAAGAGGAGGAGGGCGCGCAGGGCGCGCCCTCAAACCAGGGGCACGCAGTGTGCTCCCCCAGTTCGGGGGCGCGGTCAGCGCGCCCCCCTATTTCAAAGGAAGCGGGGGCGCGTTACGCGTCTCACTGCTAAAAATCAACGGAAACTTCCGCAAATTGCTAAAAATCTACTTGACATACGTAACGCGCCCCCGAACTGGGGGCGCGGTACAAATGATCGAAAATCCTCCCCCGGAACCCTTCCAAAAATCCGGTTTAGAAGGTGCTAATCGGGGTAATTTGCGATTTAAAGTAACTGACCGCGCCCCCGCTTTTCAAAGGAACCGGGGGCGCGCAGGGCGTGCCCCCAGTTTGAGGGCGCGCAGGGCGCGCCCCCGGATTGAGGGCGTGCATGGCGCGCCCTCCTCTTTCAAAGGTAGCGGGGGCGCAGTACACTCTCTCTCCTGCGCGCGTGTTCCACGAGCCGTATCTTGCAAACGGGATGTCCGATTTGGCTCCCGTTTGTCACGTTGGAAAGAGGTCCTTCAACCGCACATCCTCAAATCGGTAAACCAGTCGTAATGACTCCAGATATGTTCGCATGGGGCTTTCTACCGGTTTACCCTCTCGCGGAAAGCCGAAACCCTGGGCGAAGATCCGAAAGAGCACGGTTCCGATCGAGAAATCTCGGGTCAACTTGGGATGACTTAAAATGATGACCGAGCAAGTCCGGTACGATCGGACAATCCGAAGTCATCGAAAAATCTGAGATTAACCCGGTAAACGTGAATCAAAAGCCGTAAAAGCCCCGAAACCCTAAAATTGACCGAACCGGATGTATGGCCCTGGTTGATGAAAATATTCGGCTAGAATCGACCCGGATGACCCGAAAAGACCCGGTGATGACCGGAAAAGCCTAATACATGGTCCGGGATAGCCGTGTCAGCACAGATCGAAAAAGCCGTAACGAATGCCGTCATTGACCGACACCTACCGAAATGACTTCTCGGAAACCCTGAATGTTACGGAACACATGCGGGACTCCCGAGACCTTCAATTATGGACCATTCAAAGTCGGTCATCGAGCAGGCTTCTTGTTTTTACAGTTCACGTGCGGCTCTCGCTTGAAGGTTACGGCAATATTCCGAAAATCATTGGTTCATTCTCACCTAACAAGGGGGGCTCCACCACTGTCCTTAGCTCATCTCCACGAGGTAGTCCGGATCAGATAACGGTCAAATAAAGGATATCGCCTATGGAATAAGGGTCTAGGGCTCCGAATCAAGCCAATTTGGCGTGTCTACAGCTTGCTAGCCTTGATGATGGCTTTGCAAGGGAATGGCATGTAGCGGAGCGGAGTGAAACATAGAGAAAGCGTAGCGAAGCGAGATGGATCGTAGTGGAATGTAGTGGAGTGAAATGGTGATGGACTGAAAAGGTGGCATCAAGGTGTAGATATAGACACGCTTAACGACCAGATTCGGCAAGACGAATCTCTTCAAGTCTACTGGTTAACCGCCATGTTTCATCAAGTCTTCCTATGTTCGATTGGTAAAAGATGTGCCATTGGCACGAGAGAAGGATAGCCAACCCCCAACGCGGTGGGGAGTCCCCGAAACATGGGTTCGTAGGTTCATCATCAGTCGGTAACCCGATCTTTGCGGTGTTCCTGTACTGTGATGGGCTAAAATTTAAAGAGATTTGTTTTGAAAAAGTAAAAGAATACCAATCGAGCACATTCAGGCTCTCAGATTCATTTAAGTCTTTCAAGAGACAAGATTCAATTCGGAATGGAATGATCTCAGATTCCGAAAGGCAAATGTTTAAGCATAGACCATGAAGATATTGACGGTGCAAGTTCTGATTGAATAGAAGGCCCTTGGCGGGATGAATTAGCTGCCATGGTGGGATGAATAGCAAAGAAGTTGCAATGGTCCACCGTGGTGAAAAGAAATAAAAGATTTAAGGGCACAAAGTGGTTACCGAACACGGTGGGATTAATAGACACGGTGGGATATTAGAGAGGTTGGTGTGACTAGAGATCATAGTGGGATTAGAAAACATGGTGGGATTAGAAAACACGATGGGATTTAGAACGATCGAGAGAGTGAGAAGGTGAAGTTTTAGGAAATGATGTATGCAATGACAAAATAAAATGTAATGCAATTAGTGCTACATGATGCATGTTGGGCTCAAGAAAACAAAACAACACTTGTATAACAAATAGTTGAAGATATAGATTGTCTATGAGGTCAAGATACCCATTCGGGAACCATCGTCCCTCACAGCACAACTTTGGCTTATCCGTGAGCACAAAGAATGACCTGACCGTCGTGGATTTTGATGAAGGGGATCTCGGGCCTGGTCTTCTTTGCATTCACGGTCTTCAACTTCAATGCATAAAATAAATAGTAATGCACCTAATATATGCTAAGAAAGGAAATGTTAACGGTGAGTTTGCGGTGTGATGACATGCATTCTCACAAAAGAGTTCATGTGTCCTAATAAGCACACAGAGCAAAAGCTTCTCGGCAAAGTTGAGGCCGAGGTTATGATGACACCTCCTCCTGAGAATCCTCAGGGGAGGGAAGTGGCGAGCATCGCCTGCAAAAGGTTTCTCGGCAAAATTAAGGCCGAGATTATGGTGACACCTCCTCCTAAGAATCCTCAGGGGAGGGAAGTGGCGAGCATCGCCTTATTGAAATCTTGAAAATGCTCCTTGACGATGTTGAGGTCGAGGTCATGGTGGCACCTCCTCCTAAGAATCCTTGGGAAGGGAAGTGGCGAGCTTCGCCTTGTTGTGAATTTCTCCTCATTTGTTCTTCGTGCCTGAAACACTTAGAAGGAAGAGATTAGAACAACAATGCGACTTATCTTCCTTGCAAGTTGCAGTATGCCTTGACCTTTGTCAAGGGGTATAGCCTTCTTAGGAGTGTAAAAATCAAGTAGCAAATATGCAATGAAGAATTTGAAACATGAGAGATTGAAAGTAAATATGAATGTAAAGACGAAAATCCAAACCAAGCATGTTGAATTTTTTTTTATTTTGTTGAAATTTGAAAAGAAGTTTTGTTAAAAGATTAAAATTTTTTGAGATTTTGAAAATATCCAGTTTTTTTGATATTTTGAAAATATTTAATTTTTTTGGAGGTTTTGAAAATATTCAACTCTTTTTTTATACCTTTTTTTTGAAAATATTTTTTTGGGTGAGAAAAATTAGTATTGACACAAGTTCTCATCACTTAGTTGTTCTTCTAGGTTCGTTGGTAGACACAACGTGCAAAATGGGGTTCCTTACCCAAAATCTTTTCGACTTTCAACCTTTGATCGGCTAGAGTTTAGCTTTGATTTGGTTGGTTCACCCACACCTTGGGGGTAAGAATGAAGAATTTAGGGAAAGTCCTTGATAGGCTTTGGAGATGTCGAGAGGGATTTCTCTACTCACACCCAATTGCCCATTGGGGTTCGACCTCTTTGGGTCTTTTCTTCTTTATCGACAAACCTATTTTTGTGGCACACATTCGGACAGGTGCTTTGACCTGTGGGGTCATTGCCCATCTTTTGGTGCCTTTTTTCATTTTCTACATTTTTGGGTACTCATTCAGACAGGCCCATATTTGTTTAAACCTATGGGGTTCATTGCCCATCTTTTGGCACCTTTTTCTTTTGAGAAGTTGGACCTTTCGAGACGGCCTCCTACTAAGGTGGTGGATGCTTTCGATACTCTCCCCCTCTGGTCCCCTTTGCCTATCTTGGACCGAACAGAAGAGAATATGGCGAGGGTTTTCCTTCCATCTTTAAGCCTTGCCTAGCTTCTCTCGGGTGTCAAGTCATCCAGATTCTGGGATCAGGACGTGTTGTGTGTGTAGAATGGTATCTACCCTCGACTCCTAGAGAAAAACCACATGTGGACTCAAGTCATACTGGTAGTTCTCTCCATTTTTGAGGTATATTACATTCCATAGGTGAATCAATTAAAAACATGCCTTGCATTGTAAAGAATTTATTAGGATAAAACAAAAGGTAGTTATCATCAATCATAAATTTCTCTCAAGTAAGATTGTCATGTGAGATTAAAAATCATTTTAAAAAAAATATTGCCTTGTGGTTGACATGATGATGATGAATGCAATTTCATGTAATACCTGAGAGAAGGAGATGTTCATTATTGATGATGGCTTTGCTTGTGCTTGCCTTGCCTTGCCTGCCATGCCTTGCCCAACTGCTTCCACTTTTGATATGCACCATATTGCATTGGATTGAAGATTCATAGTCATATGATGAAGTGAAAGATGTGAATGATATGATTTAACATGGCAAAACTAGGATTGATGATGTAGAAGGAAAAGATTGGGGTATCACCTAAGAAATTTATCTACCTTGATTTTTTGTTGAAAGTAAAACTTGGAAAAAGAAAGAGAATTCAAAAAGGACAAAAACATGCTTGGAAACAAAAGTGAGTTAAAATGGGCTCTTGGGCCTGTGAGTTGAAAGTGGGCTTGAAGGCCCAGGAGTAGTCGGAATCAGGGAGCACGTGGGCCCAAGATTTGAATATGGGCTAGAGAGGCCGATTGATGTTGATGGGCATGAGGGCCCGATTGGAGGTTGAGCCCGAGGGACCCAATGAAAAGAGTGGGCACATGGACCCGATTTAAATGGTTGGGAGCAAGATTGTGATTTGTGATGGGCTCGCTGGCGCCATTGAAGAGTATGGGTGCGCAAACCCGAATTCGAAGAAGTGGGGGCACGGGAGCCCGATTTTGAAGAAGTATGGGCACGTGGGCCCGATGGTGAAGAAATGGGGGCATACAGGCCCGAAGTTGAAGTGTGGGCATGTGTGCCCGAGTTTGTTGGAAGGTTGGCACGTGGGCCCGATTTAGAAGAAATTTGGGCACAAGGGCCCGTTTGTAGAAAAACATGGGCATGTGAGCCCGGTTGAGGTGAATTGCGGGCACGTGGGCCCGATTTAGAAAAATTAAGGGCACATGGGCCCGATCGGGGAGAATTATGGGCACGTGGGCCTGATGGAAGGAAAGGAATATGTAGGCCCAATTGGGGAAAAGGGGCATATGGGCCCAGTGGAAGGAAAGGGGCATGCAAGCCCGATTGATTAAAAGGGGCACGTGGGCCCGGTTGAAGAAAAAAAACATAAGAGCCCGTTGATTAAAAGGGGAACATGGGCCCGGTTGGATAAAGGGGGCATGTGGGCCCGGCTGATGGAAAGGGGCACATGGGCCCAGTTGATGAAAAGGGGCGTAAGAGCCTGAGAAAGGGGCATATGGGCCCAATTGAGTGGGATAGGGTGTGGGCCATGGCCCTAAGATTGACAGATTTTGGACCCATGGGCCTGATTAATGGTTGTAAGAAGGATAAAGAAAGGGCGGTGGCCCTAAGATTGAGGAATTGTGGGCCCATGGGCCCAATCGTTGATTTAGAGGAGAATAAAGAATGGGTCGTGGCCCTAAGAATGATTGATCATGGGCCCATGGGCCGAATTGTTGCTTAGGAGAAGAATGGGGTAAGGGTCGTGGCCCTAAGATTGATGCTAAGGGATTTGCCTGCCTAGCTGGAGGAGGTCCTAGTATCCCCTTGCTAAGGTCTACATCCTTCAGAAGGCTTGTCGATTCATTCCCTATTTCATTGACCAATTCGGTCTCCTTACTTCCCAGTTCAGAAGTCAATTCGATCTGACCATCTTCATTGATCAATTCCAATGATGGTAACAATTGATCAATGCCTGACAAATCCTTGCCTAGTCCATCATTGGATTGACAATCAACTAAGTTTATGATTCCTTCATCTAAGCTCTCTATAGCAGGCTTCTCCTCAGGATGTTCTATGGAAGAGGGCATGCCTAGTCTAGGGGATTCCAAAAAGGTAGAAGGGTTTGGTTCTACCTCCCCTACTAAATGACTTTGATCTTGAGAGAGAGCAAGGATATGTTGAGGTGTTGATTCCTCTACCAGGGCAGGAGCACAAATGGTTGGAGTGATTGATTCCTCTGCCAAGGCAGGAGCATGAATGGTTGAAGTGTCTAAATCATCTGCCATGGCAGGAGCTTGAATGATCGGAGTGGCTGGTTCCTCTACCATGGCAGGAGCAACAGACGAAACAAGTGGTTTGACTGACTGAGGGGGAACCCTATGTTGAGGGATTGATTGAAGTGGTGCTGGCATAGAAGTCGGTTCAGGCTGAAGAGCTATTGGTGTAATTAGTTGAGGAGTCATAGCTTGGATGGTTGGCTGAGGAGTTGTTGGTGGAATAGGCTGAGAAGCCAAGGGACGGATGATTGGCCGAGGGGTTGTTGTTGGAAATGTTGGTGAGGTCAAAGGCTGGGGAGCCGGTTTAGGTAATGAAGTATATGCACAAGCGACAAGAGGAACTTGATTGTGCACAGTTGGTTTTGCCATTAGCACGGGTTGCATGACCGGCTGAGGTTGGGGCATGGGTGGCCTAATCAATCGGCATCGAGGAGTCGGTGAAGATGATGATCTAGATGAGGTTGGAGAGGGCTCCTAGGTTGGTGCATAGCATCAATGCTCCTCTCAAGCCTGGGCCTCAATTCATCAGAATATTGCATTAATTCCACATCTTCTTTTACTTCTTCAATTATTGAATAGCCTGGCCCATATCGTCGCAAGAATTTTTCCTTGACAATTTCAAATTCCCATATTTCTATTTCCCCTAGTGAAAAGAACCATTCTAGGGCTGCACCTTCCAATGATCGCTTAAAAAGAACAGCAAGAGCTCTTCGATCATTTAGCCATTGAGATGATTTGCTCAAGAAATCATTGACATGGGTGAAGGGATCACCTGAGCCATTGTAGCGATAGTAGGCTGGTGTTTGTGATGGAGGGATATGTGGGCAGGAAAGATGGAGCAGATATTTCAGGGATGGCCTTTGAGTCTAAACGGTGCCTCAGCTCTTCAAAGCACTCATCCATTTGGTTGAGTTTGTCTATGAATGCTTGAGTGAGGTTAGGTTCTTGAGCCATTGGTGCAAGGTATTTAGATGAATGGGTTAGAAGAGGTGGCTTCAAAGTAGGAACTGGAATGGAATTATATGAATGCCCCACAACGGGGTGAGTAGAGGCACGACATGGTTGCCTAGGAGAGGAGATGATGAGGGGCCTGACTATCGATTGGGGTGGTGAGGGGGCCTGATTTCCCTCGACTGGATCTTGATTGGTGGGCATCTTGCCCTTTGTTAAAGATTGCACAAGTGAAAAGGATTTAGGATCTAAATGGAGGGATAGACCCTGGAGGATTTGTTCCACACTAAGTGAAGCAGGTGGATGAGTAGGATTTTGAACTTCAGGCTCCCTGATGGCGTTGACATGGCCCTCTGGTTGGACCATGGGTTGTTGCAGCTTGTAGTAGTCCGACCTCCCAACGTGGCTTCCGGACCTTAGCATCATGGGCATCATGTCGATCTTTCTACAAAGATGGTTAAAAAAGAGAGCAAGCAAAGCACACAATTGAAGATTTTTTTTTATGTTTTGTTTTGTTAGAATTTTTTTTTTTCAATTTGGTTGGTTGGAAAACAAGTTGAACACAAAATTAAAGAGCTTTTTTTGTTTTGTTTTTTTTAGGTGTTTTGCAAGAAGAAATTTTTGATTGTTTTCAATTTTTGGTGAGCAAGAAAGTTATGCAAACAAGGTTTTAAAATGACTACTCGACAATTTTTGGGTTGAAACCTTAGATTAGCTAGATTTTTAGCAATTGTTCACTCAAATGGGTATGGTTCCTATTGCTTCAATCTTCAAGACCCAAGGTTATCACTCAATCACCACGAGTAGGAACTTGGGTTCTTCGGGTTTTGGGAAAGTGGTACAACCGGCCCAATCGTGCGGAGAGGAATACTCCACGGATGGGGACTTACGGAGGTCTTGATGGAAACCACCAAATCAACTAGGAAGGAATATCCCAGAAGAGAGGTAAGAATCCACCAAGAAGGTGTTTGGAGGGTGAGGGTGTGTTGGGAGAGAGAGCCCCCGCCTCGAATGCCCTACGGATCGGAGCAAGTCCGGTACCCGATGCAAAAAGCTAATGCAAAAGTAAAAATGGAGGGTAAGAGGAGAAGAAGCAATCAATGTGCAAAAACATGAAATGAAATGAAGTAAATAGAGCATGCGATATGCAAACAAGACAAGCAATCATGCAACAAAACAAATAGTCTAGGGACTAGAACTGAATTAGAATGAAACTAGTTGCACAAACAAATCAAGCGAGCACGGTTAAAGACATTGGTTGTCCCACCGTGGTCGCCAAAAAGTTGTCGACTCCGAAACGGGTTCCGGATCGGCACCTCAAGAGAAGGTGAAAGATAGATAGGAGAAAAAGGGAGTGAATCAGAAATACTCGGAAAGCGGTAAAGACTCCTCACCTCGGTCCCACACTCACATTGATCCCTAAACTTTCATCTCACGGCGTCGCTCGAGCACCGGAAATGGTTCGGGTCATGTGGGAGGAGAGTGAGGAGTGAATTAACTTAGAACATGAATAAAAAAAAGGTGGTCGCCAGGAGCTGCGGGCTCCGCTTTATAGAAACAAGATTTAATTAGATTTGACCATGTACCTTAGCGTGGGAGATCGGGATATGGGTTCAACCTTCTTCTTCTTCGGCCGGCCGATGAAGAAGAGTCTCCAACCGATGCTAGCTTGATAGACCTGTGCAACTAGAACAATAAACCAAGTGAAAGAAAATGATTAGAACTATGGGAAGTGTAGTAACTGTAGTAAGAAGATGAGAAAGAAGCAATCGGAATTGGACTCACCGGCTTCGGGGTGAGCCTTAACCCCTTTTTTGTATTTATTTTTGATATAAAATAATGCAAAAAACTAAATAAAAATGATGCTAAAATGATCCTGGATGAATGACGAAGACATAGAAACTTGAATGACTCAAATCGGAGCTAAAATGGAGAAGATATCACCAATACGGCCGGACAGCGCGCTGGACTAAACGTGCCCTGGTTTTAGGGGCGCGGTGGGCGCGCCCAAGCTATGAGGGCGCAGTCTGAGCGCCTTAGATATGAGGGCGCGGTCTGCGCGCCCTTGGTTCGGGGGCGCGTTGCACTGTCTGGCGCGACTTCGGTGTAGAGCTCGCCACGGGCAGTCCCGATGTCGGAATTGAGTGCTGTTTGTTTCAGTAGATAGAAGACTCGGAGAGGAAAAGTTCTTATGTTGATGACTTCTCAAAATTCTCCTGTAGAAGTTTGTAAAAATTTTGAAAGTGGGCGGATGTAGAAAACAAAACCTGGATGCGTGCCCTCAGTGCAGCAATCGTCACGAACAAACGGCAAGTCGGAATTGAGTGCCGTTAGTTGGAGATGAAAGAGGACGAAGAAGTGAACAACTTCTATGTTAAAGACTTTTGCATAAAGAGTCCTGGATTTTCTGAAGAAGTCGATGAAGATGATTGATGCAGAACACCCAGATCGAGCCTTCTCCTTCACCTCGGGATCGATTTCTTGACTTCGGATCGCCTTTGGACTTCGGGATGGCTTTGGAGAAGAGCTTGGACGACCTCTGGACGAGCTAGGCACCGGGGGTTAACCTCAGGTCGCTGAGAATGACCCTCAATTTATAGGGGAAGAAAGCCGGTGCAAAATTTAGAAACTGGACCTACCGCGCCCCCGTGTTTCAAAGAGGAGGAGGGCGCGCAGGGCGCGCCCCCAGTTCGGGGGCGCAGTCTGCGCGCCCCCCTGTTTCAAAGGAAGCGGGGGCGCGTTACGCGTCTCACTGCTAAAAATCGACGGAAACTTCCGCAAATTGCTAAAAATCGACTTGACATACGTAACGCGCCCCCGAACCCGGGGCGCGGTACAAATGATCGAAAATTCTCCCCGGAACCCTTCCAAAAATCCGGTTTAGAAGGTGCTAATCGGGGTAATTTGCGATTTAAAGAAACTGACTGCGCCCCCACTTTTCAAAGGAACCGGGGGCGCGCAGGGCGCGGCCCCGGTTTGAGGGCGCGCAGGGCGCCCCCTCGGGTTGAGGGCGCGCATGGCGCGCCCTCCTCTTTCAAAGGTAGCGGGGGCGCAGTACACTCTCTCTCCTGCGCGCGTGTTCTACGAGCCGTATCTTGCAAACGGGATGTCCGATTTGGCTCCCGTTTGTCACGTTGGAAAGAGGGCCTTCAACCGCACCTCCTCAAATCGGTAAACCAGCCAGAATGACTCACGATATGTTCGCATGGGGCTTTCTACCGGTTTACCCTCTCGCGGAAAGCCGAAACCCGGGGCAAAGATCCGAAAGAGCACGGTTCCGATCGAGAAATCTCGGGTCAACTTGGGATGACTTAAAATGATGACCGAGCAAGTCCGGTACGATCGGGCAATCCGAAGTCATCGAAAAATCTGAGATTAACCCGGTAAACGTGAATCGAAAGTCGTAAAAGCCGCGAAACCCTAAAATTGACCGAACCGGATGTATGGCCCTGGTTGATGAAAATATTCGGCTAGAATCGACCCGGATGACCCGAAAAGACCCGGTGATGACCGGAAAAGCCTAATACATGGTCCGGGATAGCCGTGTCAGCACAGATCGAAAAAGCCGTAACGAATGCCGTCATTGACCGACACCTACCGAAAAGACTTCTCGTAAACCCTGAATGTTACGGAACACATGCGGGACTCCCGAGACCTTCAACTAAGGACCATTCAAAGTCGGTCATCGAGCAGGCTTCTTGTTTTTACAGTTCACGTGCGGCTCTCGCTTGAAGGTTACGGCAATATTCCGAAAATCATTGGTTCATTCTCACCTAACAAGGGGGGCTCCACCACTGTCCTTAGCTCATCTCCACGAGGTAGTCCGGATCAGATAACAGTCAAATAATGGATATCGCCTATGGAATAAGGGTCTAGGGCTCCGAATCAAGCCAATTTGGCGTGTCTACAATTGGGAGGCTACAATTTGCCCGCCGGTTTATCTCACAACATTCCCAAAGGTGTAAACCTTTCTATGCGTTAACCAAGGCGGGGGCCGAGTTTAAATGGGATTCGAAGTGCCAGGAGGCATTTGATGGGTTGAAAACATACCTGGCAAGTCCCCCTGTACTTAGACCACCAATTCCCGACAAGCCCTTGGTCCTCTACATTTCGGTTCTTGAGAACTCTCTTGGGGCAGTCCTTGCACAAGTTGATGAAGAAGGGAAAGAACGAGCTACTTATTACTTGTCTAAGATGTTTGATGCTTGTGAGCTGAAGTACACTGTGGTAGAAAAGACCTGTGCTGCTCTTGTTTGGGTGGTTCAGAAACTCAAACATTATTTCCTTGCACACCAAGTCAAGCTCATTGCTCGTAAAAATCCCATCAAGTTTCTGTTAGAGAAGATAGTCTTGACTGATCGGTCAGGGCGATGGCAGAGTTTCTTATCCCAATTTGATATCACTTATGTCCCACAGAAGGCAATCAAGGGTCATGCTATTGCTGAACACCTTGCCCATCATCCCATACCCGTCTTTGACCCAGTCCGGTCGGAGTTCCCGGATGACGAACTAATGTCAGTCCGATCTTCCAATCTTTGGACATTATATTTTGACGGGGCACTGAACTCTCATGGTAGAGGGATAGGTATTGTCCTTCTGTCACCTGAAGCTGTCACCATTCCACAAGCTTTTCAACTTAACTTTCCAGCAACCAACAACATAGCTAAGTATGAAGCCTTGCTGGCTGGGCTGGAGGCCGCTCATTTCCATGGTGCCACCGAACTGAGGGTGATAGGTGATAGTCAATTGATCCTACGCCAGGTCCTATCCAAATACCGAACTTCTCATCCAAACCTCAAACCCTACCAGGAGCTCACCACCTGCTACATCAAGCTATTCTTCAAACTCACCTTTGTTCATGTCCCCCGCTCTCAGAATATCCTCGCCGATGCCTTAGCTTCACTAGCTTCATCTCTATCTGTCCCGCTAGGCAGGCAAGAGGACAATTCCAGCAATTGAGGATGGACGTTTTCTGAAGGTTAAGGAAAGATTCAACAGAAAGGAATACTTGGAACAAAAAGAAGAAATCTCGTTGATTGAGTTGGAAGAATTAGAAGAAGGTGAGAGACCTTGGTATGACGAGATTGCGAGGTATTGCCAAGATCAGTCGTATCCACCTGGATCAACCACCAAAGAAAAGAAGGCAATCAGAAGAGTATCCCAGAGGTATACAATCCTAGGAGGAGTGCTCTATAAGAGAAGCCTAAGTGGAATCTTACTCAGATGTCTTGATGAAGAAGAAGCTGAGTTGGTGCTAAAGGAAGCACATTCTGAAGTTTGTGGTGGTCATGTGAATGCCCAAGCCCTTGCTAAGAAAATCATCCGACAAGGGTATTATTGGCCAACTCTAGAAGAAGATTGCTCCATCTTTGTCCGGCATTGTCATTCATGTCAACTCCATGCTGACAAGATTCACTCTCCCGCATCTTCCCTTCATCCAATTCATGCGGGCTTTTGATATCATTGGCCCCTTGAGTGACCTCAACTCCGAAATGTGCTCAAAATCATTCATTCTGACGGCAATGGAGTACTTCACAAAGTGGGCTGAAGAAGAAGCATTCGTGGAGATTAAAGCGTCAACAGTCTGCTCCTTCATCATGCGCAACATCCTGGCAAGGTTTGGGATCCCCAGCGACATCGTCACCGATAATGGGCCACAATTTCTTTCTCAAGATCTACGTGATCTTTGCAACAGGTATTACATTTCATTGCATCATTCATCGCCATACTATCCTCAAGGCAATGGTCAATTGGAAGCCACTAATAAGACCTTAATCAAAATCATCAAGAAATCTTGTAAGTCTAGCAAATTTTCCGACTGGCCTGATAAGCTTGTAGATGCTCTATGGGCTTATCGTACTTCTGTAAGGACTCCCACTGGACAAACCCCGTATGCTTTGGCATATGGGATGGAAGCAGTGGTCCCTTACGAAGTATTACTTCCATCTCTCCGAGTTCAGCTCGACAAGGATATTCCTGTTGATGAGAGACGAGAATCTCTCCTTGCACAGCTTGAACTCTTGGATGAAAGAAGTCTAGCCGCCGCCGAGCATGCCCGGACGTATCAGACTAGACTCAAAAGGTTTTATCAAAAGAGGGTGGTCGAGAGAAAATTTGAGATCGACGAGATGGTAGTCAAACGCATATTCGTTAAGCCAGGGGGTCCCCGCTCCAAGTTGCAACCTAACTGGGAAGGACCTTTTGTAATCACTGAAAAGTATCCAGGTAATGCATATGAATTGACTAATGCAGATGGAGAAAAATTGAATCATTCTTGGAATGGAGTTTACCTCAAAAAGTACTTTCCATAAAAATTGATAAACCACTGGTATAATCTTAAGTCATCGATCCTAGGTTGTTCGTGAGAAGTCAAGGGTAGTTACCATCCTACACACACAACACTTCCCGATCCTAGAATCCAGACAACCCGATACTTGCGAAAGGCAAGGCAGAAATCTAGAAATGGAAGGAGTACCCTTACCCTATTCTCTTCTACTCGGTCAAAGATAGGGAGAGAAGATTAGAGAGGGGTAGTATCGAAAACACTCCCACCCTAGTAGGAGGTCGTCTCGGAGGGTGCAAAAGGGTGCCAAAAGATGGGCAATGAACCCCTCAGGTTAGAAAAAGAAAAATGATCAACATGTCTGAATGAATACCCAGAATGATAGTCAAGGCAATAGGCACTAAAAGATGGGCAATGTCCCCACGGGTCAAAAAAACCTGTCCAAATATGTGCCACATAGAAAAGAACAAAAAAAGAAAGAAAAACCCAAAGAGGCCGAACCCCAATGGGTAATTTGAGTGAGAGTAGATAAATCCCTCTCAACATCTTCAAACCCTATCAAGGACTTCCTCTATACTCTTCCTCCTTAAACCCCTTGGGTAGGGTAAACCGACCAAATCCAGGTGGAAACCAAGCTGATCAAAGGAAGAAGGTTAGAAGGATTCTAGGTAAGGAACTTTATTTTTTGCACGTGGCATCTACCACTTGAGTCTTGACAAACCCCAAAGACCGATGACTTGTCTCAAATACTAGCATTTTCTCCACAAAAAATTGAATATTTTAAAAAAAATCCAAAAAAAATATATTTAAAAAAATCCAAAAAAACACATATTTCAAAAACCCAAAAAATTGAATATTTCAAAAAAAAACCAAAAAAATGAATATTTCAAAAATTCAAAAAAAATTTACATAGTTCAAAAATCCAAAAAAACTTGAATACTTTTGAAATTCCAAAAAAATGATTGTTTTCAAGAAACCCCAAAAAAAAAATAGTCATGATCATTGCCTTAGTTGCATCCATGTTTATTTTACTGTCATGCATATTTCCATTCCTGCATTGCATATCCTTTTACTTTAATTACCTTGTTAAGAAGGCTATTCCCTTTGACCTAAGTCAAAGTTGACCGTAATAGGCAAAGGGATGAGTCACGGTGAAGATCTAATCCCCTTTCTATCAAGTATTTCAGGCATTTCAAAACAGGAGAGGAGAGGATTCACACCATGACAGGTAAGTTTTCTCAACCCTTACATCCATTTCATTTTAGTCATTTGTTTTATTCCACCTTGTTAAGAAGGCTCCTCCCTTTGACTCAAAATCAAGGCATATGATATACAGGCAAAGGGATGAGTAATGATAAAAATTTAATCATTTTCACTAAGTATTTTCAGGAGCTGAAGAAGCAAAAAGAGAAGGACGATCAGGTACAAATTTCTTTTTGAAAAAAAAAATTGGCCTCAGGGCGCATGTGCCCTCATCTGGCGGCACATGGCCAGGTGCCCCACCCCAGGGCGCATGGCAGGTGCCCCCGATCAGGGGCACATGGACAAAAAAATTCAAAAAATTCAGAAAAATCTCAAAAATTCAGGAATTGTCTATAATGTTAAAAATGACATTTTTTCTAAAGGAAACATCATCAAAACTTTGTTTTGACATCCAAATGATGGTTCTAAAAGTAAAATTTTCAGTTGATCATTTCAAAAACAATATGCTTCATATGACAATTCTGTCTGTTGGGTACTAACCAGAAATGTGCAGGCAATTCTGTTAGTGTTCCCCAAGGAACGTCATGCCAACCTTGCGGTGAGGAGAAAGGAAGCACCACCCAGCTGAACATTCTCATGGTGTTGTATTCCATCAGAAGGCAAGACAAGGATGGACCAGAGATGCTGGTCAATGCACTACGCCAGAAGACTTCACTCAAATCCACATTCTCATCAGTCTTACATCATCACCATCATTGCATTTTGCACTTCACATCACTCTTACTATCTATCACCTAGTTATGTTAGGTCCATTTGATACATATTATACGCATTTATGTTGAAGACCTTGAGCGTAAAGATGACTGGGCCCGAGGTCCCCTTCAACAAAATCTACGATGGCTTGGTCATTTCTTCACACTCACGGATAAGCCAAAATTGAACATTGGAGGGACGATGGTTCCTAATCAGGTGTCTTGACCTCCAATAGACAATCTATATCTTCAACTATTTTCTACATAATTTTTTATGTTTTCACATCCATCTCCTTTTCATTCTTCATCATTACTAATTTTATCCCTTCATGTTTTATTCCTTTCTTTTATTCCACCATGTTTTATTCTTTCCTTTCTTTTATCCCACCGTGTCTTTTATCCCACCATGTCATGGCAATTGTCACACCATTGTTTCTTCTTTCCCATCATTCTATGTTAGTCCCACCATTATCTTTCAATCCCACTATGGCTTAAATCTGTCTTGTCGTTTTACGAATATCAAGTTTTATGCTAGAGCATGATTCATGGTTTTCACGATACCCGAGCAATTTTGTTTTGCTTAAAATGAACCCTTTTAGAATTTGAGATTATTCCACTCAGAATTAAACTGAGTATTTTGGTGAAACTTGAATGAACTAGAGATCCCAAATATGATGGATTGGTATTATTTTCATTTTAAGATCAACTTCTCTTTTACAAACTTTAGCCCATCACAGTACAAGAACACCGCAAAGTTCAGGGTGCTGGCTGATGATGAACCTAAGAATTCGAGAACTCCTCACCACGCTTAGGGTTGGCTACATCCTTTTATCCTTTATCATTTACTTTTTCATCTCTCGTGCCAAGGGCATGCCTTTTACCAGTCAATTATATGAGGTTTTGATAGAACATGAAAGCGATCTAGAATACTCAGCGAGATTCATATTGCAGGATCAGGTAGATAAGCGTGTCTATATCTACACCTTGATGCCACCTTTTCAGTCCATCACCATTCCATTCCGCTACATTTGTCTACGCTCACTTGCATTCCATTACAGTTTGCTACGAATCACTCCGCTTCATTACATGCCACTCCCTTACAAAGCCGACATCAAGGCGAGGCAAGCTGTAGACACGCCAAATTCGCCTAATTCAGAGCATAAAACTCATGTTTTATAGGGTAACATGTATGATTGACCTTATAATGATGCGAGGTCTTTCAAAGTTGATTTGGAGCTTCGCCGAATGGAATCGGATGCTTTCCGAAGTTTTCCACAAAAAAGCCATAATTTCCGAGCGAAAGCTACAGGTAAATCGTGTAAACATGGAAATTGGCTGAATGACCAATGCCTAATGATCATGCATTGAAGGTTATGGTCATATTCACACCCCGGACAAGTTTTGTTGCATACCGTGCCTTTCCGGTTTGCCGTCGGAGTCATTTTGACCTGTATTGGATCGTCTGTTCACTACCCTAACTTACGAATAAAATTCTGAAGTTTTGGAGGGTGTGATGTCTGATACGATTCTATATAAAGCTTCTTTGGCCTGTTATCTTTCCAACGCAACAAATGGCGTCGAATTCTGAGTTCAGGAGTGTTCGCAATGGCTTCCGGAAGAAGGACGCGCGAAACCAGTCCCATGCGCCCGGGTTCCTGGTCACATGCGCCCGGGACCCAGGGCACGTGGCCATGCGCCCTACCAGTGAGGCACGTGACCTTGTGCTCTCACTTGAGGGCACATGCGCCCCACCTTTGAGGCACGAGGGACCCAATTTTTCACCCGGACTCTACCACTGAACCGCCAATCGGATAAGGCCTCTTTTCTCGGGATTTGTGCCCATGCGCCCTCATTGGGGGGCACATGCGCCCCTCAGTGGGGCGCATGTGCCCTGCACCAGGGCTCATGCTCCCAGGGGTGGGGCGCAAAACCCCTATTTTTTTGCCTTGATAACACTGTCCGTTCTCCTTTAAATTAACTCCGATTCCGGTCGTTCCAAAGGCATGAGCACGACTCCCCAGGCATCTGAAGATGTCCAACCACCCTCCTACATTTATTTTGTGATTTTTAGAGAGAGAATTTCGAGTTTTTAGAGAGAGAAAAGTCGGTTCAAGAGAGAGGAAGGCTGTTCTGCAGGTGATTTGCCAAGTCTCTCTTCCTCGGCCTCTACAGTAGTGTGTGGACGTCTTCTGCCTGAGCTATCTTCATAAAAGTTCTTACTATCCACGTCTTCTTGAGTTTACAATCAACGGCACTTCATTCTGAGGTTGGGGCTGGTCATGACAAGCGCAGAAGCAACGTCGCGCCTGGCAGATCCTGGACTTCTGCTCGGCTTTTTCGACAACACAGATTTGGCTATATCTTTCTCTATTCAACTTAGAATCTTTCAGTTCTTTTTCCTACCTCTTTGTTTAGTGATTTTACATTCTCCTATAATTTTTTTACATTTTTTAGCATTAATTTTATTCTTTTATTACGAAAATAAAAAAGGGGGTTAGAGATACCCCAAATCCGGTTAGTTTCTAGTCAATTGTGTGTTTTATGTTATTCTTTTTACATATACTATACTTTGTTTTGTTCTAATAGTCTCTTTCACTTGTTTATTTGTCTAGTTGCACAGAATATCAAGCACCCACCCGTTGAGGACTCTTCTTCATCGGCCGGCCGAATAAGGAGAAGCTTTAACTCACATTCTTCACGCTAAGGTACACACGGTCATTTTAATTCTATAAATCGGAACCCACGGTTCCTGGCGACCACATGTCTTAATTTCTTTCTTCTCACCCTCTTCCCACATGACCCAAACCATCTCTTTGGTGTTCGAGCGACGCCAAGGGATGAAAGTTCGGGGATCAATGTGAGTGTGGGACCGAGGTGAGAGTTACTTTTTGAGTTTTATTCCTTTCTTTTCTCATCCCCTCTTGAGGTGGCGATATGGGTTCACGGACTTCCCTGAAAAGGAGAAGACCCTGTCGAATTTTCAGAGTCGACACCAGGGGCGCGCCCTCCCTTTTCAAAGGGATCGGGGGCGCGGTAGACTCTCTCTTCTGTGCGCACATTCCACGAGCCGTATCTTGCCAACGGAATGTCCAATTCGGCTCCCGTTTGTTGCATTGGAAAGAGGACATTACGCCGCACCTCCTCAAGTCAATAAACCAGCTGGCATGACTCTCAAGACATTTGCACGGGGATTTCTACCGGTTTACCCTTTTGCGGAAAGCTGAAACCCGTGGCGAAGATCCGAAAGAGCACGGTGCCGGTCGAGAAATCTCGGGTCAACTAGGGATGACTTAAAATGATGACTGAACAAGTCTGGTACAATCAGAAAACCCGAAGTCATCGAAAAATCTGAGATTAACCCGGTAAACGTGAACCGAAACTTGAAAAAGCCGGGAAACCATAAAATTGAACGAATCGGATGTATGACCATGATTGATAAAAATATTCAGCTAGAATCGACCTGGATGACCCGAAAAGACCCGGTGATGACTAGAAAGGCCTAACGCGTGGTCCAGGATAGCCGTGTCAATTCAGATCGAAAAAGCCGTAACAAAAGCCGTCATTGACCATCGACTACCGAAATGACTTCTCGGAAAACCCGAATGTTACAGAACACATGAGGGACTCCCGAGACCTTCAATTAAGGACTATTTAAGGTCAGTCATTGAGCAGGCTTCGTGTTTTCACGTTTCACGCGCAGCTCTCGCCTGAAGGTTACGGTAATATTCCGAAAATCATCGGTCCATTCTCAACTTGCGAGGGGCTCCACCAATGTCCTTAGCTCATCTCCACGAGGTAATCCGGATCAGATAACAGTCAAATAAAAGATATCGCCTATGGGATAAGTGTCTGAGGCTCCGAATCAGGCCAATTTGGCGTGTCTACAGCTTGCCTCGCCTTGATGTCGGCTTTGCAAGGGAATGGCATGTAGCGGAGCAAAGTGAAACGTAGAGAAATCATAACGAAGCGAGATGGATCATAGTGGAATGTAGTGGAGTGAAATGGTGATGGACTGAAAAGGTGGCATCAAGGTGTAGATATAGACACGCTCAAGACCAAATTCGGCAAGACGAATCTCTTCAAGTCTCCTGGTTAACCGCCATGTTTCATCAAGTCTTCCTATGTTCGATTGGTAAGCGATGTGCCATTGGCACGAGAGAAGAATAGCCAACCCCCAACATGGTGGGGAGTCCCCGAAACATGGGTTCGTAGGTTCATCATCAGTCGGTAACCCGATCTTTGCGGTGTTCCTGTACTGTGATGAGCTAAAATTTTAAAAAGAGATTGTTTTTGAACAAAGTAAAAGAATACCAATCGAGCACATTCAGACTCTTAGATTTATTTAAGTCTTCCAAGAGACAAGATTTGATTTGGAATGGAATGATCTTAGATTCCTAAAGGAAAATGTTGAAGTACAGACCGTGAAGATATTGACGGTGCAAGTTCTGATCAAATAGAAGGCCCTTGGCAGGACGAATTGGCTGCCATGGTGTGATAAAAAGCAAGAAGGTTGTTGCAGTGGCCACAGTGGTGATAGAAATGTAAGAGTTTGAGGCACAAGTTGACTACCGAACACGGTGGGATTAACAGACACGGTGGGATATTAGAAAGGTCGGTGGGACTAGAAAATATGGTGGGATTATCAAACACGGTGGGATTAGAAAACACGGTGTGATTCAGAATGATCAGAATTAGGATACAAGATTTTAGAGATTAGGGTGAGAAGGTGAAGATTATGAAAGGATGTATGTGATAACAAAAGAAAATGTAATGCAACTAATGCTACATGATGCATGCTGGGCTCAAGAAACCAAAACAAAACTTGTGTAACAAATAGTTGAAGAAATAGATTGTCTATGAGGTCAAGATACCCATTTGGGAACCATCGTTCCTCAAAGCACAACTTTGGTTTATCCGTGAGCATCAGAGATGACCCGACCGTCGTAGATTTTGATGAAGGGGATATCGGGTCAAGTCTTCTCCACACTCATGGTCTTCAACAGATAATGCATAGGATATTAATACATGACTAATGACATATATGTTAGCCGGCAAGTTATGGGTGTTTCCCACGTCCATTCTTCCATTTCTGCGAGCATTTTCTTGGCCACTTCTTCGGAGCATTGCCAGAATGAGGCAGTTGCGACGGTATTCATGGACATGGTTTCCATGCCTTCTCCACATGGTCGTTCCCCTGGAGTCGGTGGCAACAGACACTGATATCTATAGCAGGCTTTAACTTTTCTGATGTTGTAGTTGCTTTTCTTCTTTGTTGTAGCATTTGATGGTGTAATCAGATCTTTATCTGTTTGCTTCAGTGTTGTTTGTTCTACTTGACATTTCTTGAAAGGATAGTCAGTTTCACATTTCGGCTTGGCCGCTTGCAAGCTTGTCAAGGGGCGAAGCCTTCTAAGGGATGGCAAATGATAAAAGAAAATAATAGATGTAGGGTTAAGAGACATACCTGTTGGAGAGATTCTCACCCCTCTTTGACTTGTGTTTCTTTCCTGAAATACTTAATAAAGGGGTTAAATTTGCTCTATGGCTTACCCCATTGCCTATTGTCATCTTGCCTTGCTTACATGTCAAGGGGGATAGCCTTATTAACAAGGTAATAAGAACAAAATGACTGAAAATGAATAAGATAAGAGTTAAGAAAGCTTACCTGCTATGGTGAGAGTCACTCCCTTCTTGATCTTAGAATCCTATCGTTGATAGAATCTTCCTCTTTTACTTTAAAGTTCCTGAAAATACTAAATAAAAGAGGATCGGATCTTCACAATGACTCATCCCTTTGCCTATTATGGCCAACTTTGACTTAGGTCAAAGGGTGGAGCCCTCTTAATGGGGTCGTAATCAAGGTAAATATGCAATGTAGAAATGAAACTTGCAAGACATTAAGATAAACATGAATGCTAGCAAAGGCAAAAATCAAAGTTATGCCAAGTTAAATGATGCATTATTTTGGATTTTTGAAAACATTCACTTTTTTTTGGATTTTTTAAAATATTCAAATTTTTTTGGATTTCTGAAAATATTCAAATTTTTTGGATTTATGAAAATATTCAATTTTTTTGGATTTCTGAAAATATTCAATTTTTTTGGATTTTTGTGGAGAATGTGCCAGTATTGAGACAATTCATTGATCTTTGAGTGTTAATCAAGATTCAAGTGATAAACACCACGTGAAAATAAGGTTCCCTACCAAGAATCTTTCTTGCCCTCTTCTCTTGATCGGGTTGGATTCCCCTTGAGTTTGGATAGTTTACCCTACCCTAGGGGTTTTAAGTTCGAAGAATAATAGAGGAAGTCTATGATATGATTTGGGGGTGTTGAGGAGGATTTCTCTACTCATGTCCAAATTGCCCGTTGGTGTTCGGCCTCTTTGGGTCTTTTCAACATGTGGCACTTACTTAGACAAGTCTTTGACCTGTGGGGTCATTGCCCATCTTTTGGTGCCTTTTTTTTCATTTTCTACTTTTCCGGGTACTCATTCAGACAGGCCCATATTTGTTTAAACCTGTGGGGTTCATTGCCCATCTTTTGGCACCCTTTTGCACCCTATGAGACGGCCTCCTACTAAGGCGGCGGGCATTTTCGATACTATCCTCCTCTAGTCCCCTTCACCTATCTTGGACCGAATAGAAGAGAATAGGGTAAGGTTTCCTTTCCGCCTTCAGGGTTTTGCCTTGCCTTTCTTGAGTGTTGGGCTATCTGGATTCTAGGATCGGGAGGTGTTGTGTGTGCAGGGTGATGTCTACCCGTGTCCTCTAGCGAACACTCTAGGATCGATGACTTAATATCATACCAGAAATTCTCCATTTTTCAATGAAAATATTTTTTGAGGTAAACGCCGTTCCATGGTTGGTTCAAATTTTCTCCATCAGCATTGGTTAGCTCATATGCATTGCTTGGATATTTTTCAGTTATAATAAAAGGCCCTTCCCAGTTAGGTTGCAACTTGGAGCGGGGACCACCCGGCCTAACGAATATGTGTTTGACTACCATCTCACCGATTTCGAACTTTCTCTCTACCACCCTCTTTTGATAAAACCTTTTCAATCGGTTCTGATAAGTCCGGGCATGCTCGGAGGAGGCCAACTTTCTTTCATCTAGGAGTTCAAGTTGTGCAAGAAGAGATTCTCGTCTCTCATCGACAGGGATGTCCCTATCGAGCTGAAGTCGAAGTGATGGAAGTCGTACTTCGTACGGGACCACCGCTTCCATTCCATTTGCGAGAGCATACGGGGTTTGACCAGTGGAGGTCCGTACAGAAGTACGATAAGCCCATAGGGCATCTACAAGCTTATCTAGCTAGTCCGCGAACTTGCAAGACTTACATGTTTTCTTAATGATTTTAATCAAAGTTTTGTTGGTGTCTTCTGCTTGACCATTGCCTTGCAGGTAATAAGGAGATGAATGATGCAATACAATGTGGTACCTGTTGCAAAGATCACGCAGATCTTGAGAGAGAAATTGCTGTCCGTTGTCGGTGATGATGTTGTTGGGTATCCCGAACCTGACGATGATGTTGCGTTTGAAGAAGGAGCACAGTGTTGATGCCTTGATCTCCAGGAACGCTTCCACTTCTACCCACTTGGTGAAGTACTTTGTTGCCGTCAGGATGAATGATTTGGAACAGATTTCAGAGTTAAGATCACTTAGAGGGCCAATGATATTGAAAGCCCACATGGCGAAGGGCCATGGGGCATGAATCGGATGAAGGGAAGAGGCGGGAGAATGGATCTTGTCGACATGAAGTTGGCAAGAATGACAGTGCCGAACAAAGATGGAGCAATCCTCTTCTAGGGTTGGCCAATAATTCCCCTGCCTGATGTTTTTCTTGGCAAAGACCTTGAGCATTGACATGGCCCCCACAGACCCCAAAATGTGCTTCCTTAAGCACCAATTCTACCTCCTCTTCATCAACGCATCTAAGCAAGATTCCGCTCATGCTCCTTCTGTAGAGCACTCCTCCTAGGATGTTATACCTCTGGGATACTCTTCTGATGGCCTTCTTTTCTTTTGCATTTGATCCAGGTGGATACGACTGATCTTGACAATACCTTGCGATCTCATCAAACCAAGGCCTCTCACCCTCATCTAACTCTTCCAACTCGACAAGAGAAATCTTTTCTTTTTGCTCCAAATATTCCCTTCTGCCAAATCTTTCCTTAACCTTTAAAAATCGACCATCCTTAATCGCCGGCATCAACCTTCTATGGACATGGATAATCCGCACCTGTCTACCTAGTGGGACTGATAGAGATGAAGCTAAGGAGGCTAGGGCATCAGCAAGGATGTTCTGAGCTTGAGGAACATGGACAAAAGTGAGTTTGGAAAAGAGTTTGATATAACAAGAGGTGAGTTCCTGGTAAGGTTTGAGGTTTGGATGAGAAGTTCGGTATTTGGTTTGGACTTGGCGAAGAATTAGTTGGCTATCACCTATCACCTTTAATTTCGTGGCACCATAGAAATGAGCAGCCTCCAGCCCGGCCAGCAAGGCTTCATATTCATCTATATTGTTGGTTGCTAGGAAGTCAAGCTGAAATGCCTGTGGAATGGTGACACCCTCGGGTGATTGAAGGACGATTCCTATTCCCTTAGCATGTGAATTCAAAGACCCGTCAAAATATAATGTCCAAAGATGGGAATATCAGATCAACATTAGTTCATCATCCGGGAGCTCTGACTGGACCCGGTCAAAGAGGGGTATAGGGTGATGGGCTAGGTGTTCGGCAATGGCATAGCCCTTAATCGCCTTCTGGGGAACATAGGTGATATCAAACTGGGAAAGGAAGCTCTGCCAACGACCTAACCGATCAGTTAGAACAGTTTGCTCAAGAAGGAATTTGATGGGATTGATGCGGGCAATAAGATTGACCTCATGAGCTAAGAAATAGTGTTAAGCTTCTGAACTACCCAGACTAGTGCAGCACAAGTCTTCTTCACTACAGTGTACTTCTGCTCACATGGATCAAAGATCTTTGACAAATAGTAAGTTGCCCTCTCTTTCCCTTCTTCATCCACTTGTGCAAGGACTGCCCCATGAGAATTCTCCAAAACCGAGATATACAGAACTAAGGGCTTGCCAGGGACTGGTAGTCTAAGCACAGGGGGACTAGCCATGTATCTTTTCAAGCCATCGAATGCATCCTGGCACTTCGAATCCCATTTGAACTCGGCCCCCGCCTTGGTCAACTCTTAGAAAGGTTTACCCCTTTGGGAATGTTGTGAGATGAACCAGCGGACAAACTGTAGCCTCCCGATTAATCCTCGAAGTTCTTTCATATTTCTCGGAGGAGGCATACCAATGATTGCCTTGGCCTTGTTTGGGTTGAACTCTATGCTCCTTTTGCTCACTATGAACCCAAACAATTTTTCTGAGGATACTCCGAATGTGCATTTCTTTGGGTTCATTTTCAATTTATATTCTCTAGCTCTTTGCAGGACCTTTCTTAACACTTCAGAATGATTTTCTCAGCTTTTGGACTTAACGACCAGGTCGTCCACGTACACCTCTACAAGGGTATGCATCATGTCATGGAAGATAGCCATCATTGCCCTCTGATAGGTAGCACCAGCATTCTTTAGTCCAAAGGGCATGACGAGATAGCAGTAGGTTCCCCAAGGTGTGGTGAACGAGGTGAACGAGGTCTTCTCCTGGTCCTCTTTGGCCAACCATATTTGATTATAACCGGAATAGCCATCCATGAATGACAGCATCTCGAATCCAGCAGTGTTATCAACCAATACGTCAATATGAGGTAGAGGAAAGTCATCTTTAGGTCCTTGAAGTCTATACAGATCCGAACTCATCCATCCTTCTTCATGAGAGGGACTATGTTTGCCACCCATTGTGGATAAAGAACGACCTTGATAAATCTAGCTTGATGTAACTTGTCGACCTCTTCTTTCATCTTAAGTGCAACATCAAGGTAGAATCTCTTTAATTTTTGTTTGGCCGGGGTAGCTCCAAGTTTCAAAGTTAGACGATGTTCAACTAACGAGTTGTCCATCCCCGGGATGTCTTCGTATGTCCATGCGAATGTGTCCTTATATTCTTCCAAAATTTTAATTAAGCTCTGTTCCTCAGTGGGAGTGAGGTTTTCACTTAGGAAGACTGTCTTGTGATCTTCCGGTGTTCCAAGATTTAATTCTTTTATTGGTTCATCTACCATGGCCAATGGTTCTTCAAACTGTTTAAGTCTAGATGCATACGCATCAGCCAAGTCCTCAATTCCATCCTCAAAATCAAGATCCTTTTCTGATAAAACCTCGTAAACTCTCAGTGTATTATCTACATTGAATTCATCCTCATGATGGATTTCGTCAAGCTGGATAGCATTTTTCAAGAACCTTGGCAGCCTCACACATTCCTTGTATGTTTGAGCTAATTGCTGGAGATATCTCTCTGGAACACGTTTACCTCGGGTTTTCTTCATTCCTACCCTAACTACTCGTAAATATGGCAGAATTGGAAAGGTGGTATTTACAGTGGGTGAAGGATCGAGCAGATCGATCAGTGAGTTGGAGAAGAGGGGTCCCTGGTTGAAAGCACCCTCCGATATAAGAAGAGACGTCTCCTCAGTGGAAAATTGAGCTTGCGAGAAGACATTTTTTTGTGTGTTTTGGGTATTTTCAATAACATAAATAAAATGAGCCGGTGGGGCTCGAGTAGAATTAAAAAGCTTAAGTAAACATAAGAAAAATGGGCTCGTGGGCCCAACAATGACCAGAAAGGGGCAGATAGGCCCAAAGTTAGTGAAAGGATCTATCGGGCATATGGGCCCAAGTGGTGGGCACGTGGGCCCAAAGCTAGAAAATAAATTTAAAGGGCACGTGGGCCCGATTGGTGGGCACGCGGGCCCAAGGTTGTTGGATTGAAATGAGCATAGAAGTCCAGTGGAGTAAGAAGATTTAAATGGGCTCTCAAGCCCAATGATCAGTTCATGTGGCCATTTTGGCCCAGAAGTAGGAATTGGGCTAGATAGCCCATCAAGTGAATTTAGGAGGGAGAGTGTAAGGATTTTGAAATACGTGACCGTAGGATACGGCTCACGCGGGATGTTGTTTGGAGGTGGGTTTGAGTGGACAAGTTGTTTAGAGATGGACTTGTCCTTGACTGGTTCTTCCTCCTCTGTGAACAACCGAGCCAAAGATGAACTCAGGTTCTCCACTTCCTCCTCTTGCTCTGGTGCCTTCCTCCTCTTAGCTGGTTCTTCCTCTTCGTCCCCGGCCATCATCATGGTCTCCCCTTTGATGAAGAATTTTTGGAGTCCCATGGTATTTCTTGGCCGGTAGACCATCCTCGGAGTGAAACTAGGCTCATAGCCAAGCCCGTGCCTCTTTGTTCTTTGTCTAACTTTAATGGGGTGTACAACCCCCTGTAGCTCCTTTCCCAACTCCTTTCCTGGTTGGTAGCCCATCCCTTTCATTATCCGCCATGCAACTATATCTGGAGGCATCGTTATCATCATGACCTCAGGCAGCTCTGTAGTTGAAACCAACGGCTGAACAAATTTTGATACTGGCAGTGCAGAAGAGGGGTCATCCACATCATTTAGAATGGGGATGTTGGTTACTTTAATTACCTGACCCTTGTATGGGAACTTCAAACAATGATGATTAGTGGAGACAACAGCTCCTATTGCCTCAAGATATGGGCATCCCAAGATGGCTTTAAATGTAGGGTCTAGTTCTAGAACATGAAACTCGGTGGTGGTAACACACGGCCCGAGCCCTACTTCCAATGTAACCACCCCTTGTGCTGGCTTCCGTGAGTTGTCATATGCTGTCACCGTGATGGCAGAAGGCTCGATTTCTTCATCGGAGATGCCGCAGAGTTGCAATGTTTCTGGCGGCATGATATTTATAAACTCTCTGGGGTCAATCAAGCAAGACTTGATCTCCACGCCTCGGATGACTACTGCAACACGCAAGGCGTATTTTCTGATCTCTGGCCATGCCAACTCCTCCTAGGTAAATGTGAGTTCCGGGTGTTCACTCCTTGGGGTCAAGACAGTAATGATCTTCTCGGGCGGGAGGTCCTCATTGATCATGACCCGCTGCAAGTATTGTTGCAGAATGTCTTGATGATTCTTTGACCTCTTGATCAGCTCCAGAATTGAAATCCATGCCGGCATTTTGTTTAAATGCTTCAACAAGTCATATGCCGTGCCAGGCAACGGTTCTTCTACCACCTCCTCTTCTGCCTGTTCCTGTGGTTGCATCCCGGCCTGGGGGAAGACCCTTTAGAACATCCTTTCACTACGAAGTACTGGCACCAGCATGGTAGGAGGGAGTGGTGATGATGGTGATGGTAGGGTTGGTTGGTATGTTAAGGGGCCCATGGTAGGTAAGGGCGGTGAGGATCAGAGGATGAGGGGTCATGGATTGGTGGAGGCCGGTATGTTGGGTGATGGTTGGTGTGTTGGTGGTGATGGTCTAATGATGAGAGGTCATGGAGTGGCAGTGGCTGGTAGGTTGGGTGATAGTTGGGGTGTTGTAGTGATGGTCGGATGATTAAGGGTCACGGAGTGGTGGCGACTGGTAGGTTAGGTGACGGTTAGGGTGTTGGTGGTGGTCTAATGATTAGACACCGGGGAAGATTAATGGTGGTTGGTAAGTTAGGTGATGGTTGGGGTGCTAGTTGGGATGCTGGTGGTGGTCGAATGATTAGGCGCCGTGGGGGGTTAATGGTTGGCAAGGGTAGCGGTGTTTGGGTAGTGTGTGGGTCGGGGGGCAGCTCTCGGTATGGAGAGTATGGTGCGGTTTGTAGGTGGGGTTGGTCTGGCGGGCACGGAGGCAGTTTGATCCTCGACCTGCCAACCCTGGGAATGGTGGGTTGACTCCTCGATGGCGGAGTGGACGAGGCCGAGTCGTTGGTTTGGTGGTGCTGGTGCCGGTGCTTGTACGTGTGCATGTACCAGGAGCGGATCTTGGACTATGCCCAGGCTGGGCTGCTGTGGTGCTTGCTGTCGCCGTGGTTGATTCTAACGTGCCTTCATCACTTGAATGGATTCTCCCATCTGTGCCCAGACAATGTTCCCTTGATCATTGAGGTCATGAATGTAGTCTTTAAACTGGAAACAGACATCCACTGTGTGCCCGGGATACCGATGATAAGCGCAATACTTTGTTGTGTCAACATTTGCTGGCCATCCTTCTCTCTCCTTTGAAAGTTCCAACTGCTATTCAGCCATTAGTGCGTTAAAGATATCGGTGAGGGGGAATGGAAGTTGAGGATAGTACTCTCTCTTAGGTCCCCCCCTCCTAGGTCGGTTGGCTGGTGGTGGCACTTGGTTGTAAGCTTGTTGTTGTGGTAGTGGTTATCAGTTGTAGATGGGTTGCTGTTGAGGTGCTCGGGTGTAGGCATGTTGCTGCTAGGTCACTCGGTTGTAGGTGGGTTGCTGTGGTGGTGCTCGGTTGTATGCAAGTTGCTGCTGGGGCTGAGGAGCTGAGCGGTATTGTTGGTTGGGTGGTGGGTTACGGTATTGGCTTTGGCGATACCCACCCTGGTTACCCATGGCATTGATGCTCTCATTGTTTACTACCCCTTCGGTGGTGGGTCCTACAGGTGTAGGCCTTCTAGTGTTATAGGGCTTGGTGTCGAATGGGTTGATCATGGATGCGTCCTTAAAGTGGGCTTGGAGGTAGCGGGTGCTATCACACAACTCACTCATGGTTGTTAGGCGGTGCATGATCAGGAGGTTGCGAAGGTTGGGCGTGGTGTTCCCTATGAGCATCCTCACCTGCTCCCCCTTTCAGATGGTGTCCACTAGCCTCTCAGCCATTCCCCTCCACCGATCAGCAAACTTTGCAAAGTCTTCATCTGGCCTCATCTTCTTAGTAATTAAATCTGTTATCGAGTAGGCTGGCCCCACCCGGTCCTTATACCTCTGTAGAAACTTCGCCTTGACAATGTCAAAATCCACCACCTCAATGGAATCAAGAGAATAGAACCAGTCCAGGGCGGATCCCTCCAATGACCGATGGAATAGGAAGGCAAGGGCTTTGCGGTCATTTTTCCAGAATGCGGAGTCGTAGAGAAAGCTCTTTAGGTGGTTGAAAGGATTACCAGTCCCGTTGTAATGTTGAAAGACTGGTATCTCTGAAGGAGGAATGTGTAGAACTGGGAAGGATGGGACATAGATTTCAGGGATGGCTTTAGAATCGAGGCGGTGCTTCATCTCTTCAAAGCGCTCATCCATCTGGTTAAGTTTGTTTATTAATGCTTGGGTGAGGCTGGATTCCTGAGCCACGGGAGCAAAGTTTTTAGGTGATTGGGTTGGAAGAGGTAGGTTGGAAACATGAACTGGAATAGTATTATGTGAATGCCCCATAATGGGGTGAGTGGAGACATGGCAGGGTTGCCAAGGAGAAGAGATGATTTGGGGCCTGACTGCTGATTGAGGTGGTGAGGGGGCTTGATTTCCCTCGACCGGATCTTGATTGGCGGGCATCTTGCCCTTTGTCAAGGATTGCACAAGCGAGAAGGATTCAGAGTCAAGATGGAGAGATAGACCCTGGAGGAGTTGCTCCACGCTAAGTGAAGCAGGTTGATGAGTACGATTTTGAATTTATGGCTCCCTGACGGCGTTGACATGGCCCTCTGGTTGGACCATGGGTTATTGAAGCTCGTAGTGGCCCATCCTGTACTCCTCTTCTTGCCCGTAGTAGTCCGACATCCCGACGTGTCTTCCGGACCTTTGGGTCATGGGCATCCTGTCAAATTCTCTTACAAAATGGTTGAAAGAAGGCAAATGACAAGTGTAAATGCAAAGAGAGTTCTTGTTTGGTTATGATTGTTTGTTTGATTTGATTTGGTTTCAATTTCGTTGTTTGGCAAGCAAGTTGAACACAAAAATTATTGGGATTTTTTTTATTTTAGGTGTTTTGAAAGAAAAATTTTTGGTTGTTTTCAATTGTTGTGAGCAAGCAAGTTATGCAAACAAAGTTTTAAAATGACTACTCGACAATTTTTGGGTTGAAACCTTAGATTAGATTGATTGTTAGCAATTGTTCACTCAAATGGGTAGTTCATATTGCTTCAATCTTCAAGACCTAAGGTTGTCACTCAATCACCACGAGTAGGTTCTTCGGTTCTTCGGGTTTTGGGAAAGTGGTACAACCGGCCCAATCGTTCGAAGAGGAATACTCTACGAATGGGGACTTACGGAGGTCTTGATGGAAACAACCAAATCAACTAGGAAGGAATATCCCAGAAGAGAGGTTAGAATCCACCAAAAAGGTGTTTGGAGGGTGAGGGTGTGTTGGGAGAGATAGCCCCCGCCTCGAATGCCCTACGGATCGGAACAAGTCCAGTACCCAATGCAAAAGCTAATGCAAAAATGAAAAATGGAGGGTAGGAGGAGAAGAAGCAATCAATATGCAAACATGAATAAAAGCTATTAAATAAATCAAGCAAGTGAATGCAATCAAGACAAGCAATGATAAAGTAAACAAGTAACTAGCAACTAGCAACTAAAAGGTGGTTCGCGCGGGAACCGGCTTGTAATGGAGTGTCCAAGTGGTGACAAATCTGAAATGAAGGTAAAAGGATGGTCCACGTGGGGACCGATTTGAAAATAAAGTGGCTCACGCGGGAGCCGGGTTTTGAAAAGGTAGGTGGTTCACGCGGGAACCATTTTTTTTAAAGAAAAGGGGTGGTTCACGCGGGAACCGGTTTGTTTGATTTGAAAATTGAAAGAAGGGCCACTTGGGGCCAATTTAAAGTGGTGCAAAAGGGTGGTCCACGCGGGGACTAATCTGAAAGCTGGTTGGTTCACGCGGGAACCAGTTTAGAAAAGGGGTTGGTTCACCCGGTAACCAGTTTTAATGATGAAAGGTGAGGTTCATGCGGGAACCGGTGTAAGAGTTGACAAAATAGAAGGAGGGCCACGTGGGGCCAATCTGAAGGTGCTGCAAAGAGGTGGTCCACGTGGGACCGATCTGAAAATAAGTTGGCTCACGCGGGAACCGAGTTGGAAAAGAAAGGTGGTTCACGCGGGAACCGGTTTATAAGAAGAAAAGGGTGGTTCACGTGGGAACCGGGTTGAAATTAAAGACAAGAAAATGAAGCCCACAAGGGGGACAATCTTAAAAGAAGAGTAAACAGCAAGTTTGAAGATAAATTTTCTTGGAAAAGGTAAAGGACAAGCCGGGTCACGCGGGAACCAAATTGGAAAACAACTAGTTGGACGGTTGAATCAAGCTAGCATGGTTGAAGACATTGGTTGTCCCACCATGGTCGTCAAAAAGCTGTCGACTCCATAAATGGGTTCCGGATCGGCACCTCAAGAGAGGGTGATAGATTGAATTGGGGGGAGGGGAGTGAATAAAAAAAACACTCGGAAAGAGGTAAAAAATCTTCACCTCAACCCCACACTCACATTGATCCCCGAACTTTCATCTCACGGTGTCGCTCGAGCACCGGAGATGGTTCGGGTCATGTGGGAGGAGAGGGAGGAATAAATGACCGAAACTCGGAAAAGCCAGGAAACCCTAAAATTGACCGAACCGGACGTATGACCATGATTGATGAAAATATTCGGCTAGAATCAACCCGGATGGCCCGATAAGACCCGGTGATGACCGGAAAGGCCTAACGCATGGTTCTAGATAGCCGTGTCAGTTTAGATCGAAAAAGCCGTAATGAAAGCCGTCATTGACCAACGACTACCGAAACGACTTCTCGGAAAACCCGAATGTTACGGAACACACGCGGGACTCCTGAGACCTTCAATTAAGGACTATTCAAGGTCAGTCATCGAGCAGGCTTTGTCTTTTCATGATTCACGGGCAGCTCTCGCCTGAAGGTTACGGCAATATTCCAGAAATCATCGGTCCATTCTCAACTTGCGAGGGGCTCCACCAACGTCCTTAGCTCATCTCCACGAGGTAATCCGGATCAGATAACGGTCAAATAAAAGATATTGCCTATGGTATAAGAGTCTGAGGCTCCAAATCAGGTCAATTTGGCGTGTCTACAGCGGGAACCAGTTTTAGGTAAAAAAGGGTGGTTCACGTGGGAACCGATTTGAATGATTGAAAAGGGAATGTGGGGCCAATTAAAGGTAAATAAGGATCTGATCCAAGTTGGGATAGATCTGAAGGATAGTGATTTGGATCACGTGGGAACCAAAGTAAAGAAAGAGATTGGTTCACGCGGGAACCAGTTTAAAAGAAAAAGGGTGGTTCACGCGGGAACCGGTTTAAATGACAACTGAAAATAAAAGAGGGTCATGCGGTGACCAATTTGAGGGTGATAACCTGCAGCAAAGAGAAAAAATCTGATTTGAATGACTGAAAATAAATGTTGGTTCACGTGGGAACCGGTTTGTAAAAGAGAGTTGGTTCGCACGGGAACCAATTTTAAAGCAAAGGTGGGTTCACACGGGAACCAATTTAAATAAAAGGACAGAAATTAAATCAGGTACTTGGAACTTCAGATCTGATGAAAGATGGGTGAAATCAGAAATTTTGAGATGGTATGAAGTTTAAGAGAGGTGGAAAGAAGGAAAGGCTCACGCGGGAACCGGTCTAAAACTAAAACTAGTTGCAAACAAAACATTAAGCACCCATGGTTGAAGACATTGCTTGTCCCACCATGGTCACCACAAAGATGTCGACTCTGAAAATTCAATGGGCCTCTCTTCTTTTCAGGGAAGTCCATGAATCCAGATCGTCACCTCAAGAGGGGATGAGAAAGAAAGGAGAAAACACGAAAAACAACTCTCACCTCGGTCCCACACTCACATTGATCCCCGAACTTTCATCCCTTGGCGTCGCTCGATCACCAAAGAGACGGTTTGGATCATGTGGGAGGAGGATGAGAAGTATAAAATTAAGACATGTGGTCACCAGGAACCGCGGGTTCCGATTTATGAAATTAAATTGACCGTGAGTACCTTAGCGTGAAGAGTGTGGGTCAAAGCTTCTCCTTCTTCGGCCGGCCGATGAAGAAAAGTCCTCAACGCGTGGGTGATTGATTTTCTGTACAACTATAAAAATAAACAAGTGATAGAGACAATTAGAACTAAACAAAGTGGATTATATGTAAAGAAAATGACATGAAACACACAATCAACCAGAAACTGACCAAATTCGGGTTATCTCTAACCCCTCTTTTCCTATTTTTGGATTAACAGACTAAAAATAATTCAAAAAAATGTAAAAAAATAATAGGAGGTTGTATAATCACGAAATAAAGAGATATAAAAAATAATAGAAATATTCTGAATAGAATAGAGAGAGATATAGCCAAATCTGGGTTGTCGAAAAAGCCGAGCAACTGTCCAGGATCTGCCAGGCGCGACTTTTCTTATGCGCTTGTCACGACCAGACCTGACCTCAGAATCAAGTGATGTCGATTGAAAACTAAAGAAGACTTGGAGTGGAAGCACTTTGATGTTGAGAGCTCGGGCAGAAGACGTCCACACGCTGCTTTAGAGGCCGAAGAGTAGAGACTTGACAGATCACCTGCAGACCAGCGTTCCTCTCTCTTGGACCGACTTTTCTCTCTCTAAAAACATGAAATACTATCTCTAAAAATCACAAAATGGATGCAGGAGAGAGATTAGATGTCTTGAGATGCCTGGGAGGTCGTGCACATGCCTTTGGAATGACCAGAATCGGAGTTTATTTATAGGAGAAAAAGGTCGCGATCCAAGCTACAAAATAGGGGACCTTGTGCACTGGTTTTGGGCGCATGTGCCCTGGTGCTGGGCGCATGTTCCCTCACCTGAGGGCGCATGGCATCCTTCCTATAAAAAAGGTCTTATCTGGTCGAATCCGTTCAGAGGTGGAGTCCCGGCGAAAAACTGGTTCCCTCGTGCCTCAAGGTCAGGGCGCATGTGCCCTCAAGTCAGGGCACAAGGTCACGTGCCTCACCGGTAGGGAGCATGGGCACGTGCCCTGGGTCCTGGGCGCATGTGACCAGGGACCTGGGCGTATGGGACTGTTTTGCGCGTCCTTCTTCCGGAAGCCATTGCGAACACTCCCGAACTCGGAATTCGATGCCGTTTGTTGTGTTGGAAAGATAACTGGCCGAAGAAGATCTCTATAGAATTGTATCAGCCATAACACCCTCCTAAATTTTAGAATTTTATCCGGAAGCTAGGATAGTGAACAGAAGATCCGATACTGGTCAAAATGACTCTGACGGCAAATCGGAAAGGCACGGTATGCAACAAAACTTGTCCGGGGTGGGAATCTGACCGTAACCTTTAATGCATGATCATTAGGCATTGGTCATTCAGCCAATTTCCGTGTTTACACGATTTACATGTGGCTTTCGCTCAGAAATTATGGCTTTTTGCGGAAAACTTTAGAAAACATCTGATTTCTTCCGGCGAAGCTCCAAATGAACTTTAAAAGACTCGGCATTATTATAAGGTCAATCACACATGTTACCCTATAAAACAAGAGTTTTATGCTCTTAATTAGGCAAATTTGGCGTGTCTACATGGAGTTGGCACGGCCGGAAATCAGAAAATACGCCTTACGCGTCGTAGTGGTCATCAGAGGCATAGAAATAAAGTCTTGCTAGATAGACACCGGAGCATCTATAAATGTCATGCCGCCAGAAACATTGCAACTTTGCGGCATCTCTGATGAAGAAATCAAACCTTCTGCCTTCACGGTGATAGCATATGACAACTCCCAGAAGCCGGCACGAGGGGTGGTTACATTGGAAGTAGGGCTTGGGCCATGTGCTGTCAATGTCGAGTTTCATATTCTAGAACTGGACCCTACATTTAAAGCTATTTTGGGATGCCCATATCTGGATGCAATAGGAGCTGTTGCCTCCACTAATCATCAATGTCTGAAGTTCCTATACAAGGGCCAGGTGATTAAAGTAACCAACATCCCTATTTTAAATGATGTGGATGACCCCTCTTTTGCATTGCCGGTATCAGAACCTGTCCGACCGTTGGTTTCAACTACAGAGCTGCCTGAGGTCATGATGATTACGACGCCTCCAGATATAGTTGCATGGCGGATAATGAAAGGGATAGGCTATCAACCAGGAAAGGGGTTGGGAAAGGAGCTGCAGGGGGTTGTACACCCCATTAAAGATAGACAAAGACCAAAGAGGCACAGGCTTGGCTGTGAGCCCAGTTTCACTCTGAGGATGGTCTACCGGCCAAAAAATGCCATGGGACTCCAAAAATTCTTTATCAAAGGGGAGACCGTGATGATGGCCAGGGACGAAGAGGAAGAACCAACTAAGAGAACGAAGGCACCAGAGCAAGAGGAAGAAGTGGACAAACTAAGTTCATCTTTGGCTCAGTTGTTTATAGAGAAGGAAGAACTAGTCGAGGGCAAGTCCATCCCTAAACAACTTGTTCACTCAAACTCACCTCTAAACAACATCCCGCGTGAGCCGTATCCTATGGTCACGTATTTCAAAGTCCTCATGCTCTCCCTCCTGGATTCGCTTGATGGGCTGTCTAGCCCGATTCCTACTTCTGCGCCAAAATGACCACCTTAACTGATCACTAGGCCTGAGAGCCCATTCAAATCTTCTTACTCCACCGGGCTTCTATGCCCATTTCAATCCAACAAAACTGGGCCCGTGTTCCCACTAATCGGACCCACGTGCTCTTTAAATTTCTTTTCTAGCTTTGGGCCCACGTGCCCACCACTTGGGCTCACGTGCCCCTTAGATCTTTTTCCAAGCTTTGGGTCTATCTGCCCATGTCTTGCCATTGTCAGGCCCACGAGCCCATTTTTTCTATTTTTTCTTAAGCTTCCTATTTCCGCTCGAGCCCTACCGGCTCATTTTCTTTCCGTTATTGAAAACACCTAAAAAAATGTCTTGTCGCAAACTCATGTTTTCATTGAGGAGACGTCTCTACCTATCTCGGATGGGGCTCCCAACCGGGGACCCCTCTTCTCCAACTCACTGATCGATCTGCTCGATCCTTCACCCATTGTAGATACCGTTTTTCCAATTCCGTCCTCTTTAGGAGTAGTTAGGATAGGAAAGAAGAAAATTCGAGGTAAGCGTATTCCAGAGAGATATCCAGCAATTAGCTCAAAAATACAAGGAATGTGTGAGGCTGCCAAGGTTCTTGGAAAATGCTATCTAGCTTGACGAAATCCAATATGAGGATGAATTCAATGTAGATCATATACTGGGAGTTTACGAGGTTTTATTAGAAAAGGATCTTGATTTTGAGGATGGAATTGAGGACTTGGCTGATGCGTATGCATCTGTACTTAAACAGTTTGAAGAACCATCGACCATGGTAGATGAACCAATAAAAGAATTAAATCTTGGAACACTGGAAGATCCCAAGACAGTCCTCCTAAGTGCAAACCTCACTCCCACTGAGGAACAGAGCTTAATTAAAATTTTGGAAGAATATAAGGACACATTCACATAAACTTACGAAGACATGCCGGGGTTAGACAACTCGTTAGTTGAACATCGTCTAACTTTGAAACCTGGAGCTACCCCGGTCAAACAAAAATTAAAGAGATTCCACCCTGATGTTGCACTTAAGATGAAAGAAGAGGTCGACAAGTTACATCAAGCTAGATTTATCAAGGTCATTCTTTATCCACAATGGGTGGCAAACATAGTCCCTGTCATGAAGAAGGTTGGACGAGTTTGGATCTGTATAGACTTCAGGGACTTAAATCGAGCATGTCCTAAAGATGACTGTAGACACGCCAAATTGGCTTGATTCGGAGCCCTAGACTCTTATTCCATAGGCGATATCTTTTATCTGACCGTTATCTGATCCAGATTACATCGTGGAGATGAGCTAAGGACATTGGTGGAGCCCCCCTTGTAAGTTGAGAATGGACCAATGATTTCCGGAATATTGCCGTAACCTTCAAGCGAGAGCCACACGTGAATTGTAAAAACACGAAGCCCGCTCGATGACCGACCTTGAAGGGTTCATAATTGAAGGTCTCGGGAGTCCCACATGTGTTCCGTAACATTCAGGGTTTCCGAGAAGTCATTTCGGTAGGCGTCGGTCAATGACGGCTTTCGTTACGGCTTTTTCAATCTGTGCTGACACGGCTATCCCGGACCACATGTTAGGCCTTTCCGGTCATCACCGGGTCTTTTCAGCTCATCCGGGTCTATTCTAGCCATATATTTTATCAACCGGGGCTATAAGGCCGGTTCGGTCAATTTTAGGGTTTCGCGGCTTTTACGACTTTCGATTCACGTTTACCGGGTTAATCTCAGATTTTTCGATGACTTCGGATTGTCCGATCGTACCGGACTTGTTCGGTCATCATTTTAAGTCATCCCGAGTTGACCCGAGATTTCTCGATCGGAACCGTGCTCTTTCGGATCTTCGCCCCGGGTTTCGGCTTTTCACGAGAGGGTAAACCGGTAGAAAGCCCCGTACGAACATCTCGGGAGTCATGCGGCTGGTTTACCGACTTGAGGAGGTGCGGTTGAAGGCACTCTTTCTAACGCGACAAACGGGAGCCAAATCGGACATCCCGTTTGCAAGATACGGCTCGCGGAACACGCGCGCAGGAGAGAGAGTGTATCGCGCCCCCTCTCCGCTTGAAAGTGGAGGGCGCGCCCTGCGCGCCCTCAACATGGGGGCGCGCCCTGCGCGCCCTCAAACTGGGGGCGCGCCCTGCGCGCCCCCGGTTCCTTTGAAAAGCGGGGGCGCGGTCGATTTCCGAAAATCGGAAATTACCCCGATTAGCACCTTCTAAACCGGGTTTTTGGAAAGTTTCCGGGGGAGGATTTTTCACTTATTTGTACCGCGCCCCCGGTTCGGGGGCGCGTTACGTATGTCAAGCCGATTTTTAGCAATTTCCGGAAGTTTCTGTCGATTTTTAGCAGTGAGACGCGTAACGCGCCCCCGCTTCCTTTTAAACAGGAGGGCGCGCAGACTGCTCCCCCGAACTGGGGCGCGCCCTGCGCGCCCTTGGGTTGAGGGCGCGCCCTGAGCACCCTCCTCCTCTTTGAAATACGGGGGCGCGGTCTGCCCAGTTTCTAAATTTTGCACCGTCTCCCTTCCCCAATAAATTGTGGGCCATTCTCAACGACCCAAGGTTAATCCCTAGTTCCTAGCTCGTCCCAAGGGCGTCCAATCTCTTCTCCAAAGCCGTCCCGATGTCCAAAGGCGATCCGAAGTCAAGAAATCGATCCCGAGGTGAAGGAGAAGGCTCGATCCGGGTGTTCTTCATCAACCATCTTCATCGACTTCTGGAGAAAATCAGAGGCTTTTTCTAGAAAAGTCTTCAACATACAAATTGTTCCCCTCTTCGTCCTCTTTCGTCCCCAACTGACGGCACTCCATTCCCACTTGCCGTTTGTTCGTGACGGTTGCTAGATTGAGGGCGCGCATCCAGGTTCTGTTTTTGATATCCTCCCAATTTCAGAATTTTTACTGACTTATACAGGAGGATTTCAGAGAAGTCATCAACATATGAACTCTTCTTCTCTGAGTTCTCCGCCTACTCCAAAAAACGGAACTCGATTCTGACATTTGGGTCGTCCGTAACATCCTCTGCACCGAAGTCGCGCCGGAAGGGTGCAAAGCTACCCGAACCCGCCTTTTCTCAACCAACTCGGCTTCAACTCAAGCCGATCCATTCCATAAGCTTTCTCAACTCATTTAACTCAGTTCATTTACTGTTTCAAAGCATATTTCAATTTATTTGCATCATTTTTACATAATTAAAAAAAATACAAAAAAAGGGGTTAAGGCTCACCACAATCCGGTGAGTTCGATTCCAATTGCTTCTTTCTCATATTCTCTCTACAGTTACTACACTTCCCATAGTTCTAATCATTTTCTTTCACTTGGTTTATTGTTCTAGTTGCACAGGTTTATCAAGCTAGCATCGGTTGGGAGACTCTTCTTCATCGGCCGGCCGAAGAAGAAGAAGGTTGAACCCATATCCCGATCTCCCACGCTAAGGTACACGGTCAAAACAACTCAATCTTGTTGTTATTCTATAAAGCGGAGCCCGCGGCTCCTGGCGACCACATTTCTCATGCTTTAATTTCATCTCCTCCTCACTCTCCTCCTACATGACCCGAACCATCTCCGGTGCTCGAGCGACGCCATGAGATGAAAGTTCGGGGATCAATGTGAGTGTGGGACCGAGGTGAGGAGTCTTTACCGCTTTCCGAGTGTTTTTCGATTCACTCTCTTTTCCCCAATTCTATCTTTCACCTTATCTTGAGGTTCCGATCCGGAACCCGTTTCTGGAGTCGACAGCTTTTTGGCGACCACGGTGGGACAACCAATGTCTTCAACCGTGCTAGCTTGATTGATCCGTGCAACAAGTTGTTTTCCGACTTGGTTCCCGCGTGAACCGGCTTGTCTTTTACCCTTTTCCATGTCAATTTACCTTTAAAAACTTGCTGATTACTCTTCCTTTAAGATTGTCCCCCATGTGTACTTGATTTCTTGTCTTTAATTTCAGCCCGGTTCCCGCGTGAACCACTTTTCTTCTTATAAACTGGTTCCCGCGTGAACCACCTTTCTTTTCCAACTCGGTTCCCGCGTGAACCAACTTACTTTCAGATCGGTCCCCACGTGGACCACCCATTTGCAGCACCTTTATATTGGCCCCACGTGGCTCTCTTTTCATTTTGTCAACTCTTACACCGGTTCCCGCGTGAACCACCCTTTTCTTCACAAAAAACCGGTTCCCGCGTGAACCACCCCTTTTCCTTCAAAAACCGGTTCCCGCGTGAACCACCTTTCTTTTCCAACTCGGTTCCCGCGTGAACCAACTTACCTTCAGATCGGTCCCCGCGTGGACCACCCCTTTGCACCAATTAGATTGGCCCCACGTGGCCCCCTCTTTCCTTTATCAATCAAACAAACCGGTTCCCGCGTGAACCACCCCTTTTCCTTCAAAAACCGGTTCCCACGTGAACCACCTACCTTCTCAAAACTCGGCTCCCGCGTGAGCCACTTTATTTTCAAATCGGTCCCCGCGTGGACCATCCTTTTACCTTTACTTCAGATTTTTCCCCGCTTGAACACTCCAACACAAGCCGGTTCCCACGCGAATCACCTTTTAGTTGTTAGTTGCTAGTTACTTGTTTACTCTATCATTGCTTGTCTTGCTTGCATTCACTTGTTTGATTTATTTAATAGCTTTCATTCATGTTTGCATATTGATTGCTTCTTCTCCTTCTACCCTCCATTTTTCATTTTTGCATTAGCTTTGCATCGGGTACCGGACTTGTTCCGATCCGTAGGGCATTCGAGGTGGGGGCTCTCTCTCCCAACACACCCTCACCCTCCAAACACCTTCTTGGTGGATTCTTACCTCTCTTCTGGGATATTCCTTCCTAGTTGATTTGGTGGTTTCCATCAAGACCTCCGTAAGTCCCCATCCGTTGAGTATTCCTCTCTGCACGATTGGTCCGGTTGTACCACTTTCCCAAAACCCGAAGAACCCAAGTACCTACTCGTGGTGAATGAGTGATAACCTTAGGTCTTGAAGATTGAAGCAATAGGAACCATACCCAGTTTGAGTGAACAATTGCTAACAATCTATCTAATCTAAGGTTTCAACCCAATAATTGTCGAGTAATCATTTTAAAACCTTGTTTGCATAACTTGCTTGCCCACAACAATTGAAAAGAAAAAAATTCTCTTTCGAAACACCTAAAAAAAATCCCTTTAATTTTTATGTTCAACTTGCTTGCCAAACAACCAAATTGAAACCAAATCAAATCAAACAAACAACCATAACCAAACAAAAACTCTCTTTGCATTTACTCCTTTCATTTGCTTTCTTTCAACCATTTTGTAAGGAAACTTGACAGGATGCCCACTCTAGGGTCCGGAAGACACGTCGGGATGTCGGACTACTGCGGCCAAGAAGAGGAGTACGAGACGGGTCACTACGAGCTTCAGCAACCCATGGTCCAACCTGATGGCCATGTTAATGCTGTGATGGAACCTGAGGTCCAAGATCCTGCTCATCGATCCACTTCACATATTATAGAACAAGCTCTCAAGGATCTATCTCTTCACCTTGATCCCGAGGCCTTTGCAATTATCCAATCTGCCACTAAGGGCAAGATGCCCACCAATCAAACTCCGATCGAGGGAAATCAAGCCCCCTCACCACCCCAACCGGCAGTCAGGCCCTTGATCATCTCTTCTCCTGGGCAACCTTGCCGTGTCTCTACTCACCCCGTTGTGGGGCATTCACACAATTCTGCACCAGTTCCTGTTTCCAACCCACCTCTTCCAACCCAATCAAGCAAACACTTTGTTCCCACGGCTCAGGAATCCAGCCTCACCCAGGTGTTAATTAACAAAATCAACCAGATGGATGAGCGCTTCGAAGAGATGAGGCACCGCCTCGATGCTAAAGCCATCCCTGAAATCTCTGTCCCATCCTTCCCAGTTCTACACCTTCCTCCTTCAGAGATACCAGTCTTCCAACGTTACAACGGGACTGGTAATCCTTTCAACCATCTAAAGAGCTTTCTCTATGACTTCTCATTCTGGAAAAATGACCGCAAAGCCCTTGCCTTCTTATTCCGTCGGTCATTGGATGGATCCGCCCTTGACTGGTTCTATTCTCTTGATTCCATTGAGGCGGCGGATTTCGACATTGTCAAGACGAAGTTTCTACAGAGGTACAAGGATAGGGTGGGGCCAGCCTGCTCGATAACTGACTTAATTGCTGAAAAGATGAGGCCGGATGAGGACTTTGCCAGATTTGCTGATCGGTGGAGGGGAATGGCTGAGAGGCTTGTGGATACCATCTCGCAGGGGGAGCGGTGAGGATGCTCATTGGGAACACCACGCCTAACCTTCGCAACCTTCTGATCATGCACCGTCCAACAACCATGAGTGAGTTGTGTGATAGCGCCCGCTACCTCCAAGCCCACTTTAAGGATGCATCCATGATCAACCCGTTCGACACCAAGCCCCATAATACTAGAAAGCCTACACCTGTAGGACCCACCACCGAAGGGGTAGTAAATAATGAGAGCATCAATGCCATGGGTAACCGGGGTGGGTACCGTCAAAGCCAATACCGTAACCCACCACCCAATCAACAATACCGCCCGGCCCTCAACCAGCTCCTCGGCCACAGGAACAACTTGCATACAACCGAGCACCACCACAACAACCCACCTACAACCGAGCGCCCCAGCAACCAAATGCCTACAACCGAGCGCCTCAACAACAACATGTCTACAACCGACCACCACCACCACAACAAGCCTACAACCAAGTGCCACCACCAGCCAGCCGACCTAGGAGGAGGGGACCCAAGAGAGAATACTACCCTCAACTGCCATTCCCCCTCACCGATATCTTCAACGCATTGACGGCTGAACAGCAGCTAGAGCTTCCAAAGGAGAGAGAAGGATGGCCAGCAAATGTTGACATGACAAAATACTGCGCTTACCATCGGTATCCTTGGCACACGGTGGATGTCTGTTTCCAGTTTAAAGATTACATTCATGACCTCAACGATCAGGGGAACATTGACTGGGCACAGATGGGAGAGTCTATACAAGCCATGAAGGCACGGCAGAATCAACCTCGGCGACAACAAGCACAACAGCAGCCCGGCCTGGGCATAGTCCAAGATCCACTCCCGGTACATGCACCCACACAAGCACCGGCACCAGCACCACCAAACCAACGACTCGGCCTCGTCCACTCCGCCATCAAGGAGTCAACCCACCATTCCCAGGGTTGGCAGGTCGAGGATCAAATCACCTCCATGCCCGCCATACCAACCCCACCTACAAACCGCACCATACTCTCCATACCGAGAGCTGCCCCCAGCCCACAAACTATCCAAACACCACTACCCTCACCAACCATTAACCCTCCATGGCGTCTAATCATTAGACCGCCACCAACACCCCAGACATCACCTAACCTACCAGTCACTGCCACCCCATGACCCCTCATCATTAGACCATCACCACCAACACCCCAACCATCACCCAACATACCGGTCTCCACCAATCCATGACCCCTCATCATCCGATCCTCACCACCCCTACCTACCATGGGCTCCTCAACCTACCAACCAACCCTACCATCACCATCTTCCCCACTTCCCCCTACCACGCTGGCGCCGGTACTTCGTAGCGGGAGGATGTTCCAAAGGGTCTTCCCCCAGGTCGGGATACAACCACAGGAACAGGCAGAAGAGGAGGTGGTAGAAGAACCATTGCCCGGCACGACATATGACCTATTAAAGCACTTGGACAAAATGTCGGCACGGATTTCAATTCTGGAGCTGATAAAGAGGTCAAATAACCATCAGGACATCCTACAACAATATCTACAGCGGGTCATAGTCAATGAGGACCTCCCGCCTGAGAAGATCATTATTGTCCTGACCCCGAGGAGTGAACATCCGGCACTCACATTTACACAGGAGGAGTTGGCACGGCCAGAGATAAGAAAGTACACCTTGCGCGTTGCAGTAGTCATCCGAGGCATGGAGATCAAGTCCTGCTTGATTGACACCGGAGCATCCATAAATGTCATGCCGCCAGAAACATTGCAACTTTGCGGCATCTCCGATGAAGAAATCGAGCCTTCTACCGTCACAGTGACCGCATATGACAACTCCCGGAAGCCGGCAAGAGGGGTGGTTACATTGAAAGTAGGGCTCGGGCCGTGTCTTGTCACCGCCGAGTTTCACGTTCTAGAATTAGACCCTACATTCAAAGCTATCTTGGGACGCCCGTACCTTGAGGCAATAGGAGCTGTTGCCTCCACTAATCATCAGTGTCTGAAGTTCCCATACAAGGGCCAGGTGATCAAAGTAACCAACATCCCTATTCTGAATGACGTGGATGACCCCTCTTCTGCACTACCAATATCAAAATCTGTCCAGCCATTGGTTTCAACTACAGAGCTACCTAAGGTCATGGTATTGACGACGCCTCCAGATTCAGTTGCGTGGCGGATGATGAAAGGGATGGGCTATCAGCCAGGAAAGGGGCTGGGAAAGGAGCTGCAGGGGGTTGTGCACCCCATTGAAGCCGTACAAAGACCAAAGAGACACGGGCTTGGCTATGAGCCCAGTTTCACTCCGCGGATGGTCTACCGGCCAAAAAATGCCATGGGACTCCAAAAATTCTTTATCAAAGGGGAGACCATGATGATGACCGGGGACAAAGAAGAAGAACCAGTCAAGAGGAAGAAGGCACCAGAGCAAGAGGAGGAGGTGGACAACCTGAGTTCATCTTTGGCTCGGTTGTTCATAGAGGAGGAAGAACCAGTCGAGGGCAAGTCCATCTCTAAACAACTTGTCCACTCGAACCCACCTCCAAACAACATTCCGCGTGAGCCATATCCTACGGTCACGTATTTCAAAATCCTCACTCTATCCCTCTTGGATTCACTTGATGGGCTATCTAGCCCAATTCCCACTTCTGTGCCAAAATGGCCGCCTGAACTGATCAATGGGCCTGAGAGCCCATTCAAATCTTCTTACTCCACTGGGCTTCTATGCCCATTCAAATCCAACAAACTTGGGCCCGCGTGCCCACCAGTCGGGCCCACGTGCCCTTTAGATTTATTTTCTTTCTTTGGGCCCGCATGCCCACCATTTGGGCCCACGTGCCCCTTAGATCTTTTCACCAGCTTTGGGCCTATCTGCCCATTTCTTGTCATTATCGGGCCCGCGAGCCCATTTTTCTTCCATTTACTTAAGCTTTTTATTTCTGCTCGAGCCCCATCGGCTCATTCCCTTTTTGTTATTGAAAATACCCAAAATACCCAAAAAAAAAATGTCCTCTCACAAACTCAGTTTTCCATTGAGGAAACGTCTCTACTTGTCTCGGAGGGTGCTCCCAACCTAGGACCCCTCTTCTCCAACTCACTGATCGATCTGCTCGATCCTTCACCCATTGTTAATACCACCTTTTCAATTCTGTCTTCTTTAGGAGTAGTTAGGGTAGAAAAGAAGAAAATTCGCGGTAAACGTGTGCCGGAAAGATATCTCCAACAAATAGCTCAAAAATGCAAGGAATGTGCAAGGCTGCCAAGTTTTTTGGAAAATGTTATCCAGCTTAATGAGATCCAATATGAGGATGAATTCAATGTAGATCATACACTGGGAGTTTACGAGGTCTTATCAGAAAAAGATCCTGATTTCGAGGATGGAATTGAGGACTTGGCTGATGCGTATGCATCTGGACTTAAAATATTTGAAGAACCATTAGCCACGGTGGATGAACCGACAAAAGAACTGAATCTTGGAACACCAGAAGATCCCAAGACAATCCTCCTAAGCGCAAACCTCACTCCCACTGAGGAACAGAGTTTAATTAAAATTTTGAAAGAATATAAGGACACGTTCGCATGGACATACGAGGACATGCCGGGGTTAGACAACTCGTTAGTTGAACATCGTCTAACTTTGAAACCTGAAGTTACCCCGGTCAAACAAAAATTAAGGAGATTCCACCCTGATGTTGCACTTAAGATGAAAGAGGAGGTCGACAAGTTACATCAAGCAAGATTCATTAAGGTCGTCCTTTATCCGCAATGGGTGGCAAACATAGTCCCTGTCATGAAGAAGGATGGCCGAGTTCGGATCTGTATAGACTTCAGGGACTTGAACCGAGCGTGTCCTAAAGATGACTTTCCTCTACCTCATATTGACGGACTGGTTGATAACACTGCTGGATTCGATATGTTGTCATTCATGGATGGCTATTCTGGATATAATCAAATCCGGTTGGCCGAAGAGGACCAGGAGAAGACCTCGTTCACCACACCTTGGGGAACCTACTGCTATGTTGTCATGCCCTTTGGACTGAAGAATGCCGGTGCTACCTATCAGAGGGCAATGATGGCTATCTTCCATGACATGATGCATACCCTTGTAGAGGTGTACGTGGACGACCTGGTCGTTAAATCCAAAAGCCGAGAAGATCACCCGGAAGTGTTAAGAAAGGTCTTGCAAAGGGCTAGGGAATATAAATTGAAGATGAACCCAAAGAAATGCACGTTTGGAGTATCCTCAGGAAAACCGTTGGGGTTCATAGTGAGCAAAAGGGGCATAGAGATCGACCCAAACAAGGCCAAGGCAATCATTGGTATGCCTCCTCCGAGAAATATGAAAGAACTTCGAGGATTAATCGGAAGGCTACAGTTTGTCCGCCGGTTCATCTCACAACACTCCCAAAGGTGTAAACCTTTATATGAGTTGACCAAGGCGAGGGCCGAGTTCAAATGGGATTCGAAGTGCCAGGATGCATTCCATGGTTTGAAAAGATACCTGGCTAGTCCCCCTGTGCTTAGACCACCAGTCCCTGGCAAGCCCTTAGTTTTATATATCTCGGTTTTGGAGAATTCTCTTGGGGCAGTCCTTGCACAAGTTGATGAGGAAGGGAAGAAGAGGGCAACTTACTATTTGTCAAAGATCTTTGATCCATGCGAGCAGAAGTATACTGTAGTGGAAAAGACCTGTGCTGCACTAGTCTGGGTAGTTCAGAAGCTTAAACACTATTTCTTAGCTCATGAGGTCAACCTTATTGCCCGCATCAATCCCATCAAATTCCTTCTGGAGAAAACTGTTCTAACTGATCGGTTAGGTCGTTGGCAGAGCTTCCTCTCCCAGTTTGATATCACCTATGTCCCCCAGAAGGCGATTAAGGGCTATGCCATTGCCGAACATCTAGCACATCACCCTATACCCCTCTTTGACCCGGTCCAATCAGAGCTCTCGGATGACGAACTAATGTTGATCCGATCTTCCCACCTTTGGACACTATATTTTGATGGGGCTCTGAATTCACACGGTAAGGGAATAGGAATCGTCCTTCTATCACCCGAGGGTGTCACCATTCCACAGGCATTTCAGCTTGACTTCCCAGCAACCAACAATATAGCTGAATACGAAGCCTTGCTGGCCGGGCTGGAGGCCGCTCATTTCTATGGTGTCACGGAATTAAGGGTGATAGGTGATAGCCAACTAATTCTTCGCCAAGTCCTAACCAAATACCGAACTTCTCATCCAAACCTCAAACCTTACCAAGAACTCACCTCTTGCTACATCAAGCTCTTTTCCAAACTCACTTTTGTCCACGTTCCTCAAGCTCAGAACATCCTTGCTGATGCCCTAGCCTCCTTAGCTTCATCTCTATCAGTCCCGCTAGGTAGACGGGTGCGGACTATTCATGTCCGTAGGAGGTCGATGCCAGCGATTAAAGATGGGCGATTTCTGAAGATCAAGGAGAGATTTGGCATGAAGGAATATCTAGAGCAGAAAGAGGAGATTTCACTAATCGAGTTGGAAGAGTTAGATGAGGGTGAGAGGCCTTGGTTTGATGAGATCGCAAGGTATTGTCAAGATCAGACATATCCACCTGGATCTAATGCAAAAGAAAAGAAGGCCATCAGGAGAGTATCCCAGAGGTATACCATCCTAGGAGGGGTGCTCTACAAGAGGAGCCTGAGCGGAATTTTATTGAGATGCGTTGATGAAGAAGAGGCAGAATTGGTGCTTAAGGAAGCACATTCCGGGGTCTGTGGGGGCCATGTCAATGCTCAAGCTCTTGCCAATAAAATCATCAGGCAGGGGTATTATTGGCCAACCCTAGAAGAAGATTGCTCCATCATTGTCCGGCACTGTCATTCTTGCCAACTTCATGCCGATAAGATCCATTCTCCCGCATCTTCCCTTCATACGATTCATGCCCCATGGCCCTTCGCCATGTTGGCTTTCGATATCATTGGCCCTCTAAGTGATTTTAACTCTGAAATCAGTTCCAAATCGTTCATCCTGATGGCAATAGAGTACTTCACCAAGTGGGCAGAAGCGGAAGCGTTCATGGAGATCAAAGCATCAACACTGTGCTCCTTCATCAAACGCAACATCATCGCCAGGTTCGGGATACCCAGCGACAACGGACCGCAATTTCTCTCTCAAGATCTGCGTGATCTTTGCAACAGGTACTGTCGACTCCAGAAACGGGTTCCGGATCGGCACCTCAAGATAAGGTGATGAAAGATGGGATTGGGGGAAAAGGGAGTGAATCAGAAAACACTCGGAAAGCGGTAAAGACTCCTCAACTCGGTCCCACACTCACATTGATCCCCGAACTTTCATCTCACGGCGTTGCTCGAGCACCGGAGATGGTTCGGGTCATGTGGGAGGAGATGAAATTAAAACATGAATAAAAATAAAGTGTGGTCGCCAGGAGCCGCGGGCTCCGCTTTATGTAATGGAAATAGAAAGGAGTTGACCGTGTGTACCTTAGCGTGGGAGAAAGGGATGTGAGTTCAACCTTCTTCTTCTTCGGCCGGCCGATGAAGAAGAGTCTCCAATCCGATGCTAGCTTGATCAACCTGTGCAACTAGAACAATAAACCAAGTGAAGAGTTTGGTTAGACTTGTGAGAAGTGTAGTAACTGTAGTAAGAAGATAAGAAAGAAGCAATTGGAATTGGACTCACCGGCTTCAGGGTGAGCCTTAACCCCTTTTTTTGTGTTTTTGATTAGGTAAAAATGATGTAAATAAACTAAAAGATGCTTTAAAACAATGAATAAACAGAGTTAATGGAACAAACGGCAAGTTGGAATGGAGTGCCGTCAGTTGGGGACGAAAGAGGACGAAGAGAGGGACAATTTGTATGTTGAAGACTTTTGCAGCAGAAGCCTCGGATTTTCTCCAGAAGTCGATGAAGATGGTTGATGAAGAACACCCGGATCGAGCCTTCTCCTTCACCTCCGGATCGGTTTCTTGACTTCGGATCGCCTTTGGACGTCGGGACGGCTTTGGAGAAGAGCTTGGACGACCTTGGGACGAGCTAGGCACCGGGGGTTCAACCTTGGGTCGTTGAGAATGGCCCTCAATTTATAGGGGAAGAGAGCCGGTGCAAAATTTAGAAACTGGATGTACCGCGCCCCCGCGTTTCAAAGGAGACGAGGGCGTGCAGGGCGCGCCCTCAAACCAAGGGCGCGCATGGCGCGCCCCCAGTTCGGGGGCGCGGTCTGCGCGCCCCCCTGTTTCAAAGGGGGCGAGGGCGCGTTCGGCGTCTCACTGCTAAAAATCAACGGAAACTTCCGGAAATTGCTAAAAATCGACTTGACATACGTAACGCGCCCCCGAACCGAGGGCGCGGTACAAATAAGTGAAAATCCTCCCCCGGAAACCTTCCAAAAACCCGGTTTAGAAGGTGCGAATCGGGGTAATTTCCGATTTAAAGCAACTGACCACGCCCCCGCTTTTCAAAGGAACCGGGGGCGCGCAGGGCGCGCCCCCAGTTTGAGGGCGCGCAGGGCGCGCCCCCGGGTTGAGGGCGCGCAGGGCGCGCCCTCCACTTTCAAGCAGAGCGGGGGCGCGGTACACTCTCTCTCCTGCGCGCGTGTTCCGCGAGCCGTATCTTGCAAACCGGATGTCCGATTCGGCTCCCGTTTGTCGCGTTGGAAAGAGGGCCTTCAACCGCACCTCCTCAAGTCGGTAAACCAGCCGCATGACTCCTGAGATGTTCGTACGGAGCTTTCTACCGGTTTACCCTCTCGCGAAAAGCCGAAACCCGGGGCGAAGATCCGAAAGAGCACGGTTCCGATCGAGAAGTCTCGGGTCAACTCTGGATGACTTTAAATGATGACCGAACAAGTCCGGTACGATCGGACAATCCGAAGTCATCGAAAAATCTGAGATTAACCCGGTAAACGTGAATCGAAAGCCGTAAAAGCCGCGAAACCCTAAAATTAACCGAACCGGCCTTATAGCCCCGGTTGATAAAATATACGGCTAGAATCGACCCGGATGACCTGAGAAGACCCGGTGATGACCGGAAAGGCCTAACATGTGGCCCGGGATAGCCGTGTCAGCACAGATCGAAAAAGCCGTAACGACAGCCGTCATCGACCGACGCCTACCGAAGTGACTTCTCGAAAACCCCGAATGTTACGGAACACATGCGGGACTCTCGAGGCCTTTAATTATGAACCATTCAAGGTCGGTCATCGAGCGGGCTTCGTGTTTTTACAGTTCACGTGCGGCTCTCGCTTGAAGGTTACGGCAATATTCCGGAAATCATTGGTCCATTCTCACCTAACAAGGGGGCTCCACCAATGTCCTTAGCTCATGTCCACGAGATAATCCAGATCAGATAACGGTCAGATAAAAGATATCGCCTAAGAAATAAGAGTCTAGGGCTCTGAATCAAGCCAATTTGGCGTGTCTACAGCTTTCCTCGCCTTTGATGTCGGCTTTGCAAGGGAATGGCATGTAGCGGAGCGAAGTGAAACGTAGAGAAAGCGTAGCGAAGCGAGATGAATCGTAGTGGAATGTAGTGGAGCGAAATGGCGATGGACTGAAAAGGTGGCATCAAGGTGTAGATATAGACACGCTCAACGACCGTATTCGGCAAGACGAATCTCCTCAAGTCTCTTGGTTAACCGCCATGTTTCATCAAGTCCTCCTATGTTCGATTGGTAAAAGATGTGCCATTGGCACGAGAGAAGGATAGCCAACCCCCAACGCGGTGGGGAGTCCCCGAAACATGGGTTCGTAGGTTCATCATCAGCCGGTAACCCGATCTTTACGGTGTTCCTGTACTGTGATGGGCTAAAATTTAAAAAGAGATTTGTTTTGAAAAAGTAAAAGAATACCAATCGAGCACATTCGGGCTCTCTGATTCATTTAAGTCTTCCAAGAGACAAGATTTGATTCGGAATGGAATGATCTCAGAGTCCGAAAGGCAAACGTTGAAGTACAGACCGTGAAGATAATGACGGTGCAAGTTCTGATCAAAATAGAAGGCCCTTGGCGGGATGAATTGGCTGCCATGGTGGGATGAATAGCAAAGAAGTTGCAATGGCCATAGTGGTGAAAAGATTTCAGGGCACAAAGTGGTTACCGAACACGGTGGGATTAATAGACACGGTGGGATATTAGAGAGGTTAGTGGGACTAAAGAATATGGTGAATGACACGGTGGGATTTAGAATGATCGAGAGGGTGAGAAGGTGAAGATTAGGAAATGATGTATGCAATGACAACACAAAATGTAATGCAATTAATACTACATGATGCATGTTGGGCTCAAGAAAATAAAACAAAACTTGTATAACAAATAGTTGAAGATATAAATGTTCTATGAGGTCAAGATACCCATTCGGGAACTATCGTCCCTCACAGCACAACTTGGCTTATCCGTGAGCATTAGAGATGACCCGACCGTCGTAGATTTTGATGAAGGGGATCTCAGGTCAAGTCTTCTCCATGCTCATGGTCTTCAACATCAATGCATAAAATAAATAGTAATGCACCTAATATATGCTAAGAAAAGAAATGATAACGGTGAGTTTGCTGTGTGATGACATGCATTCTCACAAAAGAGTTCATGTGTCCTAATGAGGACACAGAGTGAAAATTCCTCGGCAAAGTTGAGGCCGAGGTAATGATGACACCTCCTCCTGAGAATCCTCAAGGGAGGGAAGTGGCAGGCATTGCCTTATTGAAATTTTGAAAAAAAGCTCCTCGACAAAGTTGGGGTCGAGGTCATGGTGACACCTCCTCCTAGAATCCTTAGAGAAGGGAAGTGGCGAGCATCGCCTCATTGAAGTCTTGCAAAGAAAGCTCCTCGGTAGAGTTGAAGCCGAGGTTATGGTGACACCTCCTCCTAAGAATCCTTAGGGGAGGGAAGTGGCGAGCATCGCCTTGTTGTGTAGTTCTCCTCGTTTGTTCTTTGGGCCTGAAACACTCGAGAAACGAGATTAGAATGCCAGTATGGCTTATCCCCCTTGCAAGTTGCAATCTGCGTTGACCTTTGTCAAGGGGTGTAAAGTTTTTCTTGTGCCTGAAACACTTAGAAGGAAGAGATTAGAACAACAATGCGGCTTATCCCCCTTGCAAGTTGCAGTATGCCTTGACCTTTGTCAAGGAGTGTAAAGTTTTTCTTGTGCCTGAAATACTTAGAAGGAAGAGATTAGAACAACAATGCGGCTTATCCCCCTTGCAAGTTGCAGTATGCCTTGACCTTTGTCAAGGGGTGTAGCCTTCTTAGGAGTGTAAAAATCAAGAAGCAAATATGCAATGAAGAATTTGAAACATGAGTGATAGAAAGTAAATATGAAAGTAAAGACGAAAATTCAAACCAAGCATGGTGATAAAATATTTTAAAAAGTTTGAAAAATTTTGTTGAATTTGAAAAAGAAGTTTTCTTTTTTGTTGAAAAGATTCAAATTTTTTTTGGATTTTTGAAAATGCTATTTTGTTTTTTTTTGAGTTTTTGAAAATATTTACTTTTTTGGAGTTTTTGAAGATATTCAACTTTTTTTGTAGTTTTTTTTTTAAAATATTCGACTTTTTTTTGGAGTTTTTGAAATGTTCAACCTTTTTTTGAGATTTTTTTTTTAAAATATTTTTTTGGAGAGAAAAATCAGTATTGACACAAGTTCTCATTACCTGGTTGTTTTTTCTAGGTTCGTTGGTAGACATCATATGAAAATGGGGTTCCTTACCCAAAATCTTTCCGACCTTCAACCTTTGATCGGCTAGAGTTTAGCTTTGATTTGGTTGGTTCACCCACACCTTAGGGGTAAGAATGAAGAATTGAGGGAAAGTCCTTGATAGGCTTTGGAGATGTTGAGAGGGATTTCTCTACTCACACCCAATTGCCCGTTGGGGTTCGGCCTCTTCGGGTCTTTTCTTCTTTATTGACAAACCTATTTTTGTGGCACACATTCGGACAGGTGCTTTGACCTGTGGGGTCATTGCCCATCTTTTGGTGCCTTTTTTTTCATTTTCTGCATTTTTGGGTACTCATTCAGACAGGCCCATATTTATTTAAACCTATGGGGTTCATTGCCCATCTTTTGGCACCCTTTTTTTTTATTTGAGAAGTTGGACCTTCTGAGACGGCCTCCTACTAAGGTGGTGGATGCTTTCGATACTCTCCCCCTCTAGTCCCCTTTGCCTATCTTGGACTGAACAGAAGAGAATATGGCGAGGGTTTTCCTTCCATCTCTAAGCCTTGACTAGCTTCTCTCGGGTGTTGGGTCATCCAGATTCTGGGATCAGGACGTGTTGTGTGTGTAGAATGGTATCTACCCTCGACTCCTAGACAACAACCTAGAACATGTGGACTTAAGTCAAACTAGTAGTTCTCTCCATTTTTTTGAGGTAGATAACATTCCATAGGTGAATCAATTAAAAATATGCCTTGCAATGTAAAGAATTTGTTTGATAAGAACAAGGTAGCTACAAATGTCGTCAGTCATGAATTTCTCTCAATTAAAATTGTCATATGAAATTCAAAATCATTTTTTTTTAAAAAATATTGCTTTGCGGATGACATAATGATAATGAATGCAATTTCATGTAATACCTGAGAGAAGGAGAAGTTCATTGTTGATGACGGCTTTGCTTGTGCTTGCCTTGCCTTACCTGCCATGCCTTGCCTTGCCTTGCCTAACTGCTTCCACTTTTGATATGCTTTATATCACATTGGATTCAAGTTTCAAAGTCATATGATGAAGTGAAAGATGTGAAGGATATGATTTAACATGGAAAAACTAGGATTGATGATGTAGAAGGCAAAGATTGGGGTATCACCTAGAAAATTTCTCTACCTTGATTTTTTTGAAAATAAAATTTTGAAAAGGAACGAGAATGCAAAAAGGAAAAAAACATGTTTGAAAACAAAAGTGTGCTAAAGTGGGCTCTTGGGCCGAAGAGTTGATAGTGGGCTTGAAAGCCCGTGAAGGGTTGGAATCAGGGGGCACGTGGGCCTAAGAGTTGAATGCGGGCCAGAGGGCCCAGTTGATGTTGATGGGGATGAGGGCCGAATTGGATGTGATGGGCTCGAAGGCCCGATTGAAGGTTGAGCCCGAGGGCCCCGACGAAAAGAGTGGGCACATGGACCCGATGGTGGTTTATGATAGGCTCGCTGGCGCCATTGAACAGTATGGGTGCGCAAACCCGAATTCGAAGAGGTGGGGGCACGGGGGCCCGATTTCGAAGAAGTATGGGCACGCGGTCCCGATGGTGAAGAAATGGGGGCATACAGGCCCGAGGTTGAAGGAGTGTGGGCATGTGTGCCCGAGGTTGATGGAAGGTGGACACGCGGGCCCGATTTAGAAGGAATTTGGGCACATGGGCTCGGTTGTAGAAAACCATGGGCATGTGAGCCCGGTTGAGGTGACTTGCGGGCACGTGGGCCCGATTTAGAAGAAATTTTGGCACATGGGCCCGGTTGCAGAAAAACATGGGCATGTGAGCCCGGTTGAGGTGAATTATGGGCACGTGGGCCAGATTGAGGTGAATTGTGGGCACGTGGGCCCGATTTAGAAGAAATTTGGGCACATGGGCCCGGTTGCAGAAAAACATGGGCATGTGAGCCCGGTTGAGGTGAATTATGGGCACGTGGGCCCGATTGAGGTGAATTGTGGGCACGTGGGCCCGATTTAGAAAAATTAAGAGCACATGAGCCTGATTGGGAAGAATAATGGGCACGCGGGCCTGATGGAAGGAAAGGGGCACGAAGGCCCAGTTGGGGAAAAGGGACATATGGGCCCAGATGAAGGAAAGGGGCATGCAAGCCCGATTGATTAAAAGGGGCACGTGGGCCCGGTTGAAGAAAAGAGGCATAAGAGCCCGGTTGATTAAAAGGGGTACATGGGCCTGGTTGGATAAAGGGGGCACGTGGGCCCGGATGATGGAAAGGGGCACATGGGCCCAGTTGATGAAAAGGGGCGTAAGAGCCTGAGAAAGGGGCATAAGGGCCCAATTGAGTGGGATGGGGTGTGGACCATGGCCCTAAGATTGACGTATTTTGGACCCATGGGCCTGATTGATGGTTGTAAGAAGGATAAAGAAAGGGCAGTGGCCCTAAGTTTGAGGAATTGTGGGCCCATGGGCCCAATCGTTGATGTGGAGGAGAATAAAGAAAGGGTCGTGGCCCTAAGATTGATTGATCATGGGCCCATGGGCCGGATTGTTGCCTAGGAGAAGAATGGGGTAAGGGTCGTGGCCCTAAGATTGATGTTAAGGGATTTACCTTCCTAGTTGGAGGAGGTCCCAGTATCCCCTTGCTAAGGTCTACATCCTTCAGGAGGCTTGTCGATTCATTCCCCATTTCACTGACCAATTCGGTCTCCTTACTTCCTAGCTCAGGGGTCAATTCAATATGACAAACTTCAGGGATCAATTCTAATGATGGCAACATTTGATCTATACTTGGCAAATCCTTGCCTAGTCCTTGACCATCAACTAAATTTATGATCTCCTCATCCAAGCTCCTTACAGTAGGCTTCTCCTCAGGATGTTCTATGGAAGAGGGCATGCCTAGTCTAGGGGATTCCAAAAAGGTAGAAGGGTTTGGTTCTACCTCCCCTACTGGATGACTTTGATCTTGAGAGAGAGCAAGGATATGTTGAGGTGTTGATTCCTCTACCAGGGCAGGAGCACAAATGGTCGGAGTGATTGATTCCTCTGCCAGGGCAGGAGCATGAATGGTTTAAGTGTCTGAATCATCTGCCATGGCAAGAGCATGGATTATCGGAGTGACTAGTTCCTCTGCCAAGGCAGGAGTAATAGAAGAAACAAGTGGTTTGACTGACTGAGGGGGAACCCTATGTTGAGGGATTGATTGAAGTGGTGCTGGTATAGAAGTCGGTTCAGGCTGAAGAGCTATTGGTGTAATTAATTGAGGAGTCATGACTTGGATGGTTGGCTGAGGAGTTGTTGGTGGAATAGGTTGAGAAGCCAAGGGCCGGATGATTGGTCGAGGGGTTGTTGGTGGAATAGGTTGAGAAGCCAAGGGCCGGATGATTGGCCGAGGGGTTGTTGGTGGAATAGGTTGAGAAGCCAAGGGCCGGATGATTGGTCGAGGGGTTGTTGGTGGAATAGGTTGAGAAGCCAAGGGCCGGATGATTGGCCGAGGGGTTGTTGGTGAAATAGGCTGAGAATTCGATTTTGATAATGAGGTGTTGGCACAATTGACATGAGGAGCTTGATTGTGCATAATTGATTGTGCCGTTGACATGGGTTGCATGTCCGGTTGAGGTTGGGGCATGGGTGGCCTAATCAACTGACGTCGAGGAGTTGGCTGAAGATGATGATCTAGATGAGGTTGGAGAGGGCTCCTAGGTTGGTTCATAGCATCAATTCTCCTCTCAAGTCTGGGCCTCAATTCATCAGAATATTGCATTAATTCCACATCTTCTTTTGCTTCCCCAATTATTGAATAGCCCAGCCCATATCGTCGCAAGAATTTTTCCTTGACAATTTCAAAATCCCATATTTCTATTTCCCCTAGTGAAAAGAACCATTCTAGGGCTGCACCAACCAATGATCGCTTAAAAAGAATAGCAAGAGCTCTTCGATCATTTAGCCATCGAGATGATTTGCTCAAGAAATCATTGACATGGGTGAAGGGATCACCTGAGCCATTGTAGCGATGGTAGGCTGGTGTTTGTGATGGAGGGATATGTGGGACTGGGAAAGATGGAGGAGATATTTTTGGGATGGCCTTCGAGTCCAAACGGTGCCTCAGCTCTTCAAAGTGTTCATCCATTTGGTTGAGTTTGTCCATGAATGCTTGAGTGAGGCTGGGTTCCTGAGCCACCGGTGCAAGGTATTTAGATGAATGGGCTGGAAGAGGTGGCTTCAAAGTAGGAACTGGCATAGAATTATATGAATGCCCCACAATGGGGTGAGTAGAGGCACGACAGGGTTGCCCAGGGGAGGAGATGATGAGGGGCCTGACTGTCGATTGGGGTGGTGAAGGGGCTTGATTTCCCTTGACCAGATCTTGATTGGCGAGCATCTTGCCCTTTGTTAAAGATTGCACAAGTGAAAAGGATTCATGATCTAAATGGAGGGATAGACCCTGGAGGATTTGTTCCACACTAAGTGAAGCAGGTGGATGAGTAGGATTTTGAACTTCAGGCTCCCTGACGGCGTTGACATGGCCCTCCGGTTGGACCATGAGTCGTTGTTGAAGCTTGTAGTAGTCTGACCTCCCAACGTGGCTTCCTGACCTTAGCATCATGGGCATCATGTCAATCTTTCTACAAAGATGGTTAAAAAAAAGAGCAAGCAAAGCACACAATTTAAAGATTTATTGTTATGTTTTGTTTTGTTTGAATTTTTGTTTCAATTTAGTTGTTTGAAAAACAAGTTGAACACAAAATTAAAAAGGTTTTTTTTTTTTTTAAGTGTTTTGCAAGAAGAAATTTTTTTTTGTTGTTTTCAATTGTGGTGAGCAAGGAAGTTATGCAAACAAGGCTTTAAATGACTACTCGACAATATTTGGGTTGAAACCTTAGATTAGATAGATTGTTAGCAATTGTTCACTCAAATGGGTATGGTTCCTATTGCTTCAATCTTCATGACCTAAGGTTATCACTTAATCACCACGAGTAGGTACTTGGGTTCTTCGGGTTTTGGGAAAGTGGTACAACCGGCCCAATCGTGTGGAGAGGAATACTCCATGGATGGGGACTTACGGAGGTCTTGATGGAAACCACCAAATCAACTAGGAAGGAATATCCCAGAAGAGAGGTAAGAATCCACCAAGAAGGTGTTTGGAGGGTGAGGGTGTGTTGGGAGAGAGAGCCCCCGTCTCGAATGCCCTATGGATCAGAACAAGTCCGGTACCCGATGGAAAAGCTAATGCAAAAATGAAAAATGGAGGGTAGAAGGAGAAGAAGCAATCAATATTCAAATATGAATGAAAGATATTAAATAAATCAAACAAGTGAATGCAAGCAAGACAAGCAATGATAAAGTAAACAAGTAAGTAGCAACTAGCAACTAAAAGGAGGTTCACGCGGGAACCGGCTTGTGATGGAGTGTCCAAGTGGGGACAAATCTGAAATGAAGGTAAAAGGATGGTCCACGCGGGGACCTATTTGAAAATAAAGTGGCTCACCCGGGAGCCGGGTTGGAAAAGAAAGGTGGTTCACGCGGGAACCGGTTTATAAGAAGAAAAGTGGTTCACGCGGGAACCGGGTTGAAATTAAAAGACAAGCAAACCAAGTTCACATGGGGGACAATCCTTAAAGGAAGAGTAAACAGCAACTTTAAAGGTAAATGAACATGAAAAAGGTAAAGGACAAGCCGGTCCACACGGGAACCAAGTCGGAAAACAACTAGTTGCACGGATCAATCAAGCTAGCACGGTTGAAGACATTGGTTGTCCCACCGTGGTCGCCAAAAAGCTGTCGACTCCAGAAACGGATTCCGGATCGGCACCTCAAGATAAGGTGATGAAAGATGGGATTGGGGGAAAAGGGAGTGAATCAGAAAACACTCGGAAAGCGGTAAAGACTCCTCAACTCGGTCCCACACTCACATTGATCCCCGAACTTTCATCTCACGGCGTCGCTCGAGCACCGGAGATGGTTCGGGTCATGTGGGAGGAGAGTGAGGAGGAGATGAAATTAAAACATGAATAAAAATAAAGTGTGGTCGCCAGGAGCCGCGGGCTCCGCTTTATGTAATGGAAATAGAAAGGAGTTGACCGTGTGTACCTTAGCGTGGGAGAAAGGGATGTGAGTTCAACCTTCTTCTTCTTCGGCCGGCCGATGAAGAAGAGTCTCCAATCCGATACTAGCTTGATCAACCTGTGCAACTAGAACAATAAACCAAGTGAAGAGTTTGGTTAGACTTGTGAGAAGTGTAGTAACTGTAGTAAGAAGATAAGAAAGAAGCAATTGGAATTGGACTCACCGGCTTCGGGGTGAGCCTTAACCCCTTTTTTTGTGTTTTTGATTAGGTAAAAATGATGTAAATAAACTAAAAGATGCTTTAAAACAATGAATAAACAGAGTTAATGGAGTTGAGAAGGCTTATAGAATGGATCGGCTTGAGTTGAAGCCGAGTTGGTTGAGAAAAGGCCGGTTCGGGTAGCTTTGCACCCTTCTGGCGCGACTTCGGTGCAGAGGATGCTACGGACGACCCCGATGTCAGAATAGAGTTCCGTTTGTTTGAGTAGACGGAGGACTCAGAGGGGAAGAGTTCCTATGTTGATGACTTCTCCTAAATCCTCCTGTATAAGTCAGTAAAAATTATGAAAGTGGGCGGATATCAAAAACAGAACCTGGATGCGCGCCCTCAGTGTAGCAACCGCCACGAACAAACGGCAAGTCGGAATGGAGTGCCGTCAGTTGGGGACGAAAGAGGACGAAGAGAGGGACAATTTGTATGTTGAAGACTTTTGCAGCAGAAGCCTCGGATTTTCTACAGAAGTCGATGAAGATTGTTGATGAAGAACACCCGGATCGAGCCTTGTCCTTCACCTCCGGATCGGTTTCTTGACTTCGGATCGCCTTTGGACGTCGGGACGGCTTTGGAGAAGAGCTTGGACGACCTTGGGACGAGCTAGGCACCGGGGGTTCAACCTTGGGTCGTTGAGAATGGCCCTCAATTTATAGAAGAAGAGAGCCGGTGCAAAATTTAGAAACTGGATGTACCGCGCCCCCGCGTTTCAAAGGAGACGAGGGCGCGCCCTCAAACCAAGGGCGCGCAGGGCGCGCCCCGAGTTCGGGGGCGCGGTCTGCGCGCCCCCCTGTTTCAAAGGGGGCGAGGGCGCGTTCGGCGTCTCACTGCTAAAAATCGACGGAAACTTCCAGAAATTGCTAAAAATTTACTTGACATACGTAACGCGCCCCCGAACCGGGGGCGCGGTACAAATAAGTGAAAATCCTCCCCCGGAAACCTTCCAAAAACCCGGTTTAGAAGGTGCTAATCGGGGTAATTTCCGATTTAAAGCAACTGACCGCGCCCCCGCTTTTCAAAGGAACCGGGGGCGCGCAGGGCGCGCCCCCAGTTTGAGGGCGCGCAGGGCGCGCCCCCGGGTTGAGGGCGCGCAGGGCGCGCCCTCCACTTTCAAGCAGAGCGGGGGTGCAGTACACTCTCTCTCCTGCGCGCGTGTTCCGCGAGCCGTATCTTGCAAACCGGATGTCCGATTCGGCTCCCGTTTGTCGCGTTGGAAAGAGGGCCTTCAACCGCACCTCCTCAAGTTAGTAAACCAGCCGCATGACTCCTGAGATGTTCGTACGGAGCTTTCTACCGGTTTACCCTCTCGCGAAAAGCCGAAACCCGGGGCGAAGATCCGAAAGAGCACGGTTCCGATCGAGAAGTCTCGGGTCAACTCTGGATGACTTTAAATGATGACCGAAGAAGTCCGGTACGATCGGACAATCCGAAGTCATCGAAAAATCTGAGATTAACCCGGTAAACGTGAATCGAAAGCCGTAAAAGCCGCGAAACCCTAAAATTAACCGAACCGGCCTTATAGCCCCGGTTGATAAAATATACGGCTAGAATCGACCCGGATGACCTGAAAAGACCCGGTGATGACCGGAAAGGCCTAACATGTGGCCCGGGATAGCCGTGTCAGCACGCATCGAAAAAGCCGTAACGAAAGCCGTCATTGACTGACGCCTACCGAAGTGACTTCTCGGAAACCCTGAATGTTACGGAACACATGCGGGACTCTCGAGGCCTTTAATTATGAACCATTCAAGGTCGGTCATCGAGCGGGCTTCGTGTTTTTACAGTTCACGTGCGGCTCTCGCTTGAAGGTTACGGCAATATTCCGGAAATCATTGGTCCATTCTCACCTAACAAGGGGGCTCCACCAATGTCCTTAGCTCATGTCCACGAGATAATCCAGATCAGATAACGGTCAGATAAAAGATATCGCCTAAGAAATAAGAGTCTAGGGCTCCGAATCAAGCCAATTTGGCGTGTCTACAGGTACCGCATTGCATTGCATCATTCATCTCCTTATTACCCGCAAGGCAATGGTCAAGCAGAAGCCACCAACAAAACTTTGATTAAAATCATCAAGAAAACCTGTAAGTCTAGCAAGTTCGCAGACTGGCCAGATAAGCTTGTAGATGCCCTATGGGCTTATCGTACTTCTGTACGGACCCCCACTGGTCAAACCCCGTATGCTCTCGCATATGGGATGGAAGCGGTGGTCCCATACGAAGTACTCCTTCCATCACTCCGAGTTCAACTCGATAGGGACATCCCTGTCGATGAGAGACAAGAATCTCTCCTTGCACAACTTGAACTCCTAGATGAAAGAAGGTTGGCTGCCTCCGAGCATGCCCGGACTTATCAGAACCGATTGAAAAGGTTTATCAAAAGAGGGTGGTAGAGAGAAAGTTCGAAATCGGTGAGATGGTAGTTAAACGTATATTCGTTAAGCCGGGTGGTCCCCGCTCCAAGTTGCAACCTAACTGGGAAGGGCCTTTTGTTATAACTGAAAAATATCCAGGCAATGCATATGAGCTAACCAACGCCGATGGAGAAAAATTGAATCATCCATGGAACGGCGTTTACCTCAAAAAATATTTTCCTTAGAAAAAAAAATATGGAGAATTTCTAGTATGATATTAAGTCATCGATCCAAGGGTGTTAGCTAGAAGTCACGGGTAGACATCACCTTGCACACACAATACCTCCCAATCCCAGAATCTGGATAGCCCAACACTAGAGAGAGGCAAGGCAGAACCCTGAAGGCAGAAAGGAAACCTTACCATATTCTCTTCTGTTCGGTCCAAAATAGGTGAAGGGGACTAGAGGAGGATAGTATCAAAAATGCCCGCCGCCTTAGTAGGAGGCCGTCTCATAGGGTGCAAAAGGGTGCCAAAAGATAGGCAATGAACCCCACAGGTTTAAACAAATATGGGCCTGTCTGAATGAGTACCCGAAAGAATAGAAAATGAAAAGAAGGCACCAAAAGATGGGCAATGACCCCACAGGTCAAAGACTTGTCTAAGTAAGTGCCATATGTAGAAAATACCCGAAGAGGCCGAACCCCAACGGGCAATTTGGGCATGAGTAGAGAAACCCTCCTCAACACCCCCAAATCCTATCAAAGACTTCCTCTATTATTCTTCCATCTTAAAACCCCTAGGGTAGGGTAGACTGTCCAAACTCAGGGGGAATCCAAACCGATCAAGAGAAGAGGGCAAGAAAGATTCTGGGTATGGAACCTTATTTTCACGTGGTGTTTATCACTTAAATCTTGATTAACACTCAAAGATCGATGAATTGTTTCAATACTGGCACATTCTCCACAAAAATCCAAAAAAAATGAATATTTTCTAAAATCCAAAAAAATCAAATATTTAAAAAAAAAAATTCAAATGCCTTCAAAAAAAAAAAACAACAAAAAAAAAAGTTGAATATCTTCAAAAAAAAAAAAATTGAATACTTTCCAAAAATCTAAAAAAGTGCATCATCTAACTTGGCATAACCTTGATTTTTGCCTTTGCTAGCATTCATGTTTATCTTTATGTCTTGCATGTTTCATTTCCGCATTGCATATTTACCTTCATTATCACCCCATTAAGAGGGCTCCTCCCTTTGACCTAAGTCAAAGTTGGCCATAATAGGCAAAGGGATGAGTCGTTGTGAAGATCTAATCCTCTTTAATTAAGTGTTTTCAGGGACTTTAAAATAAGAGGAGAAAGTTCTCTCAACGACAGGATTCTAAGATCAAGAAGGGAGCGACTCTCACCATAGTAGGTAAGCTCTCTCAACTTTTACCTTGTCTGTCATTTTGTGCATTCTACCTGGTTGATAAGGCTACCCCCCTTGACATATAAGCAAGACAAGACAACAATAGGCAAGGGGGTAAGCCATAGAGCAGATTTAACCCTTCTATTAAGTATTTCAGGAAAGAAATACAAGTCAAGGAGGGTGAGAATCTCGCCAACAGGTATGTCTCTTAACCCTACATCTATTATTTACTTTTATTATTTACCATCCCTTAGAAGGCTTCACCTCTTGACAAACTTGCAAGGGGCCAAGCCGGAATTTGAAACTGACTATCCTTTCAAGAAATGTCAAGTAGGTCAAACAACACTGAAGCAAGAAGTGCTATAACAAGGAAGAAAAGCAGCTACAACACAAGAAGAAGATTAAGCCTGCTACAGATATCAGTGTTTGATTGCCACTGACTCAAGGAGAATGACCATGTGGAGAAGGCATAGAAACCATACCGCCACAACCGCCTCATTCCGGTGATGCTCCAAAGGAGTGGCCAAGACAGGAATTGCTCGCAGAAATGGAAGAACGGACATGGGAAACCCCCATAACTTGCCGACTAGCATATATGTCGCTAGTCATGTGTTATTATCTTATACATTATTTGTTGAAGACCATGAGCATGGAGAAGACTTGACCTGAGATCCCCTTCATCAAAATCTACGACGGTCAGGTCATCTCTAATGCTCACGGATAAGCCAAAGTTGTGCTGTGAGGGACGATGGTTCCCGAATGGGTATCTTGACCTCATAGACAATCTATATCTTCAACTATTTGTTATACAAGTTTTGTTTTGTTTTCTTGAGCCCAACATGCATCATGTAGCATTAATTGCATTACATTTTGTTTTGTCATTGCATACATCATTTCCTAAACTTCACCTTCTCACTCTCTCGATCATTCTAAATCCCACCGTGTTTTCTAATCCCATCATGTTCTCTAATCCCACCATGATCTCTAGTCCTATCAACCTCTCTAATATCCCACCGTGTCTATTAATCCCACCATGTTCGGTAACCACTTTGTCCCCTGAAATCTTTTCACCACTATGGCCATTGCAACTTCTTTGCTATTCATCCCACCATGGCAACCAATTCATCCTGCCAGGGACCTTCTATTTGATCAGAACTTGCACCGTCATTATCTTCACAGTCTATGCTTAAACATTTGCCTTTCGGAATCTGAGATCATTCCATTCCGAATCGAATCTTGTCTCTTGAAAGACTTAAATGAATCAGAGAGCCCGAATGTGCTCGATTGGTATTCTTTTACTTTCCTTCAAAACAAATCTCTTTTTAATTTTTAGCCCATCACAGTACAGGAACACCGCAAAGATCGGGTTACCGGCTGATGATGAACCTACAAACCCATGTTTCGGGGACTCCCCACAGCGTTGGGGGTTGGCTATTCTTCTCTCGTGCCAATGGCACATCTCTTACCAATCGAACATAGGAAGACTTGATGAAACATGGCGGTTAACCAGGAGACTTGAAGAGATTCATCTTGCCGAATCTGGTCGTTAAGCGTGTCTATATCTACACCTTGATGCCACCTTTTCAGTCCATCACCATTTCACTCCACTACATTCCACTACGATCCATCTCTCTTCGCTATGCTTTCTCTACGTTTCACTCCGCTCCGCTACATGCCATTCCCTTGCAAAGCCGACATCAAGGCGAGGCAAGCTGTAGACACGCCAAATTGGCTTGATTCGGAGCCCTAGACTCTTATTCCATAGGCGATATCTTTCATCTGACCGTTATCTGATCCGGATTACATCGTGGAGATGAGCTAAGGACATTGGTGGAGCCCCCCTTGTAAGTTGAGAATGGACCAATGATTTCCGGAATATTGCCGTAACCTTCAAGCGAGAGCCACACGTGAATTGTAAAAACACAAAGCCCGCTCGATGACCGACCTTGAATGGTTCATAATTGAAGGTCTCGGGAGTCCCGCATGTGTTCCGTAACATTCAGGGTTTCCGAGAAGTCATTTCGGTAGGCGTCGGTCAATGACGGCTTTCGTTACGGCTTTTTCTATCTGTGCTGACACGGCTATCCCGGACCACATGTTAGGCCTTTACGGTCATCACCGGGTCTTTTCAGGTCATCCGGGTCGATTCTAGCCGTATATTTTATCAACCGGGGCTATAAGGCCGGTTCGGTCAATTTTAGGGTTTCACGGCTTTTACGGCTTTCGATTCACGTTTACCGGGTTAATTTCAGATTTTTCGATGACTTCGGATTGTCCGATCGTACCAGACTTGTTCGGTCATCATTTTAAGTCATCCCGAGTCGACCCGAGATTTCTCGATCGGAACCGTGCTCTTTCGGATCTTCGCCCTGGGTTTCGGCTTTTCACGAGAGGGTAAACCGGTAGAAAGCCCCGTACGAACATCTCTGGAGTCATGCGGCTGGTTTACCAACTTGAGGAGGTGCGGTTGAAGGCACTCTTTCCAACGCGACAAACGGGAGCCGAATCGGACATCCCGTTTGCAAGATACGGCTCGCGGAACACGCGTGCAGGAGAGAGAGTGTACCGCGCCCCCTCTCCGCTTGAAAGTGGAGGGCGCGCCCTCAAACTGGCGGCGCACCCTGCGCGCCCTCAAACTGGCGGCGCGCCCTGCGCGCCCTCAAACTGGCGGCGCGCCCTGCGCGCCCCCGGTTCCTTTGAAAAGCGGGGGCGCGGTCGATTTCCGAAAATCGGAAATTTCCCCGATTAGCACCTTCTAAACCGGGTTTTTGGAAAGTTTCCGGGGGAGGATTTTCCACTTATTTGTACCGCGCCCCCGGTTCGGGGGCGCGTTACGTATGTCAAGCCGATTTTTAGCAATTTCCGGAAGTTTCTGTCGATTTTTAGTAGTGAGACGCGTAACGTGCCCCCGCTTCCTTTTAAACAGGAGGGCGCGCAGACCGCGCCCCCGAACTGGGGGCGCGCCCCTGGGTTGAGGGCGCGCCCTAAGCGCCCTCCTCCTCTTTGAAATACGGGGGCGCGGTCTGCCCAGTTTCTAAATTTTGCACCGTCTCCCTTCCCCTATAAATTTAGGGCCATTCTCAACGACCCAAGGTTAATCCCCGGTGCCTAGCTCGTCCCAAGGTCGTCCAGGCTCTTCTCCAAAGCCGTCCCGACGTCCAAAGGCGATCCGAAGTCAAGAAATCGATCATGAGGTGAAGGAGAAGGCTCGATCCGGGTGTTCTTCATCAACCATCTTCATCGACTTCTGGAGAAAATCAGAGGCTTTTCTGCAAATGTCTTCAACATACAAATTTTTCCCCTCTTCGTCCTCTTTCGTCCCCAACTGACGGCACTCCATTCCGACTTGCCGTTTATTCGTGGCGGTTGCTACATTGAGGGCGTGCATCCAGGTTTTGTTTTTGATATCCGCCCACTTTCAGAATTTTTACTGACTTATAAAGGAGGATTTCAGAGAAGTCATCAACATAGGAACTCTTCTTCTCTGAGTTCACCGCCTACTCCAACAAACGAAACTCGATTTGGACATCGGGGTCGTCCGTAACATCCTCTGCACCGAAGTCGCACCGGAAGAGTGCAAAGCTACCCGAACCGGCCTTTTCTCAACCAACTCGGCTTCAACTCAAGCCGATCCATTCCATAAGCTTTCTCAACTCATTTAACTCAGTTCATTTACTGTTTCAAAGCATATTTTAGTTTATATGCATCATTTTTATATAATCAAAAAAATTCAAAAAAAGGGGTTAAGGCTCACCCCAATCCGGTGAGTTCGATTCCAATTGCTTCTTTCTCATATTCTCTCTACAGTTACTACACTTCCCATAGTTCTAATCATTTTCTTTCACTTGGTTTATTGTTCTAGTTGCACGGGTTTATCAAGCTAGCATCGGTTGGGAGACTCTTCTTCATCGGCCGGCCGAAGAAGAAGAAGGTTGAACCCATATCCCGATCTCCCGCGCTAAGGTACACGGTCAAAACAACTCAATCTTGTTGTTATTCTATAAAGCGGAGCCCGCGGCTCCTGGCGACCACATTTCTCATGCTTTAATTTCATCTCCTCCTCACTCTACTACCACATGACCCGAACCATCTCCGGTGCTCGAGCGACGCCGTGAGATGAAAGTTCGGGGATCAATGTGAGTGTGGGACCGAGGTGAGGAGTCTTTACCTCTTTCCGAGTGTTTTTCGATTCACTCTCTTTTCCCCAATTCTATCTTTCACCTTATCTTGAGGTGCCGATCCGGAACCCGTTTCTGGAGTCGACAATGACTTTCCTCTACCTCATATTGACATGTTGGTTGATAACACTGCTGGATTCAAGATGCTGTGATTCACGGATGGCTATTCCGATTATAATCAAATCTGGTTGGCCAAAGAGGACCAGGAGAAGTCCTCGTTCACCACACCTTGGGGAACCTACTACTATGTTGTCATGCCCTTTGGAGTAAAGAATGCTGGTGCTACCTATCAGAGGGCTATGATGGCTATATTCCATGACATGATGCATACCCTTGTAGAGGTGTACGTGGATGACCTGGTCGTTAAGTCCAAAAGCCGAAAAAATCATTCTGAAGTGTTGAGAAAGTTCTTGCAAAGGGCTAAAGAATATAAATTGAAAATGAACTCAAAGAAATGCACATTTAGAGTATCCTCAGGAAAATTATTGGGGTTCATAGTGAGCAAAAGGGGCATAGAGATCGACCCAAACAAGGCCAAGGCAATCATTGGTATGCCTCCTCCGAGAAATATGAAAGAACTTCGAGGATTAATCGGGAGGCTACAGTTTGTCCACTAGTTCACCTCACAACATTCCAAAGGTGTAAACCTTTCTATGAGTTGACCAGGGCGGGGGCCGAGTTCAAATGGGATTCGAAGTGCCAGGATGCATTCGATGGTTTGAAAAGATACCTGGCTAATCCCCTTGTGCTTAGACCACCAGTCCCTGGCAAGCCCTTAGTTCTGTATATCTCGGTTTTGGAGAATTCTCTTGGGGCAGTCCTTGCACAAGTGGATGAAGAAGGGAAAGAGAGGGCAACTTACTATTTGTCAAAGATATTTGATCCATGTGAGCAGAAGTACACTGTAGTGGAGAAGACCTGTGCTGCACTAGTCTGGGTAGTTCAGAAGCTTAAATACTATTTCTTAGCTCATGAGATCAATCTTATTGCCCGCATCAATCCCATCAAATTCCTTCTTGAGAAAACTGTTCTAACTGATCGGTTAGGTCATTGGCAGAGCTTCCTTTCCCAGTTTGATATCACCTATGTCCCCCAGAAGGCGATTAAGGGCTATGCCATTGCCGAACTCCTCGCCCATCACCCTATACCCCTCTTTGACCCGGTCCAGTCAGAGCTCCCAGATGACGAACTAATGTTGATCTGATCTTCCCATCTTTGGACATTATATTTTGACGGGGCTCTGAATTCACATGCTAAGGGAATAGGAATCGTCCTTCTATCACCCGAGGGTGTCACCATTCCACAGGCATTTCAGCTTGACTTTCTAGCAACCAACAATATAGCTGAATATGAAGCCTTGCTGGCCGGGCTGGAGGCCGCACATTTCTATGGTGCCACGAAATTAAGGGTGATAGGTGATAGCCAACTAATTCTTTGCCAAGTCCTAACCAAATACCAAACTTCTCATCCAAACCTCAAAACTTACCAAGAACTCACCTCTTGCTGCATTAAACTCTTTTCCAAACTCACTTTTGTCCATGTTCCTCGAGCTCAGAACATCCATTCTGATGCTCTAGCCTCTTTAGCTTCATCTCTATTAGTCCCGCTAGGTAAACAGGTGCGAACTATCCATGTCCGTAGAAGGTCGATGTCGGCGATTAAGGATGGTCGATTTCTGAAGGTCAAGGAGAGATTTGGCAGGAAGGAATATTTAGAGCAGAAAAAGGAAGTTTCTCTAATCGAGTTGGAAGAGTTAGACGAGGGTGAGAGGTCTTGGTTTGATGAGATCGCAAGGTATTGTCAAGATCAGACATATCCACCTAGATCAAATGCAAAAGAAAAGAAGGCCATCAGAAGAGTATCTCAGAAGTATACTATCCTAGGAGGGGTGCTCTACAAGAGGAGCTTGAGTGGAATCTTGCTTAGATGCGTTGATGAAGAAGAGGTAGAATTGGTGCTTAAGGAAGCACATTCCGGGGTCTGTGGGGGCCATGTCAATGCTCAAGCTCTTGCCAAGAAAATCATCAGGCAGGGGTATTATTGGCCAACCCTAGAAGAGGATTGCTCCATCTTTGTCTAGCACTGTCCATCTTGCCAACTCCATGCCGACAAGATCCATTCTCTCGCATCTTCCCTTCATCCGATTCATACCCCATTGCCCTTCGCCATGTGGGCTTTCGACAACATTGGTCCTCTAAGTGATCTTAACTCTGAAATCCGTTCCAAATCATTCATCCTGATGGCAACAAAGTACTTCACCAAGTGGGCAGAAGCGGAAACGTTCGTGGAGATCAAGGCATCAACACTGTGCTCCTTTATCAAATGCAACATCATCGCCAGGTTCGGTATACCCAGCGACATCATCACCGACAACGGACCACAATTTCTCTCTCAAGATCTGTGTGATATTTGCAATAGGTACCACATTGCATTGCATCATTCATCTCCTTACTACCCGCAAGGCAATGGTCAAGCAGAAGCCACCAACAAAACCTTGATCAAAATTATTAAGAAAACTTGTAAGTCTAGCAAGTTCGCAGATTGGCCAGATAAGCTAGTAGATGCCCTATGGGCTTATCGTACTTTTGTACTGACCCCCACTGGTCAAACCCCGTATGCTCTCGCATATGGGATAGAAGCAGTGGTCCCGTACGAAGTACTCCTTCCATCACTCCAAGTTCAACTCGATAAGGACATCCCTGTCGATGAGAGGCAAGAATCTCTCCTTGCACAACTTGAACTCCTAGATGAAAGAAGGTTGGTTGCCTCCGAGCATGCCCGGACTTATCAGAACCGATTGAAAAGGTTTTATCAAAAGAGGGTGGTAGAGAGAAAGTTTGAAATCAGTGAGATGGTAATAAAATGCATATTTGTTAAGCCGGGTGGTCCCCACTCCAAGTTGCAAACTAACTGGGAAGGGCCTTTTGTTATAACTGAAAAATATCCAGGCAATGCATATGAGCTAACCAATGCCGATGAAGAAAAATTGAACCATCCATGGAACGGTGTTTACCTAAAAAAATATTTTCCTTAGAGAAGAAAAATGGAGAATCTCTGGTATGATATCAAGTCATCGATCCTAGAATGTTCGCTAGAGGACAAGGGTAGACATCACCCTGCACACACAACACCTCCCGATCCCAAAATCCAGATAGCCCAACACTCGAGAGAGGCAAGGCAGAACCCTGAAGGCAGAAAGGAAACCTTACCCTATTCTCTTCTATTCGGTCCAAAATAAGTGAAATTTACTAGAAGAGGATAGTATTAAAAATGCCCACCGCCTTAGTAGGAGGCCGTCTCATAGGGTGCAAAAGGGTGCCAAAAGATGGGCAATGAACCCCACAGGTTTAAACAAATATGGGCATGTTTGAATGAGTACCCGAAAGAGTAGAAAATGAGAAAAAAAGACACCAAAAGATGGGTAATGACCCCATAGGTCAAAGACTTGTCTAAGTAAGTGCCACGTGTAGAAAAGACCCAAAGAGGCCGAACTCGAATTGGCAATTTAGGCATGAGTAGAGAAACCCTCCTCAACACCCCGAATCCTATCAAAGACTTCCTCTATTATTCTTCCATCTTAAAACCCTAGGGTAGGGTAAACTATCCAAACTCAGGGGGAATCCAAACCGATCAAGAGAAGAGGGCAAGAAAGATTCTAGGTAGGGAACCTTATTCACATGTGGTGTTTATCGCTAAAATCTTGATTAACACTTAAAGATCGATGAATTGTCACAATACTGGCACATTCTCCACAAAAATCCAAAAAAAAAATGATGAATATTTTCAAAAATCCAAAAAAAAATGATGAATATTTTCAAAAATTCAAAAAAAATTGAAAATTTTAAAATTCAAATATTTTTAAAATGTTCTCAAAAACTCCAAAAACTTGAATATCTTAAAAAATCCAAAAAATTAAATATTTTTAAAACTCCAAAAAAATGAATATCTTCAAAAATCCCAAAAAATTGAATATTTTTAAAATCCAAAAGAATTGAATATCTTCAAAAATCCAAAAAGAAATGCACCATTTAACTTGGCATAACCTTGATTTCTGCCTTTGCTAGTATTCATGTTTATTTTTATGTCTTGCATGTTTCATTTCTGCATTGCATGTTCATCTTTATTATCACCCCTTTAAGATGGCTCCTCCCTTTTGTAAGCACCCGAAACGGGATATCCATAGATCTCCCCTCTTCCGACCCCTACGCTTGCTTTGGGGACTTGGTGGATGGGATGTTAGTGGGTGTAGTCTCCAGGAGCCAAAGGCTCCAAAATATAGTAGAATGAAAAGAAATGAAATGGAGAAATGACCGTCGTACCTTCGGAAGCGGGGAGATTGTTGGGTTCCGACTTCTCCTTTCTCGGCCGGCCGAGAGAAGAGAGCTTAGTGAGTCATTCGTCTTTGATCCGGTTGAAGCTCTGCCTCGGCCGGATTTACCTACAAATGTCCATATGAAAACATAGAAACAAGTGAAAAGATCATTAGTTCTCGTGACAGTGTAGAATCATGCTCAAATTCAAATGTAAACATGAAAGAGGGAAGGAACTGACCGGATTGGGACTAAATCCCAACCCCTATTTGGAAGGTTTAAATATGCATGAAAATGCAAATGAGTGGCTTAATGCATGCTAAATAACATGTTAACAAAAGTTAAAATGAAAGGGGGGAGTAAAAGATCGACCGGAAAGGTAAACAAACTCAAAAAAATGCAAAACGGGGTCTGCCCCTTCTAGTGCCCCATATATGGGGCGCCTGCTGCAGGTGTCCCCTTGATGGGGCACGTAGACCAAAGTCAAAGCGCCCTATATACGGGGCACCAGGGACTGGCTTCAGCAGATTTTCTTCCATTCTTCGCGGCATCACCCCGGAGTGTAGGAAGACCTCCAAGACGGAAAGAGGACTTCTTCAAGCAGCCAATACTCAAGTGAAGCTAATGAAAGAGTGTTTTGGCACTAGGTGTAAGGGAAATGGAGGGTAGAGGCTCTCAAAGTCGGAGAAAAATCATATTTTTGAAGAAGGAAACTGCAGGTCTTTTTGGGTTTTTGGGATAGAATTTTGAATCGGTTTAAAGGCTTATGAGGGGTGAAAATGGCTTAGAAACGTGGTGTTGGATGGGCTCTAGGGTGGCACAAAGTTGGAACCTCCTCCAAGATCCAAATGGAGGTCTATTTATAGCTCAAAAGATGGCACTTTGGCCATTTTCAAAAAATAGTGCCACGCGGCATAGCGCCCTGTATATGGGGCGCCAGCATCATGAGGTCTGTTAGGTTGACAAGACAAATCACTGCGGGGGGTCAAATCAGCTGGTTGAATCAATTTGATTTGGTGCCAGACGCCCTGTATATAGGGCGCCTGGTGCCCTGTATATAGGGCGCCAGGTGCCCTTATACACAGGGCACCGCCCTCTTTGAAATGTACCAAAAAACTCAATTTTTTCAGAAAACTCGGTTCCCTTGAAAGGTTACTCAAATATACTTCATGAAAACAAAAATTTAAGCTCTCCAACTAGGCCAAAATTGCGTGTGTACAGCTTGCCTCGCCTTGGCGTCGGCTTTGTAGGGGAGTGACACGAATGAAGCGTAGGCGAATGTAGCGAAGCGTAATGAGGCGTAGCGGAATGAAGTGGTAATGGACTGAAAAGGTGACGCCAAGGTGTAGATTCAGACACGCCCTCATTGGCCTAGTTGAGGGGAATAAAACTTTACCGGACTCTGAGATTACCCTTTTTCTTATTGAAACATTCCCTCTAGTTGATTGGTTAAAGAGAAGAACAGTACTGAAAGTAAATAACAAAAATCCCACGTGGGGGAGAATTGTTACTGTCCAGGACACGAACTACATGGTGTGCTGGACTCGGTAGAAATGCAGTAAATTGTGAAAAGTAAAGAGGAGACAGTTAATCAACCAAGGTTGGATTCTTCAAATTCATAAGGTTTTACTCAACAATAACGGTTCAGTTCGACATGGAAAAACTTCTTGTTTCGATGAAATCATTATTAAAACCCGTTGGAAACCGATTCTCTGAAAAATCAAGGCCTTCTCTGGAGCTATAAAAACCATTTTTAAAATGTTCATGATGTGACTGGAAGGAGGTTATGGCATGATTATGAAGTAGGAAATGGTTGTGGTGGGATGATGCATGATATGAAATGATGCATGCTGGGTTTAAAGAAATACAAATAAGTATAAGAAAATAGTTGAAGATATAGGTTGAACGTATTGGGTCAGGACATCCGCAAAGAAACCGTCGTCCCCGCTTATTCAACTTTGGCCTATCCGCAAGGCCAGGGAATGACTGAGCCCTCACTGATTTAGTTGAAGGGGTTCTCAGGCTCAGCCCCCCCTCTAGACTTGAGGTCTTCAACATCTTAAATATTATTTATTTTTATAGATGCAATACTAAATGCAAGTCCTAATAGGGGTCGAGGTAGTCCACTTTTAGTTTTTAAATTTTTGATTTTTTTGTTGTTTTTTCTTCTTTTAAGTTTCTGGGGATATGAAGCTGGCATGCCTTCTCCTATTCCTGCATCCACTTGAGAGAAGATATTAGAACTTTATTTTGGCTTAGTCCTTTGCCTTGATCTTTTGTCAAGGGACATAGGCCTTATCAAGGTAAAATAACACGAAAATATAAGTATGCACAAAAGGAAATATGCAAGACTGAAATTAAACATGAATGCAAAGGCAACTAATCAGTCTAGAAAGCAAATTTTTAAGTGTTTTGAAATTTTTGATTTGTTTGGGTTTTGATGGTTTTATAATGTTTTTGATGTTTTGGAACTTTTATGATTTTTTTGGTGTTTTGAATATTTAATTTTTAAGAGTTTTGACTTTATAGATTTTTTGTGTTTTTGAAGTTTTTAGTTTTTTTTGGTTTGGTGTGAAAGAAACGACCATCTAATCCTTTGCCTTGCTTGCCATAGGTGCCTCTCATTGTTACCTAAGGGTTAAGAGTAGGCATCACGTGTAAGAAAGTACCTAGTCCGAGATCTTCTGACCTTCCGCCTTTGATAGGCTATGTCTCTTCTTGGATCCAGTCAGTCAACCTTACCGGCAAGGTTAAAGAGGGAAGAGGATTGGTGGTAAGTCCTTAATAGGATTCGGGGGTGTCGAATTTGTTTCTCTACTAGTGCCCGCATTGCCCATTTGGGATTTGACATCCTCGGGTCTTTCCTTCTAGCCCTTTTCTTCTGATGGCCCTCATTCGAACAGGTCTTTTCTTCTACTGCTTGATTTTGACCTGAGGGGTTCATTGGCCATCTTTTGGAGCCTTTTTTTCTCCTTTTTTTGGGCTTTTGTTGGTACACATTCAGACAGGTCTATTCTTTTGCCGACCTGTGGGGTCATTGCCCATCTTTTGGCACCTTTTTCTTCTTTTTAAGAAGTCAGACCTTCAGAGGCATTTTCCAACTAAGGCAATGGGCGCTTTCGATACTCCTCATTCTAACCCCTTTCATCTATTCTGGACCGAAACGAGAAGACAACGGGATTAGGTTGACCTTCTTTTGCCAAGCGTTGCCTAACTTTCTCTCTGACTTCCGGTCATTGGACTTCGAAACCTAGGCGTGTAGTGTGTGCAACATGATGCCTATCTTATTTTCCTAAGTGACAAGTTGGTGCACAAAACAAGCAGGCGGTAGATGTTACCATCATTCTTTACACCTTTGGATTTTATAGATTTTATATTTTTTTGTGATTTTTGTTTTAAGGGAAATACTTTTTGAGATATACATCATTCCAGGGATGAGCTAGTTCTTCTCCTTCTGCATTAGTCAGCTTATATGAATTACCAGGATAAACAGCCAAAATTACATATTGACCCTCCCAATTAGGTTGAAGTTTAGAGCGGGGACCGCCTGACTTAACAAATATTCTTTTAAGCACAACCTCACTGACTTCGAATTTTCTCTCTACCACCCTCTTCTGATAAAATCTTTTAAGTCTATTCTGGTAAGATCTAGCATGTTCGGCAGTGGCTAGCCTCCTTTCATCCAAGAGTTCGAGTTACGCGAGAAGGGAATCTCGGCGTTCATCTATCGAGATGTCTCGATCGATTTGGACTCGGAGGGAAGGGATGGTTACTTCGTATGGGACTACCGCCTCCATCCCAAATGCCAAGGCATAGGGGGTCTGACCCGTTGGGGTTCGAATAGAAGTGCGGTAGGCCCATAGAGCATCAACTAACTTATCTAGCCAGTCTGTGAACCTGCTAGACTTACAAATCTTTTTAATGATTTTTATCAGGGTTTTATTGGTGGCTTCTGCTTGACCGTTGCCTTGAGGATAATATGGAGATGAATGATGCAATCTGATGCAATACCTGTTGCAAAGGTCACACAGCTCCTGGGAGATGAATTGAGGTCCATTGTCGGTGATGATGTCGCCTGGGATCCTGAACCTGGCAATGATGTTGCGTTTGATGAAGGTTCAGACTGTTGATGCCTTGATTTCCATGTATGCTTCCGCTTACGCCCACTTGGTGAAGTACTCCGTTGTAGTTAGGATGAAGGATTTGGTTTTGTTTGTGGAGTTTGGGTCACCGAGGGGTCCGATAACATCAAAAGCCCACATAGCGAAGGGCCATGGGGCATGAATCGGGTGAAGGGAAGATGCGGGAGAGTGAATCTTATCGGCGTGAAGTTGACATTGATGACAGTGCCGGATAAAGATCGAGCAATCTTCCTCCAGAGTAGGCCAATAGTACCCTTGCCTGATGATCTTCATGGCGAGGGCTTGAGCATTTACATGGCCTCCACATACTCCGGAGTGTGCTTATTTAAGCACCAATTCAGCCTCTTCTTCATCTATGCATCATAATAGAACACCGGCGAAGCTCCTTTTATAAAGTACTCCACCTAAGATGGTGTATCTCTGGGAGACCCTTCTTATGGCTTTCTTCTCTTCGGCAGTTGATCCTGGTGGATATATCTGATCCTGATAGTAATTTTCAATCTCATGATACCATGGTTTCTCACCCTCTTCTAATTCTTCCAACTCGACCAAAGATACTTCTTCCTTTTGCTGAATGTACTCTTTCGTTTCAAACTCTTCTTTAACCCTCAAAAATCGTGCATCTTCCACTGCTGGAATGGTTCTTTGGCGGACATAGATCGTCCTAACCTGCCTGCCTAGCGGGACAGATAGTGAAGATGCCAGGGAAGCGAGAGCATCGGCAAGAATATTTTGAGCACGAGGAACATGAATGAATTCGAGTTTGGAGAATAGCTTGATGTAACAGGTGGTGAGTTCTTGGTATGGTCTGAGCTCGGGATGAGATGTGCGGTATTTGGCCAGTACCTGGCGGAGAATCAACTGACTATCACCGATCACCCTTAGTTTAGTGACACCATAGAAGTGAGTGGCCTCCAGTCTGGCCAATAAGGCTTCATATTCAGCTATAATGTTTGTTGCTAGAAAATGGAGCTGAAAAGCCTGTGGAATGGTGATACCTTCGGGTGATAGAAGAATAATCCCTATCCCTCTACCCTGGGAGTTTAATGCCCCGTCAAAATATAAAGTCCGTAGATTGGAAGATCAAATGGACATCAATTCTTTGTCGGGGAATTCTGATTGGATAGGGTCAAAGATTGGGATAGGATGATGGGCAAGGTGTTCAGCAATTGCATTGCCCTTGATTGCCTTCTGTTGGATGTAGGTGATGTCGAATTGAGAGAGGAAGAAACCCCCAAAGTTTGATCAATGTTATCCTTCTCCTCATATCGAATTTCACCCAACTGGATCGCATTTTCTAGATACTCCGGTAGCTTGGCACATTCTAAGCTTTTCTGAGCTAACCGATGCAGGTATCTTTCTGGAACTCTCCTACCTCTAATTTTTGTCCTATTTTTATTGGAAACTAAACCTAAATAAGAATAAGGTAAATAAGGGAAGAAAGAATTTTTAAAGGAGGTCAATCAAGGATCTGGTGGCTCCTTGGGTCGAATGCCCTTCCGAGGTAAGTTGAGATGTTTCCTCGATCGAAATTCTAGTTTCGAGGAGGACATTGTTTTTTGGGGAGTGCTAAACATAAAGACAGAATGGGCTTCAGGTGCCCGATTTGGGTTGAGATCAACTACGGGAGCCAAAGTAGGCGAGGATATTGATAAAGAGGGGAAGACTTCGAGCAAGGTTTGACAAAGGGGGCTTTTGGGCCCAATGTTGACAGAAAGAGGTGATGAGCCAGTATGCCGGATGATCATGGAAGAACGTAGGTTTATGGACCCAATAAGAGGAGGATGTGGGCTCAAGGGCCCGGGTTTAGGAGATGGGCTCGAGGGCCTGAGAATTAGATGAAATGGGCGCAGAGGCCCGGATTCAGTAAAGGGGCTCGATGGCCCAAGAGAAACAAGTGGGTACGTGAACCCATAAGTTGGGCCTGAGGGCCTAGAAATAGGGATCGGGCCAAGAAGTCGGGGAGAGCATCACAGCGCATTGGGGCATCGGCCCCAAAAGATGACATAATGAGGGAAGGCCCTCGTAGAATTGGTTGGACTTTTTCTTGAGTCGGTTTGGCAATATTACCCTTGGGTGGGTCGACAGGTGGTTCAACCTGGAGTGGTTCATTGCTTGACCCTTCTTCATCGGTAGAAAACAAAAGAGATATTTCTGGATACAAGTCATCTTCAGGGTCGTTGGTTCTTCTTCTCTTCTCTTGCTCCATCTCTTGTTCTTCCTTGTTCTCAGCTAGTTGAATGGTTTCTTTCTTGATGAAAAGCTTTTGTAAGCATCCAGAAAAGTATCTGCTTCTGAGATTTTGACCATTCACTGTCGTTCCATCATACCCAACCCCGCTTTTTGGTTGTAACCTCATTAGATTGATTGGCTCAGCTATGCCTTGCAGTTTTTGGCCTAGTCCTCGGCCCTCCTGGTATCCCAAAATATTCATTATATGCCATCCAATGGTTTCATTTTCCTCTCTTTTCCTTCTCCACACTTGCTTGGGTTGCCTACTCATTTCTGGAAGATCCAAGATTGTCAAAATTGGCTCGTTTGGCAACCCAAGGGGTGGTGGTGGAGAAGATGGATGGTCTAAGGGCATGCTCGTCACCTTAATCACTTGTCCCTTGTGAGGGAATTTAAGACACTAGTGATTGGTGGAGGCAACTGCCTCTAGTGCTTCCAAATAGGGCCGTCCCAGAATAGCTTTGTAGGTTGGATTCATCTCAAGTATGTGGAAGTCAACAGTGATTGTTCGAGGTCCAAGCTTCACATTTAATGTAATCATGCCATCGGCAGGCTTTTTTGAATTGTCATATCCAGTCATTGTTATTTGAGATGGCCGGATGTCTTCCTCGGAAAATCCACAAAGATGTAATGTTTTTGGTGGCAGAACATTAATGGATGCTCCAGTATCGACTAAACATGACTTAATGCCTACACCATTGATGTCGACTGTGATGCATAAGGCACATTTCCTTATTTCCGGGTCGGCCAACTCTTCCTTTGTGAATGTAAGGGCTGGGTACTCACTTATCGGGACTAGAACTGTTGAGATCTTTTCTGGGGGGAGGCTCTCATTCACCATCACCCGCTGTAAGTATTGTTGGAGAACCTCTTGATGGACTCTGGATCTTTTGATCAACTCTAAGATAGAGATCCGTGCCGGGGTTTTATCAAGATGTTTCAACAAGTCATAGGATGTCCCAGGCAACGGCTCTGCAATGTGTTCTTCTTCTGCTTCTGGTGCCAACCCTGATTGGCCGGCCTGGGGAAAGACCCTTTGGAACATGTGCCCACTCCTAAGTATTGTGGCAAGTTGAGGAGCTATAGCTGGGGTAGTAGTGGTGGGTGGTGGGTTAGGTCGAATGATGGGAGCTCTTGCGATGGGTGTAATGATGGTGGTTTGAGGCATAGTAGGGTAGGTAGGTCGTGAAGGTTCAGTTGCTCGGGGCGGGATGATGATGGGTCCTAGTGATGGTGATGTTTGTGGTGGATTAACCGGGCGGATTAGGGTTCATCCCGATTGGAGTTGAATGGTTGGTGGTGAGATGATGGGTTGTGATGGTGCACGGATGATGGGTGGTCTGTTTAATATGATGGGATTATGTGACATAGTTATTCGGGGTATTGAGTGGACAGTTTGGTGAGGTAAGTTGATGTGCATGGCAGAGGTGGCTCCCTCGACTTGCAAATTCTGGCCCTGGTCATGATACTCCTCGGAAGAGATCAAGATGGGATTAACATGTTGATTCCCAGGTGCGGGTGCATGTGGAGGTAAAGGGTTTTGGATAATCCCCAGGCCGGGGTTCTGTTGTTGTTGCTGCTGAGCTGGTGCATGCTGCCGTTGAGGTTGATTTTTCACTGTTCTGATGTATTCCCCCATCTGGTCCCAGTCAATACTTCCTTGCTCATTAAGGTCGTGGATGTAGTCTTTGAATTGAAAGAAATTTTCCACAGTGTGCCTAGGATATCTGTGAAACAGGCAGTATCGCTCTGTGTTGACATTTTGAGGCCACTCCAACTTCTCCCTTGGCAATGCAATTTGCCCTGCCGCCATGAGTGCATTAAAGATATCCATGAGAGAGTATGGCAAAGGCGGATAATTGTTTCTCTTAGGTCTTATTTTTCAGGGTTCATAGGCCATGAGAGGGGGTGCTTGGTTGTAGTTGTCAAGTTGTTGCCGCGGTGGTTGGGGAACTGGGGCTTGCGGTCGCTGAGGGATCGGGGCTTGTTGCTGACGGGGCTGGAACTGAGGTTGAGGTTGAGGTTGACGAGGATTTCGAAATGGTTGATTTTATTGAGGGTTCCTGAACTGGTGTTGATAATTTATAGGTGGGTTCCCTACGACATTGAGGTTCTCGTTTGTCACTACACCCTCAGTCACTGGACCGGTTGTGGTAAAAGTGGTTTTCTTGACAGCTCGGGGTCTAGGATCAAACAAGTTCATGATAGGTGAGTCCCTAAGTTGTGTCTAAATGTACCGTGCCCTCTCATAAAGTTCACTCATGGAGGTGGAGTGATGCAAAGCCAGCATATTCTTTAAGGCCGGAGTGGCATTAGTGATGATCATTTTCACTTGCTCTGGTTCTGAAATGGAATCGGTAAGCTTTTCAACCTTGGACCTCCACCTATTAGCATATCTGATAAAATCTTCATCATTTCTCATTCTTTCGGCCATGAGGTCAGTGATGGAATATGTTGGTCCGACCCTGTCTTGATATCTCTGAAAAAATTTAGCTTTGACAATTTCAAAGTTACTCGCCTCCAAAGAGTCAAGCGAGTAGAACCACTCTAAAGCTGATACCTCTAATGATCTTCTGAAAAGAAAAGCAAGGGCCCTTGGATCATTTTGCCACATTACCGACTCATAAAGAAAGTCCTTGATGTGAATGAATGGATTACCGGTTCCATTGTAGCGACGGTATACCGGCATCTCAGAGGGAGGTAGTTAAAAAGCAGGGAGGGAAGGAAGAGAAATTTCAGGGGTTGCCTTTGTGTCGATCAAACGTCTAAGCTCTCTATACTGCTCATCCATGCGATTGATCTTGTTAATCATGTCATGATCGACAGAAGGTTCCCTAAGAGGAGGAGGAGAAGTGGGTGCTTGGTGCACCAGAATTGGGATTTGATGGGCCGAAGTGGCCGGATAAGAAGGGTACATTGGGGGATGAACCAAAGGGTGAGTAGGGTTGAGATTATTAGAGAAATGAACTAGTGGCCTAGAAGGAGCAACGACATTCGGATTGGGATGATCTAGATTAGCCACCGGATGAGGAGAAATTGGGGCTACGAGCTCGGTATAAGAATGGCCATAAGTGGGCACATTGGGTTGATGTGCTACCGACCGAGGGGTAGAGATGTGAATACCACCTTCGGGAGGAATGTGGTTTGCAGGCGGCTTTCCCTTGAGGATGGCTTTGATAGCCTGAATTTGGGTAGGGTCAGCATGAGAAAATGCCTCCCAAAGTGAATTTGGATTGGGTCGAGGAGAAGATTGACTAGGTTCGGGGAGAACTTTGGGTTCAATGATGGCACATACGACATCAGGGTAGAAATAAGATTGGTCATACTCTAACTGTAGTTGCTCGTATCTTTGATCCGCCATTCCGATAACTCGACCTGAGCTTAAATTCATAAACACAATAGAAAAAGAAGGTTGACAAATAAAAGCTTAAGGATTTTTTTAGTTTTGATTTTTTTACCCTTTTTTTGTTTTGATTTTCTTTTGTCGGACAAGCAAGTTGTCAAGCAAATTATCCTCAAGCAAATTTTTGTTTTGGTTCTTTTTAGGTGATTTTGGGAATTTTTTAATTTTCAGTTTTTGTTTGCAAACAAGTAATAGCAAAGACTTGAAATGATTAACGCAAATTTTTTTGTTTCAACCTCAAATTAGTGGCTTGTTAAGAGAAATATTGTCCACTCAAATAAATGGGTAGGACCCTATGCTCTCACAACGCCGAGCAATCTAAGGTTGTCACTCTTTTCACAACGATAGGTAATAGGTACTCCGGGTTTTGGGATAAAATGGTACAACCAGCCCGATCAGTGAAGAGGGAATCCTTCACGTCTGGGGACTTACGGAGGTCTTGATGGAAGCTACCCGGTCCTTCCGAGAGGGAATCCCTGGAGGAGGAGTTGGCAACCACCAAAAGGGGTGTTTGGGTGTGTGAAGCTTTGGGAGGAGAGAGCCTCCCTTCTCGGATGACCTAAGGAGCCGAAACCCCAATGAAAACTAAATGCGAGTGAAATGTCAAGGAATAAAGAGAAAGCAAGAAGAAAATAAAAGCATACAATGATTAATGAGATGTTGTAGGAAACAAGTAAACAATACAATGAGATAATATAAAATAAAAACTAAAATGGAAAGGAGCACTTAACCTTGGCAAGAAATGCTTAGCAAATTTACTAGAACGGAATTAGACATGGAAGGAAATAGGCAAGCATATTTTTCAAGGCATGAAATAGGATGATCTTCAAGATACTAAATTGAAATAAGATGATAAACGAAGCTAAAAATCAGATTGCCATGCTTTTAAAAAGATAAAGGGAGGGCAAGTAAACTTGAAGAAAAGTAGATGATACTTCAAAGAAAGTAGTAAGAAACGTAAACAAGCAACAATGTAAGGAAATGGAAATGACTTACATGGAAATGAAAGTAAACATGCTTTTCAAATGGACATTCTTAGGAAAGAAAATAGGATCTCACTAAAGCAAAGTCGGTCCCACCGTTCTCGCCAAAAGGTGTAAGCACCCGAAACGGGATATCCGTACATCTCCCCTCTTCTGGCCCCTATGCTTGCTTTGGGGACTTGGTGGATGGGATGTTAGTGGGTGTGGTCGCCAGGAGCCAAAGGCTCCAAAATATAGTAGAATTAAAAGAAATGAAATAGAGAAATGACCGTCGTACCTTCGGAAGCGGGGAGATTGTTGGGTTCCGACTTCTCCTTTCTCGGCCGGCCGAGAGAAGAGAGCTTAGTGAGTCCTTCGTCTTTGATCCGGTTGAAGCTCTGCCTCGGCTGGATTTACCTACAAATGTCCATATGAAAACATAGAAACAAGTGAAAAGATCATTAGTTCTCGGGACAGTGTAGAATCATGCTCAAATTCAAATGTAAACATGAAAGAGGGAAGGAACTAACCGGATTGGGACTAAATCCCAACCCCTATTTGGAAGGTTTAAATATGCATGAAAATGCAAATGAGTGGCTTAATGCATGCTAAATAACATGTTAATGAAAGTTAAAATGAAAGGGGGGAGTAAAAGATCGACCTGAAAGGTAAATAAACTCAAAAAAATGCAAAACGATTATACCTTTGCTAGTGCCCCATATATGGGGCGCCTGCTGCAGGTGTCCCCTTGATGGGGCGCGTTGACCAAAGTCAAAGCGCCCTATATACGGGGCACCAGGGACTGGCTTCAGCATATTTTTTTCCCTTCTTCGCGGCATCGCCCCGGAGTGTAGGAAGACCTCCAAGACGGAAAAAGGACTTCTTCAAGAAGCCAATACTCAAGTGAAGCTAATGAAAGAGTTTTTTGGCACTAGATGTAAGGGAAATGGAGGGTAGAGGCTCTCAAAGTCAGAGAAAAATCATATTTCTGAAGAAGGAAACTGCAGGTCTTTTTGGGTTTTTGGGATAGAGTTTTGAATCGGTTTGAAAGCTTATGACGGGTGAAAATGGCTTAGAAACGTGGTGTTGGATGTGCTCTAGGGTGGCACGAAGTTGGAACCTCCTCCAAGCTCCAAATGGAGGTCAATTTATAGCTCAAAAGAGGGCAGTTTGGCCATTTTCGAAAAATAGTGCCACGCGACATAGCGCCCTGTATATGGGGTGCCAGCATCATGAGGTCTGTCAGGTCGACAAGACAAGTTACTGCGGGCGGTCAAATCAGCCGGTCGAATCGATTTGATTTTGTGCCAGGTGCCGTGTATATAGGGCACCTGGTGCCCTATATACAGGGCGCCTGGTGCCCTACTTATAGGGCGCCTGGTTCCCTATAAGTAGGGCGCCTGGTGCCCTATTTATAGGGTGCCTGGTGCCCTATACGTAGGGCGCCAGGTGCCCGTATACACAGGGCACCGCCCTCTTTGAAATGTACCAAAAATCTCAATTTTTCCGGAAAGCTCGGTTCCCTTGAAAGGTTACTCAAATATACTTCTTGAAAACAAGAATTTAAGCTCTCCAACTAGGCCAAAATTACGTGTCTACACCTTTGACCTAAGTCAAAGTTGGCCATAATAGGCAAAGGGATGAGTCATTGTGAAGATCTAATCCTCTTTTATCAAGTGTTTTCAGGATAAGAGAAGAAGGTTATATCAACGACAGTTAAGTTCTCTTAATCATTTTATTTCGGTCATTTAGATTATTTTTACACCTTGTTAAGAAGGCTCCATTCTTTGACCTAAGTCAAGGCAGACAGCAATAGGCAAAGACATAAGCCATGGTGAAGATTTAATCCCCTTTATTAAGTGTTTCAGGATTCTAAGATCAAGAAGGGAGTGACTCTCGCGATAGCAGGTAAGCTCTCTTAACTTTTACCTTGTTAGTCATTTTGTGCATTCTACCAGGTTAATAAGGCTACCCCCTTGACATACAAACAAGGCAAGATGACAATGTGCAACGGGGTAAGCCATAGAGCAAATCTAACCCCTTATTAAGTATTTCAAGAAAGAAACACGAATCAAGGAGGGTGGAGGTCTCGCCAGCAGATCAAACAACACTAATGCAAACAAATGAAGTTTTGATTGCACCACCAATTGCTACAACAAGGAGGAAAAGCATCTACAACACCAAAAAAGCTAAAGTCTGCTACATATATCAGTGACCACTGCTGCCCACTCCAGGGGATTGACCATGTGGAGGAGGCACAGAAGCCATGTCCTCTAATGCCACTGCAGCCGCCTAGCTCAAAAAAAGTGGCCAAGAACATGGTGGCACCACTCGAATTGCTCGTGGAAACGGAAGAATGGACAAGGGAAACCCTCAAAAGTTGTCGGCTAACATATAAGTCGTTAGTCGTGTATTATTATTTTATGCATTATTGTTGAAGACCATGAGTGCGGAGAAGACTTGACCCGAGATCCCCTTTATCAAAATCTACGATGGTTGAGTCATCTCCGATACTCACGGATAAACCCAAAGTTGTGCTGTGAGGGATGATGGTTCCCGAATGGGTATATTGACCTCATAGACAATCTATATCTTCAACTATTTGTTATACAAGGTTTGTTCTATTTTCTTGAGCCCAACATTCATCATGTAGCATTAGTTGCATTACATTTTGTTTTGTCATTGCATACATCGTTTCATAATCTTCACCTTCTCACCTTAGTCTCTAAATCTTTTATCCTAATTCCGATTATTCTGAACCCCACCATGTTTTCTAATCCCACCGTGTTCTCTAGTCCCACCAACCCTTAAGATATCCCACCGTGTCTATTAATCCCACCGTGTTCGGTAATCACCTTGTGTCTCCAACTCCTTCATTTCTATCACCACTGTGGCCACTACAACAACCTTCTTGATATTTATCCCACCGTGGCAGTCAACTTATCCTGTCAAGGGCCTCCTATTTGATCAGAACATGCACCGTCACTATCTTCACGGTGTAAGCTTCAACATTTGCCTTTTGGAATTTGAGATCATTCCACTCCAAATTGAATCTTGTCTCTTGGAAGACGTAAATGAATTTGAGAGCCTGAATGTGCTCGATTGGTATTCTTTTACTTTTTCAGAACAAATCTCTTTTAAAAATTTTAGCCCATCATAGTACAGGAACACCGCAAAGATCGGGTTATCGGCTGATGATGAACATACGAACCAATGTTTCGAGGACCCCCCACCGCGTTGGGGTTGGCTATTCTTCTCTCTTTCCAATGGCACATCTCTTACAAATCGAACAAAGGAAGACTTGATGAAACATGGTGGTTAACCAGGAGACTTGAGAAGATTCATCTTGTCAAATCTGGTCATTGAGTGTGTCTATATCTACACCTTGATGCCACCTTTTAAGTCTATCACCATTTCACTCCACTACATTCCACTACGATCCATCTCGCTTTGCTACGCTTTCTCTGTGTTTCACTTTGCTTCGCTACATGCCATTCCCTTGCAAAGCCGACATCAAGGCGAGGCAAGCTGTAGACATGCCAAATTGGCCTGATTCGGAGCCCCAAACTCTTATTCCATAGGCGATATCTTTTATTTGACCATTATCTGATTCGGATTACCTTGTGGAGATGAGCTAAGGACGCTGGTGGAGCGGAGCCCCGTATGAGTTAGGGAATGGATCGATGATTTTTGGAACAATGTCGTAACCTTCAAGCGAGAGCCACACGTGAATTGTGAAAACACGGAGCTTGCTCGATGACTGATCTTGAATAGTCCTTAATTGAAGGTCTTGGGAGTCCCGCATGTGTTCCGTAATATTTAGGGTTTCCGAGAAGTCATTTCGGTAGTCGTCGGTCATTGACGGCTTTCGTTATGGCTTTTTCGATCTGTACCGACACAGCTATCCTGGACCACGCGTTAGGCCTTTTCGGTCATCACCGGGTCATTTTGAGTCATCCTGGTTGATCCTAGCCGTATAGGTCAATTTTAGGGTTTTACGGCTTTTCCGAATTTCGGTTCACGTTTACCAGGTTAATCTCAGATTTTTCGATGATTTCAGATTTTCTGACCATACTAGACTTGTTCGGTCATCATTTTAAGTTATCCTGAGTTGACCCGAGATTCTTCGACTGGAACCGTGTCTTTTCGAATCTCCACTGCAGTTTTCGGCTTTTCGCGAAAGGGTAAACTAGTAGAAAGCCCCATGCGAATGTCTCAGGAGTCATGTCGGCTAGTTTACCAACTTGAGGAGGTGCGGTTGAAGGCCCTTTTTCCAACGCAACAAATGGGATCCGAATCGGAGATCCCGTTTGCAAGTTATGGCTTGCAAAACACGCGCGTAGGAGAGAGAGTGTACCGCGCCCCCGCTCCCCTTGAAAGGGGAGGGCGCGCTCTGCGCGCCCTCATTCTGGGGACACGCCCTGTGCGCCCCCGACTCCTTTGAAACGCGGGGGAGTGGTCAGTTTCCAAAAATCGGAAATTGCTCCGATTAGCACCTTATAAACTGGATTTTTAGAAGGTTACCATCGTTAATTTTTGATTATTTGTACCGTGCCCCTAGGTCGGGGCGCATTATGTTTGTCAAACCAATTTTTAGCAATTTCTGGAAGATTCTAGTGAATTTTAGCAATAAGACACGTAACGTGCCCCCAGTTTCTTTGAAACTGGGGGGCGCGCAGACCGCGCCCCCAAGGTGAGGGTGCCCTGTGCGCCCTTGCCTCCTTTGAAAAGCGGGGGCACGGTCGGTCCAGTTTCTATGTTTTGCACCGGTTTCTCTCCTCTATAAATTGAGGGCCATTCTCAATGACCCAGGGTTAATCCCCCATTCCTATCTCATCCTGAGGTCGTCCAAACTCTCTACTAAGGCCGTCCCAATGTCCCAAGGCGATCCGACGTCGAGAGATTGATCCCGATGTGAAGGAGAAGCCCAATCCGTGCGTTCTGCAGAAACCGAACTTCATCAGCTTCTGAAGAAAATATGGTGCTCCTTATGCAAAAGTCTTCAACATAGGAGTTGTTCCACTCTTAGTCCTTTTTCATTTTCAACTGGCAGCACTCGATTCCGACTTGCCGTCTGTTCGTGGCGACTGCTGCACTGAGGGCGTGCATCCAAGTTCTGTTTTTCGTATTGGTCCACTTTATGAATTTTTAAAGGCTTCTGCAGACAGATTCCGGATAAGTCATCAACATATGATATCTTTATCTCAGAGTTATATATCTATAGAAATAAACAGAACTTGATTCTGACATCAGGGTCGTCTGTAGAATTTTCTACACCAAAGTCGCACCATAAGGGTGCCAAGCTACCCAAACCGGCTTGTTTCACTCATCTCGGCTTCAACTCAAGCCATTTCATTCTATAAGTTTATTTTACTCAGTTCATTTAATTGTTAGAGTATATTTTACTTAGTTTTAATTATTTTTACATAACCAAAAACACAAAAAAAGGGGTTAGGGCTCGCCCCAATCCGGTGAGTTCTATTCCAATTGCTTTTTTGTTTTATCTCCTCTCCTATAGTTCCTACACTTCCCATAGTTCTAATCGGTTTCTTTCACTTGGTTTATTGTTCTAATTGCACAAGTTGATCAAGCTAGCATCAGTTGTACTCTCCCTCATCGGCCGGCCGACGAGGAAGAAGGTTTAACCAACATATCATCTCCCGCGCTAAGGTACACACGGTCAACTCATCTCTTGATTTACATTCCATCAAGCGGAGCCCGCGGCTCCTGGTGACCACCTCTTTTATGTTCTAAGTCATTCTATTCCTCACTCTCCTCCCACATGATCCGAACCATCTCTGGTGCTCGAGCGACGCCGTGAGATGAAAGTTCGGGGATCAATGTGAGTGGGGGACCGAGGTGAGGACTTTTTACCACTTTCCGAGTGTTTTCCGATTCACTCCCCCCTTTTTACCCAATTCCATCTATCACCTTCTCTTGAGGTGCCGATACAGAACCCATTTCTGGAGTCGACACCTCCCAAGGCCATCCTGACATCCAAAGCCAATCCGACGTCGAGAGATCGATCCTGAAGTGAATGAGAAGTCCGATCCCTGCGTTCTACAGCAACCAAAATTCATCGGCTTCTGTAGAAAATCCAGGGCCCCTGCTGCTAAAATCTTCAACAGAAGAGTTGTTCTTATATTTGTCCTCTTTCATTTTAAACTAATGAAATTTGATTCTGACTTGCTATTTATCCGTGGCGATTGCTGCACCGATGGCGTACATCCAGGTTCTGTTCTTCCATATCTGTCCACTTTATGATTGTTTACAGGCTTGTACGGATAGATTCCGGAGAAGTCATAAACAGGAGATCTCTTCCACTCCAAGTTATCTATCCACAAAAATAAACAAAACTTGATTTAGACATTAGGATCGTCTGTAGAATTTTTTGCACTGAAGTCGCACTAGGAGGGTGCAAGTCAATCTGAACTGGCTTGTTTCAACCAACTCGGCTTCAACTCAAGCCGATCCACTCCATAAGCTTTCTCAACTCATTTCAGCCAATTTATTTACTATTTTAGAACATCTTTTAGTTTAGTTTTCATAGATAGCCAAAAGCACAAAAAGAAAGGGGTTAAGGCTCACCCCGAAGCCGGTAAGTTTGATTTCAATTGCTTATCTCTCATCTTCTTATTACAGTTTCTACACTTCTATCAAGTCTAATCAAACTCTTCACTTTGTTCATTGCTTTTAAGTTTCACAGATCGATCAAGCTAGCACCAGTTGGACTCTTTTTCATCGGCCGGCCGAAGAAGAAGAAGGTTGAACTCGCATCCCAGTCTCCTGCGCTAAGGTACACATGGTCAAATCAACTTATCTCTTGTTTCTATTCCATAAAGCGGAGACTGCGACTCCTGGCGACCACCTCTCTTATTCATGTTCTAAGTTTATCTCCTCTTCACTCTCCTCTCACATGACCCGAACCGTCTCCAGTACTCGAGCGACGCCGTGAGATGAAAGTTCTGGGATCAATGTGAGTGTGGGACCGAGGTGAGGACTTTTTATCGCTTTCTGAGTGTTTTCTGATTCACACCCTTTCCCCTATTCTATATTTCACCTTCTCTTGAAGCGCCGATCCAGAACCCATTTTCAGAGTTGACAGGTTCCTCTTTATGAAATAAAAATGACCGTGTGTACCTTAGTGGGAAGAGTGTGGGCCAAAGCTTCTCCTTCTTCGGCTGGCCGATAAAGAAGAGTCCTCAACGTGTGAGTGCTTGATTTATTATGCATCTATATAAACAAATAAATGAAAATACAATTAGAACTAAAAAAAGTGAAGTATGTGTAAATAAAATAACATGAAACACACAACTGAAAGGAAACTGACCGGATTCGGGTTATCTCTAACCCTTTTTTTATTTTCGTATTAACAGACTAAAACTAATGTAAAAAATGTGAAAAAATCATAAGAGGATGGAGAATCAATAGAAAAGAGAGAAAAAAGAATAAAAAATTACTAATAAAAATAGAGAGAGATATGGCAAAATCTAGGTTGTCGAAAAAACCGAGTAGCAGTCCAGGATCTGCCAGGCGTGACTTTGCTTCTACGCCTGTCATGACCAGCCCTGGCGTTGGAATCGCATGCCATTGATTTCAAACCAAAGAAGACTTGAAGAGGAAGAACTTTTATGCAGGGAGCTTGGGAAGCAGACGTCCACATGCTGCTATAGTAGCTGAAGAAGAAAGACTTGATAGATCACCTGCAGACCAGCCTTCCTCTCTCCTGAACCGACTTCTCTCTCTATAAAAACTCAAAATTCTCTCTCTAAAAATCACAAAATTGATGCAGGAGGTGTCGACTCCGAAAATAGGTTCCGAATCGGCACCTCAAGATAAGAAGGTGAAAGATGGAATTGGGGAAAAAAGGGGAGTGAATTGAAAACACTCGAAAAGTGGTAAAATGTCCTCACCTCGGTCCCACACTCACATTGATCCCCGAACTTTCATCTCACGACGTCGCTCGAGCACCGGAGACGGTTTGGGTCATGTGGGAGGAGAGTGAGGAGTGAATTAGCTTAGAACATGATAAGAGGTGGTCGCCAGGAGCTGCGGGCTCCACTTTATGGAATTAAAATCAAGAGATGAGTTGATTTGACCGTGTGTACCTGAGCGTGGGAAATTGGGATGTGAGTTCAACCTTCTTCTTCGGCCGGCCGATGAAGAAGAGTCCAACCAATGCTAGCTTGATAAACCTATGCAACTAGAACAATAACCAAGTGAAATAAAATGATTAGAACTATGGGAAGTGTAGTAACTATAGAGAGAATATGAGAAAGAAGCAATTGGAACCGAACTCACCGGATTGGGGCGAGTCCTAACCCCTTTTTTTGTATTTTTTATTATGTAAAAATGATGTAAATAAACTAAAATATGCTTTAAAACAATAAATAAACTGTGTTAAGGGAGTTGAGAAAGCTTATGGAATGGATCGGCATGATTTGAAGCCGAGTTGGTTGAAGAAGGCCGGTTCGGGTAGCCTTTGCACCCTTCTGGCGCGACTTTGGTGCAGAGGATGCTACGGATGACCCCGATGTCAGAATAAGTAATATTGATTTACCTATTCAGTAAAATATAGCCCACCGAGGGTGGTTTTATATGAGGACAAGTTTGCTTGAATCTTATGATAAGTAATATTAATTTACCTGATCAGCCGGATCATAGACGATGAAGTTATGGAAACTCCCAGCAAAATGTCGATGTAGGACATGCTATGGGAACCACAGATATCCAAATTAAATGATTCTTGTTTGAGATAAAATAGGACTCACCGGAAAACAATTTATATGAAGGATGTATAGGCTGAATCTACCATTAAATATACTGAAATTGACTGAGAATATGATAACTTAGAAGAGAACACTTCGGATCTATCTGTGCAGCGCCGGTGTTGAAGCCGTAACAAGCCGAGAGAATATCAGAATTGATCTCTGTTTGTTGGATACGAAATATAGCTTGATGAACTAAACTTCTTATGTAATAAGTCAGGCCATAAAGTAACTATAAATATCTGTAGAATCCGATGATCAGAAGTGCAGCACGTTGGAGCATAGGTCGGCTTCTTCTTCACTTTGGGATGATCTCCGGGCACCGGGATGAAGAGAGAACAATTTGGGGAGGTTGGGACGAGCCTAGGGTGGCTGTAGGACGAAGATAGGAGTGCTGGAGGATGGGGATGCCCTTCTTAGGTCATTTATATGCGTCACCCTTTATAGGGAATGCAAAACAGGTCAAAAAATAGCAAGTTTTGATACATCCGACCATAGGTTGGATTTCCTTCAATTAATGTTGATAATTTCCATCCTAAGGCATTTATAAACATACCCAAATGATTGAGAGGGATTGGAAACTGTGGATAACTTTTCCCATGTTTAAAATATGTCTCCACTTGAAGAGGAAACAAATCTAGTGTAAAAATGGCAAGTTTTGATTTATAAGACAACAAGTTGGATTGCCATCATTTGATGATGCTAATTTCGACCATGAAGCTTACAGATAATTTACCAAGTGATATGGAGGAGAAAAAAAGAAGGTAAGTTCGTGAATTGGTCAGATGTATGCCTAATGGGCTGGGCTTGCATGCAATTGGGCTTGATAGGTGCTGCGTGTGGACAGAACTGCGCATCTGACTTCTAAAAGGCGCTGCGGACAAATGGTAGATCGGAATTGAATATCGTTTGTTGCATTAAAAAGAGTCCTCAGAGAATAATATTATTCATGTCGAATACTTTTTCAGTAAAAGTCCATATAATCCTGTGAAAAATTTACAAATAGAGGATATGCTGGGAAAAGCACAAACTGGCACACCACCAAGAGTCTCTTGTTCGGCAAACACGGATTTGATTAGAAATTAGCAAATCATCTTCATAATTCCAATAAGCACCTCAGCTCATCCAAAAGGGTGGTTCATCATGATTTTGATGGTCTAAAAGAGATGTTGCTAATGGAATAATGGTTTAAGCTCTAAATAAGGCCAAATTGGCGTGTCTACAGCTTGACTCACCTTGATGTCAGCTTTGAAAGGGAATGGCAAGTAGCGTAGCAGAGTGAAATGTAGAGAAAGTGTAGCAAAGAGAGATGGATCGTAGTTGAATGTAGTGGAGAAAAATGGTGATGGAATGAAAAGGTGGCATCAAGGTGTAGATATAGACACGCTCAACGACCAGATTCGGCAAGACAAATCTCCTCAAGTCTCCTAGTTAACCGCCATGTTTTATCAAGTCTTCCTATGTTCAATTGGTAAAATATGTGCCATTGGCACGAGATAAGAATAGCCAACCCCCAATGCGGTGGGGAGTCCCCAAAACATGTGTTCGTAGGTTCATCATCAACCGGTAACCCGATCTTTGCGGTGTTCCTATACTGTGATGGGCTAAAGTTTAAAAAGAGATTTGTTTTGAAAAAGTAAAAGAATACCAATGAAGCACATTCAGGCTCTTAGATTCATTTATGTCTTCCAGGAGACAAGATTCAATTCGGAATGGAATGCTCTCGAATTCCAAAAGGCAAATGTTTAAGTACAGACCATGACGGTTCAAGTTTAGATCGAATAGGAGGCCCTTGGAGGGAGGAAGTGACTGCCATGGTAGGATGAATAGCAAAAGAGTTGCAGTGGCCACAGTGGGGATAGAAATAGAATATTTGAAAGCACAAGGTGATTACCGAACATGGTGGGATTAACAGACACGGTGGGATATTAGAAAGGTAGATGGGACTAGAGAACACGATGGGATTAGAAAACACGGAGTACAGAATGATCAGAATTAGGATAAAAGATTTAGAGACTAAGGTGGGAAGGTGAAGATTTTAAAAGAATGTATGTAATGATCATGAAAAATGCAATGCAACTAATACTATATGATGCATACTGGGCTCAAGAAAACAAAAACAAAACTTTTCTAACAATTAGTTGAAGATATAGATTATCTATGAGGTCAGGATACCCATTCGGGAACCATCGTCCCTCACTGCACAATTTTGGCTTATCCGTGAGCACAAAGAATGACCTGACCGTCGTGGATTTTGATGAAGGGGAACTCGGGCCTGGTCTTCTTTGCATTCACGGTCTTCAACATCAATGCATAAAATAAATAGTAATGCACCTAATATATGCTAAGAAAGGAAATGATATCATTGAGTTTGCGGTGTGATGACATGCATTCTCACAAAAGAGTTCATGTGTCCTAATGAGGACACAGAGCAAAAGCTTCTCGGCATAGTTGAGGCCGAGGTAATGATGACTCCTCCTGCTGAGAATCCTCAGGGGAGGAAAGTGGCGAGCATCACCTGCAAAAAGTTTATGGGCAAAATTAAAACCAAGGTTATGGTGACACTTCCTCCTAAGAATCCTCACGGGAGGGAAGTGGCGAGCACCGCCTTGTTGTGTAGAGTTCTCTGTATTTGTTCTTCGTGCCTAAAACACTCGAAAAACGAGATTAGAATGACAAGATGGCTTATCCCCCTTGCAAGTTGTAGTTTGCCTTGACCTTTGTCAATGGGTGTAAAGTTTTTCGTGTGCCTAAAATACTTAGAAGGAAGAGATTAGAACAACAATGCGGCTCATCCCCCTTGCAAGTTGCAGTATGCCTTGACCTTTGTCAAAAGGTATAGCCTTCTTAGAAGGAAGAGATTAGAACAACAATGCGGCTCATCCCCCTTGCAAGTTGCAGTATGCCTTGACCTTTGTCAAAAGGTATAGCCTTCTTAGGAGTATAAAAATCAAGTAGCAAATATGGAATGAAAAATTTGAATCATGAGAGATTGAAAGTAAATATGAATGTAAAGACGAAAATTCAAACCAAGCATGGTGATAAAATATTTTAAAAAGATTGAAATTTTTTGTTGAATTTGAAAAAGAAGTTTTCTTTTTTGTTGAAAACATTCAATTTTTTTAAGATTTTTGATAATGCTATTTTATTTTTTTGAGTTTTTGAAAATATTTATTTTTTTTGGAGTTTTTGAAGTTATTCAACTTTTTTTTGTAGTTTTTTTGAAAATATTCAACTTTTTTTTGGAGTTTTTGAAATGTTCAACCTTTTTTTTGGGATTTTTTTTTGAAATTATTTTTTTGGATAGAAAAATCAGTATTGACACAAGTTCTCATTACTTGGTTGTTTTTTCTAGGTTCGTTGGTAGACATCATATGCAAAATGGAGTTCCTTACCTAGAATGTTTTTGACCTTCAACCTTTGATCAACTAGAGTTTAGCTTCGATTTGGTTGGTCCACCCACACTCTGAGGGCTAAGAATGAAGAATTGTTGGAAAGTCCTTGATAGGCTTTGGAGATGTTGAGAGGAATTTCTCTACTCAAACCCAATTGCCTGTTGGGGTTTGGCCTCTTCGGGTCTTTTCTTCTTTATTGACAAACCTATTTTTGTGGCACACATTTGGACAGGTCTTTGACCTATGAGGTCATTGCCTATATCTTGGTGCCCTTTTTTTCATTTTTTATATTTTTGGGTACTTATTCAGATAAGCCCATATTTGTTTAAACCTGTGGGGTTCATTGCCCATCTTTTGGCACCCTTTTTCTTTTGAGAAGTTGGACCTTTCGAGACGGCCTCCTACTAAGGCGGTGGATGCTTTCGATACTCTCCCCCTCTAGTCCCCTTTGCCTATCTTGGACCGAACAGATGAGAGTAGGGTGAGGGTTTTCCTTCCACCTCTGAGCCTTGACTAGCTTCTCTCAGGTGTTGGGTCATTGGATTCTGGGATCAGGACGTGTTGTGTGTGTAGAATGGTATCTACCCTTGACTCCTATACAACAATCTAGAACATGCGGACTTAAGTCATACTAGTAGTTCTCTCCATTTTTTTGAGGTAGATTACATTCCATAGGTGAATCAATTGAAAACATGCCTTGTAATGTAAAGAATTTGTTTAATAAGAACAAGGTAGCTACAAATATTTTCAATCATGAATTTCCCTCAATTAAAATTATCATGTGAAATTCAAATTCATTTTTTAAAAATATTTCTTTGCAGATGACATAATGATGATGAATGCAATTTCATGTAATACCTGAGAGAAAAAGAAGTTCATTGCTGATGACGGCTTTGCTTGTGCTTGCCTTGCCTTGTCTGCCATGCCTTGCCTTGCTTTGCCCAACTGCTTCCACTGTTGATATGCACCATATTGCATTGGATTAAAGATTCATAGTCATATAATGAAGTGAAAGATGTGGAGGATCTGATTTAGCATGGTAGAGTCAAAATTAATGATGTAAAAGGAAAGGATTGTGGTATCACCTAGGAAATTTTTCTACCCTTGATTTTTTTGTTGAAAGTAAAACTTGGGAAAAGAAAGAGAATTCATAAAGGAAAGAAACATGCTTGGAAACAGAAGTGAGTTAAAATGGGCTCTTGGGCCCATGAGTTGAAAGTGGGCTTGAAGTTCTCGGAGTAGTTGGAATCAAGAGGCATGTGAGCCCAAGATTTGAATGTGGGATAGAGGGCCCGGTTGATGTTGATGGGCATGAGGGCCCAATTGGAGGTTGAGCCTGAGGGACCCAATGAAAAGAGTGGGCACATGGACCCGATTTAAATGGTTGGGAGCAAGATTGTGATTTATGATAGGCTTGCTGGCGCCATTAAAGAGTATGGGTGCGTAATCCCAAAGTTGAAGAAGTGGGTGCACGGGGGCCCGATTTCGAAGAAGTTTGGGCATGTTGGCCCGATGGTGAAGAAATGGGGGCATACAGGCCCGAAGTTGAAGGAGTGTGGGCATGTGTGCCTGAGTTTGTTGGAAGGTGGGCACGTGGGGCCGATTTAGAAGAAAATTAGGCACATGGGCCCGGTTGTAGAAAAACATGGGCATGTGAGCCCGGTTGAGGTGAATTGCGGGCACGTGGGCCCGATTTAGAAAAATTAAGGGCACAAGGGCTCGATTGGAGAGAATTATAAGCACGTGGGCCCAATGGAGGGAAAGGGATATGTAGGCCCAATTGGAGAAAAGGGGCATATGGGCCCAGTGGAAGGAAAGGGGCATGCAAGCCAGATTGATTAAAAGGGGCATGTGGGCCCGGTTGAAGAAAAGGGGCATAAGAGCCCGGTTGATTAAAAGGGGCACATGGGCCCGGTTGGATAAAGGGGGAACGTGGGTCCGTATGATGGAAAGGGGAACATGGGCCCAGTTGATGAAAAGGTGCATAAGAGCCCGAAAATGGGGCATAAGGGCCCGATTGTAGAAGAGGGGCATGAGGGCCCAATTGAGTGGGATGAGGTGTGGGCCATGGCCCGAAGATTGATAGATTTTGGACCCATGGGCCTGATTGATGGTTGTAAGAAGGATAAAGAAAAGGCAGTGGCCCTAAGATTAAGGAATTGTGGGCCCATGGGCCCAATCGTTGATTCGGAGGAGAATAAAGAAAGGGTCGTGGCCCTAAGATTGATTGATCGTGGGCCCATGGGCCAGTTTGTTGCTTAGGAGAAGAATGGGGTAAGGGTCATGGCCCTAAGATTGATGCTAAGGGATTTGCCTGCCTAGCTGGAGGAGGTCCTAGTATCCCCTTGCTAAGGTCTACATCCTTTAGGAGGCTTGTCCATTCATTCTCCATTTCACTAACCAATTTGGTCTCCTTACTTCCCAGTTCAGGGGTCAATTCAATCTGACCATCTTCATTGATCAATTCCAATGATGGTAACAGTTGATCAATGCCTGACAAATCCTTGCCTAGTCCTTGACAATCAACAAAATTTATGATCTCCTCATCTAAGCTCCCTACAGTAGGCTTCTCCTCATGTTGTTCTGGGGAAGAGGGCATGCCTAGTTTAGAGGATTATAGAATGATAGAAGAGTTTGATTCGACCTCCCCTACTGACTGACTTTGATTTCGAGAGAGAGCAAGGATATGTTGAGGAGTTGATTCTTCTGCCATGGCAGGAGCACAAATGGTTGGAGTTATTAATTCCTATGCCAGGGTAGGAGCTTGAAGGGTCGAAGTGTCTGAATCATCTACCATGGCAGAAGCAAGAATAGTAGGAGTGAATGATTTCTTTGTTGGGGCAAGAGTAATAGAAGAAATGATTGGTTGTTGTGCGACCAACTGAGGAGGAGCCCTATGCGGTGGTATTGGTTGAGAAGCCGAGGTTTGCTCGATCGGCTTAGGATGAATGATTGGCTAAGGGACCGTTGGTGAAGTGGGTTGAGAGGCCAAGGCTTGTGTGGCTAGCTGAGGGGTTGCTGTTGGAATAGGCTGAGAAGCCAATGGCTGGATGATTGGACGATGGACCTTAAAAAATTTTGGTGGAGTCAAAGGCTGGGGAGCCGGTTGAACTAATGGAGTATTCGCACAAGCAACAAGAGGAGCTTTATTAAGCATGGTTGGTTGTACCATTGACTCGGGTTGTATGATTGGCTAAGGTTGGGGCATGGGTGGCCTAATCAACTGGCGTCGAGGAGTTGGCCGATGATGATGATCTAGATGAGGTTGGAGAGGGCTCCTAGGTTGGTGCATAGCATCAATGCTCCTCTCAAGCCTGGGCCTCAATTTATCAGAATATCGCATTAATTCCACATCTTCTTTTGCTTCCCCAATTATTGAATAGCCTGGCCCATATCGTTTCAAGAATTTGGCCTTGACAATTTCGAAATCCCATATCTCTATTTCGTTCAATGAAAAAACCAATTTAGGGCTACACCCTCTAAGGATCTCCTAAAAAGAAAGGCAAGGGTCTTTCTATCATTATGCCATCGAGATGATTTGCTCAGGAAATCATTGAGATGGGTGAAGGGATCACCTGAGCCATTGTAGCGATGGTAGGTTGGCATTTGTGATTGGGGGATGTAGATAGTATAAAGGGGGAATTCGATGGTTTCTTTATCCTTGGCAACAGGTGGGGAGGAATTCACCAGGGGGTGTGCATGTGGCACCTGGATGGGAGGGAGGTTGGTTGGTGTGCGAGCTGAAGAATGACCCACAATGGGGTGAGTAGGTGAAGTAACATGGTAGGGATGCCCAGGTGGGGTTATGACAAGAGGTCGAACTGTCGATTGGGGAGGCAAAGCAGCTTGGTTGACTTTGGCTGGACCTTGATTAACAGGCATCTTTCCCTTCACTAGAGATTGTATGAATGACAAGGTATTGGGATCAAGATGAAAAGATAGATCCTTAAGAGCTTGTTATATACTAAATGAAGCAGATTGATGGGCATCCCCTTGCACTTCAGGTTCCATAGAAGCATTGGCATGGCTTTCAGGTTGTTGTTGGAGCTTGTAGAGACCTTCCCCGTACTCCTGTTGCTTGTAGTAGTCCGACCTCTTGACGTGTCTTTCAGACCTTAGCATCATGGGCATCATGTCGATCTTTCTACAAGGATGGTTAAAAAAAAGAGCAAGCAAAGCACATAATTAAAGATTTTTTTTATGTTTTTTTTTGTTTGATTTTTTTTGTTTAAATTTGGTTGTTTGGAAAACAAGTTGAACACAAAATTAAAAATGTTTTTTTTTTGTTTTTTTAGGTGTTTTGAAAGAAGAAATTTTTTTGTTGTTTTCAATTGTTGTGAGCAAGCAAGTTGTGCAAACAAGTTTTTAAAATGACTACTCGACAAATTTAGTGTTGAAACCTTAGATTAGATGGATTATTAGCAATTGTTCACTCAAGTAGGTATGGTTCCTATTGCTTCAATCTTCAAGACCTAAGGTTATCACTCAATCACCACAAGTAGGTACTTGGGTTCTTCGGGTTTTGGGAAAGTGGTACAACTGGCCCAATCGTGTGGAGAGGAATACTCCACGGATGGGGACTTACGGAGGTCTTGATGTAAACAACCAAATCAACTAGGAAGGAATATCCCATAAGAGAGGTTAGAATTCACCAAGAAGGTGTTTGGAGGGTGAGGGTGTGTTGGGAGAGAGAGCCCCCGCCTCGAATGCCCTACGGATCGGAGCAAGTCCGGTACCCGATGCAAAAGCTAAAGCAAAAATAAAAATGGTGGGTAGGAGGAGAAGAGGCAATCAATGTGCAAAAACATGAAATGAAATGAAGTAAACAGAGCATGCGATATGCAAATGAGACAATAAATCAAGCAACAAAACAAATAGTCTAGTGACTAGAACTGAATTAAAATGAAACTAGTTACATAAACAAATCAAGCTAGCACGGTTAAAGACATTGGTTCCCCCACCATGGTCGCCAAAAAGCTGTCGACTCAGAAAATAGGTTCCGGATCGGCACCTCAAGATAAGAAGGTGAAAGATGGAATTGGGGAAAAAGGGGAGTGAATTGAAAACACTCGGAAAGCGGTAAAATGTCCTCACCTCGGTCCCACACTCACATTGATCCCTGAACTTTCATCTCACGGCGTCGCTCGAGCACCGGAGACGGTTTGGGTCATGTGGGAGGAGAGTGAGGAGTGAATTAGCTTAGAACATGATAAGAGGTGGTCGCCAAGAGCTGCGGGCTCCACTTTATGGAATTAAAATCAAGAGATGAGTTGATTTGACCGTGTGTACCTGAGCGTGGGAAATTGGGATGTGAGTTCAACCTTCTTCTTCGGCCGGCCGATGAAGAAGAGTCCAACCAATGCTAGCTTGATAAACCTGTGCAACTAGAACAATAAACCAAGTGAAAGAAAATGATTAGAACTATGGGAAGTGTAGTAACTATAGAGAGAATATGAGAAAGAAGCAATTGGAATCGAACTCACCGGATTGGGGCGAGTCCTAACCCCTTTTTTGTATTTTTTATTATGTAAAAATGATGTAAATAAACTAAAATATGCTTTAAAACAATAAATAAACTGTGCTAAGGGAGTTGAGAAAGCTTATGGAACGGATCGGCATGAGTTGAAGCCGAGTTGGTTGAAGAAGGCCGGTTCGGGTAGCCTTTGCACCCTTCTGGCGCGACTTTGGTGCATAGGATGCTACGGATGACCCCGATGTCAGAATAGAGTGCCGTTTGTTTCAAAATAAATATAGATCACCGAGGGTGGTTTTATATGAAGACAAGTTTGCTTGAATATTATGATAAGTAATATTAATTTACCTGATAAGGCGGATCATGGACGATGAAGTTCTGGAAACTCCCAGCACAATGTCGATGTAGGAAATGCTATGGGCACCAAAGATATCCAAATTATATGATTCTTGTTAGAGATAAAATAGGACTCACTGGGAATCAATTTCTATGAAAGATGTATAGGCTGAATCCACCATTAAATATACTTAAATTGACTGAGAATATGATAACTTAGAAGAGAACACTTCGGATCTATCTGTGCAGCGCCGGTGTTGAATCCGTAACAAGCCGAGGAAATTTCAGAATTGATCTCTGTTTGTTGGAGACGAAAGATAGCTTGATGAACCAAACTTATTATGAAAAAAGTCAGGCCATAAAGTAACTATAAGTATCTGTAGAATATGATGATCTGAAGTGCAGCACGTTGGAGCATAGGCCGGCTTCTTCTTCACTTTGGGATGATCTCCGGGCACCGGGATGAAGAGAGAACAATTTGGGGAGGTTGGGACAAGCCTAGGGTGGATGTAGGACGAAAAGAGGAGTGCTGGAGGATGGGGATGCCTTTCTTAGGTCGTTCATATGAGTCTCCCTTTATAGGGGATGCAAAATAGGTCAAAAAATAGCAAGTTTTGATACATCCGACCATAGGTTGGATTTCCTTCAATTAATGTTGCTAATTTTTATCCTGTGGCATCTAGAAACTTACCCAAATGATTGATAAGGATTGGAAACCGTGGATCACTTTTCCTATGTTCAAAATATGTCTCCACTTGAAGAGGAAACAAATCTAGTGTAAAAATGGCAAGTTTTGATTTATAAGACAACAAGTTGGATTGCCATCATTTGATGATGCTAATTTCGACCATGAAGCTTACAGATAATTTACCAAGTGATATGGAGGAGAAAAAAAGAAGGTAAGTTCGTGAATTGGTCAGATGTATGCCTAATGGGCTGGGCTTGCATGCAATTGGGCTTGATAGGTGCTGCGTGCGGACAGAACTGCGCATCTGACTTCTAAAAGGCGCTGCGGACAAATGGTAAATCGGAATTGAATATCGTTTGTTGCATTAAAAAGAGTCCTCAGAGTATAATATTATTCATGTCGAATACTTTTTCAGTAAAAGTCCATATAATCCTGTGAAAAATTTACAAATAGAGGATATGCTGGGAAAAGCATAATCTGACACACCACCAAGAGTCTCTTGTTCGGCAAACACGGATTTGATTAGAAATTAGAAAATCATCTTCATATTTCCAATAAGCACCTTGGCTCATCCAAAAGGGTGGTTCATCATGATTTTTATGGTCTAAAAGAGATGTTGCTAATGGAATAATGGTTTAAGCTCTAAATAAGGCCAAATTGGCGTGTCTACAGGAGGGAGCTTGGATGTCTTGATATGCCCGGGGGGTCATGAACCAGCATATGGAATGACCAGAATTGGAGTCTACTAATAGGAGAAAAACCAGTCTAATCTGTGCTAAAAAACAGGGTATATGCGCCCTGGCCCAGGGCGCAACGCCCCACCCTGGAGGGGGTGCATCTGATCCTCTCTAAGAAAATGGTCCAATCATGTCGAAAAATTCAATCTGATAGAGTCCTGTTCAAAAACTGGTTCCCTTGTGCCCCTGATTGGGGGCACATGGCCATGTGCCACAGGGTGGGGGCGCATGGCCAAGTTCCCTAGATCCAGGGCACATGTGCCCAGGGACCAGGGCGCAAGAGACTGATTTCGCGCGTCTTTCTTCCAGAAGCCATTGCGGACACTCTCGAACTCGGAATTGGACGCCGTTTATTGCGTTGGAAAGATAACAGGAAAAAGAATATTTACACAAAAACGTATTAGCACTCACACCCTCCAATAATTTATAATTTTATCCGGAAGTTAAGATGGCGAATAGAAGATCCGGAATGATTCTGACGGTCAACCAAAAAGACACGGCATGAAACAAAACTTGTCCAGAGTGTGAATCTGACTATAACCATTATTGCATGATCATTGGGAATTGGTCACCCAATGAATTTTTGTGTTTACATGATTTACATGTGGCTTTTGCTCGGAAACTATGGCTTTGTGCGAAAAACTTTAGAAAACATCTGATTTCATTCGGCAAAGCTCCAAATCAACATTAAAAGGAACCAGTATCATTCTAAGATAAATAACATGTGTTACCCTATAAAACATGAGTTTTATGCTCTGAATTAGGCAAATTTGCCATGTTTACAGCTTGCCTCGTCTTGATGTCGACTTTGTAAGGGAATGGCTTGTAATGAAGTGGAGTGATTCAAAGTGAACTTTAATGAAGTTAAAGTGAGCATAGATGAATAGAGCGGAATGAAATGGTGATGGACTGAAAAGGTGGCATCAAGGTGTAGATCTAGACACGCTTATCTACCCAATACAGCAAAATGAATCTTGCTGAGTATTCTAGATCACTTTCATGTTCCATCAAAACCTCATATAATCAATTAGTAAAATACATGCCATTGGCACGAGAGATGAAAAATAAAAGGATAATGGAGTAACCAACCCTCAGCGCGATGAGGAGTCCCGGAATTCGTAGGTTCATCATCAGCCAGCAACCCAAACTTTGCGGTGTTCTTGTACTGTGATGGTCCAAAGTTTAAAAGAGAAATTTGATTTTAAAATGAAAAGAATACCAATGCATCATATTTGGAATTTCAAGTTCATTTAAGATTCACAAAAATTTTTAGCTTAATTCTATGTGGAATAACCTCAAGTTCTAAAAAGGTCCATTTAAGCATAACAAAATTGCTTGGGTATTGTGAAAATCACGCTCTAGCAGAAAACCTGGTTATTCAGAAAATGACAAAACATACTTAAACCATAGTGAGATTGAAAGATAATGGTGGGACTAATATAGAATGATGGGAAAGAATAAACAATAGCATGACAAATATGACGCGGTGGGATTAAATAAAAGACAATGGAATAAAATAAAGACACGGTGGGATAAAAGAATAAAACATGGTAGGATAAAATTAAAGACACGGTGGGATAAAAGAGTAAAACATGGTGGGATAAAATAAAAGACATGGTGGGATAAAAGAGTAAAACATGGTGGGCTAAAATAAAACACACGGTAAAATAACAGAGTAAAACATGGTGGGACAACATTGGTAACGATGAAGAATGAAAAATAGATGGATATGAAAAATAGAAAATTATGTAGAAAATAGTTGAAGATATAGATTGTCTATTGGAGGTCAAGACATTTGATTAGGAACCATCGTCCCTCCAATGTTCAATTTTGGCTTATCCATAAGTGTGAAGAAATGACTAAGCCATCGTAGATTTTGTTGAAGGGGATCTCGGGCCCAATCATCTTCACCCTCAAGGTCTTCAACATCAATGCATATAATACATATTAAATGCACCTAACATAGCTAAATGACAAATGGTAGAAGTGATGTGAAGTGAGAATATGACAAATGATGTGAGGATGTGAGTCTGAGTGAAGTCTTCAGGCATGGTCTATCAACTTGCATCGACTGCCTGATTCATCAGCATCTCTGGTCCATCCTTGTCTTACCTTCTGACGGAATACAACACCATAATAATGTTCAGCTCGGTGGCGCTTTCTCTCTTTTCACCACATGGTTGGCATGACATTTCTTCAGGAACACCGATCTCACGAATTCACTTGTTGGGACTTAAAAGGTTGCCTGCACATTTCTGATTAGTACCCAACAGACGAAATTGTTATATAAAGTATATTTTCCCGAAATGGACAACTAAAGTTTTCACTATTAGAACCATCATTCGAAGGTAAAAAAATATTTTTGATGGTTTTTATTTTAGAAAAAAATGTCATTTTCAACATATTGAACAAATTCTGATTTCTTAAGATTTTTTTTGAATTTTTCGATTTTTTTGGTCCATGTGCCCCCGATCGGGGGCTCGTGCCCATGCACCCTGGGGATAGGGCACCTGGCCATGTGCCCCCAAATGAAGGCACATGCACCCTGGCCATGTGCCCCCAGATGAAGGCACATGCAATGCAGGAATGGAAATATGCATGACAGAAAAATAAAAATGGATGCAACTAAGCCAATGATCATGACTAAACTAAATTGCAATTTTTTGGGTTTTCTTCGAAATATTCAATTTTTTTTATTTTCAAAATATTCACTTTTTTTAGATTTTTTAAATATGAAAAAAATAGATTTTTGAAATATTCATTTTTTTGGATTTTAGAAATATTCAAATTTTTTTATTTTTGAAATATGCACTTTTTGTGGAGAAAATATTGGTTTTTGAGACAGTTCATCGGTCTTTGGTGTTTGTCAAGACTCAAGTGGTAGATACCATGTGCAAAATAAAGTTTCCTACATATAATCCTTTTAACCTTCTTCCTTTGATTGGCTTGGGTTCCACCTGGATTCGGTCAATTTACCCTACCCTAGGGGTTTAAGGAGGAAAAGTATAGAGGAAGTCCTTGATAGGGTTTGGAGATGTTGAGAGGGATTTCTCTACTCACACTCAAATTGCCCGTTGGGTTTCGGCCTCTTTGGGTCTTTCCTATTTTTTGCTCTTTTCTATGTGACACATATTTGGACAGTTTTTTGACCCGTGGGGACATTGTCCATCTTTTAGTGCCTTTTGCCTTGACTATTATTCTGGGTACTTATTCAAACAGGTTGATCATTTTTCTTTTTCTAACCTGAGGGGTTTATTGCCCATCTTTTTCCACCCTTTTGCACCCTCCGAGATGGCCTCCTACTAGGGTGGCAAGTTTTTTTCGATACTACCCATCTCTAATCTCCTCTCCCTATCATGGACCGAGTAGAAGAGAATAGGGCAAGGGTACTCCTTTCGTTTCTAGATTTCTACCTTGCCTTTCGCAAGTGTCAGGTTGTTTGAATTCTAGGATCAGGAGGTGTTGTGTGTGTAGGATGGTACCTACCTTTGAGTTCTCACGAACAGCCATGGATTGATGACTTGAGATTATACTAGTGGTTTCTTCATTTTTTATGGAAAATACGTTTTGAGGTACACTCCATTCCAAGGATGATTCAATTTTTCTCCATCTGCATTAGTTAACTCATATGCATTGCCTGGATACTTTTCAGTGATTACAAAAGGCCATTCCCAGTTAGGTTGCAATTTGGAGCGGGGACTCCATGGTTTAACGAAAATTTTTTAATGACCATCTCACCAATCTCGAATTTTCTCTTGACCACCTTCTTTTGATAAAACCTTTTAAGTATGCCCTAGTAAGTCCGGGCATACTCGGTGGCGGCTAGCCTTCTTTCATTCAAGAGTTCAAGCTATGCAAGGAGAGATTCTTATCTCTCATTAACAGGAATATCCCTGTCGAGCTGAACTCGGAGAGATGAAAGTAATACTTCGTAGGGGACCACTGCTTCCATCCCATATGCCAAAGAATACAGGGTTTGTCCAATGGCAGTCCTTACAGAAGTACGATAAGCCCATAGAGCTTCTACAAGCTTATCAGGCCAGTCAGCAAAATTGCTAGACTTACAAGATTTCTTGATGAATTTAATTAAGGTTTTGTTGGTGGCTTCTGCTTGACCATTGCCTTGAGGATAGTATAGTGATGAATGATGCATTGAAATGCGAGACCTGTTGCAAAGATCACACAGATCTTGAGAGAGAAATTGTGGCTCATTATCAGTGATGATGTCGCTGGGGATCCCGAACCTTGCAATGACGTTGCGCTTGATGAAGGAGCAAACTGTTGACGCTTTAATCTCCATGAACGTTTTCGCTTCAGCCCACTTTGTGAAGTACTTTGTCGCTGTCAGAATGAATGATTTTGAGCCCATTTCGGTGTTCAGGTCACTCAAGGGGCCAATGATATCAAAAGCCCACATGGCGAAAGGCCATGGGTCATGAATTAGATGAAGGGAAGATGCGGGAGAATGAATCTTGTTGGCATGGAGTTGACATGAATGACAGTGTCGGACAAAGATGTGTAGACACGCCAAATTGGCCTGATTCGGAGCTTGTGACTCCTATTCCATTGGCGATACCCATTATTTGATCTAGATTACCTCGTGGAGATGAGCTAAGGATGTTGGTGGAGCCCCTTGTGAGTTGGGAATGGACCGATGATTTCGGGAATAATGTCGTAACCTTCAAGCGAGAGCCGTGCGTGAACCGTGAAAACATGAAGCTTTCTCAATGACTGACCTTGAATGGGCCTTAATTGAAGGTCTCTGGAGTCCCGCATGTGTTGCGTAACATTCAGGGCTTCTGAGAAGTCATTTCGGTAGTCATCGGTCAATAACGGCTTTTGTTATGGCTTTTTCAATTTGTACTGACATGGCTATCCCAGACCATGCGTTAGGCCTTTTCGCTCATCACCGGGTCTTTTCGAGTCATCTGAGTTGATCCTAGCCGTATATTTATATCAACTGGGGCCATACGGCTGTTTCGGTCGACTTTAGGGTTTCCCGGTTATTTCTAGCTTTTCCGAGCTTCAGTTCACATTTACTGGGTTAATCTCTAATTTTTCGATGATTTCGGGTTTTCCAATCGTACTGGACTTGTTCGGTCATCATTTTAAGTCATCCCGAGTTGACCCGAGATTCCTCGACCGGAACCGTGCCCTTTTGGATCTTCGCCACGGTTTTTGGCTTTCTGCGAGAGAGTAAACCGGTAGAAAGCCCTGTGAAAACATCTCGGGAGTCATGCCAGCTAGTTTATTGGCTTGAGGAGGTGAGGTTGAAGGCCCTCTTTCCAACGCAACAAATGGGAGCCAAATCGGACATCCCGTTTGCAAGTTATGGCTCACTGAACACGCGCGCAGGGGAGAGCGTGTAACATGCCCCCGCTCCCCTTGAAAGGGTATGGCACTCCCTGAGCGCCCTCACCCTGGGAGCACGCCCTGCGCACCCCCGCTTCCTTTGAAACGCGGGGGCACAGTCTATTTTTGGAAACTGAAAGTTACCCCCGATTATCACCTTCTAAACTGGATTTATGGAAAGGATTCCTCGTTTAAGATTGATTATTTTGACCGCGCCCCCGAGTTGGGGGTGCGTTCATCTTATCAAGTCAATTTTTAGCAATTTCTGGAAGATACCGATGATCCTTAGCAGTGAAATGCGTAATGCACCCCCGCCACCTTTGAAACAGGAGGGCGCGCAGACCGCACCCCTGGGATGAGGGCGTGCCCTGCGTGCCCCCAAGTTGAGGGTGCGCCCTGTGCGCCCTTGCCTCTTTTCAAACGCGGGGGCCCGGTCGGTCCAGTTTTCATATTCTGCACCGGTTTCCATTCTCTATAAATTGAGGGCCATTCTCAATGACCCAAAGTAGGAACCCCCGTGCCTAGCTCATCCTGAGGTCACCCAAGCTCTCTCCCAAGGCCATCCCGATGTCGAGAGATCGATCCCGAAGTGAAGGAGAAGCCCGATCCGTGCGTTCTGCAACAACCAAACTTCATCAGCTTGTTCAGAAAATACGGTGCTCCTTATGCAAAAGTCTTCAACTGAAGAGCTGTTCTTCTCATCGTCTTGTTTTATTTACAACCGGAGGCACTCAATTCCGACTTTCTCTCTGTCCGTGGCAATTGCTGCACTGAGGGGGCGCATCCAGGTTCTATTTTTTACAACCTCCCACTTTCATAATTTTTACAGAATTTTACAGAAATATTTTGGAGAAATCATTAACATTGGATATCTTCCCCTCCGAGTTATCCATCCATAGAAATAAACTTTACTTGATTCTGACATTGGGGTCATCCGTAAATTTCTCTGTACCAAAGTTGCGCCAGGAGGGTGCAAGGCTACCCGAACCGGCTTGCTTCAATCATCTTGGCTTCAACTCAAGCCGATTCACTCTATAAGCTTCCTCAACCTAGTTCATTCAGTCTATTTACTATTTTAGAACATATTTAGTTTAGTTTACATCATTTTTACATAACTAAAAACACAAAAAAGGGGTTAAGGCTCACCCCGAAGCCAGTGAGTTCAATTTCAATTGCTAATTTCACATCTTCTTTTCAGTTACTACACTTCACTCAAGTCTAATTCATTCTTTCACTTGTTTTCATTATCTTTGAGTTGCACAGATCATTCAAGCTAGCATCGGTTGGACTCTTCTTCATCGGCCTGCCGAGGAAGAAGAAGGTTGAATTCACACTCTCTCCCGCGCTAAGGTACACACGGTCAATTCAATTTAATCTAATCTTTTATTCTATAAAGCGGAGCCCGCGGCTCCTGGCGACCACCTTTTTATTCATATTCTAAGTTCATCTCCTCCTCACTCTTCTCCCACATGACCTGCACCATCTCTGGTGCTCGAGCGACGCCGTGGGAAGAAAGTTCGGGGATCAATGTGAGTGTGGGACCGAGGTGAGGACTTTTTACCACTTTACGAGTGTTTTCCGATTCACTCCCTTCCCCCAATTCCATCTTTAACCTTCTCTTGAGGTGCCGATCTGGAACCCATTTATGGTGTTGACAACTTTTTGGTGAGCACGGTGGGATAAACAATGTCTTCAACCATGCTAGCTTGATTAATCTATGCAACTAGTTGTTTTCCGATTTGGTTCCAGTGCGAACCGGCTTGTCCTTTACCTTTTCCATGTCAATTTACCTTTAAACTTTCTGTTTACTCTTTATTTAAGATTGTCCCCCATGTGGACTTGACTTTCTTATCTTTAATTTCAACCTGGTTCCCGCGTGAACCACTCTTTTCTTTTTATAAATCAGTTCCCGCGTGAACCAGCTTTCTTTCCCAACTCGGTTCCCGCGTGAACCAATTTATTTTAAAATCGGTTCCCACATGGACCACCTCTTTACAGAACCTTCAGATTGGCCCCACGTGGCCCCCTTTTCATTTTGTCACCTTTTACATCGTTTCTCGCGTGAACCACCCCTTTCTTCATTAAAACCGGTTCTCGCGTAAACCAACCCCCTTTCCTAAACCGGTTCCCACATGAACTAACCCACTTTCAGATCAGTCCCCGCGTGAAACACCCCTTTACACCACTCTATATTGTCCCCACGTGGACCTCCTTTCCTTTTTCCAATCAAACAAATCGGTTCCCGCGTGAACCACCCCTTTTCCTTCAAAAAAACCGGTTCCCGCGTGAACCACCTACCTTTCCAAAACTTGGTCCCCACGTGAGCCACCTTAATTCCAAATTTTTCCCCGCGTGGACTATCCCTTTTACCTTCATTTCAGATTTGTCCCCACTTGGACACTCCATCACAAGCCGGTTCCCGCGCGAACCACCTTTTAGTTGGTAGTTGTTAGTTACTTGTTTTACTTTATCATTGCTTGTCTTGATTGCATTCACTTGCTTGATTTATTTAATAGCTTTCATTCATTTCGTGTTTGCATATTGATTGCTTCTTCTCCTCCTACCCTCCATTTTTCATTTTTGCATTTGCTTTTGCATCAGGTATCGAACTTGCTCCGATCCGTAGGGCATTCGAGACGAGAGCTCTCTCTCCCAACACACCTTCACCCTCCAAACACCTTCTTGGTGGATTCAAACCTCTCTTTTGGGATATTCCTTCCTAGTTTATTTGGTTGTTTTCATCAAGGCCTCCATAAGTCCCCATCCGTGGAGTATTCCTCTCCGCACGATTGGGCCGGTTGTACCTTTTCCCAAAACCCGAAGAACCCAAGTACCTACTCGTGGTGATTGAGTGACAACCTTAGGTCTTGAAGATTGAAGCAATAGGAACCATACCCATTTGAGTGAACAATTGCTAACAATCAATCTAATCTAAGTTTTCAACCCAAAAATTGTCGAGTAGTCATTTTAAGAACTTGTTTGCATAACTTGATTGCTCACAACAATTGAAAACAACCAAAAAATCTTCTTTCGAAACACCTAAAACAAAACAAAAAAACCTCTTTAATTTTGTGTTCAACTTGTTTTACAAACAACCAAATTGAAACAAAAAAATTCAAACAAAACAAAACATAATAAAAAATATTTAATTGTGTGCTTTGCTTTCTCTCTTTTTTAAACCATCTTTGAAAAAAGATCGACATGATGCCCATGATGCTAAGGTCTGGAAGCCACGTTGGGAGGTTGGACTATTACAAGCAACAAGAGTACGAGATGCGTCACTACGAGCTATAGCAACCGATGGTCCAACCAGAGGGCCATGTTAACGCTGTCAGGGAACCCGAAATTCAAGCTGCTCCGCTTAGCATGGAGCAACTGCTCCAGGGTCTATCTCTCCACCTTGATCCCAAGACATTTGCAGTCATCTAATCTGCCACTAAGGGCAAGATGCCTGTCAATCAAGGTCCAGTCAGGGGAGATCAAGCTCCCTCACCACCTCATTCGGCAACTAGGCCCCTCATCATCAACTCTCCTACACAATCTTGTCGTGCTACCTTGCCTATTCACCCTGTTGTGGGTCACCCACTTGACTCGATGCTAGTTCCTACTTCCAACCCACCTCTTCTAGCCCGTTCATCCAAATACCTTGCACCAGTGGCTCAGGAACCCAGCCTCACTCAAGCATTCATGGACAAACTCAACCAAATGGATGAGCACTTTGAAGAACTGAGGCACCATTTGGACTTGTAGACCATCCCTGAAATATCTACTCCATCTTTCCCAGTCTCATACATCCCTCCATCACAAACACCAGCCTACCATCACTACAATGGCTCAGGTGATCCCTTCACCCATGTCAATGATTTCTTGAGAAAATCATCTCGATGGCTAAATGATCGAAGAGCTCTTGCTATTCTTTTTAGGAGATCATTGGACGGTGCAGCCCTAGAATGGTTTTTTTTCACTAGGGGAAATAGAGATATGGGATTTCAAAATTATCAAGGCCAAATTTTTGCAATGATATGGGCCGGGTTATTCAATAATTGGGGATGCAAAAGGAGACGTGGAATTAATTCAATATCATGATGAATTGAGCCCCATGGCTAAGAAGAACATTAATGCTATGCACCAACCTAGGAGGTCTCATCAACCCCATTCAGATCATCATCATCAGACAACTCCTCAACGCCAGTTGATTAGGCCACCCATGCCCCAATCTCAGCCTGTCATGCATGATCAAGCTCCTCTTGTCCATTGTGCAAATACCTCATTACCTAAACTGGCTCCCCAACCTTCGACTCCACCAACATTTTCAAAGGCCCCTCGGCCAATCATCGGGACCTTAGCTTCTCAGTCTACTTCACCAATAGCTCCTCAGCTAACCACACAAGCCTTGGCCCCTCAACCAATTTCACTAATAGTTCCTCAGCTTGAACTAACTTCTATGCCGACAACAATTGAACAACCCTTGGCTATTCAATCAACACCTCAAAATAAGGTTCACCTTAAGTCGGTTAAGGCCCTTGGTTCTTCTATTGCTCCTATCTTGGTAGAGGAACCAATCACTCCTATCATTTATGCTCCTACTCCAGAAGAGAAACCAATTAATCTAATCATCCCTACTCCTACTATGGTAGAGGATTTAGTCACTTCAACTCTTCATGCCCCTGCCATGGTAGATGATTTAGTCACTCCGAATCCTCATGCTCTTTCCCCAATAGAGGAATCAATCACTCATACTATTCTTACTCCTGCTGCAATAGAAGATTCAGTCACTTCGACCCTTCAAGCTCCTGCCCCAGTAGATGATTAAATTGCTCTAACCATTTGTGATCCTGCCCTGGCAGAGGAATCAACTCCTCAACATATCATTCCTATCTCTCAAGATCATAGTCAGCCAGTAGGGGAGATTCAACCAAACCCTTCTACCTTTTTGAAATCCCCTAAACTAGGCTTGTCCTCTTACATAGAACATCCTAAGGAGAAGCCTACTGTAGGGAGCTTAGATGAAGGAATCCTAAACTTAATTGATTGTCAATCCAATGAAGGATTAGGCAAGGATCTATCAGGTATTGATCAACTATTACCATCATTGGAATGGATCATTGAAGATGGTCAGATTAAATTGACTCCTGAGTTGGAAAGTAAGAAGACCAACTTGGTTAATGAAATGGGGAAGGAATCTATAAACCTACAGAAGGAATATGTAGACCTTAGCAAGGGGATATTAGGACCTCCTCCAGCTAGGCAGACAAATCCATTAACATCAATCTGAGGGCCACTACCCATACCTCATTCTCCCCTCAATCAACAATCGGGCCCATTGGCCCATAATCAATCGATCTTAGGGCTGCTATCCATATCTCATTCTCCTCACAATTTATGGTCGGGCCCATGGGCCCACAATTCATCCATCTTAGGGCCACCACCCTATATTCATCTTCCTCACAATTGTCGAATGGGCCCATGGGCCCCCAATTCTTCAATCTTGGGGCCACAACCCATACTTCATCCCATTCTATTGGGCCCTTATGCCCCTTTCTTGGGCTCTTGCACCCCTTTCCTTCAATCGGGCCCATGTGCCCCTCTTCATCAATCGGGCTCTTATGCCCCTTTTATTCAACCGGGCCCACGTGCCCCTTTTAATCAATCGGGCTTGCATGCCCCTTTCCTTCAATTGGGCCCATGCGCCCCTTTTCCCCAACTAGGCCTACATGCCCCTTCCCTTCCATTGGGCCCACAAGCCCATAATTCTTTCCAATCGGGCCCATGTGCCCTTAATTTTTCTAAATCGGGCCCACGTGCCCACAACTCATCTCAATCGGGCCCACGTGCCCATAATTCACCTCAACCGGGCTCACATGCCCATGTTTTTTCTGCATCTGGGACCATGTGCCCAAATTTCTTCTAAATCGTGCCCACCTTCCATCAACCTCGTGCACACATGACCACACTCCTTCAACTTAGGGCCTATATGCCCCCATTCCTTCACAATCGGGCCCGCGTGCCCATACTTCTTTGAAATCGGGCCCCTGTCCCCCCACTTCCTCAACTTTCAGATTGCGCACCCATACTCTTCAATAGCGCCAGCGAGCCCATCACAAATCACAATCTTGCTCCTAACCATCTAAATCGAGTTCATGTGTCTGCTCTTTTCGTTGGGTCCCTCGGGCTCAACCTCCAATCGGGTCTTCGAGCCCATCACCTCCAATTGGGCCCTCATGCCCATCAACTGGGCCCTATGGCCTGCATTCACCCCTTGGGCACATGTGCCTCTTGATTCCAACCATTTCCAGGCCCAAGAGCCCATTTTAATTTACTTTTATTTTTCAAGCATATTTCTTTATTTTCACAATTCTGTTCATTTTTCCAAGTTTTACTTTTAACAAAAAAATCAAGGTAGAGAAATTTCCTGGGTGATACCTCAATCTTTGCCTTCTACATCATCAATCCTAGTTCCGCCATGCTAAATCAGATCCTCCACATCTTTCACTTCATCATATGACTTTGAATCTTGAATCCAATGTGATATGGAGCATATCAAAAGTGGAAGCAACATGGAAAGGCAAGGCAAGCATAAGCAACGTCGTCACGAACAATGAATTCCTTCTCTCAGGTATTACATGAAATTGCATTCATCATCATTATGTCATCTGCAAGGCAATGTTTTTTTGAAATGATTTTGAATCTCACATGACAATCTTACTTGAGAGAAATTTATGATTGATGATAACTACTTTTTGTTTTACCCTAATGAATTCTTTAAAATGCAAGACATATTTTCAATTGATTCACCCGTGGAATGTAATCTACCTCAAAAATGGAGAGAACTACCGATATGACTTGAGTCCTGTTGGCATCAAATTTTTCCACTTAGCTTGCTTGATACAAATTTCAGCAATGCCGAAGCCGATGTAGAAAATCTGACCCAGATTCGAAAAATTCAAGAATAGGTGATGTAAACAGGCTCTATAAATGCCTTAGCATAGATTTACATGCTACAAATGGCCAAGTTAATGTGCTCATTGCATAGCCCCAGTCAAGAGCTTTGCAACGGTGCCCAAAACATGGAAAACAGACACCGGAAGGCCAAAATGACCATTTTGCCCCCGACACTTTGGGACAAATTGGGACTCTAACATGGAATTCAAACTTTACCACATTTTCAAGGTTGGATAGAGCTAGGCAATGTTCAAAATGGATCAAAAATCCGACCCCCGTATGAAGAGATATGCAAGAAAGAGCAAATCTGGACGGAAAGCCATATGTCGTCGCACCAGGGGCATAATGGTCCAATCAGCTCCAGATCGACCCGTGGGCTGAAAATTTCAATTTTCATGACCAAAAACTTTGATCTCATGAATATTTATGCATGAAAAATAAATTTGGCCAATTGGAGAAGGTAATTGCACTCAATTACAGTTTTCAGCATTATCGATGGCCGAGATCGCACTGATCAGAGAAATTGGTAAAATCAGAGATCCTGGGCAATTTGGGAGATCTAAGCCACACATTTGGATGGATCATAATATCAATTTTCATCAATGATTGTCCCATATTTTTTTGATTTAATTTTGGCCATGTTTAATCAATTTTCGGCCGAAATTGTCGGATCGGGAGTCTGTTAGGTTAATGGTCTAGATTGGATCACTCTCTCTCTTCCCTCCACTTGTATGGCCGAACTCCTCCCAATCTGCGATGCGCACAATCGCCTACAAGTTAGGGAGCTGGCCGAACTCCCCATCTGATGGCATAGCTAGCAACTTCGGCTTATCTCCCTCAACCACCTCAACAAGCTCAATAACCCCCATGGTTTATCTTTATTCCTCTCAACAACCCATGGCCTATCCCCATCTGATGGCTGGACGAACCAGCCTTCTCACTCCACTTGGCTGGCCGAACCAACCTTCTTGCCACATGTCATGTGCGCACATCTCCTTGAAAGTAGGAGAAGGTGCGCACCCTTCTCTCCCTCTCTTTCTAGTTGGCGCACAATCAGCTCAACAACCAACTATGGGTTATCCTTATCATCCTCAACCTTCCTTGAGTTATCCTTATATTCCCTCAACAACCTCCAGCATTATCTCCTCCTTCATATGGCACCATCAACTCCTGTATAAATCCCCCCTGCCGGCCATGTAGAAGGCAAGCTGATCACCCTGCGCAAGCTCTGCCTCTCCTTCCCCTCACCATCTCTGGCCGAACCAGACCTCACCTCCTCTTTCTTGGACATATTAAACAGAAAGTTATAAAGCTTTTCTTCCTCCCTTTGATGTGACATGTGAAGGAGAAGAAGGGGGAATAAGGCTAGCTCCAGCAAACGCGCCAGCAGAAGCGAGCTCAGCGCACCTGTGCACCAGCTCTTCTCCAGCCCATTCCTCTCTTTGGTGTGCCCTCTACCCTGCTCCAAGCCTTCCTCACCTTTCTTGGACGTCTTAAGAATAAATTCAGGAATCTCTAGTACCCATTTTTGGTGTGCCAAGTGAAGAAGAAGAAGAAGAAAAAGGCTTACTCTAGCAGGTGCGCCAGCAGCAGGTGCAACCAGCCCACCTGATTGGTGTGCCAACTTAAGCAAGTGCAGCAAGCTCTCTTCATCCCTTTGCTCCATCCATCAACATTAGCAAGAAGAAGACCCCCTTTTTTCATCCAACAACAAGAGAATAAGGGTTTGGTGGCACCTTCAGCCCATCATCTTCAACACCACCTGCAGTGCAAGAGAGAAGAAAAAACCGATGAGCAGGAGAAGCGTGTTCCGATGTAGTCCTTTAATTCTACTCTTACTCTTCACTTCTCTACCCATATCCATTGTGGCATACCCTCTGAGTAATGCCCATTCAGCCCCTTTGAGTGCCATTCACGTTGGTCTACAGAAAGCCATCCTTTAGCCCCAAGGGTACCCTTTAATTGGCCATCACAAAAACAGCCCCTTGCTGTCCCTTAAAATAGGCCTCTGAACCATCCCCCTTGAGCACCCTTTTGGCCCTCCATTTTGGCTCCTAAACCTTCCACTATCATGCCTTGTTCAACCCCACTTATGGTAACTTGAACATGCACCTCCTGCCTCCCCTAATCAGGCCCCAAATGGCATCCCAAACAGGCCCCCTTGCTGGCCCAAGTTCTGCTCCCCTTGTGAGCACCCATGTCAGGCCCCTTTGATGGTCACCTAGTTTGCCCTATGTGCAACACTCTCAATACAGCTCCTAAAGCACCCCCAAACAAACCAAACACCCTCTTTGATGTGTGGAAGGAGTGGTGACCGCCCGGTCCTCTTGGAATCTGCCGGACGGGCCAAGAGTTAAGCCAGGTGGCCCTGATTTCTACATGTCAAAACCCCCTTGTGAGCACCCATGTAAGGCCCCTTTGATGGTCACCAAGTTTTCCCTATGTGCAACACACCCAATACAGCTCCTACAGCACCCCCAAACAAACCAATCATCCTCTTTGATGTGTGTAAGGAGGGGTGACAGCCCGGGCCTCTTGGAATCTGCCGGACGGGCCAGTTAAGCCGGGTGGCCCTGATTTCTACATATCAAAATGGCCTTTGTGCATCCTAAACCAGTCCTAGTTCACACCTAAAGCTGCCCCTTGTGCAGTCCTACCAAAAGCCCACCTAAATAGCACCTTAGCCAATCCATTCCAGCCCCTCTGACATTCACCTACCCCTCTGCTACAACAAGATGTCAAGGTGAAAAAATGGAGTGTAAATCAGGCCAAGCGGGACATGGAGGTGCAAAGCAGGCCCATTGGGTCATGAAGCTCAAAGCAGACCACCAGGGCCCATGAAGCTCAAGATTGGGCCAACCGGGCCGACATGATATGAAGCCGGCCTTCTCATGCCATGAGACATGAAGACCAGCCCATTGTGCTGATTAAGCTGGCCCATTGGGCCTTGGACATTTAAAAAGCACACTTAGCTAAATCTGAAGGCGAAATGCCAAAATTAAGTAAGGAGTTAGCATCACCATGTGGGTGCTCCCCCTTGGGCGGCTCATCCGGCTTGCACCGGAACGCTGATCCGGACGTAGGCACGGGCCGGCTCCCGTTGCAGATGATCCTTCCTACTACTTGGAAAGTCAAAAGACTATGCCATGTAGGACGGGTAAAAATTCCACACCAATCAGAAAATAAGGCGGCATGCTGCCAAAATTTTCTTGATCAAGTGGGATTTTGCAACAAGGGAAGGACATTCACACATTTGCACCTTCAACCAGCATTATTCATGGCATATGAATTGCCACATATGATGTACACAAGCATGAACATAAATATTCAATGAACACTTAAAGTGCCGAGTTGATTGCATGTGACTGGGCATTGACACTAGCCCGACAGACCGGATGTGATGCAAACCGAACAAGAGTTAATCAAATATGAAGTTAACTTAATTAAATCTAAAAATACATTCAAACCAACCTTAAAACATGCCTAAAACAGATCATTAAAGCTTTAACATTCAATAAAAATCAGGTTTAATACAATCTGGAAAAATTGATTCAATACACTTAATCTATTTGAATTCAAATGCTTAAACAAGTGCACATTAAAAAATTTACAACCAATTGAAATGAACACATTTATAACACAATAAAGCATCTAAAACACATCTTAAAACATGTCACATTTAGATCATTAACAATCTGAAGTTCAAGTTTAATCAATTTAAACCAAACTTCAAAACATTTAAAATATACCGAACACACTCGAATCAGTATTAAAACACCAACCGACATGAGAAAATCACATGGAAATGACTCAACACATGTCAACTAAACTTAAAAAAGTCAAATTGATCAACACATCTAAAATTCAAAACTCAAAAAAAAATAAAATAAATTTCAACCATTTGGAGTAAAATAAATCAAGCAATTCAAATAAGCTCAAAACAAATAACATTCAAATCTAAATCAAATTGAAATATGAAATCAACATTTCAAACCACATCAAAATCAATTCATAAATCAACATAAAAAAACTTCAAGCAAAATCTAATCAAACTTGTTTGCATCTCATTGGGCCTGAAAGGCCGGGGCCCTTTGTGTTCTTTACACGTTGTGAATGTGCACGCTCTCGTCAAACAAGATTGCTATGGCAGTTAATCAAGGGTGTTCAAGCATTTGCTCGATGTAAATGAACATTGGATATTCGCACCATCCGATGAAGAGAGGTCAAAAAATATTTTCACAGAACCCGAACCTTGGTTCTATACTCTTCTAATATCACCCGGATATATAGTATTTTATAGGCTACCACCTATTTTTCTAGAAAACTCTGATGTCGATATTTCAAAACATATAAAAAACAAAAAATATTTTCTAAGAATAAAAAATGATTCCCGAGGTTTCCACAAGTCCACATGTGGTTGTTTTCTAGGAGTCGAGGGTGGATCCCACACACAACATGTCCCGATCCCAGAATCTGGATGACTTGACACCCGAGAGAAGCAAGCTAAGTCTTAGAGATGGGAGGAAAACCCTCACCCTATTCTCTTCTATTCGGTCCAAGATAGGCGAAGGGGCTAGAGGGGGAGAGTATCGAAAGCATCCACCGCCTTAGTAGGAGGCCGTCTCAAAAGGTCCAACTTCTCAAAAGAAAAGGGTGCCAAAAGATGGGCAATGAACCCCACAGGTTTAAACAAATATGGGCCTATTTGAATGCGTACCCAAAAACATAGAAAATGAAAAAAGGCACCAAAATATGGGCAATGACCCCATAGGTCAAAGCACCTGTCCGAATGTGTGCCACAAAAATAGGTTTGTCATTAAAGAAGAAAAGACCCGAAGAGGCCGAACCCCAATGGGCAATTGGGTGCAAGTAGAGAAATCCCTCTTGACATCTCCAAAGCCTATTAAGGACTTCCTTATCAATTCTTCATTCTTAACCCCCAGGGTATGGGTGGACCAACCAAATCAAAGCTAAACTCTGGCTGATCAGTGGTTGAAGGTCAGAAAGATTCTTGGTAGGGAACCCCATTTTGCACATGGTGTCTACCAATGAACCTAGAAAAAACAACCAAGTTATGAGAACTTGTGTCAATGCTGATTTTTCTCTCCCCCAAAAAGTCAATATTTTAAAAAATTACAAAAAAAATTAAATATTTTCAAAAACTTTAAAAAAAGTTGAATATCTTCAAAAACTAAAAAAAAATCAAATATTTTCAAAAACTAAAAAAAAGAATATTTTTAAAAAATCCCAAGAAATTGAATCTTTTCAATTCAAATTCCAACAAAAAAATTTCAAAATTTTCAAAATTTCATCACCATGCTTAGTTCGAATTCTCGTCTTTACATTCATATTTATTCTCTCATGTTTCAAATTTCTTATTACATATTTGTTGCTTTATTTCTACACCCTTAAGAATGCTATTACCCCTTGACAAAGGTCAAGGCAGACCGCACCTTGCAAGGGGATAAGCCATACTAGCATTCTAATATATTTTTTCGAGTGTTTCAGGCATGAAGAACAAACATGGAGAACTTTGCACAACAAGGCGATGCTGGCCACTTCCCTCCTTTGAGGATTCATAGGTGGAGGTGTCATCATAACCTCGGCCTCAACTTTGCCGAGGAACCCTTTGCAAAACTTCAACAAGGCAATGTTTGCCACTTCCCTTTCTTGAGAATTCTCAGAAGGAGGTGTCATCATAACCTCGGCCTCAACTTTGCCGAGAAACTTTTGCTCTGTGTCTTCATCAAGGCACATTAACTCTTTTATAAGAATGCATGTCATCACACTACAAACTCACCATTATCATTTTCTTTCTTAGCATATATTAAGTGCATTACTATTTATTTTATGTATTGATGTTGAAGACTGTGAATGCGGAGAAGACCGGACTCGAGATCCCCTTCATCAAAATCCACGACGGTCAGGTCATCTTTCATGTTCACGGATAAGCCAAAATGGTGCGGTGAGGGACGATGGTTCCCAAATGAGTATCTTGACCTCATAGACAATTTATATCTTCAACTATTTGTTAAACAAGACTTGTTTTTGTTTTTGTTTTTTTGAGCCCATCATGCATCATGTAGTATTAGTGTCATTGCATTTTTCATTGTCATTGCATAAATCTCATCATGATCATCACTTTCTCACCATCCCCACCGTGTGCACTCTTCCATCATTTACCCCGATTCTGATCTTTCTAATCTCATCGTGTTTTCTAATCCTACCATGTCTATTAAATCCCACCGTGTTCAGTAATCACCTTGTGCCTTTAAATCTTATATTTTTATCACCACTGTGGCCACTGCAACATATTCATCCCACCATGGCAGTCAACTCATCCTGCCAAGGGCCTCCTATTTGATCAAAACATGCATTGTCATTATCTTCACAGTCTAAGCTTCAACATTTACCTTTCGAAATTCGAGATCATTTCATTCTGAATCAAATCTTGTCTCTTGGAAGACTTAAATGAATCTGAGAGCCTGAATGTGCTCGATTGGTATTCTTTTATTTTTCAAAACAAATCCCTTTTTTTAAAATTTTAGCCCATCACAGTACAGGAGCACCGCAAAGATCGGGTTACTAGCTGATGATGAACCTACGAACCCATGTTTCGGGTACTCCCCACCGCGTTGGGGCTTCGCTATTCTTCTCTCATGTCAATGGCACATCTCTTACCAATCGAACATAGGAAGACTTGATGAAACATAGCGGTCATCCAGGACACTTGAGCGTGTCTATATCTACACCATGATGCTACCTTTTCAGTCCATCGCCATTTTGCTCCACTACATTCCACTACGATCTGGCTCACTTCGCAACACTTTCTCTACATTTCACACTGCTCTGCTACATGCCACTCCCTTACAAAGATGACATCAAGGCGAGGCAAGCTGTAGACACGCCAAATTGGCCTGATTCGGAGCCTATGACTCCTATTCCTTTGACGATACCCATTATTTGACTGATTATCTGATCCGGATTACCTCGTGGAGATGAGCTAAGGACGTTGGTGGAGCTCCTTGTGAGTTGGGATGGATCGATGATTTTCAGAATAATGTCGTAACCTTCAAGTGAGAGCCGTGCATGAACCGTAAAAACACGAAACCTGCTCAATGACCGATCTTGAATAGTCCTTAATTGAAGGTCTCGGGAGTCCCGCATGTGTTCCGTAACATTCAGGGTTTTTGAGAAGTCATTTCGGTAGTCATTGGTTAATGATGGCTTTCGTTATGGCTTTTTCGATCTGTATTGACACGGCTATCCCAGACCACGCGTTAGGCCTTTCCGGTCATCACCGGGTCTTTTCGAGTCATCTGGGTCGATCCTATCTATATATTTTTATCAACTGGGGCCATACGGCTGTTTCGGTCGACTTTAGGGTTTCCCGGTTATTTCCAGGTTTTCTGAGCTTCGGTTCATATTTACCGAGTTAATCTCTGAATTTTCAATGATTTCGGGTTTTATGATCATACCGGACTTGTTCGGTCATCATTTTATGTCATCCCGAGTTGACCCGAGATTCCTCGACTGGAACCGTGCCCTTTCGGATCTTCGCCACGGTTTTTGGCTTTCCGTGAGAGGGTAAACCGGTAGAAAGCCGTGTACAAACATCTCGGGAGTCATGCCAGCTGGTTTACCGACTTGAGGAGGTGTGGTTGAAGGCCCTCTTTCCAACGCAACAAATGGGAGCCGAATCAGACATCCCGTTTGCAAGTTACGACTCACGGAACACGCACGCAGGAGAGAGAGTATAACGCGCGCCCGCTCCCCATGAAAGGGTAGGGTGCTTCCTACTTTTTGGAAAGGATTCCCCATTAAAGATTGATTATTTTGACAGCGCCCCTAAGTCGAGGGCACGTTCATCTTATCAAGTCAATTTTTAGCAATTTCCGGAAAATTCCAATGATTTTTAGCAGTGAAACGCATAATGCGCCCACCTCCTTTGAAATAGGAGGGCACGCATACCGCACCCCTGGGATGAGGGTGTGCCCTGCACGCCCCCAGGTTGAGGGCGCGCCCTGCGTGCCCTCGCCTCCTTTGAAACACGGGGATGCGGTCGGTCCAGTTTCCATATTTTGCACCGGTTTCCATTCTCTATAAATTGAGGTCCATTCTCAATGACCCAAGGTAGTAACCCCTGTGCCTAGCTTATCCTGAGGTCGTCCAAGCTCTCTCCCAAGGCCATCTCAACGTCGAAAGGCGATCCGATGTCAAGAGATCGATCCCGAAGTGAAGGGGAAGCTCGATCCGTGTGTTCTGCAGCAACCGAACTTCATTGGATTTTTCAGAAAATCTGGTGCTTCTTCTGCAAAAGTCTTCAACAAAAGATTTGTTCTTCTCCTCGTCCTCTTTTATTTGTAGCTGGAGGCACTCAATTCTGACTTGCTGTCTGTCCGTGGCGATTGCTGTACTGAGGGCGCGCATCCAGGTTCTATTTTTCTACATCCGCCCACTTTCAGAATGTTTACAGAATTTTATAGAAGGATTTTGGAGAATTCGTCAACATAAGATCTCTTCCTCTTCAAGTTTTACATCCATAGAAACAAACTTCACTCAATTATGACAATGGGGTCATTCGTAGAGTTCTCTGCACCAAAGTCACGCTAGGAGGGTGCAAGGCTACCCGAACCGGCTTGCTTCAATCATCTCGGCTTCAACTCAAGCCGATTCACTCCATAAGCTTCCCCAACGCAGTTCATTCAGTCTATTTACTATTTTAAAACATCTTTAGTTTAGTTTTCATCATTTTTACATAACTAAAAATATAAAAAAAGGTGTTAAGGCTCACCCCGAAGCCGGTGAGTTCGATTTCAATTGCTAATTTCACATCTTCTTATTTCAGTTACTACACATCACTCAAGTCTAATTCATTCTTTCACTTATTTTTATTGTCTTTAAGTTGCACAGATCATTCAAGCTAGCACCAGTTGGATTCTTCTTCATCGGCCGGCTGAAGAAGAAGAAAGTTGAACTCACACACTCTCTCCCACGGTAAGGTACACAGTCAATTCAATTTAATCTTGTCTTTTATTCTATAAAGCAGAGCCCGCGGCTCCTGGCGACCACCTTTTTATTCATGTTATAGGTTCATCTCCTCCTCACTTTCCTCCCACATGACCCGAACTATCTCCGGTGCTCGAGCGACGCTGTGGGATGAAAGTTCGGGGATCAATGTGAGTGTGGGACCGAGGTTAGGACTTTTTACCACTTTCCGAGTGCTTTTCGATTCACTCCATTCCCCCCAATTCCACCTTTCACCTTCTCTTGATGTGCCGATCCGGAACCTATTTCTGGAGTCAACAAGATGGAGCAGTCTTCTTCTAGAGTTGACCAATGATACCCTTGTCAGATGATTTTCTTAGAAAGGGCTTGAGCATTCACATGACCACCACAAACTCCAGAATGTGCTTCCTTCAGCACCAACTCGACTTCTTCTTCATCAAGACACCTGAGTAAGATTCCACTTAGACTCCTCTTGTAGAGCATTCCTCCTAAGATTGTATACCTCTGGGATACTCTTCTGATTGCCTTCTTTTCCTTGGTTGTTGATCTTGGAGGATATGACTGGTCTTGGCAATACCTAGCAATCTCATCATACCATGGTCTCTCACCTTCTTCTAATTTTGCCAACTCAATTAAGGAGATTTTTTCTTTGTGTTCCAAGTATTCCTTTCTATTGAACCTCTCCTTAACCATTAAAAAATATCCATTCTCAATTGCTGGAATTGACCTCTTACAGATGTGGATAGTCTGCACTTGCCTGCCTAGCAGGAAAGATAAAGATGAAGCTACTGAAGCTAAGGCATCGGCAAGGACATTCTGAGAATGGGGTACATGGACAAATGTGAGTCTAAAGAATAGCTTGATGTAGCAGGTGGTGAGCTCCTGGTAGGGTTTGAGGTTTGGATGGGAAGTTCATGACTTAGATAAGACATGGCGTAGGATCAATTGACTATCACCTATCACCCTTAGTTCAGTGGCACCATGGAAGTGAGCAGCCTCCAGCCCGAGCAACAAGGCTTCATACTCAGCTATGTTGTTGGTTGCTAGAAAGTCAAGCTGCAAAGCCTGTGGAATGGTGACACCTTCATGTGACAGAAGAACAATACCTATCCCTCTACTATGAGAGTTCAGAGCCCCATCAAAATATAATGTCCAAAAGATTGGAAGATCGGACTAACATTAGTTCATCATCTAGAACTCTGACTAGACTGGGTCAAAGATGGGTATGGGATGATGGACAAGGTGTTCAGCAATAGCATAGCCCTTGATTGCCTTCTGTGGAACATAGGTGATATCGAATTGGGACAAGAAGCTTTGCCATCGCCCTAACCGATCAGTCAAAACTATTTTCTCTTATAGAAATTTGATGGAATTGATACGAGCAATGAGCTTGACTTGGTGAGCAAGAAAATAATGCTTAAGTTTCTGAAAAACCCATGAAAGAGTAGCACAGGTCTTTTCTACCACAGTGTACTTCAGCTCACAAGCATCAAACATCTTGGACAAGTAGTAAGTAGCTCACTTTTTCCCTTCTTCATCAACTTATGCAAGGACTGCCCCAAGAGAGTTCTCAAGAACTAAAATGTAGAGAACCAAGGACTTGTCGGGAATTGATGGTCTAAGTATAAGGGGACTTGCTAGGTATGTTTTCAACCCATCAAACGCCTCCTGGCACTTCGAATCCCATTTAAACTTGGCCCCTGCCTTGGTTATCTCATAGAAAGGTTTACACCTTTGGGAGTGTTGTGAGATAAACCGACAGACAAATTGTAGCCTCCCAATCAATCCTCAAAGCTCCTTCATATTCTTCGGGGGAGGCATACCATTGATTGCTTTGGCCCTGTTTAGGTCGATCTCTATGCTCCTTTTGCTTAATATGAACCCTAGTAGCTTTCCTGATGAAACTCCAAACGTACACTTCTTAGGGTTCATTTTCAGCTTGTATTCTCTAGCTCATTGAAAAACTTTCCTTAGTACTTTAGCATGATCTTCCCGACTCTTGGACTTGATAACTAAATCATCTACATACACCTCTACAAGAGTGTGCATTATGTCATGAAAGATAGCCATCATAACTCTCTGATATGTAGCACCAACATTCTTTAACCCAAAGGGCATGACAATATAGCAATATGTTCCCCAAGGTGTAGTGAACGAGGTCTTCTCTTGGTCCTCCTTAGCTAACCAGATCTGATTGTATCCATAATAACCATCCATGAATGAAAAGATTTCAAATTCAGCTGTGTTATCAACCAAAACATCGATATGAGGCAAAGGAAAATCATCCTTAGGACACGCTCGGTTCAAATCCCTAAAGTCTATGCAAATCTGAACCCGTCCATCCTTCTTCATAATAGGGACTATGTTAGCCACCCATTGCGGATATAGGACGACTTTAATAAATTTTGCCTAGTATAATTTGTCAACCTCTTCTTTCATTTTGAGTGCAATATCAGGGTGGAACCTCCCAAGCTTTTGTTTAACCGAGGTTGTTCCATGTTTTAAAGATAATCTATGTTCAACCAATGAATTATCTAATCCCAGCATATCTTCATATGTCTATGCGAACGTGTCCTTATATTCTTCCAAAACATTGATTAAAGATTGTTCTTCTGAGGGAGTGAGGTTTGCATTTATGAGGATAGTCTTAGGATCTTCCAGGGTTCCTAAATTTAGTTCTTTGGTTGGTTCATTCCCTGTGGTTGATGGTTCTTCAAATCTTCTAAGTCCAGATGCATACGCATCAGCCAAGTCCTCGATTTCATCATCAGATTCAGGATCCTTCTCTGATACTACCTCATATACTCCCAAAGTATGATATATGTTATGATCATCCTCATATCGTATTTCATTTAGCTGGATGGTATTCTTTAAAAGGTTTGGCAGCTTTGCACACTCTATTCATTTCTGTGCCAATTGTTGCAGATATCTACTTGGAACTCATTTACCTATGAATTTCCTATTTCCTAACCTAACCTAACCTACTGAAGATAAAGCTGGAAAGGTGGTATTTACAGTGGAGGGAGGATCGAGTAAATCGATCAATGATTCAGAAAAGAGGGATCCCTGATTGGGAGCACCCTCTGGGATAAGTAGAGACGTCTCCTCGATGGAAATGTGAGTTTCAGAGAAGACATTTTTTTTTTGGATTTTCAAGTAAGAAGACACACTGAGCTGAAATGACTCGAGACTTGCTAGAAGCTGACATAATTAACAGAGAGAAAAACTTAAGAATAAAGAGAAAAAAGGGGCTTGTGGGCCCAATGGTAACAGAAAATGGGCACATGGGCCCAAAACTGATGAAAATAGTGAACGGGTATGTGGACCCGATTCTGGAAATGGATGGGCATGTGAGCCCATGCTGGAAAGAGCCCTCAGTCCTGGAGCTGATGAGGGAAGTAGATGGGCAAGCAGGCCCAGTAAGAATAGAAGGTTGAAGAGGGCACATGGGCCCAAAGTGAGAAGGTGGGCTCGGAAGCCCATCCAAAAGATTTAAAAACAATGGTATGAGGTTTAAATATGGGATTGTTGTATTCGGGCCTCGTGGAATGGTTTTGACTTGATTGGTAGCTTGCTCAACAGGATGGTCCAAGATTGGTCTACCCTTGAGTGGTTCTTGGTGCTCTTCCCCAGTTGAGAACAAACGAGTAAAAGATAAGTACAGATCTTCTAAATCTTCTTCTTCATCTGGAGCCTTTTTTCTCTTGACAGCTGTAATGGAACCCTTGTCATCTTCAGCCATCATCATGGTCTCCGCTTTGATAAAGAATGTGTGGAGTCCCATGGCATATCCTGGCTGGAAAACCCTCCTTGGGATGGAATCCCTTTCGTGTCCCAACCCCTACCAACATGGCCTTTTCACAGTTTCAATTGGCTGAGTGATCCCTTGAAGATCCTTGCCCAAACCATTTCCAGGCTGGTAGCTCAATTTCATCATCATCCACCATCCCACTGTGTCTAGTAAAGAGGTAGTCATGCATCTAACTTTTGGCAACTCTTCCACTGAGAAATGGGGTTGCATTGATAGTCCTAAGGGCAAAAAAGCATCATTTAGCTCGTCCCTTATGGGCATGCTGGTTACCTTGACCACTTTTCCTTTAAAGGTAAATTTTATGCACTAATGGTTTGTTAAAGCCACAGCTCTTATTGCTTCCAAGTACGGCCTCCCAAGTATAGCCCGAAAAGTTGGATCCACTTTTAAAACATGAAAATAAATTGTGACCGTACATGGACCAAGTTTAACTTCTAGAGTGACCACCCCACGTGTAGACTTCTTGGAGTTGTCGTAGGTTGTCATCATGGCACGTGATGGCTTGATTTCTTGTTTAGAAATACTGCACAACTACAAAGTTTCTTGCAGCATAACATTGATGGAAGCTCCAGTGTCAACCAAACATGATTTCACTTCAATATTACAAATGATAACAACCACATTTAAGGCATATCTCCTGACCTCTAGATCTACTAATTCCTCCTGAGAGAAAGTGAGTGTTGGGTGCTCACTTCTAGGGGCTAACACTATAGTGATCTTTTCAGGTGGGAGATCTTCATTCTCCTTGACCATTTGAAAATATTGATGTAAAATTTCCCGGTGCACTTTTGATCTTTTAATCAACTCAAGTATGGAGATACGGGCCGATGTCTTATCCAAATGTTTCAACAAATCATAGGCCATGCCTGGCAAGGGTTCTTCCACTTGTTCTATCTTTACTGGAACTTATGGTTGAGTCCCGGCTTGGGGAAAGAACCGCTTGAACATCCTCCCAGATTTCGACTCTAGAAATGGGTTCCGAATTGGCACCTCAAGAAAGGGTGACGATGGAATAGGGGAAAGGGAGTGAATCGGAAAACACTCAAAAAGCGATAAAATCCTCACCTCGGTCCCACACTCACATTGATCCCCGAACTTTCATCTCACGGCATCGTTCGAGCACCGGAGATGGTTCAGGTCATGTGGGAGGAGAGTGAGGAATGAATTGAATTAAAGCATGAATAAAAGAGGTGGTCGCCAGGAGCCGTGGGCTCCGTTTTATGGAATTGAACAAGAGACTAAGTTAGATGACCGTGTGTACCTTAGCGTGGGAGATTGAGATGTGAGTTCAACCTTCCTCCCCTTTGGCCGGCCGATGAGGAAGAGTCCAACCAATGCTAGCTTGATCAATCTGTACAACTATTAAACAAAGAAACAAGTGAAGGGATGGATTAGACTTGTGGGAAGTGTAGTAACTGTAAAGAGAAGATGAGAAAGGAAGCAATTGAAACTGAACTCAACGGCTTCGGGATGAGCCTTAACCCCTTTTTGTGTTTTTGGTTATGTAAACATAATGCAAACTAAACTAAAAGAAGTTCTAACAAATAAATAGATTGAATGAAATGAGTTAAGAAGAACTTATGAAGTGAATTGGCTTGAGTTGAAGCTGAGTTGGTTAAAGAAGGCCGGTTCGGGTAGCCTTGCACCCTTCTGGTTAGACTTTGGTGCAGAAATTTCTAATGATGACCCCGATGTTGGAATCGAGTACCGTTTCTTTTGATGGATGGGGAACTCAGAGAGGAAGATATCTCCTGTTGATGACTTCTCCAAAATCTATCTGTACAAGTCTGTAGAAAATCTGAAGGTGGACGGATATGGAAGAACAGAACCTGGATGCACGCCCTCAGTGTAGCAATCGCCACGGACAGATGAAAAGTCAGAATCAAGTGTTGCTAGTTTCAAATGAAAGAGGACGAGGAGAGGAACGATTCTTCTATTGACACCTTGGTAGAAAAAGCCCCAAATTTTTTATAAAAGCTGATGAAGTTCTGTGATGTAGAGCGCACGAAATGGGCCTTCTTCTTCGCTTCAGGATCGATCTCTCAACGTCAGATTGGCTTTGGACGTCGGGACGGCCTTGGGAGGGAGCTTGGATGACCTCAGGATGAGCTAGGCATGGGGGTTAACCTTGGTTCATTGGGAATAGCCTTCAATTTATAGAGAATGGAAACTGGTGCAAACGGGAGAAACTGGCTGACCGCACCCCCGCGTTTCAAAGAAGGTGAGGGTGCACAAGGTGCGCCCTACACCTGAAGGCGTGCAAGGCACGCCCTCCTGTTTCAAAGGGAGCGGGTGCGCATTATGCATTTCATTGATAAAAATCGCCAGAACCTTCCAAAAATTGCTAAAATCGGACATGACAAGATGAACGCGTCCCCGACCCGGGGCCGCGGACAAAATAAATGATAATTAGTGAGAGAAACTTTACAAAAATCAGTTTAGAAGGTGCTAATAAGGGTAATTTTTCGTTACAAAAAACTAACCGCACCCCCGCCTTTCAAAGGGAGAGATGGCGCGCAAGGCGTGCCCCCAGACTGAGGGCACGTAGGTCGCATTCCCAGTGTGAGGACGCTGTGACTGCGCCCTCCCATTTCAAGCCGGGCAGCGGTGCCGTTCACTCTCTCTCCTATGCACGCATTCCGCGAGCCGTAACCTGCAAACGGGACATCCGATTTGGCTCCCGTTTGTTGCGTTGGAAAGAGAGCATTAAACTGTAGCTCCTCAAGTCATTGAACTAGTCGACATGACTCTCGATATGTTCGCACGGGGCTTTCTACCGGTTAACCCTCTCACGAAAAGCCAAAAGCCGTTGTACAAATCCAAAAGGGCACGATTCCAGTCGAGGAATCTCGGGTCAACTCAGTATAACGTAAAATGATGATCAAACAAGTCTAGTATGGTCAAAAAATCCAAAATCATTGAAAAACCCAAGATTAACCTAGTAAACGTGAACCGAAGCTCGGAAAAGCCGAGAAACCCTAAAATTGACAAAACGATCGTATGGCCCCAGTTGATGAAAATATAAGGCTAGGATTGACCCGGTGTCGACTCCAAAAATAGGTTCCGTATAGACACCTCAATAAAAGGTGAAAGATAGAATGGGGAATGAGAGTGAATCGGAGAACACTCGGAAAGCTGTAAAAGATCCTCACCTCGGTCCCACACTCACATTGATCCCCGAACTTTCATCTCACAGCGTCGCTCGAGCACCGGAGATGGTTCGGGTCATGTGGGAGGAGAGTGAGGAGGAGATAAAATTAGCACATAAGTAAAAGGTGGTCGCCAAGAGCCACGGGCTCCACTTTATGGAATAAAAACAAGAGATGAGTTGATTTGACCGTGTACCTTAGCGTGGGAGATAGGGATGTGAGTTCAACCTTCTTCTTCCTCGGTCGGCTGATGAAGAAGAGTCTCCAACCAATGCTAGTTTGTTCAACCTGTGCAACTAGAATAATAAACCAAGTGAAGAAAATAATTAGAACTATGGGAAGTGTAGTAACTGTAGTAAGAAGATGAGAAAGAAGCAATTGGAATCGAACTCACCGGATTAGGGCGAGTCCTAACGCCTTTTTTGTGTTTTTCTTGATTATGTAAAAATGATGTAAATGAACTAAAATATGTTTTAAAACAATAAATAAACTGAGTTAAGGTAGTTTAGAAAGCTTATGGAATGGATCGGCTTGAGTTGAAGGCGAGTTGGTTGAAGAAGGCCGGTTCGGGTAGCCTTTGCACCCTTCTGGCGCGACTTTGGTGCAGAGAATTCTACGGAGGACTCCAATGTCAGAATCGAGTTCCGTTTGTTGTATTAGACAGAATACTTGGATAGGAAGAGTTTCTATGTTTATGATTTCTCCGGAATCCTCCTGTAGAAGTCTGTAAAAATTCTGAAACTAGGCAAATATATAAAATAGAACCTGGATGTGCGCCCTCCGTGCAGCAATCTCCACGAGCAAATGGCAAGTCGGAATTGAGTTCCGTCAGTTGGAGATGAAAGAGGATAAAGAGTGGAACAACTTCTATGTTAAAGACTTTAGCAGAAGGAGTCTCGGATTTTCTGCAGAAGTCGATGAAATATGTTGATGCAGAACGTCCGGATGGAGCCTTCTCCTTCAGTTCGGGATCGATCTCTCGACATCGGATCGGCTTTGGACGTCGGGACGGCCTTGGGAGAGAGCTTGGACGACCTCTGGATGAGCTAGGCATGGGTGATTAACCTTGGGTCATTGAGAATGACCCTCAATTTATAGGGGAAGGAAGCCGGTGCAAAAAATAGAAACTGGACCGACCGCGCCCCCGCTTTTCAAAGGGGACGAGGGCGCACAGGGCGCGCCCTCAAAACAAGGGCGCGCAGGGTACGCCCCCACTTCAGGGGCACAGTCTGCGCGCCCCCCTGTTTCAAAGGGAGCGGGGGCGCGTTACGCATCTCACTGCTAAAAATCAACGGAATCTTCCGGAAATTGCTAAAAATTGACATGACATTCATAACGCGCCCCCGAACCGGGGGCGCGGTACAAATAATTGAAAATCAGCACTGGAAACCTTCCAAAAATCAGGTTTAGAAGGTGCTAATAGGGGTAATTTTCGATTTAAAGAAACTGACCGCGCCCCCGCTTTTCAAAGGAACCGGGGGCATGCAAGACGTGCCCCCGGGTTGAGGGCGCGCAGGGCGCCCCCTCCCCTTTCAAGCAGAGTGGGCGCGCGGTACACTCTCTCTCCTATGCGCGTGTTCCGCGTGCCGTATCTTGCAAACGGGATGTCCGATTCGGCTCCCGTTTGTCGCGTTGGAAAGAGGGCCTTCAACCACACCTCCTCAAGTCAGTAAACCAACCAGCATGACTCCCGAGACGTTTGCACGGGGCTTTCTACCGGTTTACCCTCTCGCGGAAAGCCGAAACCCGGGGCAAACTCGGGATGACTTAAAATGATGACCGAACAAGTCCGGTACGATCGGAAAACCCGAAGTCAACGAAAAATCTTAGATTAACCCGTTAAACGTGAACCGAACATCGGAAAAGCTGGGAAACCCTAAAATTGACCGAACCGGACGTATGGCCATGATTGATGAAAATATTCAGCTAGAATCGACCCGGATGACCTGAAAAGACCCAGTGATGACCAGAAAGGCCTAACGCGTGGTCCGGGATAGCCGTGTCAGTACATATCGAAAAAGCCATAACGAAAGCCGTCATTGACCCACGCCTACCGAAATGACTTCTCGAAAACCCTGAATGTTACGGAACACATGCGGGACTCACGAGACCTTCCATTATGGACCATTCAAGGTCAGTCAGCGAGCAGGCTTCGTGTTTTTACAGTTCACACGTGGCTCTCGCTTGAAGGTTTTGGCATCATTCCAGAAATCATTGGTCCATTGTCAACTTGCGAGGGGCTCCACCCATGTCCTTAGCTCATCTCCACGAGGTAATCCGGATTAGATAACAGTCAAATAAAGGATATCGCCTATGGAATAAGAGTCTGGGGCTCCGAATCATGCCAATTTGGCGTGTCTACAGCTTTCCTCGCCTTGATGTCGGCTTTGCTAGGGAATGGCATGTAGCGGAGCGGAGTGAAACGTAGAGAAAGCGTAGTGAAGCGAGATGGATCGTAGTGGAATGTAGTGGAGCGAAATGGTGATGTACTGAAAAGGTGGCATCAAGGTGTAGATATAGACACGCTCAACGACCAGATTCGGTAAGACGAATCTCCTCAAGTCTCCTGGTTAACCGCCATGTTTCATCTAGTCTTCCTATGTTCGATTGGTAAGAGATGTGCCATTAGCATGAGAGAAGAATAGCCAACCCCCAACGTGGTGGGGAGTCCCCAAAACATGGGTTCGTAGGTTCATCATCAGCCGGTAACCCGATCTTTGCGGTGTTCCTGTACTGTGATGGGCTATTTTTTTTTTTAAAAAAAAGATTTGTTTTGAAAAAGTAAAAGAATACCAATCGAGCACATTCAGGCTCCTAGATTCATTTAAGTCTTCCAAGAGACAAGATTTGATTCGGAATGGAATGATCTTAGATTTCGAAAGGCAAATGTTTAAGCAAAGACCGTGAAGATAATGACGGTGCAAGTTCTGATCAAATAGGAGGCCCTTGGTGGGACGAATTGGCTGCCATGGTGGGATGAATAGCAAAGAAGTGTTGCAATGACCACAGTGGTGATGGAGGATTTGGAGGTATAAGGTGAATACCGAACACGGTGGTATTAACAGACACAGTGGGATTAACAGACACGGTGGGATATTAGAGAGGTTGGTGGGACTATAAAATATGGTGGGATTAGAAAACACGATGGGATTCAGAATGATCGGAATTTAGATAAAGATTAGGGTGAGAAGGTGAAGATCATGAAAAGATGTATGCAAGGACAAAACAAATAATCCGTGCACCTGCTACTCTACAACTACCACAAAGCTCAATAACCCAACCACTGGCCGCCACTTCTGCTCGCCGGCCCATCATTAGGCCAGCCCCCTCCTTAACTACACCTCCTTCAACCATTGCTACACACCGGCCCTTGCTCATCCGACCACCACAATCACCACCAAACCTGAACCCCCAGCCTACGAGCTCTGCCACTCCAAAACCCCACCCTATCATACAATCACAACCTTCATTAAACTCATCAACCACTTCTACACCCCGGCCTCTTCTTATCAGGCCACCGGTATCACCATCACTACCACCTCCAAATCCTACCCCTCTACCAACTAACCCCATCATCCCAGAACCATCAATCCCATTACCTATCATACCTGCACCTACACCACCTGTTCCACCAGAACCCACCCCAGTTAACCTGTCACCTCTACCCGACCGCCAAATAGCCCCGGTGCTTCGGAGTGGGATGATGTTCTAGCGGCTCTTTCCCCAAGCCGGAACTCAACCGCAAGAGCCAGTGGAGGAGGAATAAGTAGAAGAACCATTGCCAGGCACAGCCTATGATCTGTTAAAACATTTAGATAAAACATCGGCCCGTATTTCCATACTTGAGTTGATCAAAAGATCAAAGGTGCACCAGGAGATTCTACAACAGTACTTGCAAAGGGTCATGGTGAATGAAGATCTCCCGCCTGAGAAAAAAACTACAGTGTTAGCCCCTAGAAGTGAGCACCCAACACTCACTTTCTCTCAGGAAGAATTAACAGATCCAGAGTTTAGGAGATATGCTTTGCATGTGGCTGTTATCATCTTCAATGTCGAAGTAAAATCATGTTTGGTTGACACTGGAGCCTCTATCAACGTTATGCCGCCAGAAACTTTGCAGTTGTGTGGCATTTCTGAGCAAGAAATCAAGCCATCTTGTGCCATGGTTACAGCCTATGATAACTCCAAGAAGTCTGCACGTGGGGTAGTCACTCTAGAAGTCAAACATGGACCATGTACGGTCACAACAGATTTTTATGTTCTAAAATTAGATCCAACATTTCGGGCTATACTTGGGAGGCCATACTTGGAGGCAATAGGAGCTGTGGCTTCAACAAACCACCAGTGCATAAAATTTGCCTTTAAAGGACAGGTGGTCAAGGTGACTAGCATGCCTATAAGGGACGAGCTGAACGATGCTTCTTTACCCCTAGGTCTGTCAATACAACCCCAGATCTCAGTGGGAGAATTGCCAGAAGTCAGATGTATGACCGCCTCTCTACCAGACACCTTTGGGATGGCGGATGATGATGAAATTGGGCTATCGGCTGGAAGAGGTTTAGGCAAGGATCTTCAAGGGATCACTCGGCCAATTGAAACTGTGAAAAGGCCACGCAGGCAGGGGTTGGGATATGAAGAGGGTTCCATCCCAAGGAGGATCTTCCAGCCAAGATATGCCATGGGACTCCATACATTCTTTATCAAAGGGGAGACCATGATGATAACTGAAGATGGCAAAAGTTCCGTGATAGCTGTCAAGAGAAGGAAAGCTCCAGATGAAGAAGAAGAAGAAGACTTGGAAGACTTATGCTTATCTTTGACTCGTCTGTTCTCAAGTGGGGAAGAGTATCAAGAACCACCCAAGGGCAGACCAATATTGGATCATCTTGTTGAGCATATCACCCAAGTCAAAACCATTCCACGAGGCCCAAATACAACAATGCCATGTTTGAACCTCGTACCATTGTTTCTAGATCTTTTGGATGGGCTTCAGGGCCCACTTACCCACTTTGGGCCCATGTGCCCTCTTCAACCTTCCACTCTTATTGGGCTAGCTTTCCCATTTACTTCCCTCATCAACTTTAGAACTGAGGGCTTTTCCCAACATGGTCTCACATTTATTTCTAAGATAGGGTCCAGGTACCCGTTTACTTTTTTCATCAGTTTTGGACCCATGTGTCAACTTTGTTACCATTGGGCCCACGAGCCCCTTTTTCCCCTTTATTCTTAAGTTTTTCTCTCTATTAATTCAGTCATCTTCTAGCAAGCCTCGAGTCACTCAGACTCATTCTATCTTTTTACTTGAAATTTCCAAAACGTCTTCTCTGAAACTCACATTTCCATCGAGGAGACGTCTCTACTCATCCCAGAGGGTACTCTCAATCAGGGATCCCCCTTTTTGAATCATTGATCGATTTGCTCGATCCTCCCTCCACTGTAAATACCACCTTTCTAGATTTATCTTCAGTAGGTCAAGTTAGGTTAGGAAATAGGAAAGTCAGAGGTAAAGGAGTTTCAAATAGATATCTGCAACAATTAGCACAGAAATGTGTACAGTCTTGACTGATAGGTTAGGGCGATGGCAGAGTTTCTTATCCTAATTTTATATCACTTATGTCCCACAGAAGGCAATCAAGGGTTATGCTATTGCTGAACACCTTGCCCATCATCCCATACCCGTCTTTGACCCAGTCCGGTCGGAGTTCCCGGATGACGAACTAATGTCAGTCCGATCTTCCAATCTTTGGACATTATATTTTGACAGGGCTCTGAACCCTCATGGTAGAGGGATAGGTATTGTCCTTATGTCACCTGAAGGTGTAACCATTCCACAGGCTTTTCAGCTTAACTTTCCAGCAACCAACAACATAGCTGAGTATGAAGCCTTGCTGGCCGGGATGGAGGCCGCTCATTTCCATGGTGCCACCGAACTGAGGGTGATAGGTGATAGTCAATTGATCCTACGCCAGGTCCTATCCAAGTACCAAACTTCCCATCCAAACCTCAAACCCTACCAGGAGCTCACCACCTGCTACATCAAGCTATTCTTCAAACTCACCTTTGTCCATGTTCCCCGCTCTCAGAATATCCTCGCCGATGCCTTAGCTTCACTAGCTTCATCTCTATCTGTCCCGCTAGGCAGGCATGTGCGGACTATCCACATTTGTAAGAGGACAATTCCGGCAATTGAGGATGGACGTTTTCTGAAGGTTAAGGAAAGATTCAACAGAAAAGAATACTTGCAACATAAAGAAGAAATCTCCCTGATTGAGTTGGAAGAATTAGAAGAAGGTGAGAGACCTTGGTATGACGAGATTGCGAGGTATTGCCAAGATCAGTCATATCCACCTGGATCAATCACCAAAGAAAAGAAGGCAATCAAAAGAGTATCCCAGAGGTATACAATCCTAGGAGGAGTGCTCTACAAGAGAAGCCTAAGTGGAATCTTACTCAGATGTCTTGATGAAGAAGAAGCTGAGTTGGTGTTGAAGGAAGCACATTCTAGAGTATGTGGTGGTCATGTGAATGCCCGAGCCCTTGCTAAAAAAATCATCCGGCAAGGGTATTATTGGCCAACTCTAGAAGAAGACTGCTCCATCTTTGTCCGGCACTGTCATTCATGTCAACTCCATGCCGACAAGATTCACTCTCCTGCATCTTCCCTACATCCAATTCATGCCCCATGGCCTTTCGCCATGTGGGCTTTTGATATCATTGGCCCCTTGAGGGACCTCAACTCCGAAATGCGCTCAAAATCATTCATTCTGACGGCAACGGAGTACTTCACAAAGTGGGCTGAGCGGAAGCATTCGTGGAGATTAAAGCGTCAACAGTCTGCTCCTTCATCAAGCGCAACATCCTGGCAAGATTCGGGATCCCCAGCGACATCGTCACCGATAATGGGCCACAATTTCTTTCTCAAGATCTGCGTGATCTTTGCAACAGGTATTACATTTCATTACATCATTCATCACCATACTATCCTCAAGGCAATGGTCAAGCAGAAGCCACCAACAAAACCTTAATCAAAATCATCAAGAAATCTTGTAAGTCTAGCAAATTTGCCGACTGGCCCGATAAGCTTGTAGATGCTCTATGGGCTTATCGTACTTCTGTAAGGACTCCCACTGGACAAACCCCGTATGCTTTGGCATATGGGATGGAAGCAGTGGTCCCTTACGAAGTATTACTTCCATCTCTCCGAGTTCAGCACGACATGGATATTCCTGTTGATGAGAGACGAGAATCTCTCCTTGCACAGCTTGAACTCTTGGATGAAAGAAGGCTAGCCGCCGCCGAGCATGCCCGGACTTATCAGAATAGACTCAAAAGGTTTTATCAAAAGAGGGTGGTCGAGAGAAAGTTCAAAATCGGTGAGATGGTAGTCAAACGCATATTCGTTAAGCCAGGGGGTCCCCGCTCCAAGTTGCAACCTAACTGGGAAGGGCCTTTTGTAATCACTGAAAAGTATCCAGGTAATGCATATGAATTGACTAATGCAGATGGAGAAAAATTGAATCATCCTTGGAATGGAGTTTACCTCAAACAGTACTTTCCATAAAAATGGAGAAACCACTGGTATAATCTTAAGTCATCGATCCTAGGTTGTTCGTGAGAAGTCAAGGGTAGGTACCATCCTACACACACCACACTTCCCGATCCTAGAATCCAGACAACTCGACATTTGCGAAAGGCAAGGCAGAAATCTAGAAATGGAAGGAGCACCCTTACCCTATTCTCTTCTACTCGGTCTGAGATAGGGAGAGAAGATTAGAGAGGGGTAGTATCGAAAACATTCGCCACCCTAGTAGGAGGCCATCTCAGAGGGTGCAAAAGGGTGCCAAGAGATGGGCAATGAACCCCTCAGGTTAGAAAAAAAATTGATCAACCTGTCTGAATGAGTACCCAGAATGATAGTCAAGGCAAAAGGCACTAAAAGATAGGCAATGTCCCCACGGGTCAAAAACCTGTCCAAATATGTGCCATATAGAAAAGAGCAAAAAAAAAGAAAGAAAAAACCCAAAGAGGCCGAACCCCAATGGGTAATTTGAGTGAGAGTAGAGAAATCCCTCTCAACATCTTCAAACCCTATCAAGGACTTCCTCTATACTCTTCCTCCTTAAACCCCTTAGCTAGGGTAAACCGACCAAATCCAGGTGGAACCCAAGCCGATCAAAGGAAGAAGGTTAGAAGGATTCTAGGTAGGGAACTTTATTTTTGCATGTGGCATCTACCACTTCAAGCTTGACAAACCCCAAAGACCGATGAATTATCTCAAATACCAGCATTTTCTCCAAAAAAAAATTTGCATATTTCAAAAGTCAAAAAAAATGCATATTTTAAAAACAAAAAAAAATTGCATATTTCAAAAACCAAAAAAAAAATGAATATTACAAAGACCCAAAAAAAATTGAATATTTCAAAAACCCCCAAAAAAATTTGCATATTTCAAAAAAACCAAAAAAATTGAATATTTAAAAAATTCAAAAAAAAATATACATATTTCAAAAATCCAAAAAAAATGAGTACTTTTTGAAAATACAAATGATTGTTTTCAAGAAGATCCAAAAAAAAAAAAATTGCTTAGTCATGATCATTGCCTTAGTTGCATCTATGCTTATTTGATTGTCATGCATATTTTCATTTCTGCACTGCATATCCATTTTTACTTTAATTACCTTGTTAAGAAGGCTCTTCCCCTTGCCCTAAGTCAAAGTTGACCATAATGGGCAAAGGGATGAGTCCTGATGAAGATCTAATCTCCTTCTGTCAAGTGTTTCAGGCATTTCAATACAGGAGAGGAGAGAATTCACACCATGACAGGTAAGTTCTCTCAACCCCCCATTTCATTTTAAGTCATTTGTTTTATTCCACCTTGTTAAGAAGGTTCCTCCCTTTGACTCAAAATCAAGGCAAATGATATATAGGCAAAGGGATGAGTAATGATAAAAATTTAATCATTTTCATTGAGTATTTTCAGGAGCTGAAGAAGCAAAAGGAGAAGGGCGATCAGGTAGAATTTTTTTCTGGAAAAAAAAAATATTTGGCCTCAGGGCGCATGTGCCCTCATCTGGGGGCACATGGCCAGGTGCCCCACCCCAGGGCGCATGGCCAGGTGCCCCCGATCGGGGGCACATGGACAAAAAAATTCGAAAAATTCTGAAAAATCTCAAAAATTTAGAAATTGTCTATAATGTTAAAAATGACATTTTTGCTAAAGGAACCATCATTAAAAACTTTGTTTTGACATCCAAATGATGGTTCAAATAGTAAAACTTTCAATTGATCATTTTAGAAACAATCTGATTCATATGACAATTCTGTCTGTTGGGTACTAACCAGAAATTTGCAGGCAACCTTTTTAGTCCTAACAGGTGAATTGGCGAGATCAGTGTTCCACAAGGAACGTCATGCCAACCTTGTGGCGAAAATAAAGGAAGCACCACCCAGCTGAACATTCTCATGGTGTTGTATTCCGTCAAAAGGCAAGACAAAGATGGACCAGAGATGCTGATAAATCAGGCAGTCGATGCAGCTTACCTGAAGATTTCATCCTCAGTTTCTCATCAATCTCACATCACATCACCACCATCACTTCATTTTTGCACTTCACATCACTCTTACTATCTGTCACCTAGTTATGTTAGGTCCATTTTATATATACTATATGCATTAATGTTGAAGACCTTGAGAGTGAAGATGACTGGGCCCGAGGTCCCATTCAACAAAATCTACGACGGCTTGGTCATTTCTTCACACTCACGGATAAGACAAAATTGAACATTGGAGGGACGATGGTTCCTAATCGGGTGTCTTGACCTCCAATAGACAATCTATATCTTCAACTATTTTCTACATTATTTTCTATGTGTTCACATCCATCTCCTTTTCTTTCTTCATCATTACCAATTCTATTTCATTATGTTTTCTCTTTCTTTTATTTCATCTTTCTTTTATCCCTTCATGTTTTATTCCTTTCTTTTTGTTGCACCATGTTTTATTCTGTCCTTTCTTTTATCCCACCGTGTCTTTTATCCCGCCCCACCGTGGCAATTGTCATCCCATTACTATTCTTCTTTACCATCATTCTATGTTAGTCCCAGCATTATCTTTCAATCCCACTAGGGCTTAAATCTGTCTTGTCATTTTCCGAATACTTGATTTTCTACTAGAGCATGATTCATGGTTTTTACGATACCCGAGCAATTTTGTTATGCTTAAACGAACCCTTTTAGAACTTGAGGTTCTTCTCCTCAGAATTAAACTGAGTATTTTTGGGTGAAACTTAAATGAACTTGAGATTCCAAATAAGATGGATTGGTATTCTTTTCATTTTAAGATCAACTTCTTTTTTACAAACTTTAGCCCATCACAGTACAAGAACACCGCAAAGTTCGGGTTGCTGGCTGATGATGAACCTACGAATTCGAGGACTCCTCACAACACTGAGGGTTGGCTACATCCTTTTATCCTTTTATCCTTTACTTTTCATCTCTCGTGCCAAGGGCATGTCTTTTACCAGTCAATTATATGAGGTTTTGATAGAACATGAAAGCGATCTAGAATACTCAGCGAGATTCATATTGCTGGATCAGGTAGATAAGTGTGTCTATATCTACACCTTGATGCCACCTTTTCAGTCCATCACCATTCCATTACGCTACATTCATCTACATTCACTTGCATTCCATTACAATTCACTACGAATCACTCCACTTCATTACATGCCACTCCCTTACAAAGCCGACATCAAGGCGAGGCAAGCTGTAGACACGCCAAATTCGCCTAATTCAGAGCATAAAACTCATTTTTTATAGGGTAACACGCATGATTGACCTTATAATGATGCCGGGTCTTTTAAAGTTGATTTGGAGCTTCGCCAAACGAAATCGGATGTTTTCCGACATTTTCCACAAAAAAGCCAAAATTTCCGAGCGAAAGCTGCACGTAAATCGTGTAAACACGGAAGTTGGCTGAATGACCAATGCATAATGATCATGCATTGAAGGTTATGGTCATATTAACACTCCGGACAAGTTTGTTGCATACCGTGCCTTTCCGGTTTGCCGTCGGAGTCATTTTGACCTGTATCGGATCTTCTGTTCACTGCCCTAAATTCCGGATAAAATTCTGAAGTTTTGGAGGGTGTTATGGCTGATCCGATGCAATAGAAAGCTTCTTCGGCCTTTTATATTTCCAATGCAACAAACGGCGTCGAATTTCGAGTACGGGAGTGTTCGCAATGGCTTCCGGAAGAAAGACGCGCGAAACCAGTCCCATGCGCCCGGGTTCCTGGTCACATGCGCCCGGGACCCAGGGCACGTGGCCATGCGCCCTAACAGTGAGGCACGTGGCCTTGTGCCCTCACTTGAGGGCACATGCGCCCCACCTTTGAGGCACGAGGGACCCAGTTTTTCACCGGGACTCTACCACTGAACCGCCGACCGGATAAGCCCTCTTTTCTCGGGGTTTGTGCCCATGAGCCCCCACTGGGGGGCGCATGCGCCCTGCGCCAGGGCGCATGCGCCCAGGGGTTGGGTGCAAGGCCCCTATTTTTTAGCTCCGATTGTAAGGAATCGTCCATTAAAATTTGGTGCAGCGGAAGCGACGATTCCTATGGGTTCCTTTAGAATCCGTCTCAATCAGAACCGAACGACGAAAACCGAAAACCGATCAAATCGGGTTCGAATATACCTGATAGAGATTCATATAATCCCATGGAGAGGAAGGAGATGAGCTTATCAAGCTCTACAAACCGTTCAAGTGTCCGGTCTCCAGCAGTATCCACACGAACTTCATCCACAGCAGGTTCTCCCTTCGCGCCGGCCTCGAGAACTCTTCCCGAACGGAGCTCCATCGACCATGGACACCTTCTAGAGAGAGGAGGAGGTAGGGAGGAGGCTTGGGACGTGGTTTTCACCCTTGGCTTGATGGGGTTTGGCTGAAACCATTAGTATTTATAGAGAATTATGGAATTTTTCATAAAAACCCAAAATCTCTATAAATTACGCCCTTGCCCCTGTACTTGTGGATAAGTCCTTTTGTGTGTGACCCACTAGGCCCAATAGCCTATTTGGTTGAGGCCTAAATAAAATAGAACAATTCTATTTAATTTAATTAAATCCGTTATCCGATAACAGATTAATCGGGCTACCGATCATGAAGGGTACAAGCCACATCCCATGATCCCAAATGGCTATGGGGATAATTTCATCTCCATTGAGCCTTTCCATCATAAGTTACCACATGGATATAAACCCTCATCCATCCAATGTCCCGGTCGGAAAGGAGTACGGCATCGACTGTCAACTCCTTAGTGTACCGACTCTATAGGATCCTGTACTCGGAATTGGATCAATTGGAAAACTCCTTTTCCAATTATCCTATCTACCCTGGCCAGGGATTTAGAGTACTATCCCATAGGACATTCACTCTCACTTACCGAGAGTGGATGATCCCTTGTTGTCCGCTCAATTGCCTCCATCGAATTTTCCTTGTACCCGATCCATCGCTATATAGGACCATCTAAATTGTGATCCATAAGTCAATGGTTAAAGCACAAGTTCCACCCAACAAGGCATCTTTGGCGACTCAGGTCAAAGGTCCAACCATGCAACCGTGATGATAGAAAACCCTGATAGACAGTTCGGTAAGATACCATTCGGGGTTTCTAATTCGGTCGATTCGGTGAACTCATTCAACTAATGAGCACTCGTATGTGTATCTCAGTGTCTCCACACTAATGACCAATGAGATCGGTCGTCCTCATCACATGAGAAGACATCACATACACTAGTCTATCCGGATCCTTGATGTCCCGTCTCAAGTATCCTATGACTAGGAACATTTAGATCAAATACCTCTAGATGATCAATCTCATTATCATGATCTCATCATGATTTAATCATCATTGTATTTGATCAAGGACTTCATTATGATATTCGCTTCTAATAAGAGCTTATAATGAAGATTTGCCTAATTAATTGAATGAGATATTTCTAGAAATGTCGAATCATATCATATATGATTGGCTTGTAGGGCATACATTTCTATCACCGATCGCACTGCTCGTTCTCCTATAAATGGACTCTGATTCTGGTCATTCCAAAGGCATGAGCACGACCCCCCAGGCATCTCAAGACGTCCAACCACCCTCCTGCATCGATTTTGTGATTTTTAAAGAGAGAATTTCGAGTTTTTAGAGAGAGAAAAATCGGTTCAAGAGAGAGGAAGGCTGTTCTGCAGGTGATCTGCCAGGTCTATCTTCTTCGGCCTCTACAGCAGTGTGTAGACGTCTTCTGCCAATGCTCTCTTCATCAAAGTTCTTCCTCTCCAAGACTTATTGAGTTTTCAATCTACGGTACTTGATTCCGAGGTCGGGGCTGGTCGTGACGAGCGCAGAAGCAAGGTCGCGCTTGGCAGATCCTAGACTACTGCTCGGCTTTTTCGACAACCCAGATTTGGCTATATCTTCCTCTATTCAACTCAGAATCTTTCAGTTCTTTTTCCTATCTCTTTATTTAGTGATTCTCCATCATCCTATCATTTTTTACATTTTTTTCAATACTTTTACTCTGTTAATCCGAAAATAAAAAAGGGGGTTAGAGATAACCCGAATCCGGTCAGTTTCTAGTCAATTGTGTGTTTTATGTTATTCTCTTTACATATACTCCACTTTTTCTAGTTCTAATAGTCTCTTTCACTTTTTTATTTGTCTAGTTGCACAGAAAATCAAGCACCCACCGCGTTGAGGACTCTTCTTCATCGGCCGGCCGAAGAAGGAGAAGCTTTAAGCCACATTCTTCATGCTAAGGTACACACGGTCATTTTAATTCTATAAATCGGAACCCACGGTTCCTGGAGACCACGTTTATTTATTCTCACCCTCCTCTCAAATGACCCGAACCGTCTCTTTGGTGATCAAGTGATGCCAAGGGATGAAAGTTCGGGGATCAATGTGAGTGTGGGACCGAGGTGAGATTTGCTTTCCGAGCTTTATTCCTTTATTTCCTCATCCCCTCTTGAGGTGACGATCTGGATTCATGGACTTCCCAAAAAAGGAGAGGACCCCGTCGAATTTTCAGAGTTGACAGGGTAAAGAGAGCATCCATCTTTGCTACCTGGTGAATCTGACAATGGATTTGTCGGAAATGAGTCTGTTAGATCCGACGAGATGACACAGGGTGAATGCCCTTGATTTTGACAGCCAGAAGGCTTGTTGTGGAATAATTTTTCACTTGACCCTTCTTCAGAGAATAACCATGATACGTCGAGATTTGGCTCATCCTCTAGGCCGTCTACCTTCTTCCTCTTGGCTTGTTCTTGCGGTTCTTGTTCTTCAACCATCTATATTGTTTCTCTCTTGTCAAAGAACTTGTGCAAACACCCCTGGAAGTATTTTTGACCGATCTTTTGGCCATTATCACATGTCCCATCGTACCCTATCCCATTCCTTGACGTTGTCTTTACCAGCTAGATGGGTTCTATGATACCCTGCAATTTTCTCCCCAGCCCTCGACCTTCTTGATACCCCAAATTTTCCATCATATGCCACCCAAGGGTTCTGGTGTCATCCTTCTTCCTTCTCCAAACTTGCCTGGGCTGCCTTCCATCCCTCGGCAGATTGAGGATCGTGAAGACCGGTTGATTTGGCAAACCAGGAGGGAGAGTAACTAGGCTATCCACAGGCATACTTACCACCTTCACGATTTGTCCCTTGAAGAGAAATTTAATGCATTGGTTATTGGTTGAAGCCACAGCCTCTAATGCCTCAAGGTAAGGCCTTCCCAAGCTTTGTAAGTTGGGTCCATATCCAGGATGTGGAAGTCGACAGTGACAACTCGGGGTCCGAGTTTGACTTCAAGTGTAACCATGTCATGGGCGGGCCTCTTAGAGTTGTCATATGCCATTACAGTGATTTGTGATGGCCGAATATCCTCTTCTGGGATTCCGCACAACCGTAGCGTTTCTGGTGGAAAGACATTGATGGATGCACCGGTATCAACTAGACAAGACTCAACATCTGTTTCCTTAATACTGACAGTGATACAAAGTGCATATTTTCTTGCTTCTGGTTCGGCCAACTCCTCTTTGGTGAAAGTGAGAGCGGGGTGTTCACTTTTCGGGGTCAAGACCGATGCAATCTTCTCGGGGGGGAGGGTTTCATTGACCATCACTCTTTGTAAATATTGCTGAAGAACTTCTTGATGAGCTTTGGACCTTTTGATTAGCTCAAGAATGGAAATCCGTGCAGGGGTTTTGTCAAGGTGCTTCAGCAAATCATAGGACGTCCCTGGCACTGGTTCTTCTTGGTGCTCTTCTTCTTCTTCTTGTGATAGTCCTGGTTGACCGGTCTGGGGGAAAATTCTTTGAAACATGCGCCCGCTTCTAAGCACCAAGGCGAGCTGAGGGGCTATGGTTGGTGTAGCGGAGGTAGACAGAGGGTTACGTCGGATGATGGGAGGCCTAGGTAGGGGTGTAGTGATGATAGTGTCGACTCTGAAAATTCGACGGGGTCCTCTCCTTTTCAGGGAAGTCCGTGAACCCAGATCGTCACCTCAAGAGGGGATAAGAAAAGAAAGGAATAAAGCTCGGAAAGCAACTCTCACCTCGGTCCCACACTCACATTGATCCCAGAACTTTCATCCCTTGGCGTCGCTCGATCACCAAAGAGATGGTTCGGGTCATGTGGGAGGAGGGTGAGAAGAAATAAATCTGGTCGCCAGGAACCGTGGGTTCCGATTTATAGAATTAAAATGACCGTGTGTACCTTGGCGTGAAGAGTGTGGGTTAAAGCTTCTCCTTCTTCGGCCGGCCGATGAAGAAGAGTCCTCAATGTGGTGGGTGCTTGATATTCTGTGCAACTAGACAAACAAACAAGTGAAATAGCCTATTATAACTAAACAAAGTGGAATATATGTAAAGAGAATAACATAAAAACACACAACTGACTAGAAACTGACCAGATTCGGGTTATCTCTAACCCTTTTTTTTATTTTTCGGAATAACAGAATAAAATTAATGCAAAAAAATGTAAAAAAATGATATGAGGATGGATAATCACTAAACAAAGAGATAGGAAAAAGAACAGCAAGATTCTGAGTTGAATAGAGAAAGATATAGCCAAATCTAGGTTGTCGAAAAAGCCGAGCAGCAGTCCAGGATCTGCCAGGCGCGACTTTGATTCTGCGCTTGTCACGACCAGCCCCAACCTTGGAATCAAGTTCCGTCGATTTTAAACTCAATAATATTTGGAGAGAAAGAACGTTTATGAAGAGAGCTAAGGCAGAAGACGTCCACACACTATTGTAGAGTCCGAGGAAGAGAGACTTGGCAGATCACCTGTAGAACAGCCTTCCTCTCTCTTGAACCGACTTTTCTCTCTCTAAAAACTCGAAATTCTCTCTCTAAAAATCACAAAATCAATGCAGAAGGGATTTTGGACGTCTTGATATGCCTGAGGAGTCGTGCTCATGCCCTTGGAACGACCGGAATCAGAGTTAATTTATAGGAGAACAGACAGCGTTATCAAGGCTAAAAAAGAGGGGCCTTGCGCCCCACCCCTGGGCGCATGTGCCCTGGTGCAGGGCGCATGCGCCCCACTGAGGGGCGCATGTGCCCCCCAGTGAGGGCGCATGGGCACAAATCCTGAAAAATTTGGTCTTATCCGATCGTCGGTTCAGTGGTAGAGTCCCGGTGAAAGACTGGGTCCCTCGTGCCTCAAGAGTGGGGCGCATGTGCCCTCAAGTGAGGTCACGAGGTCACGTGCCTCACTGGTAAGGCGCATGGCCACGTGCCCTGGGTCCCAGGCTCATGTGACCAGGAACCCGGGCGCATGGGACTGATTTCGCGCGCCCTTCTTCCGGAAGCCATTACGAATACTCCCGAACTCGGAATTCGACACCGTTTGTTGCGTTGGAAAGATAACAGGCCGAGGAAGCTCTATATAGAATTAGATCATCCATCACACCCTCCAAAACTTCATAATTTTGTTCGGAATTTAGGGCAGTGAATAGAAGATCTGATACTGGTCAAAATGACTTCGACGGCAAACCGAAAAGGCACGGAATGCAACAAAACTTGTCCGGAGTGTGAATATGACCATAACCTTCAATGCATGATCATTAGGCATTGGTCATTCAGCAAACTTCTGTGTTTACACAATTTACGTGTGGCTTTCGCTCAGAAATTACGACTTTTTGCGAAAATCTTCGAAAAACATCCGATTTTGTTCGGCGAAGCTTCAAATCAACTTTAAAAGATCCGGCATCATTATAAGATCAATCATACATGTTACCCTATAAAACATGAGTTTTATGCTCTGAATTAGGCGAATTTGGCGTGTCTACAGATAGTTCGGGTTGTAAGGATGCGGGTAGGTTGTGGTGGCATGGTTGTATGAGGTGGTATTTTGATGGGACCTAATGGTGATGGTATTTGCGGAGGCTCGACTGGGCGGATCAAGGTCCTACCCTGTTGGAGTTGTACGGCCGGTGGCGTTATGGTTGGCTGTGATAGCGTGCGGATAATTGGTGGTTGGCTTCTTCTGGTGGGGATAGCTCGTGGTATGGAGTGAACGATTCGGTTAACGTGGTTTGGAGGGTTAATGTTCACGAAGGAAGCTGGTCCCTCGATTTGCCAATTTTGGCCTCTATCGTGGGGTTCATCGGTGGAGGTTATAATAGGATTAACCCTCTGGTTTTCTGGTGCTGTCGCGGGTGCATGCGCGGGTAGCGGGTTCTAAATAATCCCCAGGCCGAATTCCTATTGTTGTTGTCAGACTGGTGCCTGTTGCTGCTGCTGAGGTTGGTTCTTTACTGCCTTGATGTACTCGCCCGTTTGACCCCAGTCAATACTTCCCTGCTCGTGGAGGTCATGGATATAATCTTTAAATTGAAAGCAATTCTCCACTGTATGACGCGGGTATCTGTGGTACAAACAATATTTGTCTGTGTTGGCATTTTGCGGCCACTCCAGCTTTTCTCTTGGCAATGAGATCTGCCCTGCCGCCATAAGAGCGTTAAAAATGTCTGTGAGAGAGTACGGTAATGGCGGGTAATGGTTTCTTCTAGGCCCCGCTCTTCGTGGCACGTAGGTGGCGGGGGGAGGTGCTTGGTTATAGGTGGTTGGTTGGCGTGGTGGTTGAGGTGAAAAGGTTTGTACGTCCAATTGTCGGGGTTGCTGGGGGACTGGTGTATGCATTGGTTGTTGGGGATACTGGTTTGGTGTTTGGTGGCGGAAATGCTGGGGCTGAATCTGAGGGCGAGGTGCTGGTTGGGTTTGGCGGGGGTTCCTGTACTGGGGGTTTCTGTACTACTGTTGGTAGTTTTTGGGCGGGTTCCCTATGATATTGACATGTTCATTGGTTACCATGCCTTCAGTCACGGGCCCAGTAGTGGTGGTGGTCGTCTTTTTGGTGATTCGGGGCCTAGGATCGAAGAGGTTCATGATGGGAGAGTCTCGGAGTTGGGTTTGGATGTACCGTGCTCTCTTATAGAGTTCGCTCATTGTGACAGGGTGATGTAATGCCAATAAGTTCTTCAGAGCTGGAGTGGCGTTAGTGATGATCATCTTGACTTGTTCTGATTCTGACAGTGCATCTGTCAGCCTTTCTGCCATTGCCCTCCATCTATCAGCATATCTTATAAAATCCTCATCATTTCTCATTTTTCCGGCCATAAGATCTGTGATCGAATAGGTAGGACTGACTCGATCTTGGTATCTTTGCAAGAACTTTGCTTTGACGGTATCAAAGTTGCTTGCTTCCAAGGGGTCAACTGAATAGAGCCATTCCAACGCGGAGCCCTCTAATGATCTCCTAAATAGGTATGCAAGGGCCTTCGGATCGTTTTTCCACATGACAGACTCATAAAGAAAATCTTTGATGTGAATGAAAGGATTCCCATTTCCATTATATCGGCGGTAAATGGGCATTTCGGAAGGAGGAAGATGGAATACGGGGAGAGAGGGAAGGGATATCTCAGGGAGAGCTCGTGTGTCGATCAATCGCTTGAGCTCTCGATATTGTTCATCCATCCTATTGATTTTGTTAAGCACAGTTTGATCAACGGAGGATTCTCGGACAAGAGGAGGGGGGAGGACAGATGCTTGATTTGCCGGCATGGCCACCAAATAGGCTGAAGCGGCCGGGCAAGGAGGGTATATCGGGTGGTGCACTTGGGGACGTGCTTAATTGAAATGTACGGAAGAATAGACCGGCGGCCTAAGTGGTGTGGTGTTGTTTGGTTCCGGGTGGTTCAAGATGGCCACCGGATGGGGTGAGTTTGGAATCAAGGGTCCATTGTGAGAATGGCCCGATCGGTGCACGGTCTTTGGTCAGTTGCTAACTGGGGGGTAGAAGTGTGGTGGCCACCCTCAGCATGGGTGTGATTGACAGGAGATTTTCCTTTCAAGATGGCCTCAATGGCTTGTAGTTGAGTTGGGTCGGCATGAGCGAATGCCTCCCATAGAGAATCTAGGTGGGGTCGGGGTGAACTGGCTTCAGGGAGCATTTCGGGTTCATTAACGGCACATACGGCATCCGGGTGGAGGTAGGATTGGTCATACTCCAACTGCAATGGCTAGTATCCTTGGTCCGTCATCCCGACGACTCGCCCTGATCTCAAGTTCATAAATAGAAAAGAAAGGTGACGAAAAACACAAGAATCCCTTTTTTTTAGTTTTAAAATTTTCCTCCTTTTTTTGGTTTTTTATTTTTGTTTGAACAAACAGGTTATCAAGCAAATTAATCTCAAGCAAAGATTTCTTTTGGGGTTTTGTTAAGTGTTTTAAAATTTTTGGTTTTGGTTTTCAATTTTGATTTGCAAACAAGCGATGGCACGGACTTAGAATGATTATCGCAAAGATTTTTTATGTTTCAACCTTAAATTAGTGGCTTGTTAAGAGAAACAATGTCCACTCAAATAAATGGGTAGGACCCTATGCTCCGACAAAGCCGAGCAATCTAAGGTTGTCACTTTTTTTCACAACGATAGGTAATAGGTACTCCGGGTTTTAGGATAAGATGGTACAACCAGCCCGATCAGTGAAGAGGGAATCCTTTACGTCTGGGGAGTTACGGAGGTCTTGATGGAGGCTACCCAGTCCTTCCGAGAGGGAATCCCCGGAGGAGTTGGCAACCACCAAGAGGGGTGTTTGGGTGTGTAGGGCCTTGGGAGGAGAGAGCCTCCCTTCTCGGATGACCTAAAGGAGTCGAAAGAACTCCAATGCAAACTAAATGCAAGTGAGATATCCATGAGTGAGAAGCAAACAAGAAGAAAATAAAAAGCATGCAACGATCAAGAGAGTATTGGAAAACAAGGAAACAAGGCAATGATGTAAAGTCAAACAAGGGTGAAAGTGAGTACTAATTTCAACTAAAGATGCTTTAGAGGAGGAACTAGACTTTTTTAAAAGAAAATAAGCAAAGATGTTTGGCAAGATAATTTCTAAGGTGCAAAGTCAAAGTAAATCGATAAAGCAAGCCTAAAAATTAGATGATGCTTTTTCTTTTAAAAGAGGACCCACGGAAAGCAAGTAAACCGGAAGAAACTAAGTGATGCTAAAGTGAAGCAAGTAAACCAGCAAGCAAGTGAATAGGAATGCTAGGAGAATGTAAGAACTCAAGCAAGAGCCAAAGCATGGATGAACATGTTGGACATTCTTTTAAAAGGTGAAAAGATTTCACTTAAGCAAAAGATGTCCCACCGTGGTCGCCAAAAGGTGTAGGCACCCGGATGAGCCGGCTCGGCTTGCGTGTTTCGGTGAGAGAGAGAGAGAAGAAGAAGTAGGAGGGGAGTGAATGGTGAAGTGTGTGGTCTCCAGGAGCCGAAGGCTCCAAAGTGTGATTAAATATTAAGCAAATGAACTAGAAAAAGATAGAGTTTGACCGCCGTACCTTGGGGATGTAAACAGGGGGGAGATTGTTAGGTTCTAACTTCTTCTCTCTCGGCCGGACGAGAGGGGAGAGCTTTAGGAAGTTATTTCACCTATGATCGGATTGAAGCTTCACTCCAGTCGATTTACCTATGAACGTCCTGCATAAAACATGAAGAAAACAAACGAAGATCATTAGCTCTGGCGTGAGTGTAGCATCATGCTTGATAAAGACTCTGAATCATGCAAAAGGGAAAGAACTAACCGGATCGGGACAAAATCCCAACCCCTATTTTTGGTAGGTTTTCAAACATATTATGAGATGCAAAATGATATAATGCATGTCAAACAACATGATGAACAGTGATAGGATGAAAAAGGAAGACAAAAACTATTTTAAACGGTCGATCGGACTCCGAAAATGGCAAAACGAGCTTCTGCCCCTGCTGGTGCCCTATATATAGGGTGCTAGCTGCAGGTGCCCCCCTTATGGGGCGCGTTGACCAAGGTCAAAGTGCCCTGTATATGGGGCACTCTGTCTGGCTCGAACAGATTTTCTTCCCCTCTTCGCGACGTCTCTCCGGAGTGCTGGGCGGCTTCCGGGACGAAGTAGGGGATCCTCCTTATAGACAATATGCAAATGAAGCTAATGAAAGGTGGTTTGGATGCTGGATGCAAAAGGAGAGACAGATAGAAGCTCTCAAAGTTGGAGAAAAAACATGTTTCTGGGTGACAGAAATAGAGGGTTTTTTGGGTTTTTGGTGGACGATTTTGGATCAGTTTGGAAGGTTATGGGAGGTGAGAGTGGATTGAAAACGTAGTCTTGGATGGGGTCTAAGGTGGTACGGACTTGGAACCTCCTCCAAGCTCCAAATGGAGGTCTATTTATAGCTCAAAAGAGGGCACTTTGGCCATTTCCGAAAAGCAGTGCCACGCGGCATAGCGCCCTATACATAGGGAACCAGCATCATGAGGTTCATCAGGTCGACAAGACGAGTCACTGCGGGGGGTCAAATCAGCCGGTCGAATCGACTTGAATTGGTGCCAGGTGCCCTGTATATAGGTGCTTGGTGCCCTATATATAGGGCGCCTGGTGCCCTATATATAGGGCGCCAGGTGCCCTGTTTATAGGGTGCCAGGTGCCCTATATACAAAGTGCCAGGTGCCCTATATACAGGGTGTTCGGCCCAGCTGATTGTTCTATGGATCCCCTTCGGACTGTGCCAAAAAACTTGATCCGTCCGGAAAAAACGATTTGCTTTAAATATTCTCCATGAAAAGAAGAATTTAAACTCTCCAACTAGGCCAAAATTGTGTGTCTACAGTGATCAATGACTTCATTATGATATATGCTTCTAATAAAAGCTAGTAACGAAGTTTTGCCTATTTAATTGAATGAGATATTCCTAGAAATGTTGAATCATATCATATATGATTGGCTTGTAGGGCATACATTTCTATCACATCATGTGTGAGAAAGTGCCTTCATCGGAATCTTCTGGCCTTCTGCCTTTGATAGGCTATGGCTCTTCTTGGACGTAGTTGGTCGACCCTGCCCCCAAGGTTAAAGAACCTCCTCGAGTCTTTCCTTCTAGCCTATTTTCTTTGATGGCCCACATTCAAACAAGTTTTCTCTTTTGCTTGATTTTGACCTGAGGGGTTCATTGCCCATCTTTTGGAGCCTTTTTCTTTTTTAGGCTTTTGTCGGTACACATTCAGATAGGTCTATTCTTTTGCCGACTTGAGGGGTCATTGCCCATCTTTTGGCACCTTTTATTTTAAGAAGTCAGACCTTTAGAGGCATCCTCCTACTAAGGTGATGGGCACTTTTGATACTCCTCATTCTAATCTCTTTCATCCATTTAGAACTGAAATAAGAAGAGAATAAGATAGGGTTGACCTTCTTTTGCCAAGTGTTGCCTAGCTTTCTCTTTGACTTCCAAACATTGGATCCCAAAATCTAGGCGTGTAGTGTGTGCAGTATGATGCCTATCCTTATTTTCCTAAGTGACAAGTTAGGGCACCGAACAAGCAAGCATTAGATGTTACTACCATTCTTCACACCTTTAGATTTTACAAATTTTTTATGTGATTTTTGTTTTTCTTTTAAGGGAAACATTTTTTGAGGTATACACCATTCCAAGGATGAGCTAGTTCTTCACCCTCTGCATTAGTTAGCTTATATGAATTTCTAGGGTAAACCACTGAGATTACATACGGACCCTCCCAATTAGGTTGAAGTTTTGAGCGGGGACCGCTCGGCTTAACAAATATTCTTTTAAGCACAACCTCACCGACTTCATTTTTTCTCTCTACCACCCTCTTCTGATAAAATCTTTTAAGTCTATTCTGGTAAGACCTAGCATGTTCTACAGTGACCAGCCTCGTTTCGTCCAAGAGTTCGAGTTGCACGAGAAGAAAATCTCGACGTTCATCCATCGGGATGTCTCGATCAATCTAGACTCGGAGGGAAGGAATGAGTACTTCGTATGGGACTACTGCCTTCATCCCAAATGCCAAGGCATAAAGAGTTTGACCCATTGGGGTTCGAACAGAAGTGCGGTAGGCCCATAGAGCATCAACTAACTTATCCAGCCAGTCCACAAACTTTCTTGACTTGCACATTTTCTTGATGATTTTTATCAGAGTTTTATTTGTAGCTTCTGCTTGACCATTGCCTTGAGAATAATATGGAGATGAATGATGCAATTTGATGCAATACCTATTGCAAAGGTCCTGCAGCTCTTGAGAGATGAATTGAGGTCCATTGTCGGTGATGATGTCACCTGGGATCCCGAACCTATCAATGATGTTGCGTTTGATGAAGGTGCAGACTGTTGATGCCTTGATTTCCACGTATGCTTTCACTTCTGTGCACTTGGTGAAGTATTCCGTTGCCGTTAGGATGAAAGATTTGGTTTTGTTTGTGGACTTCGGATCACCAAGGAGTCCGATAACATCAAAAGCCCACATAGTGAAATGCCATAGGGCATGAATTGGGTGAAGGGAAGATGCGGGAGGGTGAATCTTGTTGGCATGAAGTTGACATTGATGACAGTGCCGGACAAAGATTGAGCAATCTTCTTCTAGAGTAGGCCAATAATACCTTTGCCTGATGATTGTAGACACGCCAAATTGGCTTGATTCGGAGCCCCAGACTCTTATTCCATATGCGATATCCTTTATTTGACCGTTATCTTATCCGGATTACCTTGTGGATATGAGCTAAGGACATGGGTGGAGCCCCTCGCAAGTTGAGAATGGACTGATGATTTCCGGAATATTGCCGTAACCTTCAAGCGAGAGCCGCATGTGAACTATAAAAACACGAAGCCTGCTCGATGACTGACCTTGAATGGTCCATAATTGGAGGTCTCGGGAATCCCGCATGTGTTCCGTAACATTCAGGGTTTCTGAGAAGTCATTTCGGTAGGCGTCGGTCAATGACGGCTTTCGTTACGGCTTTTTCGATCCGTGCTGACACGGCTATCCCGGATCACATGTTAGGCCTTTCCTTTCATCACCGGGTCTTTTCAAGTCATCCGGGTCGATTCTAGCCAAATATTTTCATCAACCGGGGCTATGCGGCCATTTTAGTCAATTTTAGGGTTTTGCCGCTTTTCCGAGTTTCGGTTCACGTTTACCGGGTTAGTCTCAGATTTTTCGATGACTTCGGGTTTTCCGGTCATACCGGACTTGTTCGGTAATCATTTTAAGTCATCCCGAGTTGACCCGAGATTTATCGACCGGAACCGTGCTCTTTCATATCTTCGCCCTGGGTTTCGGCTTTCCGCGAGAGGGTAAACCGGTAGAAATCCCCGTGCGAACAAATCGGGAGTCATGCCGGCTGGTTTACCGACTTGAGAAGGTGCAGTTGAAGGCCCTCTTTCCAACACGACAAATGGGAGCCGAATCAGACATCCCGTTTGCAAGATACGGCTCGCGGAACAAGCGCGCAGGAGAGAGAGTGTACTGCGCCCCCGCTCCCTTTGAAAGAGGAGGGCGTGCCCTGCGCGCCCTCACACTGGGGGCGCGCCCTGCGCGCCCCCGGTTCCTTTGAAAGGCGGGGGCATGGTCAGTTTCTTTAAATCGCAAATTACCCCGATTAGCACCTTCTAAGCCGGATTTTTGGAAAGTTTCCGCGGAGGACTTTTGATCATTTGTACCACGCCCCCGGTGCGGGGGTGCGTTACGTATGTCAAGTCAATTTTTAGCAATTTCCGGAAGATTTCGTCGATTTTTAGCAGTGAGACACGTAACGCGCCCCCGCTTCCTTTGAAACAGGGGGCGCATAGACCGCGCCCCCGAACTGGGGGTACGCCCTGCGCGCCCTTGTTTTGAGGGCGTGCCCTGCGCGCCCTCGTCCTCTTTGAAACACGGGAGCGCGGTAGGTCCAGTTTCTAAATTTTGCACTGGCTTCCTTCTCCTATAAATTGAGGGCCATTCTCAACAACCCAAGGTTAATCCCTGGTACCTAGCTCGTCCTGAGGTCATCCAAGCTCTCTCCCAAGGCTGTCCCGACGTCCAAAGTCGATCCGACGTCGAGAGATCGATCCCGAGCCGAAGGAGAAGCCCGATCCGGGTGTTCTGCATAAACCATCTTCATCGACTTTTTCATGAAATCTAGAGCTCTTTATGCAAAAATCTTCAACATAGAATTTGTTCCTCTCTTCGTCCTCTTTCATCTCCAACTGGCGGCACTCAATTCTGACTTGCCGTTTGTTCGTGACGATTTCTTCACTGAGGGCGCGCATCCAGGTTCTATTTTCTACATCCACCCACTTTAAAAATTTTTACAGACTTCTACAGGAGAATTTAGGATAAGTTATCAACATAAGAACTCTTCCTCTCCAAGTTTTCTATCTACTTCAACAAACGGAACTCAATTCCGACATTGGGACTGCTCGTGACAAGCTCTGCACCGAAGTCGCGCCAGACAGTGCAACACACCCCCGAACCAAGGGCGCGTCGACCGCGCCCTCATACCTAGGGCGCGCCCACCGCGCCCCCAAACCCAGGGCATGTTCAGTCCAGTGCGTTGTCCGGCTGTATTGGTGATATCTTCTCCGTTTTAGCTCCAATTTGAGTCATTCAAGTTTCTATGTCTTCGTCATTCATCCAGGATTATTTTAGCATCATTTTTATTTAGTTTTTTGCATAATTTTATATCACAAAAAATAGACAAAAAAGGGGTTAAGGCTCACCCCGAAGCCGGTGAGTCCAATTCCAATTGCTTCTTTCTCATCTTCTTACTATAGTTACTAAACTTCCCATAGTTCTAATCATTTTTATTTCACTTGGTTTATTGTTCTAGTTGCACAGGTTTATCAAGCTAGCATCAGTTGGAGACTCTTCTTCATCGGTCGGCCGAAGAAGAAAAAGGTTGAACCCATATCCCGATCTCCCACGCTAAGGTACACGGTCAAATCTAACTAAATCTTGTTTTTATTCCATAAAGCGGAGCCCGCGGCTCCTGGCGACCACCTTTCTTTTTATTCATGTTCTAAGTTAATTCACTCCTCACTCTCCTCCCACATGACCCGAACCGTCTCCGGTGCTCGAGCGATGCCTTGAGATGAAAGTTCGGGGATCAATGTGAGTGTGGGATCGAGGTGAGGAGTCTTTACTGCTTTCCGAGTGTTTTCAATTCACTCCCCTTTTTACCCCATTCTATCTTTCACCTTCTTATCTTGAGGTGCCGATCCGGAACCCGTTTCTGGAGTCGACAATGATCTTCTTGGCGAGGGCTTGAGCATTTACGTGACCTCCACATACTCCGTAATGTGCTTATTTAAGTACCAATTCAGCCTCTTCTTCATCCACACATCTTAATAGCATGCCGGCCAGGCTCCTTTTGTAAAGCACTCCTCCTAAGATGGTGTATCTCTGGGAGACTCTCCTGATAGCTTTCTTTTATTCAGCAGTTGCACTTGGTGGATATGTCTAATCCTGACAATAATTTGTAATCTCATAATACCATGGTTTTTCACCCTTTTCTAATTCTTCCAACTTGACCAAAGATACCTCTTCCTTTTGCTTAATGGATTCCTTCCTTTCAAACTCTTCTTTGACCTTCAAGAACTGTGCATCTTCTATTGTCGAGATTGTTCATCGGCGGACATAGATTGTCCTAACCGTCCTTCCTAGCGGGATAGATAGTAAAGATGCTAGAGAAGCGAGGGTATTAGCAAGGATGTTTTGAGCACGAGGAACATGAATAAATTCGAGTTTGGAGAATAACTTGATGTAATAAGCGGTGAGTTTTTGGTACGGTATGAGTCTAGGATGTGATGTGCGGTATTTGGCAAGTACTTGGTGGAGAATCAATTGACTATCACTAATCACCCGCAGTTCGGTGGCACCATAGAAGTAAGCGGCTTCCAGTCTAGCCAGCAAGGTTTCATACTCGGCTATATTGTTTGTTGTTGAAAAATAGAGCTAAAAAGCCTACGGTATGGTGACACCTTCGGGTGACAGAAGAACAATCCCTATCCCTCTACCTTGAGAGTTTAAGGCCCCATAAAAATATAATGTCCACAGATTGGAAGACCAAATGGATATCAATTCTTCATCAGGGAACTCTGATTGGATAGGGTCAAAAATTGGAATGGGATGATGGGCTAGATATTCAGCAATCACATAACCCTTAATCGCTTTATGTTGGATGTAGGTGATGTAAAATTGAGAAAGAAAGCTTTGCCATCATGCCAATCGGTCAGTCAAGTCATATTTTTCGAGAAGAAACTTGATGGGATTCATGCGAGCAATGAGAGTAACCTCATGTGCTAGAAAGTAGTGCTTAAGCTTCCGGACTACCCAAACTAGGGTGGCACATGTTTTCTCCATGGTTGTGTACTTCTGCTCACAAAGATCAAAGATTTTAGATAGATAGTATGCTTCTCTCTCTTTCCTTTCATCATCTAACTGTGCCAATACTGCTCCAAGGGATCCTTCCAAGATCGAGACGTATAAGATTAATGGTTTGCCAAGAACCGGAGGTTTGAGTACAGGTGGGCCTGACAAGTACTTCTTTAAACCATTGAATACCTCCTGACATCTTGAATCCTATCTGAATTCGGCCTTCGCCTTGGTTAACTCATAAAAAGGTTTGCACCTTTGGGAGTGTTGTGAGATAAACCGGCAAACAAACTGTAGCCTACCAATCAACCCTCTCAACTCTTTCAATTTCCTTGGTAGAGGCATATTAATGATGGCTTTGCCCTTCTTGGGATCAATCTTAATGCCTCTTTTGCTGATGATGAACCCAAGTAGCTTTCCGGATGATACTCCAAACACACACTTCTTGGGGTTCATCTTAAGCTTATATTCCCTGGCTCGCTGCAAAACCCATTTTAACACCTCAACATGCTCATCTTGGGTCTGAGATTTAACCACCAGATCATCCACATACACCTCCATAAATTTATGCATCATGTCATGAAATATCGCCACCATGGCCCTTTGATAAGTTGCTCTGACATTCTTTAGTCCAAAGGGCATGATGATGTAGCAATAAGTCCCCCAAGGTGTAGTGAATGAGGTCTTCTCTTGATCCTCTTCTGCTAACCGGATTTGATTATACCTTGAATATCCATCCATGAATGATAGTGTTTCATATCCAGCTATGTAATCAACAAGAACATCGATATGAGGAAGGGGGAAACCATCTTTTGGACATGCTTTGTTTAAGTCCCTAAAGTCAATGCAAATTCACACCTTTCCATCTTTCTTCATGACCGGGACTATATTCGCCACCCATTGTGGATAAAGGATGACTCTAATGAATTTTGCTTGGAGTAGCTTATCAACCTCTTCTTTCATTTTTAATTCTATGTCCAGGTGGAATCTCCTTATGTTTTGCTTGACCAGGATAGCTTTGGGTTTTAAGGTCAATCGATGCTCCACCAGAGCTTTGTCTAACCCTGGCATATCTTCATATGTCCAAGCAAACGTGTCCTTGTATTCTTGTAGTACCCCCATTTGATTTTGCCCTTCCAAAGGCGTGAAGTTGGCACTGATGAGGATATTCTTAGGATCTTCCGGTGTTTCGAGGTTGAGTTTCTTAGTTGGTTCATCTACCGTAGCTGACGTCTCTTCAAACCTTTTTAATCTGGATGCGTAAGCATCAGCCAAATCCTCTTCTTCATCCTCAGTATCAGGATCCTTTTCTGACACAACCTCATATAATTCTAAAGTTTGATCAATGTTGTCCTTATCCTCATATCGGATCTCATTTAGCTGGATTGCATTCTCTAGGTATTCCAGTAGCTTGGCACATCCTATGCTTTTCCGAGCTAACTGATGTAGGTATCTTTATGCAACTCTTCTACCTCTAATTTTTTTTAGTGGAAACTAAACTTAAAGAAGATGAAGATGGCAAAAAGGAAGAGGAAGAAGAAGTGGAGGGAGTGGAATTTATTGATGGAGTGGATAGAGGGCAAAAAAGGTCAATCAAGGATTTGGTGGCTTCATGGGTCGAATGCCCTTCCGAGGCAAGTTGAGATGTTTCCTTGATCGAAATTTGAGTTTTGAGGAGGACATTTTTTTTGGGAAGTGCTAAACATAAAGATAGAATGGGCTTCAGGTGCCCAATTCGGGGTGAGATCAACTGCGGAGGCCAAAGTAGGCAGAGATATTGATAAAGAGGGGAAAACTTCAAGCAATGTTTGATAGAGGGGGCTCTCGGCCCCAATGTTTATAGATAGAGGTGATGGGACAGTGGGCCAGATGATCATGGAAGAATGTGGGCTCATGGACCCAAAAGGAGGATGTGGGCTCGAGGGCCTGGGTTCAGGAGATGGGCTTGAGGGCCCAAGAAGTGGGCTTGAGGTCTTAAGAGTTGGAGAAAATGGGCACAGAGGCCCGAATACAGTAGAGGGGATTGATGGCCCAAGAGCAACAAGTGGGTACGCAGACCCATAAGTTGGGCCTGGGGGCCCAAAAATAGGGATCAGGCCAAGAAGCCTGGGGAGAGCATCACAGTAAGTTGAGGTATGGGCCCTAAAAGAGGAGATAATAAGGGAAGGCCCTCTTGGAGTTGGTTGGAATTTTTCTTGAGTCGGTTTAGTGATATGCCTCGGGTGGGTCAACAGGTGGTTCATCTTGGAGTAGTTCTTTGCTTGACCCTTCTTCATCAGTGGAAAACAAAAGAGATATTTAAGGATACAAGTCATCTTCAGGGTCGTCAGTTTTTCTTCTCTTGTCTTGTCCCAGCTCTTGCTCTTCCTTGTTGTCAGCCAATTGAATGGTCTCTTTCTTGATTAAAAACTTTTGTAAGCATCTAAAAAAGTTTTTTTTTTAAGATTCTGACCATTGGCAGTTGTTCCGTCACACCCAACCCCACTGTTTGGTTGTAACCTCACTGGATTGATTAGCTCAGCTATGCCTTGTAGTTCTTTGCCTATTCCTTGGCCTTCTTGGTATCCCAAACTCTTCATTATATGCCACCCAATAGTTTCATTTTTCTCTCTTTTCCTTCTCCACACTTTCCTGGGCTGCCTACTTATTTCTAAAAGATCTAGTATTGTCAAAATCGGCTCATTTGGCAACCCAAGGGGTGGTGGTAGAGATGATGGATGGTCTAAGGGCATACTTGTCACCTTAATCACTTGTCCCTTGTAAGGGAATTTAAGACACTGGTGACTGGTGGAGGCGACTGCTTCTAGTGCTTCCAAATAGGGTCGTCCTAGAATAGCTTTGTAAGTTGGATCCATCTCTAGTATGTGAAAGTCGACAGTGACTATCCGAGGCCCGAGCTTGACATCCAACGTAATCATGCCATCAGCGGGCTTCTTTGAATTATCATATGTTGTCACTGTTATTTGAGATGGCCGGACGTCCTCCTCTGAAATTTCACAAAGATGTAATGTTTCTGGTGGCAGAACGTTAATGGAGGCTCCGGTATCAACCAAACATGACTTAATGCGAACTCCGTTGATGTGTATTGTAATGCATAGGGCACATTTCCTTATTTCTAGGTCGGCCAATTTTTCCTTTGTGAATGTGAGGGCCGGGTACTCACTTCTCGGGACCAGAACTGATGAGATTTTTTTTGGGGGAGGCTCTCGTTCATCATCCCCTGTTTAAGTATTGTTGGAGAACATCTTGATGGACTTTGGATCTTTTGATCAACTCTAGGATAGAGATACGTGCTGGAGTTTTATCAAGATGTTTTAACAACTCATAGGATGTCCCAGGAAACGACTCTTCCATGTGTTCTTTTTCTGCTTCTGGTACCAACCCTGATTGACCGGCCTGGGGAAAGACCCTTTGGAACATGCGCCCACTCTTGAGTACTGTGGCAAGTTGGGAAGCTATAGTTGGGGTGGTAGTGGCGGGTGGTGGGTTAGGTCGAATGATGGGAGATCTTGGGATGGGTGTAATAATGGTGGTTTGATGCATGGTAGGGTAGGTAGGTTGTGAAGGTACAGTTGCTCGGGGCGAGATGATGATGGGTCCCAATGGTGGTAATGATTGTGGTGGAGTAACCAGACGGATTAGGGTCTGTCCTGATTGGAGTTGTATGGTTGGTGGTGTTATAGTGGGTCATGATGGCATTTGGATGATGGGCGTACTATTTAATGTGATGGGATTAGGTGACATAGTTGTTCGGGGTATAGAGTGGATAGTTCAGTTAGGAGGGTGAGGTAAGTTGATGTGCATGGTAGAGGTGGCTCCCTCGACTTGCCAATTCTGGCCTCAATCATGATACTCCTTGGAAGAAATCAAGATGGGATTAACGTGCATGTAGAGGTAAAAGGTTTTGGATTATCCCCATGTCGAGGTTCTGTTGTTGTTGTTGCTGAGCTGGTTCATTCTGCCGTTGAGGTTGATTTTTCACTGTTCTGATATATTCCCCCATCTGGTCCCAGTCAATACTGCCTTTCTCATTAAGGTCATGGATTTAGTATTTGAACTGAAAACAATTTTCCACGGTGTGCCTAGGATATCTGTGAAACAGGCAGTATCGCTCTGTGTTGGCATTTTGAGGCCACTCTAGCTTCTCCCTTGCCAATGCAATTTGCCTTGCCACCATGAGTGCATTAAAGATGTCCATTGGAGAGTACGGCAAAGGCAGGTGTTGGCATCAAATTTTTTCGCTTATCTTGCTTGATACAAGTTTCAGCAATGCCGAAGCCGGTCCAGAAAATCTGACCCAGATTCGAAAAATTCGTGAATAGATAATGTAAATAGGCTTTTGAAATGCCTTGGCCTGGCCTTACAAGCTACAAATGGCCAAGATAATTTGTTCATTACATAGCCCCGGTCAAGAGCTTCGCAACGGTGCCCAAAACATGAAAAATGGACACCGAAAGGCCGAAATGACCATTTTGCCCCTGACACTTTGGGACAAATTGGGACTCTAACATGGAATTACAACTTTACCACATTGTCAATATTGTATAGAGCTAGGCAATGCTCGAAATGGATCGAAAATCCGACCCCCGGATGAAGAGATATGCAAGAAAGAGCAAATCCGAACGGAAAGCCGTATGTTCTCGCACCAGGGGCATAATGGTCCGATTAGCTCTGGATCGACCCATGGGCTGAAAATTTCAATTTTCATGACCCAAAACTTTGATCTCATGAATATTTATGCATGAAAAATAAATTTGGCCAATGGGAGAAGATAATTGCACTCAGATACAGTTTTCGACATTATCGATGGCCGAGATCGCACCGATCAGAAAAACTAGCTAAATTAAGAGATCCGTTGCAATTCAAGTGATCTAAACCACACATCAAGATAAAGAATAATATAAATGGCCATCAGGGCATGATCTAGAATTTTTTTGAAGTCAATTTGAGATTTATTTAATTGGTTTTGGTCGAAATTAATGCTAGCCGTTGGATCGGGAGCACTCTGATTAAACCAGGGTTAAACCTAACCCAAGATGGGCTAACCCAACCTGTCATGGCAGAATCCCATCCTCCCTTATATGATGTGTGTTCAAGAAGCCCTAGAAAATAGGGGAGGGAGGTGCACCCACCTCCTCCTTCCTTGGCTGGTGGGTACCACTCAACCACTTCCCTCAACCACCTCCCATGGCTTATCCCTATCTCTCCCTTGGTTTATCTTCATCCTAACTAATCCTACAACTAACCAAGCTTATCCTCATCCATGCCTTGGTTGAACCAGTCTTCTTTCCACATGTCATGTGCGCACACCTCCTTGAAAAGAGGAGATGGTGCGCACCCTTCTCTCCCTCTCTTTCTAGTTGGCGCATAATCATCCTCAACAACCAACTATGGGTTATCATTATCATCCCCAACCTCCCTTGAGTTATTCTTATCTCCTATAAACAACCTCCAGCCTTATCTCCTCCTGGAGATGGCACCCCTCAGCCCCCTCAGCTGGCCATGTGCAGGACAAGCGGATCACCCTGCGAAAGCCCTGCCTCTCCTCCCTCTACCCTGCTCCAAGACAGCTTCTCCTTGCTTGGACTTCTTCATCAGCAAGTCAGAAACCTCTCCAGCCCCCTTGTGGTGTATCAAGTGAAGAATAAGAAGGAGAAAAGGCCTCTTTCCAGAAGGTACGCCAGCAGCAGCCCAATCGGTGGTGCACTGATTCCAACAGCAGGTGTTCCTTCTTGGAGCACTGATTGCAGCCCCATTTTCAGCAAAAAAAAGAAGAAGAATAAGAAGGGTATAAGACCAGTCATCTTATCCTTCAATCTCCAACAAGGATTGTGCAAAAAAGGTGACGGAAGATGTAGTACTTTCTAGTTCTTTTCCTCCCCTCTTCTTTCTCTTCCCCTCGGCCTTCTCTATGGCCATTCAAGAAGCTCCAAAAACTCAGCCTTGTTGGTACCACTTAAAGCCCATGTTCAACTTCCCAATGTTGGTTCCACAAGCCATCAAAAATCATCCTCTTTGAGCCCCTCATTTCAGACCCCTTGCTGTCCATGTGTACACAGCCCATAGGTGGTCTGTAAACAGCCCATTTGGCATCCCCAAGCAACACCGTGTTGTCACCTAACACCATGCCTCTTGTTGAAATCCCTCTAGCAGCCAATTAGGCTCCTTAACATGCTCCTAATCAGGCTATGTTCGACCATCCTTTCTGCCCAAGTGGACGAACTTCAGAAAACACCCAAATCAGGCCCCTCTGATGGCTTGGAAACCAGCACCTACTTAACCTCTCTGATGGCCATCTAAACAGCACCCAATCAGCCCTATTCTCTACACAGATCCCTTACCCATTGAGGAGGATGGAGTGATGTCCCGGGTATTCTTGGATCCACAAGATGGGCCAAGTCTCCCCTGGGCGGGCTCTTGATCCCTTGTTTTGGCTGGAGGAAAGGGTGATGTCCTAGGAATTCTTGGAATCTGTACGACGGGTCAAGTCTCTCTCAGGTGGATTCTCAACTTCAACCAAGACAGCCCATTTGTGTGGCCTTCCTTATTTTAATACCAAACATCCCCTTTGAGGCATTGAAATTCTTTCCAACATGCCCTTTGTGCAGCACCTAATCAACCCTTTCAAACTTGCCTTAAACCTACCCCTTGTGCAGTCCCCTTTCCAACTCTTCCAAGCAGCACCCCCACAGATCCATTCCAGCCCCTCTGAGGCTTCCTTTGCCCACTACTACAGCAAGAAGGCAAACACTAGAAATCAAATTCTGCAGATTGTCAAAGCAGGCCATTCTGGCCCTTGGAGATCAAAACAGGTGCTGCGAACAAGTTCAACAAACCAAGGCTACAACAGGTCCTTGTAAGGACCAGGTTGGGGGGATGGCCTGATCCCCCTTGGCTCACATGATGGGTCAAGGGCATGAGAAGGTGGCTCTTGATTCTGGTCCAAACAAGGTGTAAAACAGGCCAACCGGGCCATGGAGACATGAAGCTTGAATTTGGCCGACCGGGCCAACATGACATGAAGCCGACCTTCTCAGGCCATGAGACATGAAGACCAGACCATTGTGCAGATGAAGCTGGCCCATCGGGCCTTGGACACTTAAAATAAACCTTAATTAAATCTGAAGGCGAAACGCCAAAATTAAATAAGGAGTTAGTCCACAACTGGACGCTTCATTGGGCGGCTAATCCGGCATGCACCGGAACATTGACCCGGGCGTAGGCATGGGACACGCTTCCCACTGCAGATGGACCTTACCCACTACTTGGAAGGTCAAATGACTATGCCTTGTAGGACGGGTAAAATTCCACACCGATTGGAAAATAAGGCGGCATGCTGCCAAAATTTTCCCAATCAAGTTGTATTTTACACCAAGGGAAGGACATTCACACATTTGCACCATTGACATCATTGAACATGGCATATGAACTGCCACATCTGATGTACACCAGCATGAACATGAATATTCAATGAACATTTCAAGTATCGAGTTGATTGCATGTGACTGGGCATCGACACTAGCCCGACAGACAGGATGTGATGCAAACCGAACAAGAGTTAACCAAATCTGAAGTTAACTTAATTAAATCTGAAAATACATTCAAATTAATCTTAAAACATGTTTAAAACAGATCATTAAAGCTTTAACATTCAACAAAAATCAGATTTAATACAATCTGGAAAAATTGATTCAATACATTTAATCTATTTGAATTCAAATGCTTAAACAAGTGCAAATCAAACCAATTGAAAAGAACACATCTAGAAAACATTAATGTATATGAAATTCATATTAAAACATGTCAAATTCATATCATTAACAATATGAAATTCAAGTTTAATCAATTTGAACCAAACTTCAAAACATTTAAACATACTGAACACACCCGAATCGGTATTAAAACACCAACCAACATGAGAAAATCACATGAAAATGACTCAACACATTGTCAATTAAACTTAAACAAGTCAAAATTGATAAACACATCTAAAATATCAAGTTCAAACAAAAATAAAATAAACTTCAACCAATTGAAGTAAAACAAACCAAACAATTAAAACAAGCTCAAAACACTTAACATTCAAATCCAAGTCAAATGGAAATCTGAAATTAACATTTCAAACCACATCAAAATCCATTCTTAAATCAAACATAAATCAACTTCAAACAAAATATAATCAAATTTGTTTGCATCTCATCGGGCCTAAAAGGCCGGGGCCCTTTGTGTTCTTTATATGTTGTGGATGTGCACGCTCTCATCAAACAAGATCGCTATGGAAGTTAATCAAGGGTGTTCGAGTGTTTGCTCGATGTAAATGAACATTGAATATTCGCACCATCCAAAGGAGAGAGGTCAATAAATATTTTCACAGAACCCGAACCTCGGTTCTATACTCTTCTAATATCACCTGGACTATCTAGTAGTTTTTATGGTCTATCACTTATTTTACTAGAAAATTCAGGTATGATATTTTCAACATTTAAAAAACAAATCTTTTAAGCACATTTCAAGAAACAAAGCAATTCCCGAGGTTCCCACAGCAGGTAATGGTTTTTCTTGGGTCCAACCTTTCGGGGTTCGTAGGCCATGGGAGGGGGTGCTTGGTTGTAGTTAGCTAGTTGTTGCCGCGGTGGCTGGGGAACTGGGGCTTGCAGTCACTGAGGGATTGGAGCTTATTGTTGACGGGGCTGGAACTGAGGCTGAGGTTGAGGTTGACGAGGGTTTCTAAATAGTTGATTTTTTTGAGGTTTCCTAAACTGGTGTTGATAATTTCTATGTGGGTCCCCTACAACATTGAGGTTTTCATTTGTCACTACGCCCTCAGTCACTAGGCCGATTGTGGTAAAAGTGGTTTTCTTGACAGCTCGGGGTCTAGGATCAAACAGGTTCATGATAGGTGAGTCTCTAAGCTGTTTTTGAATGTACCGTGCCCTCTCATAGAGTTCACTCATGGAGGTGGGGTGATGCAAAGCCAGCATATTCTCGGCTGGAGTGGCATTGGTGATGATCATCTTTACTGGATCCGGTTCTGAAATGGAATCAATAAGCTTTTCTACCATTGACCTCCACCTATCAGCATATTTGATAAAGTCTTCATCATTTCTCATTCTTTCAGCCATGAGGTCGGTGATGGAATATGTTGATCCGACCCTATCTTGATATCTCTACAAGAATTTAGCTTTAATAGTTTCAAAGTTACTCACCTCCAAAGAGTCAAGAGAGTAGAACCACTCTAAAGCTGAACCCTCTAATGATCTTCTAAAAAGAAAAGCAAATGCCCTTGGGTCATTTTGCCACATTACTGACTCATAAAGAAAATCCTTGATATGAATGAAGGAATTATCGGTTCCTTTGTAACGGCGGTATACCGGCATCTCTGAGGGAGGAAGATGAAAAGTAGGGAGGGAAGGAAGAGAAATTTTGGTAACTACCTTTATGTCGATCAAACGTCTAAGCTCTCTATACTGCTCATCCATGCGATTGATTTTGTTAATCATAGCTAGATCAATAGAAGGCTCCCCAAGAGGAGGAGGAGGAGGAGTGGGTGCTTGGTGCACCGGAATTGGGATTGGATGGGCCAAACTGGCCGGATATGAAGGGTACGTTAGGGGATTTACCAAAGGGTGAGTAGGGTTGAGATGATTAGAAGAATAAACTGGTGGCCTAAAAAGAACAACAACATTCAGATCGGGATGATCTATATTAGCCACCGAATGAGGAGAAATTAGGGCTACAAGCCCGGTATGAGAATGGCCATGAGTGGGCACATTAGGTTGATGTGCCACTGACCGAGGGGTAGAGATGTGAAGACCACCTTCGGGGGAAATGTGGTCGGCGGGCGACTTTCCCTTGAGGATGGCTTCGATAGCCTGAAGTTGGGTAGGGTCCGCATGAGAGAATGCCTCCCAAAGTGAATTTTGATTGGGTTGAGGAGAAGTTTGACTTGGTTTGGGGAGAACTTCAGGTTCATTGATAGCACATACGGCATCAGGGTAGAAATAAGACTGGTCATACTCCAACTGCAACTGCACGTATCTTTGATCCGCCATTCCGATAAGTCATCCTAACCTTAAATTCATAAACACAATAGAAAAAGAAGGTTGACAAATAAAATCTCAAGAGTTTTATTTTTTATTTTTTAATATTTTTGACCCACTTTTTGTTTTGATTTTCTTTTGTTGGACAAGCAAGTTTATTAAGCAAATTAACCTCAAGCAAATTTTTTTGTTTTTGTTTTTTAGGTGATTTTGGAATTTTTGTTTAATTTTTAATTTTTGTTTGCAAACAAGTAATAGCAAAGACTTTGGAATGATTAATGCAATTTTTTTTTATTGTTTCAACCTCAAATTAATAGCTTGTTAAGAGAAATATTGTCCACTCAAATAAATGGGTAGGACCCTATGCTCTCACAAGGCTGAGCAATCTAAGGTTGTCACTTTTTGAACAACGATAGGTAACAGGTACTCTAGATTTTGGGATAAAATGATACAAACAGCCCGATCAGTGAAGAGGGAATCCTTCACATTTGGGGACTTACGGAGGCCTTGATGGAAACTACCCAGTGTCGACTCTGAAAATTCGACGGGGTCCTCTCCTTTTCAGGGAAGTCCGTGAATCCAGATCGTCACCTCAAGAGGGGATGAGGAAAGAAAGGAATAAAGCTCGGAAAGCAATTCTCACCTCGGTCCCACACTCACATTGATCCCCGAACTTTCATCCCTTGGCGTCGCTCGATCACCAAAGAGACGGTTCGGGTCATGTGGGAGGAGGGTGAGAAGAAATAAACGTGGTCGCCAGGAACCGTGGGTTTCGATTTATAGAATTAAAAATGAAAGATGACCGTGTGTACCTTAGCGTGAAGAGTGTGAGTTTAAGCTTCTCCTTCTTCGGCCGGCCGATGAAGAAGAGTCCTCAACGCGGTGGGTGCTTGATGTTCTGTGCAACTAGACAAATAAACAAGTGAAATAGACAATTAGAACTAGACAAAGTGGAGTATATGTAAAGAGAATAACATAAAACACACAATTGACTAGAAACTGACCAGATCAGGGTTATCTCTAACCCCTTTTTTTTATTTTCGGATTAACAGAGTAAAAGTAATGCAAAAAAATGTAAAAAAATGATAGGAGGATGGAGAATCACGAAAAAAAGAGATAGGAAAAAGAATTGAAAGATTCTGAGTTGTATAGAGGAAGATATAGTCAAATCTGTTTTGTCGAAAAGGCCGAGTAGCAGTCCAGGATCTGCCAGGCGCGACTTTGCTTCTGCACTCGTCACGATCAGCCCCGACCTCTGAATCAAGTGCCGTCGATTGTAAACTCAAGAAGACTTGGAGAGGAAGAACTTTGATGAAGAGAGCTTAGGCAGCAGACGTCCACACACTGCTGTAGAGGCCGAAGAAGAGAGATATGGCTGATCACCTGCAGAATAGCCTTCCTCTCTCTTGAACCGACTTTTCTCTCTCTAAAACCTCGAAATTCTCTTTCTAAAAATCATAAAATCGATGCAGGAGGGTGCTAGGACGTCTTGAGATGCCTGGGGAGTCGTTCTCCTCTCCCTGGAACGACCGGAATCGGAGTCCATTTATAGGAGAACAGAGGATCTGATCCGGACTAAAAAATAGGGGGAATGCGCCCTGGTCCTGGGTGCATGCGCCCTGGTGCAGGGCGCATGCGCCCCACTGAAGGGCGCATGCGCCCCCCAGGGGGGGCATATCTCATCATCTCCGAAAAATTTGATCTTATCTCTTCCGTCTGTTCAGCGGCAGAGTCCGGGTGAAAGACTGACTCAAGGGTGGGGCGCATGTGCCCTCAAGTGAGGGCACATGGTCACGTGCCTCACTGGTAGGGCGCATGGCCATGTGCCCTGGGTCCCGGGCGCATGTGCCCTGGAACCTGGGCGCATGGGACTGGTTCTGCGCGTCCTTCTTCCGGAAGCCATTGCGAACACTCCCAAACTCGGAATTCGACGCCGTTTGTTGCGTTGGAAAGATAACATGCCGAAGAAGCTTTCTATGGCATCGGATCAGCCATCACACCCTCCAAAACTTCAGAATTTTATCCGGAAGTTAGGGCAGTAAACAGAAGGTCCGATATAGGTCAAAATGACTTCGACGGCAAACCGGAAAGGCACGGAATGCAACAAAACTTGTCCGGAGTGTGAATATGACCATAACCTTCAATGCATGATCATTAGGCATTGGTCATTCAGCCAATTTCCATGTTCACACGATTTACGTGCAGCTTTCGCTTGGAAATTACGGCTTTTTTGCGGAAAACGTCGGAAAGCACCCGATTTCGTTCGGCAAAGTTCCAAATCAACTTAAAAAGACCCGGCATCATTATATGATCAATAATGCGTGTTACCCTATAAAACATGAGTTTTATGCTCTGAATTAGGCGAATTTGGCGTGTCTACAGCTTGCCTCGCCTTGATGTCGGCTTTGTAAGGGAGTGGCATGTAATGAAGCGGAGTGATTCGTAGTGAACTGTAATGGAATGCAAGTGAGCGTAGATGAATGTAGTGAAATGGAATGGTGATGGACTGAAAAGGTGGCATCAAGGTGTAGATATAGACACGCTTATCTACCCGATCCAGCAAAATGAATCTCTCTGAGTATTCTAGATCGCTTTCATGTTCTATCAAAACCTCATATAATTGACTGGTAAAAGACATGCCCTTGGCACGAGAGATGAAAAAGTAAGTGATAAAGGATAAAAGGATGTAGCCAACCCTCAGCGTGGTGAGGAGTCCTCGAATTCGTAGGTTCATCATCAGCCAGCAACCCGAACTTTGCGGTGTTCTTGTACTGTGATGGGCTAAAGTTTTGTAAAAGAGAAGTTGATCTTAAAATGAAAAGAATACCAATCCATCATATTTGGAATCTCAAGTTCATTCAAGTTTCACCAAAATACTCAGTTTAATTCTGAGTGGAAGGACCTCAAGTTCTAAAAGGGTTCATTTTAAGCAAAACAAAATTGCTCGGGTATCATGAAAACCATGAATCATGTTCTGGCAGAAAACCCGGTATTCGGAAAACGACAAAACAGACTTAAGCCATAGTGAGATTGAAATATAATGGTGGGACTAACATAGAATGATGGGAAAGAAGAAACAATGGCATGACAATTGCCACGGTGGGGCGGGATAAAAGACACGGTGGGATAAAAGAAAGGACAGAATAAAACATGGTGGAACAAAAAGGAAGGAATAAAACATAAAGGGATAAAAGAAATATTAAAACATAATGAAATAAAGGAAAGAGAAAACATGATGAAATAAAATTGGTAATGATGAAGAAAGAAAAGGAGATGGATGTGAACACATAGAAAATCATGTAGAAAATAGTTGAAGATATAGATTGTCTATTGGAGGTCAAGACACCCGATTAGGAACCATCGTCCCTCCAATGTTCAATTTTGGCTTATCCGTGAGTGTGAAGAAATGACCAAGCCGTCGTAGATTTTGTTGAAGGGGACCTCGGGCCTAATCATCTTCACTCTCAAGGTCTTCAACATTAATGCATATAATATGTATAAAGTGGACCTAGCATAGCTAAGTGACAGATAGTAGAAGTGATGTGAAGTGCAAAAAAATGAAGTGATGGTGGTGATGTGATGTGAGATTGATGAGAAGCTGAGGATGAAATCTTCAGGTAAGCTGCATCGACCGCCTGGTTCATCAGCATCTCTGGTCCATCCTTGTCTTGCCTTCTGACGGAATACAACACCATAAAGATGTTCAGCTGGGTGGTGCTTCCTTTTCGCTGCAAGGTTGGCATGACGTTCCTTGGGGAATATTGATCTCACCAATTCACCTGTTAGGACTAAAAAAGTTTGCCTGCACATTTCTGGTTAGTACCCAACAGACAGAATTGTCATATAAAGCCGATTATTCATGAAATGATCAACGGAAGATTTTACTTTTAGAATTATCATTTGGATGTCAAAACAAAGTTTATAATGATGGGCCCTTTAGCAAAAATGTCACTTTTAACATTATAGACAATTTCTGAATTTTTGAGATTTTTCTGAATTTTTTTGAATTTTTTTGTCCATGTGCCCCCGATCGGGGGCACCTGGCCATGCGCCCAGGGGGTGGGGCACCTGGCCGTGTGCCCCCAGATGAGGGCACATGCGCCCTATGGCCAATTTTTTTTTTTTTTTTTTGTTTTTTTGAAAAAAATGTACCTTATCGCCCTTCTCTTTTTTTTTTGCTTTTTCAGCTCCTGAAAACACTTAAAAAATGATTAAAACTTCATTATGACTCATCCCTTTGCCTGTATATCGTATGCCTTGATTTTAAGTCAAAGGGAGGAGCCTTCTTAACAAGGTGGAATAAAACAAATGAAAATGAAATGGGGGGTTGAGAGAACTTACCTGTCATGGTGTGAATCCTCTCCTCTCCTGTATTGAAATGCCTGAAACACTTGACAGAAGGAGATTAGATCTTCATCAGGACTCATCCCTTTGCCTATTATGGTCAACTTTGACTTAGGTCAAAGGGGAGAGCCTTCTTAACAAGGTAATTAAAGTAAAAATGGATATGCAATGCAGAAATGAAAATATGCATGACAATCAAATAAGCATGGATGCAACTAAGGCAATGACCATGACTAAGCAATTTTTTTTTTTGAATTTTCTTGAAAACAATCATTTGGATCTTCAAAAGTATTCATTTTTTTTAGATTTTTGAAATATGTGTGTGTTTTTTTGAATTTTTGAAATATTCAATTTTTTTGGGTTTTCGAAATATTCAATTTTTTGGATTTTTGAAATATGCATTTTTTTGTGGGTTTTGAAATATGCAATTTTTGTGGGTTTTGAAATATGTATTTTTTTGGATTTTTGAAATATGCAACTTTTTTTTTTTTTTGGAGAAAATGCTGGTATTTGAGACAGTTCATCGGTCTTTGGGGTTTGTCAAGACTCAAGTGGTAGATGCCACGTGCAAAAAGAAAGTTCCCTACCTAGAATCCTTCTAACCTTCTTCCTTTGATCGGCTTGGATTCCACCTGGATTTGGTCGGTTTACCCTACCCAAGGGGTTTAAGGAGGAAGAGTATAGAGGAAGTCCTTGATAGGGTTTGAAGATGTTGAGAGGGATTTCTCTACTCTCACTCAAATTACCCATTGGGGTTCGGCCTCTTTGGGTTTTTCTTTCTTTTTTTGCTCTTTTCTATACGGCACATATTTGGACAGGTTTTTGACCCGTGGGGACATTGCCCATCTTTTAGTGCCTTTTGCCTTGACTATCATTCTGGGTACTCATTCAGACAGGTTGATCATTTTTTTTTCTCTAACCTGAGGGGTTCATTGCCCATCTTTTGGCACCCTTTTGTACCCTCTGAGACGGCCTCCTACTAGGGTGGCGAGTGTTTTTGATACTACCCCTCTCTAATCTTCTCTTTCTATCTTGGACCGAGTAGAAGAGAATAGGGTAAGGGTACTCCTTCCATTTCTAGATTTCTGCCTTGCCTTTCGCAAGTGTCGGGTTGTATGGATTCTAGGATCGGGAAGTGTTGTGTGTGTAGAATGGTACCTACCCTTGACTTCTCACGAACAACCTAGGATCGATGACTTGAGATTATACCAGTGGTTTCTCCATTTTTATGGAAAGTACTTTTTGAGGTAAACTCCATTCCAAGGATGATTCAATTTTTCTCCATCTGCATTAGTCAATTCATACGCATTACCTGGATACTTTTCAATGATTACAAAAGGCCCTTCCCAGTTAGGTTGTAACTTGGAGCGGGGACCCCCTGGCTTAACGAATATGCGTTTGACTACCATCTCACCGATCTCGAATTTTCTCTCGACCACCCTCTTTTGATAAAACCTTTTGAGTCTATTCTGATAAGTCCGGGCATGCTCGGCGGCAGCTAGCCTTCTTTCATCCAAGAGTTCAAGCTGTGCAAGGAGAGATTCTCGTCTCTCATCAACAGGAATATCCCTGTTGAGCTGAACTCGGAGAGATGGAAGTAATACTTCGTAAGGGACCACTGCTTCCATCCCATATGCCAAAGCATACGGGGTTTGTCCAAATGGGAGTCCTTACGAAGTACGATAAGCCCATAGAGCATCTACAAGCTTATCGTGCCGCCGGCAAATTTGCTAGACTTACAAGATTTCTTGATGATTTTGATTAAGGTTTTGTTGGTGGCTTTCGCTTGACCATTGCCTTGAGGATAGTATGGTGATGAATGATGCAATGAAATGTAATACCTGTTGCAAAGATCACGCAGATCTTGAGAAAGAAATTGTGGCCCGTTGTCGGTGACAATGTCGCTGGGGATCCCGAACCTTGCAATGATGTTGCGCTTGATGAAGGAGCAGACTGTTGACGCTTTAATCTCCACGAATGCTTCCGCTTCAGCCCACTTTGTGAAGTACTCCGTTGCCGTCAGAATGAATGATTTTGAGCGCATTTCGGAGTTGAGGTCACTCAAGGGGCCAATGATATCAAAGGCCCACATGGCGAAAGGCCATGGGGCATGAATTGGATGAAGGGAAGATGCGGGAGAGTGAATTTTGTCGGCATGGAGTTGACATGAATGACAATGCCGGACAAAGATGGAGCAGTCTTCATCTAGAGTTGGCCAATAATACCCTTGTCGGATGATTTTCTTAGCAAGGGCTTGGGCATTCACATGACCACCACAAACTCCAGAATGTGCTTCCTTCAGCACCAACTCAGCTTCTTCTTCATCAAGACACCCGAGTAAGAATACACTTAGTCTTCTCTTATAGAGCTCTCCTCCTAGGATTGTATACCTTTGGGATACTCTTCTGATTGCCTTCTTTTCCTTGGTGGTTGATCCAGGCGGATATGACTGATCATGACAATACCTCGCAATCTCGTCATACCAAGGTCTCTCACCTTCTTCTAATTCTTCTAACTCAATCAAGGAGATTTCTTCCTTATGTTCCAAGTATTCTTTTCTGTTGAATCTCTCCTTAACCTTCAGAAAACGTCCATCCTCAATTGCTGGAATTGTCCTCTTACAAATGTGGATAGTTCGCACTTGCCTGCCTAGCGGGACAGATAGAGATGAAGCTAGTGAAGCTAAGGCATCGGCGAGGATATTCTGAGAACGGGGGACATGGACAAAGGTGAGTTTGAAGAATAGCTTGATGTAGCAGGTAGTGAGCTCTTGGTAGGGTTTGAGGTTTGGATGAGAAGTTCGGTACTTGGATAGGACCTGGCGTAGGATCAATTGACTATCACCTATCACCCTCAGTTCGGTGGCACCATGGAAATGAGCGGCCTCCAGCCCGGCCAGCAAGGCTTCATACTCGCCTATGTTGTTGGTTGCCGGAAAGTTAAGCCGAAAAGCCTGTGGAATGGTGACACCTTCGGGTGACGGAAGGACAATACCTATCCCTCTACCATGAGAGTTCGAGCCCCGTCAAAATATAATGTCCAAAGATTGGAAGATCGGACCGACATTAGTTCGTCATCCGGGAACTCGACCGGACCGGGACAAAGACGGGTATGGGATGATGGGCAAGGTGTTCAGCAATAGCATAACCCTTAATTGCCTTCTGTGGGACATAAATGATATCAAATTGGGATAAGAAACTCTGCCATCGCCCTAACCGATCAGTCAAGACTGTCTACATTTCTGTGCCAATTGTTGCAGATATCTGTTTGGAAATCGCTTACCTCTGACTTTCCTATTTCCTAACCTAACTTGACCTACTGAAGATAAAGCTGAAAAGGTTGTATTTACAGTGGAGGGATGATCGAGCAAATCGATCAATGATTCAGAAAAGGGGGATCCCTGATTGGGAGCACCCTCTGGTATGAGTAGAGATGTCTCCTCGATGGAAATGTGAGTTTCAGAGAAGACGTTTTTTTTTTGGAGATTTCAAGTAAAAAGATAGAATGAGCCTGAGTGACTCGAGGCTTGCTAGAAGATGAGTGAATTAATAGAGAGAAAAACTTAAGAATAAAAGGGAAAAAGGGGCTCGTGGGCCCAATGGTAATAGAAAGTGGACACATGAGTCCAAAATTGATGGAAAAAGTAAACGGGTACGTGGACCCGATCATAGAAATAAATGGGCATGTGAGCCCATGTTGGGAAAAGCCCTCAGTTTTGAAGTTGATGAGGGAAGCAAATGGGCAAGCTGGCCCAGTAAGAGTGGAAGGTTTAAGAGGGCTCATGGGCCCAATGTGGGTAAGTGGGCCCTGAAGCCCATCCAAAAGATCTAGAAACAACGGCACGAGGTTTAAACATGGCATTGTTGGGCCTCGTGGAATGGTTTTGACTTGGGTGGTATGCTCAACTAGATGATCCAACATTGGTCTGCCCTTGGGTGGTTCTTGATATTTTTCCCCACTTGAGAACAAACGAGTTAGAGATAAGCACAGGTCTCCCAAGTCTTCTTCTTCTTCATCTGTAGCCTTTCTTCTCTTGACAGCCATCATGGAACTCTTGTCGTCTTCAGCCATCATCATGGTCTCTCCTTTGATAAAGAAGGTGTGGAGTCCCATGGCATATCCTGGCTGGAAGATCCTACTTGGGATGGAACCCTCTTCATATCCCAACCCCTGTTTGCGTGGCCTTTTCACATTTTCAATTGGCTGAGTGATCCCTCGAAGATCCTTGCCTAAACCTCTTCCAGGTTGATAGCCCAATTTCATCATCATTCGCCATCCCACTGTGTCTGGTAGAGAGGCGGTCATGTATCTGACTTCTGGCAATTCTCCCACTGAGATCTGGGGTTGTATTGACAGACCTAGGGGTGATGTAAAAACATCATTCATCTCATCCCTCATAGGCATGCTAGTCACCTTGACCACTCCGTCCTTTAAAGGGAAACTTTATGCACCGGTGGTTTGTTGAAGCCATGCTCCTATTGCCTCCAAATATGGCCTCCCAAGTATAGCCCGAAATGTTGGATCTAATTCTAGAACATGAAAATATGTTGTAACTGTGCATGGTCCAAGTTTGACTTCTAATGTGACCACCCCACGTGCAGACTTCTTGGAGTTGTCGTAGGCTGTCACCATGGCACAAGATGGCTTGATTTCTTGCTCAGAAATACCGCACAACTGCAATGTTTCTGGCGGCATAACGTTGATGGAAGCTCCAGTGTCAACCAAACATGATTTCACTTCAATATTACAGATAACCACGGCCACATGCAAAGCATATCTCCTAAACTCTGAATCTGCTAATTCCTCCTGAGAGAAAGTGAGTGTTGGGTGCTCACTTCTAGGGGCTAACACTGTAGTGATCTTCTCAGGTGGGAGATCTTCATTCACCATGACCCTTTGCAAGTACTGCTGTAGAATCTCCTGGTGCACCTTTGATCTTTTCGATCAACTCAAGTATAGAAATACGGGCCGGTGTTTTATCTAAATGCTTTAACAGATCATAGGCTGTGCCTGGCAATGGTTCTTCTACTTGTTCCTCCTCCACTGGCTCTTGCGGTTGAGTTCCGGCTTGGGGAAAGAGCCGCTGGAACATCCTCCCACTCTGAAGCACCGGGGCTATTTGGCGGTCGGGTAGAGGTGACGGGTTAACTAGGGTGGGTTCTGGTGGAACAAGTGGTGTAGGTTCATGTATGATAGGTAATGGGTTTGGTGGTCCTAGGATGATGTGGTTAGTTAGTAGAGGGGTAGGATTTGGAGGTGGTAATGATGGTGATACCGGTGGCCTAATAAGAAGAGGCCGGGGTGCAGAAGTGGTTGATGAATTTAATGAAGGTGTAGGTTGTGGGATTGGTTGTGGTGTTGGTGGTATGATAGGTTGGGGTTTTGGAGTGGTAGAGCTCGTAGGCTGGGGGTTCAGGTTTGGTGATGATTGTGGTGGTCGGATGAGCAAGGGCCGGTGTGTAGCAATGGTTGAAGGAGGTGTAGTTAAGGAGGGGGCTGGCCTAATGATGGGTCGGCGAGAAGAAGTGGCAGCCAGTGGTTGGGTTATTGAGCTTGGTAGTGGTTGTGGAGTAGCAGGTGTACGGATTATTTGTCTAGGAGGAGGCCTAGCAGGAGACCTAGCTGGGTTGACAGGCATGGTTATATTGTGGCTTTCTAGTTGCCAACCTTGAGCACGGCTGGCATCTCCCTGGACAATGGAGTGTACTAGACCAATTCCAGGGTTTGGATGTGCTGGTGCCGGTGCTGGAGCGGGAGCATGTAATGGGAGCGGATTCTGGACAATCCCCAAGCCAAGTTGTTGTTGAGGTTGAGCCGTTGGACGCTGCCGCCGCTTCGCCTAGCCTTCATAGCTTGTATGCATTCCCCCATTTGGACCCAATCAATGCTGCCTTGGTCATTCGGATCGTGGATATAATCCTTAAATTGAAAGCACACTTCTACGGTGTGACCGGGACACCGGTGGTAAGCACGGATATCGGGACATATCTGCGTTTTGGCCAAACCTCTCTTTCCTTGGGCAATTCCAACTGTTTTTCTGCCATGAGTACATTGAAGATGTCGGTCAAGGAGTAAGGGAGTTGCTGGTAGTTCTCTCTCCTAGGACCTCCCCTTCGTGGTGGCTGATTAGGTGGTGGCGGTGCCCTATTGTAAGTAGGTTGACGAGGTTCTTTGGGGTTGTGCTACCGGGCTGAGGGGTTGTTGTGGTTGTCGTGGTTGTTGTTGAGGGGGGTAATAGGAAGGGTTCTGTGGTGGGTTTCTGTACTGATTTTGACGGTTCCCTCCCTGGTTCCCCACAATATTTACAGCTTCATTGTTGACCACTCCTTCGGTTGTAGGCCCAACTGGTGCAAAGGGGGTTTTCCTGAGGTTTCTAGTTTTAGGATCGAAAGGGTTTATCATTGTGGCATCCTTGAAGTGGGCTTGTAAGTATCGGGCACTGTCATAGAGTTCATTCATTGTGGTAGGACGGTGCATGATCAATACATTTCTCAGAGCAGGTGTAGTGTTGCCAATGAGCATCTTCACTTGTTCCCCTTCAGAAATAACATCTGTCAATTTCTCTGCCATTCCCCTCCAAATCGAAGCAAACTTTATGAAGTCTTCCTCTCGGCTTCATCTTTTCAAGAATCAAGTCTGTAATGGAGCATGCTGGTGCCACCCGGTCTCTGTATCTTTGCAAGAATTTTGTCTAGACAATGTCGAAGTCTCCTGCCTCAAAGGAGTCGAGTGAGTAGAACCATTCCAATGCAGACCCTTCTAATGATCGGCGGAACAAGAAGGCAAGAACCCTACGATCATCTTTCCAGAATGAGGACTCGTAGAGAAAATCTTTAAGATGAAGAAAGGGGTTGCCAGTACCATTGTAGCGGCGATAAACTGGTAGATCAGAAGGTGGCAGGTGTAGGACCTGCGAGAGAAGGAATAGAAATCTCAGGCACTGACTTGGAGTCCATGCGACATCTCAGCTCTTCATAACGCTCATTCATCTGAGTGAGCTGATCCATGATTGCCCTGGTGAGAGCAGGTTCTTGATTTACTGGTTGGGGTATGTGGTTAGAGACATGGTTCTGAAATTGAGGAGCATGACTTGGCAAATTCACTGAAGATTGTCCCATGACTTGATGGGTCAAGGGAGCAACATGGTTGAAATAAGATGGTTGAACAAATGAGGGTTGGACCATATGTGGTTGAACTGCAGATGGTTGAATCATAGGTTGTTGAACAACAGGAGGTTGAACCAAGGGTGATTGAATAAGTGGTGGTCGAACCAGAGGACGAGGAGATAAGGCAACTTGATTTGTTTCAGCCTGATCTGAAGTAATTTTGCCCTTCACCATGGATTGTATACGGGCATAGGTTTCTGGGTCGGTATAGAGAGACAACTCCCTAAAGAGTTGTTCAACATCACGAGGAGCAGATGGTTGAGGGACCTCTTGCGCTTGTGACTCAAACAATGGATTAACACGGCCATCTGCCGGATTTGGTTGATGACCCATCTCATGTTCTCGATGTTTAGCTTGTTCCGCCATTCCAACGTGCCTTCCAGACCTTAGTTGCATTGAACTTAGGAGAAAGTAAAACAAACAAGTTGACAAAACAAACAAAGAATTTTTTTGGTTTTTTTTAGTATTTTGCAAAAAGTTAGAGGTTTGAATTTTTGTTTGACAAACAAGTTATGTAAAGACTTGAAAGCAAGATTACGCAATGATTTTGATTAAACCTTAGGTTTATGAATTTTGTTAAGAATTGTTCTCTCAACAAATGGGTTAGGATCCTAACTCCAATCTCCAATGACCTAGGTTTCACACAAACTCACCACGTGTAGGTAACGTAGGATGCTTCGGGTTTTGGGGAGTGGTACAACCAACCCGATCGTGAAGAGGAATACTCCACGTATGAGGAATTACGGAGGCCTTGATGAAAGCCAACCAAGTCAACTAGGAAGGAATATCCCAGAAGAGAGGTCAGAATCCACCAAGAGGGTGTTTTGGATGGGAGGGGTAAATGGGAGAGTGAGCTCCCGCCTCAAAAAAGGTGTAAAAGAAGGAGGTAGAGAGAAGGAGCATAGAATGCAATCAAGTAATAAAGCAAGTAATGAGCAAAACATAAACTTAAACAAGCAATCAACACCAGACAAGCAATTAGAAACTAGATAAGCAACTAGAAACTAGAATCTAGACTTGCTTCTTATGTGAGCCAAATGGAGATAGTGAAAAGGTGATGGAAAGAAGAGGGTTCAGATCTGATAGCCAAGCAAAAAGGGTGGTCCACGTGGGGACCGATGTGGGAACTGGGGTAAAAGGTAAAGGTGGTTCACGTGGAAACCGGCTTTGGGTAAAAGGGGGTGGTTCACGTGGGAACCGGTTTGAATGTTCAAAAGAGTGCCACGTGGGGCCAATTAAAGGTGAATAAAGATCTGATCCAAGTGGGGATAGATCTGGAAAAAAGGGTTTTGGTTCACATGGGAACCGAAGTAAAGAAAGAGATTGGTTCACGTGGGAACCGGTTTAAAAGGAAAAGGGTGGTTCACGTGGGAACCAGTTTAAATAAAAATGCAGAAATTAAATGGCATACTTGGCACTTCAGATCTGATGAAAGATGGGTGAAATCAGAAATTATGAGATGGCATGAAGTTTAAGAGAGGTGGAAAGAAGGAAAGGCTCACGTGGGAACCGGTCTAGAACTAGAACTAGTTGCAAAACAAAACACTAAGCACCCACGGTTGAAGACATTGCTTGTCCCACCGTGGTCGCCACAGAAGCTGTCGACTCTGAAAATTCGACGGGGTCCTCTCCTTTTCAGGGAAGTCCGTGAATCCAGATCGTCACCTCAAGAGGGGATGAGGAAAGAAAGGAATAAAGCTCGGAAAGCAATTCTCACCTCGGTCCCACACTCACATTGATCCCCGAACCTTCATCCCTTGGCGTCGCTCGATCACCAAAGAGACGGTTCGGGTCATGTGGGAGGAGGGTGAGAAGAAATAAACGTGGTCGCCAGGAACCGTGGGTTCCGATTTATAGAATTAAAAATGAAAGATGACCATGTGTACCTTAGCGTGAAGAGTGTGAGTTTAAGCTTCTCCTTCTTCGGCCGGCCGATGAAGAAGAGTCCTCAACGCGGTGGGTGCTTGATGTTCTGTGCAACTAGACAAATAAACAAGTGAAATAGACAATTAGAACTAGACAAAGTGGAGTATATGTAAAGAGAATAACATAAAACACACAATTGACTAGAAACTGACCAGATCAGGGTTATCTCTAACCCCTTTTTTTTATTTTCGGATTAACAGAGTAAAAGTAATGCAAAAAAATGTAAAAAAATGATAGGAGGATGGAGAATCACGAAAAAAATAGATAGGAAAAAGAATTGAAAGATTCTGAGTTGTATAGAGGAAGATATAGTCAAATCTGTTTTGTCGAAAAGGCCGAGTAGCAGTCCAGGATCTGCCAGGCGCGACTTTGCTTCTGCACTCGTCACGATCAGTCCCGACCTCTGAATCAAGTGCCGTCGATTGAAAACTCAAGAAGACTTGGAGTGGAAGAACTTTGATGAAGAGAGATCAGGCAGCAGACGTCCACACACTGCTGTAGAGGCCGAAGAAGAGAGATATGGCTGATCACCTGCAGAATAGCCTTCCTCTCTCTTGAACCGACTTTTCTCTCTCTAAAAACTCGAAATTCTCTCTCTAAAAATCATAAAATCGATGCAGGAGGGTGCTAGGACGTCTTGAGATGCCTGGGGAGTCGTTCTCCTCTCCCTGGAATGACCGGAATCGGAGTCCATTTATAGGAGAACAGAGGATCTGATCCGGACTAAAAAATAGGGGGAATGCGCCCTGGTGCAGGGCGCATGCGCCCCACTGAAGGGCGCATGCGCCCCCCAGGGGGGGAATATCTCATCATCTCCAAAAAATTTGATCTTATCTCTTCCGTCTGTTCAGCGGCAGAGTCCGGGTGAAAGACTGACTCAAGGGTGGGGCGCATGTGCCCTCAAGTGAGGGCACATGGTCACGTGCCTCACTGGTACGGCGCATGGCCATGTGCCCTGGGTCCCGGGCGCATGTGCCCTGGAACCTGGGCGCATGGGGCTGGTTCTGCGCGTCCTTCTTCCGGAAGCCATTGCGAACACTCCCAAACTCGGAATTCGACGCCGTTTGTTGCGTTGGAAAGATAACATGCCGAAGAAGCTTTCTATGGCATTGGATCAGCCATTACACCCTCCAAAACTTCAGAATTTTATCCGGAAGTTAGGGCTGTAAACAGAAGGTCCGATATAGGTCAAAATGACTTCGACGGCAAACCGGAAAGGCACGGAATGCAACAAAACTTGTCCGGAGTGTGAATATGACCATAACCTTCAATGCATGATCATTAGGCATTGGTCATTCAGCCAATTTCCGTGTTCACACGATTTACGTGCAGCTTTCGCTTGGAAATTACGGCTTTTTTGCGGAAAACATCGGAAAGCACCCGATTTCGTTCGGCAAAGTTCCAAATCAACTTAAAAAGACCCGGCATCATTATATGATCAATCATGCGTGTTACCCTATAAAACATGAGTTTTATGCTCTGAATTAGGCGAATTTGGCGTGTCTACACCCAGTCCTTCCAAGAGGGAATCCCCGGAGGAGGAGTTGGCAATCACCAAGAAGGGTACTTGGATGTGTGGGCTTTGGGAGGAGAGAGCCTCCCTTCTCAAATGACCTAAGGAGCCGAAACTCCAATGCAAGCTAAATGCGAGTGAAATGTCAAGGAATTAAGAAGCAAGCAAGAGGAAAAAGCATACAATTATCAATGGGATGTTGTAGAAAGCAAGTAAGACAATAATATGAATTTAAACTAGGATGGTAGAAAGCACTAATTTTAACTAAGCATGCTTTGAAAATTTGCTAAAGGAGAACTAGACTTAGAAAGAAATAGGCAAGTAACAAGGGATAAAGGAAGATGATATCTAAGATGCTAAGGTGAAATAAATTGATTAACAAAGTTGGAAATCAGATTCCTATGCTTTTAAAAAGATCAACGGAGAGCAAGTAAACTTGAAGAGAAGTAGGTGATACTTCAAAGAAACTAGTAAGCAACATAAACAAGTAACAATGCAAGGAAATGGAAATGACTCATATGGAAATGAAAATAAACATGCTTTCAACTGGACATTCTTAGGAAAGAAAATAGGATCTCACTACAGCAAAGTTGGTCCCACCGTGGTCGCCGAAAGGTGTAAGCACTCAGAACGGGATCTGTAGATCTCCTTTTCCGGCCCTCATGCTTGCTTCGGGGACTTGGTGGATGGGATGTTAGTTTTTGTGGTCGCCAGGAGCCAAAGACTCCAAAATATAGTAAAATGAAAAGAAACGAAAGGGAGAATAAAAATGACCATTGTACCTTTGGAAGTGGGGAGATTGTTGGGTTCTGACTTCTCCTCTCTCGGCCGGCCGAAGGAAGAGAGCTTAGTGAGTCCTTTGTCTTCAATTTGGTTAAAACTCCGCCTCAGCCAGATTTACCTAAAAATATCCATAAGAAAACATAGAAACAAGTGAAAAGATCATTAGTTCTAGTGAAAGCATAGAATCATTCTCAAATTCGAACTTAAACATACAAAATGAAAGGAACTGACCAAATTGGGACTAAATCCCAACCCCTATTTTTGATAGGCTTTTAAAGAGGTATGAAGATGCAAAGATGTAGCCTAATGCATGCTAGATGTCATAATAATGGAAGCTAGAATGGAAGGAAGGAGTAACGGATCTACCGGAAAGGTAAACAAATTAAAAAAAATGCAAAATGAGGTTTGCCCCTGCTAGTGCCCCATATATGGGGTGCTAGCTGCAGGTGCCCCCTTTATGAGGCACGTTGACCAAGGTCAAAGCACCCTGTTTATGGGGCACCAGGGTCTGGCGCAGGTAGATCTTCTTCCCCTCTTCGCGACGCTCCCCCGGAGTGCTGGAGGGCTTCTAGGATGAAGTAGAGGCTCCTCCTTGTAGCCATTATGTAAATGAAGCAAATGGAAAGGGGTTTGGATGCTGGATAGAAAGTGAATGGCGGAGGTAGGCCTTCAAATTTGAAGAAAAATCATGTTTCTGGGTGACAGAAACAACAGGTTTTAGGCTTTTTGAAAGAGAAATTTGGATCAGTTTGAAGGCTTAGGGGGGATGCTAAGGGCTTGAAAATGTAGTGTTGGGTGAGCTCTAGGGTGACACGGAGTTGGAATCTCCCCAAAGCTTCAAATGGGTGCCTATTTATAGCCAAAAAGTGGGCACTTTGGTCAAATCTGAAAGCCAGTTCCACGCGGCAAAGAGCCCCATATAGAGGACGCAGCATCATGAGCTATGTCAATTCGACAAGATAGGTCCTAGTGAGTGGTCAAATTGGTCGATCAAATCAATTTGACCAAGTGCCAGGTGTCTTGTTTATAGGGCACCTGGTGCCCTATAAGTAGGGCGCCTGGTGCCCTATATATAGGGTGTCAGGTGCCCTATATATAGGGCACTTTGACCCTAGTCAAAGCCCTTGCAGCCCTCTTTGAATCGCGCCGAAAACCTCACTTCTTCCGAAAAACCCGGTTTCCTTGAAAGGATAATCACATATACTTCATGAAAACAAGAATTTAGGATCTTCAACTAAACCAAAATTGCGTGTCTACAAAGGTGTAGATATAAACACGCTCAATGACTAGATTCGGCAAGATGAATCTCCTCATGTGTCCTGGATGACTGCCATGTTTCATCAAGTATTCCTATGTTCGATTGGTAAGAGATGTGCCATGGGCACAAGAGAAGGATTTTCAACCCCCAATGCGGTGAGGAATCCCTGAAACATGGGTTCGTAGGTTCATTATCAGCCGGTAACTCGATCTTTGCGGTGTTCCTATACTATGATGGGCTAAAATTTAAAAAGATATTTGTTTTGAAAAAGTAAAAGAATACCAATCGAGCATATTCAGGCTCTCAGATTCATTTAAGTCTTCCAAAAGACAAGGTTCAATTCAGAATGGAATGATCTCGAATTCCAAAACGCAAATGTTAAAACTTAGACTGTGAAGATATTAATGGTGCAAGTTCCGATCAAATTGGAGGCCCTTGGCGGGATGAGTTGACTGCCACGGTGGGATGAATAGCAAGAAGGGTGTTGTAGTGGCCACAGTGGTGATAGAAATGAAAGTGTTGGAGGCACAAGGTGATTACCAAGCACGGTGGAATTAACAGACACGGTGGGATTAACAAACACAGTGGGATTAGAAAGATCAGAATTAGGGTACATGATGGGAAGAAGGGACCCGATAGGGTTCAGAAATATATGGACAAAAGTAGAAGATCATTAATGATGTATGCAATGACAACAAAAAATGCAATGCAACTAATACTACATGATGCATGCTGGGCTCAAGAAAACAAAAACAAAATCTGTATAACAATTATTTGAAGATATAGATTGTCTATGAGGTCAAGATACCCATTCGGGAACCATCGTCTCTCATAGCACAACTTTGGCTTATCCGTGAGCACAAAAGATGACCCAACCATCGTAGATTTTGATGAAGGGGATCGATCTTGGGTCAAGCCTTCTCTGCATTCACAGCCTTCAACAATAATGCAAAGAATAATAATACCCAACTAACGACTTATATGTTAGTGTCGACTCTGAAAATTCGATGGGGTCCTCTCCTTTTTAGGGAAGTCCGTGAACCCAGATCGTCACCTCAAGAGAGGATGAGAAAAGAAAGGAATAAAACATCGGAAAGCAACTCTCACCTCAGTCCCACACTCACATTGATCCCCAAACTTTCATCCCTTGGCGTCGCTCGATCACCAAAGAGATGGTTCGGGTAATGTGGGAGGAGGGTGAGAAGAATGAAATTAAGACATGTGGTCGCCAGGAACCGTGGGTTCCGATTTATAGAATTAAAATGACCGTGTGTACCTTAGAGTGAAGAATGTGAGTTAAAGTTTCTCCTTCTTCGGCCGGCCGATGAAGAAGAGTCCTCAACGTGGTGGGTGCTTGATATTCTATGAAACTAGACAAATAAACAAGTGAAATAGACAATTAGAACTAGACAAAGTGGATTATATGTAAAGAGAATAACATAAAAACACACAATTGACTAGAAACTGACCAGATTCGGGTTATCTCTAACCCCTTTTTTTATTTTAGGAATAACATAATAAAAACTAATGAAAAAAAATGTAAAATAATTATATGAGGATGGATAATCACTAAATAAAGATATAGGAAAAAGAACTGAAAGATTCTGAGTTGAATAGAGAAAGATATAGCCAAATTTGTGTTGTCGAAAAAGCCGAGCAACAGTCTAGGATCTGCCAGGCGCGACTTTTCTTCTGAGCTCGTCACGACCAGCCCCGACCTCAGAATCAAGTGTCGTTGATTGTAAACTCAAGAAGACTTGGAGAGTAAGAACTTTTATGAAGAGAGATCAGGCAGAAGACGTTCACACACTGCTGTAGAGGCCGAAGAAGAGAGACTTGGTAGATCACCTGCAGAACAGCTTTCCTCTCTCTTGAACCAACTTTTCTCTCTCTAAAAACTCGAAATTCTCTCTCTAAAAATCACAAAATCGATGCAGGAGGGTGTTTGGACGTATTGAGATGCCTGGGGGGTCGTGCTCATGCCCTTGGAACGACCGGAATCAGAGTTAATTTATAGGAGACAGACGGCGCGATCTATACTAAAAACAAGGGCACCTTGCACCCCACCCATGGGCGCATGAGCCCTAGTGCAGGGCGCATGCGCCCCACTGAGGGGCGCATGTGCCCCCTAGTGAGGGCGCATGGGCACAAATCCCGAAAAATGAGGCCTTATCCGATCGACGGTTAGTGGTAGAGTCCCGGTGAAAAACTGGGTCCCTCGTGCCTCAAAGGTGGGGTGCATGTGCCCTCAAGTGAGGGCACAAGGTCACGTGCCTCACTAGTAGGGCGCATGGGCACGTGCCCTGGGTCCCGGGTGCATGTGACCAAGAACCCGGGCGCATGGGACTGGTTTCGCGCGTCCTTCTTCCGGAAGCCATTGCGAACACTCCCGAACTCGGAATTCGACGTCGTTTGTTGCGTTGGAAAGATAACAGGCCGAAGAAGATTTCTATAGCAATAGATCAGCCATCACACCCTCCAAAATTTCAAAATTTTGTCCGGAAGTTAGGGCAGTGAACAGAAGATCCGATACTAGTCAAAATGACTCCGACGGCAAACCGGAAAGGCACGGAATGCAACAAAACTTGTTCGGGGTGTGAATATGACCATAACCTTCAATGCATGAGCAATAGGCATTTGTCATTCAGCCAATTTCCGTGTTTACATGATTTACGTGTAGCTTTCGATCGGAAATTACGGCTTTTTGCCGAAAACATCAGAGAATGTCTGATTTCGTTCGGCGAAGCTCCAAATCAACTTTTAAAGACCCGGCATCATTCTAAGGTCAATCAAACATGTTACCCTATAAATCATAAGTTTTATGCTCTGAATTAGGCGAATTTGGCGTGTCTACAGCTTGCCTCGCCTTGATGTCGGCTTTGTAAGGGAGTGACATGTAATGAAGCGGAGTGATTCGTAGTGAACTGTAATGGAATGCAAGTGAGTGTAGATGGATGTAGCGGAATGGAATGGTGATGGACTGAAAAGGTGGCATTAAGGTGTAGATATAGACACGCTTATCTACCTGATCCAGCAATATGAATCTCGCTGAGTATTCTAGATTGCTTTCATGTTCTATCAAAACCTCATATAATTGACTGGTAAAAGACATGCCCTTGGCACGAGAGATGAAAAAGTAAATGATAAAGGATAAAAGGATGTAGCCAACCCTCAGCGTGGTGAGGAGTCCTCGAATTCGTAGGTTCATCATCAGCCAGCAACCCGAACTTTGCGGTGTTCTTGTACTGTGATGGGCTAAAGTTTGTAAAAGAGAAGTTGATCTTAAAATGAAAAGAATATCAATCCATCATATTTGGAATCTCAAGTTCATTCAAGTTTCACCAAAATACTCAGTTTAATTCTGAGTGGAAGAACCTCAAATTCTAAAGGGGTTCATTTAAGCATAATAAAATTGCTCGGGTATCGTGAAAACCATGAATCATGCTCTAGCAGAAAATCAAGTATTCGGAAAACGACAAGACAGATTTAAGCCATAGTGGGATTGAAATATAATGGTGGGACTAACATAGTATGATGGTAAAGAAGAAACAATGGGATGCCAATTTCCATGGTGGGGCGGGATAAAAGGCACAGTGGGATAAAAGAAAGGACAGAATAAAACATGGTGGAACAAAAAGAAAGGAATAAAACATGAAGGGATAAAAGAAAGAATAAAACATGATGAAATAAAAGAAAGAGAAAACATAATGAAATAGAATTGGTAATGATGAAGAAAGAAAAGGAGATGGCTGTGAACACATAGAAAATCATGTAGAAAATAGTTGAATATACAGATTGTCTATTGGAGGTCAAGACACCTGATTAGGAACCATCGTCCCTCCAATGTTCAATTTTGGCTTATCCGTGAGTGTGAAGAAATGACTAAGCCGTCGTGGATTTTGTTGAAGGGGATCTCGGGCCCAGTCATCTTCACTCTCAAGGTCTTCAACATTAATGCATATAATATGTATCAAATGGACCTAACATAATTAGGTGACAGATAGTAGGAGTGATGTGAAATGCAAAAAAAGAAGTGTTGGTGATGATGTAATGTGAGATTGATGAGAATGTGGATTTGAGTAAAATATTCAGGCGTGGTGCATCGACCAGCATCTCTGGTCCATCCTTGTCTTGCCTTCTGACGGAATACAACACCATGAGAATGTTCAGCTGGGTGGTGCTTCCTTTCTTTTCGCCGTAAGGTTGGCATGACGTTCCTTGGGGAACACTGATCTCGCCAATTCACTTGTTAGGACTAAAAAGGTTTCCTGCACATTTCTGGTTAGTACCCACCAGACAGAATTGTCATATGAAGCAGATTGTTCATGAAATGATCAATTGAAGATTTTACTATTTTAACCATCATTTGGTTGTCAAAACAAAGTTTCTAATGATGGTTCCTTTAGAAAAAATGTCACTTTTAACATTATAGACAATTTCTGAATTTTTAAGATTTTTCTGAATTTTTCGAATTTTTTGGCCATGTGCCCCCGATCGGGGGCACCTAGCCATGCGCCCTGGGGTGGGGCACCTGGCCATGTGCCCCCAGATGAGGGCACATGCGCCCTAAGGCTATTTTTTTTTTCAAAAAAAATTGTACCTGATTGTCCTTCTCTTTTTGCTTCTTCAGCTCCTGCAAACACTTAATAGAAATTATTAAATTTTTATCATTACTCATCCCTTTGCCTGTATATCGTATGCCTTGATTTTGAGTCAAAGGGGGGAGCCTTCTTAACAAGGTGGAATAAAACAAATGACTTAAAATGAAATGGGGGGTTGAGAGAACTTACCTGTCATGGTGTGAATCCTCTCCTCTCGTATATTGAAATGCCTGAAACACTTGACAGAAGGAGATTAGATCTTCACCATGACTCATCCCTTTGCCCATTATGGTCAACTTTGACTTAGGTCAAAGGGAAGAGCCTTCTTAACAAGGTATTTAAAGTAAAAATGGATATGCAATGTAGAAATGAAAATATGCATGACAATCAAATAAGCATGGATGCAACTAAGGCAATGATCATGACTAAGCAAAATTTTTTTGAATTTTCTTGAAAACAATCATTTGGATTTTCAAAAGTATTCAAATTTTTTTTGGATTTTTGAAATATGTATTTTTTTTGAAATTTTTAATTTTTCATTTTTTTTAAAAAAAATCAGTTTTTTTGGGTTTTTGAAATATGCATTTTTTTTGTTTTTGAAATATGCATTTTTTTTTGGTTTTTGAAATATGCATTTTTTTGGGTTTTTGAAATATGCATTTTTTTTGTTTTTGAAATATGCATTTTTTTGGGATTTTGAAATATGCATTTTTTTGTGTTTTTGAAATATGCATCTTTTTTTTGTTGAGAAAATGCTGGTATTTGAGACAGTTCATCGGTCTTTGGAGTTTGTCAAGACTCAAGTGGTAGATACCACGTGCAAAAATAAAGTTCCCTACCTAGAATCCTTCTAACCTTCTTCCTTTGATCGGCTTGGGTTCCACCTGGATTTGGTCGGCTTACCCTACCCAAGGGGTTTAAGGAGGAAGAGTATAGAGGAAGTCCTTGACAGGGTTTGAAGATGTTGAGAGGGATTTCTCTACTCTCACTCAAATTACCCATTGGGGTTCGGCCTCTTTGGGTTTTTCTTTCTTTTTTTGTTTGCTCTTTTCTATGTGGCACATATTGGGACAGGTTTTTGACCCGTGGGGACATTGCCCATCTTTTAATGCCTTTTGCCTTGACTATCATTCTGGGTACTCATTCAGACAGGTTGATCATTTTTTTTTCTTTTTCTAACCTGAGGGGTTCATTGCCCATCTTTTGGCACCCTTTTTCACCCTCTGAGACGGCCTCCTACTAGGGTGGGAGTGTTTTCGATACTACCCCTCTCTAATCTTCTCTCCCTATCTTGGACCGAGTAGAAGAAAATAGGGTAAGGGTACTCCTTCCATTTCTAGATTTCTGCCTTGCCTTTCGCAAGTGTCGGGTTGTCTGGATTCTAGGATCGGGAAATGTTGTGTGTGTAGGATGGTACCTACCCTTGACTACTCACGAACAACCTAGGATCGATGACTTGAGATTATACCAGTGGTTTCTCAATTTTTTATAGAAAGTACTTTTTGAGGTAAACTCCATTCCAAGGATGATTCAATTTTTCTCCATCTGCATTAGTCAATTCATATGCATTACCTGGATACTTTTCAATGATTACAAAAGGCCCTTCCCAGTTAGGTTGCAACTTGGAGCGGGGACCCCCTGGCTTAACGAATATGCGTTTGACTACCATCTCACCGATTTCGAACTTTCTCTCGACCACCCACTTTTGATAAAACCTTTTGAGTCTATTCTGATAAGTCCGGGCATGCTCGGCGGCATCTAGCCTTCTTTCATCCAAGAGTTCAAGCTGTGCAACGAGAGATTCTCGTCTCTCATCTACAGGAGTATCCTTGTCGAGCTGAACTCGGAGAGATGGAAGTAATACTTCGTAAGGGACCACTGCTTCCATCCCATATGCCAAAGCATACGGGGTTTGTCCAGTGGGAGTCCTTACAGAAGTACGATAAGCCCATAGAGCATCTACAAGCTTATCAGGCCAGTCGGCAAATTTGCTAGACTTACAAGATTTTTTGATGATTTTGATTAAGGTCTTATTAGTGGCTTCCGCTTGACCATTGCCTTGAGGATAGTATGGTGATGAATGATGCAATGAAATGTAATACCTGTTGCAAAAATCTTGCAGATCTTGAGAAAGAAATTGTGGCCCATTATCGGTGACGATGTCACTGGGGATCCCGAACCTTGCCAGGATGTTGCGCTTGATGAAGGAGCAGACTGTTGACGCTTTAATCTCCACGAATGCTTCCGCTTCAGCCCACTTTGTGAAGTACTCCGTTGCCGTCAGAATGAATGATTTTGAGCGCATTTCGAAGTTGAGGTCACTCAAGGGGCCAATGATATCAAAAGTGATAGAAATGTATGCCCTACAAGCCAATCATATGTGATATGATTTTACATTTCTTGTAATATCTTATTCAGTATAAATGGCATAATCTTCATTACTTGCACTATCTAGATGCGTCTATCGTAATGAAGTCCTAGGTAGCATGCAATGATGATTGAATCATGATGAGATCATGATAATGAGATCAATCATCTAGAAGCATGCACTCTAAATGTTCCTAGTCGTAGGATCCTCGAGATGGGACATCAAGGATCCGGTAAGACTAGTGTATATGATATCTTCTCATATGATGAGAATGACCGATCTCATTGGTCATCAGTGTGGGGACACTGAGATACATATACAAGTGCTCATTAGAGGAATGAGTTCACCGAATCGACCAAGATAGAATCCCCGAATGGTATCTTACCGAACTGTCGATCAGGGTATTCTATCATCACGGTTGCACGGTTGGATCTTTGACCTGAGTCGCCAAAGATGTCTTGCCGGGCGTACTATGTACTTTGACTATTGACTTATGGATCACTTAATATTGTGGTCCTGTATAGTTAATGGATTGGGTATATGGGAAACCCGGTGGAGGCAATTGAGCGGACAATAAGGGATCGTCCACTCTCGGTAGGAGAGAGAGAATGTCCTATGGATAGTACTCTAAATCCTTGGCCAAGGTAGATAGGATAATTGAAAAAGAGTTTTCCAATTGATCCAATTACGAGTACAAGATTCCATAGTGTCGGTATATTTAGGAGCTGACAGTCAATGCCGTACTCCTATCCGACCGGGACATTGAATGGACGAAGTTTTATATCCGTGTGGTAACCGATGATGGAAAGGCTCTTTGGAGAGGAGTTTATCCCCGAAGCCGTTTGGGATCATAGGATGTGGCTTGTACCCTTCATGATCGGTAGGCCGTTAAATCTATTATGAGATAATAGATTTAATTTAAAAGAAGTTGTTCTTTTAATTAGGCCTCAACCAAATGAGCTATTGGGCCTAGTGGGTCACACACATATGGGCTAATCCATAAGTTTGGGGGCAAGGGTGTAAATATAGAGAAAGCAGGGGTTTTTGTGAAAAACTCCAAATTCTCTATATAATAGCGAATTGAGCATGAGCCCCACAAGCCAAGGCTGCAAAATTCGTCCTTACCTCTCTCCTTCACGTTTTCCCATGCTGGAGGCCGTCGAGAGTCGATCGGACTTCATCCGGGGCGAGTCGGAAGGTCCGACGCGAAGGAGAACCCGACTATGGAGGCGGCTCGTGTGGATACGACTAGAGGCCGCACACTTGAGTGGCTGAACGAGCGTGAGAACGCTCGATCTTCTCCGATCTTTAGGGATTATTTGAATCCCACAAAGGTACGTATTCGAAATCGTTTCGTATACCGGTTTTGGCGACGTCGTTCGGTTTCGATCGAGACCAAGACAATGATATACGGGGAATCGTAAATTTTCCGCTGCGCCAATCTGATTGGATCGATTCCCAACAAAAAGCCCACATGGCGAAAGGCCATGGGGCATGAATTGGATGAAAGGAAGATGCGGGAGAGTGAATCTTGTCGGCATGGAGTTGACATGAGTTACAATGCCGGACAAAGATGGAGCTGTCTTCTTCTAGAGTTGGCCAATAATATCCTTGTCGGATGATTTTCTTAGCAAGGGCTTGGGCATTCACATGACCACCACAAACTCCAGAATGTGTTTCCTTCAGCACCAACTCATCTTCTTCTTCATTAAGACACCTGAGTAAGATTCCACTTATGCTTCTCTTATAGAGCACTCCTCCTGGGATTGTATACCTCTGGGATACTCTTCTGATTGCCTTTTCTTCCTTGGTGGTTGATCCAGGTGGGTATGACTGATCTTGGCAATACCTCGCAATCTCGTCATACCAAGGTCTCTCACCTTCTTATAATTCTTCAAACCCAATCAAGGAGATTTCTTCTTTATGTTCTAAGTATTCCTTTCTGTTGAACCTCTCCTTAACCTTCAGAAAACGTCTATCCTCAATTGCTGGAATTGTCCTCTTACAGATGTGTATAGTCCGCACTTGCCTGCCTAGCGGGACAGATAGAGATGAAGCTAGTGAAGCTAAGGCATCGACGAGGATATTCTGAGAACGGGGGACATGGACAAAGGTGAGTTTGAAGAATAGCTTGATGTAGCAGGTGGTGAGCTCCTGGTAGGGTTTGAGGTTTGGATGAGAAGTTCGGTACTTGGATAGGACCTGGCATAGGATCAATTGACTATCACCTATCACCCTTAGTTCGGTGGCACCATGGAAATGAGCGGCCTCCAGCCCAGCCAGCAAGGCTTCATACTCAGCTATGTTGTTGGTTGCTGGAAAGTTAAGCTGAAAAGCCTGTGGAATGGTGACACCTTCATGTGACAAAAGGACAATACCTATCCCTCTACCATGAGAGTTCATAGCCCCGTCAAAATATAATGTCCAAAGATTGGAAGATCGCACTGACATTAGTTCGTCATCCGGGAACTCCGACCGGACTGGGTCAAAGACGGGTATGGGATGATGGGCAAGGTGTTCAGCAATAGCATAGCCCTTAATTGCCTTTTGTGTGGCATAAGTGATATCAAACTGGGATAAGAAACTCTGCCATCGCCCTAACCGATCAGTCAGGACTGTACACATTTCCGTGCTAATTGTTGCTGATATCTGTTTGGAACTCGCTTACCTCTAACCTTCCTATTTCCTAACCTAACTTGACCTATTAAAGATAAAGCTGGAAAGGTGGTATTTACAGTGGAGGGAGGATCGAGCAAATTGATCAATGATTCAGAAAAGGGGGATCCCTGATTGGGAGTACCCTCTGGGATGGGTAGAGACGTTTCCTCGATGGAAATGTGAATTTCAGAGAAGACGTTTTGAAAATTTCAAGTAAAAAGATAGAATGTGTCAGAGTGACTCGAGGCTTGCTAGAAGATGACTGAATTAATAGAGAGAAAAACTTAAGAATAAAAGGGAAAAAGGGGCTCGTGGGCCCAATGGTAACAGAAAGTGGACACATGGGTCCAAAACTGAGGAAAAAAGTAAACGGGTACGTGGACCCGATCATAGAAATAAATGGGCATGTGAGCCCATGTTGGGAAAAGCCCACAGTTCTAAAGTTGATGAGGGAAGCAAATGGGCAAGCTGGCCCAATAAGAGTGGAAGGTTGAAGAGGGCACAGGGCCCAAAGAGGGTAAGTGGGCCCTGAAGCCCATCCAAAAGATCTAGAAACAATGGTACGAGGTTCAAACATGGCGTTGTTGTATTTGGGCCTCGTGGAATGGTTTTGACTTGGGTAACATGCTTAACTAAATGATCCAAGATTGGTCTGCCCTTGGGTGGTTCTTGATACTCTTCCCCACTTGAGAACAGACGAGTCAAAGATAAGCACATGTCTTCCAAGTCTTCTTCTTCTTCATCTGGAGCCTTTCTTCTCTTGACAGCTATCATGGAACTTTTGCCATCTTCAGCCATCATCATGGTCTCCCCTTTGATAAAGAATGTATGGAGTCCCATGGCATATCTTGGCTGGAAGATCCTCCTTGGGATGGAACCCACTTCATATCCCAACCCCTGCCTGCGTGGCCTTTTCACAGTTTCAATTGGCTGAGTGATCCCTTGAAGATCTTTGCCTAAACCTCTTCCAGGCTGATAGCCCAATTTCATCATCATCCGCCATCCCAGTGTGTCTGGTAGAGAGGCAGTCATGCATATGACTTCTGGTAAATCTCCCACTAAGATCTGGGGTTGTATTGATAGACCTAGGGGTAAAGAAGCATCATTCAGCTCGTCCCTTATAAGCATGCTAGTCACCTTGACCACCTGTCCTTTAAAGGGAAACTTTATGCACTGGTGGTTTGTTGAAGCCACAGCTCCTATTGCCTCCAAGTATGGCCTCCCAAGTATAGCACGAAAAGTTGGATCCAATTCTAGAATATGAAAATCTGTTGTGACCGTACATGGTCCAAGTTTGACTTCTAGTGTGACCACCCCACGGGCAAACTTCTTGGAGTTGTCGTAGGCCATCACCATGGCACAGGATGGCTTGATTTCTTGCTCAGAAATGCCACACAACTGCAAAGTTTCTGGTAGCATAACGTTGATAGAAGCTCCAGTGTCAACCAGACATGATTTCACTTCAATATTACATATGATAACAGCCACATTCAAAGCATATCTCCTAAAGTCTGGATCTGCTAATTCTTCCTGAGAGAAAGTGAGTGTTGGGTGCTCATTTCTAGGGGCTAACACTGTAGTGATCTTCTTGATAGAAATGTATGCCCTACAAGCCAATCATATATGATATGATTCGACATTTCTAGAAATATCTTATTCAATTAATTAGGCAAATCTTCATTATAAGCTCTTATTAGATGCGAATATAATAATGAAGTCCTTGATCAAATACAATGATGATTAAATCATGATGAGATCATGATAATGAGATTGATCATCTAGAGGTATTTGATCTAAATGTTCCTAGTCATAGGATACTTGAGACGGGACATCAAGGATCCGGATAGACTAGTGTATGTGATGTCTTCTCATGTGATGAGGACGACCGATCTCATTGGTCATTAGTGTGGAGACACCGAGATACACATGCGAGTGCTCATTAGTTGAATGAGTTCACCGAATCGACCGAATTAGAAACCCTGAATGGTATCTTACCGAACTGTCTATCAGGGTTTTCTATCATCACGGTTGCATGGTTGGACCTTTGACCTGAGTCGCCAAAGATGCCTTGTTGGGTGGAACTTATGCTTTGACCATTGACTTATGGATTACAATTTAGATGGTCCTATATAGCGATGGATCGGGTACAAGGAAAATCCGATGGAGGCAATTGAGCAGACAACAAGGGATCATCCACTCTCGGTAAGTGAGAGTGAATGTCCTATGGGATAGTACTCGAAATCCCTAGACAGGGTAGATAGGATAATTGGAAAAGGAGTTTTCCAATTGATCCAATTCCGAGTACAGGATCCTATAGAGTCGGTACACTAAGGAGTTGACAGTCGATGCCGTACTCCTTTCCGACCGGGACATTGGATGGATGAGGGTTTATATCCATGTGGTAACTGATGATGGAAAGGCTCAATGGAGATGAAATTATCCCCATAGCCATTTGGGATCATGAGATGTGGCTTGTACCCTTCATGATCGGTAGGCCGATTAATCTGTTATCGGATAACGGATTTAATTAAAATTAAATAGAATTGTTCTATTTTATTTAGGCCTCAACCAAATAGGTTATTGGGCCTAGTAGGTCACACACAAAAGGACTTATCCACAAGTACAGGGGCAAGGACGTAATTTATAGAGATTTTGGGTTTTTTATGAAAAATTCCATAATTCTCTATAAATAATAATGGTTTCAGCCAAACCCCATCAAGCCAAGGGTGAAAACCACGTCCCTAGCCTCCTCCCTACCTCCTCCTCTCTCTAGAAGGTGTCCATGGTCGATGGAGCTCCGTTCGGGAAGAGTTCTCGAGGCCGGCGCGAAGGGAGAACCTGTTGTGGATGAAGTTCGTGTGGATACTGCTGGAGACCGGACACTTGAATGGTTTGAAGAGCTTGATAAGATCATCTCCTTCCTCTCCATGGGATTATATGAATCCCTATCAGGTATATTCGAACCCGATTTGATCGGTTTTCGGTTTTCGTCGTTCGGTTCTGATTGAGACAGATTCTAAAGGAACCCATAGGAATCGTCGCTTACGCTGCACCAAATTTTTATGGACGATTCCTTACAGTGGTATCAGAGCCAAGTTCAGGTCTCGGTCGAAACCGACGTCGAATCGACATTATTTCATGTTATTTATGTGTTCCTAAATCTGTGCAAACGTCTGTTTTGACGAGGCCACCATATTCTGTGTATGACTCAGATAATAGATTAGTTGGCCTTGGTAGAATCTCGTGATATAGGGCTTTCCAACGCCACAAACAGTTTGAAGTTTGAATATCTGTAGTGTTCGGGAGAAGTCTCAAAATTTGGTGTTTCTGTCATGCCCGAACCGACACCCGGATTTGGGGATTTTATGAAATCTCCGTCCACAGAAGAAATTGAGGCTTGAAAAAGGTTCGAGAGATGGGTAATATGATTTCCTAGCCTTTACCTTTGATATCCAGCTTTGAACGACGGCGGAGGATGAGAATTTTTTAGTTTTCCGATGAACTAGGGTTCTGCGGAATCTGGCGGCGCCGACTTGTTTCTTCCTGATTTCCCGTTGATAGAGAATTTTTTTTCTCAAGGTATATATACATATTTGGAAACTTCATATGATGAGGATTCTAAATTGTATTTTTGAAGAATATTTTGCTTCTGGGATAAGGAGTTATCCTCGTTACAAAATTGATATTTCTGCTACGGAATTTGGGTGACCGCCGCCTCTTCTTCCTCATTTTTCGGACGATTGCGATTTTTACTGGATATGAGGCCGATTGTTTTGGATTCCTTATTCTATAAGAATTCCAACGCATATTTTTCCGGATTTTTAGGAGTCCGGGATAAGCAGATAAATCCGATTCTATAGAATGGATTTTCTCCCGGATGAACAGTGCTATTACGCGCAGTCGGTCGGCGCACGCGCCGGCACACCGGCGGTCGGCACACACCCGCTGGAGGACTGGCGCACGCCAGGGCGCACACCGGCGCACGCCGGACGGGCGCAGTGCGCCGTCATGTGCGGCGCATTGCGCCAGACACTATTTATATGCTTTTAAAGTGTTTAAAATCATAGAAAATTCCGAAAATTTTCCAGAAAATTCCATAAAAATTCTGAAAAATTCTATAATATTATTTAACATGTTTTAAAGTGTTTAATGACATGTTAGATGATGTTTAGTTCTATTTACATAGATTCACTCATGGTTAAACTTTAAAATTGTTTTAAAGGTTTAACTTAAATTATTAGTGTCTTAATTAATTCTGTAAAATGAGATTTTACAGAATATAAATTGGGACATTAATTTTTTACCTTGCACAGTATTGGGAATGCATGAATGTTCTAAATAGTTTAGTTTTGTATGTTCATTTCATATGAATTGTTTATATGTTGTTGTCATGTTATTTTCATGTTATTTATTTCATGAAAATTCGACATGCATGAAATTGAGAATTTCAAAATAAATTATATATAATTTTATTCTGATATATATGATATATCTTATATAATTATCACGTATGCGCTCTATGTTCATGTGATGAATGTAAGTGTGTGTATGGAGGTGATCATGGACTTAATTGTGCTTGGCTTGTGATTGCTTTTAATTATGTTGGTTATGTTATTAATTGGGGCCTGCGTGTGCCTCCTCTCTCTCTATACAATCTGATTGTACATTCTACCTCCCTCCATTAATGTACTCCCCTTGGTTAAAACCAAGGTTTCTTATTGAGTTATGTACATTTGTGGGGTCTGCATACCCTTAAGCCGCTTGTAAGAGTTAGAAGCTGGTTCGTGGAAGGTTGGAGAGCGGGACCACTTGGAGAAGCACCCTTCTGAAGTGGGAGCATACCAACTCAAGCATCTGAAGCAAGGATTTGCACCTATAGGGGTGCCTTAGGTGCATGCTTAGGGTTAAGACCATGATCACCTGATTTTGTGCATATTTGATATGTGGATGTGTGCTACAGGTTATACCTTAGATATATGATATTCCAAAGGTATTATATATACTTAGCACATATTATTGATGAGACTAAAATAAAATCCCTCATTGTCATAATTAGGTTGATAAACGTGTGACATTAAGAATGACTCACGTAGCCTTCCGTTGTTATGGTCTTGATGAGCCAATCTTAGATTGGATGGGTTTGTTGTGCTACCACAAGACTCATTCAGCAAGGGATTGGTGATCATGGCTAAGGCATTTGCCGAACTTTGGGGTGGACCATTTGCATGGCTTTGTTGTGCTACAACAAGGGCTGTGTGAAGAATCCATTCTCATAACGTAACAAGCGGATTTGACCTAACTAGAGTATATGGCTTGTTGTGCTACCACAAGGTCATAACTTTAGAGGCTAAATGACTAAGAGTTGCAAGAGTTGCAACCGGCAATAGTTGCCTACCTATTAAGTATGGGGTGATTTGTTGTGCTACCACAAGGTCATCACCATAAAGTTAATAGGGTCTTAGTCCCCACTAGGATTTCATCGTGATATCCCGTCTTTGCATAATGAGGGTTATACAAATTCGTCGAAAATTAGTGGGAGCATAAATTAGGATCAAAGACCATATCTTAATTTTAATGAATGCTTGCAATGTTATATTGATAAAATTATATCTCTGTTGTAGAATACGATAATAAACCACCATTAGTATGGCATATTAGATGCCATATAGCTTAATGACTCACACTTCTTAGACTGGTTTACAACTAAGAGAATTGTTCTCATAGTTGACCAATTAACTATTCTACTTGAGAAGTAGGTGTCTCCTAAATTATCTAGTGATGTGAAAGAAAGATAAGATCTTATCTTATAGACAAGTTGCATTGTTTGCCTTAAATTAGATGTTAGTCTCTATGAGATATAAATTGTAGAGACAACATGGATAGATGGATATGAGATCCATCATGGCTCATAGTGATGAGCTAACTAAAGGGCAACTCAGATCAACAATACATCTTAATTACTTCTTGTTGGTGAGACCAATAGTAAGAAGTAAAATCATTAGATAAAAATAGGAGAGAGTTAATAGTAAAAGAAGGTGGTCAAGATAATAAAGCCGTAATAAGACAGATTCTTACACCGTCATGATGATGATAAGTGGAAGAGGAAGTACAAAGTGTTTTGTATATAATGCAAAGGTGGAGCTTGAGAAGCTTCATGTATCCAAGTCATTGGCACTTACTTGTTTTAAATATACACTTAATAGTATTAGATACTATATGTGTATATCATAATATTAGATACTATGGATGCATCTGATGGTATGAGATACCAAATATGCATCCTATATTTACAAGGAGTTGTAGATGATGACAAGTAAATGAAGGCTTAATAAAGAAGATATTGACCTACATATGAAATGGTGCAAAAGTTGCATCATTATTAGTGGGAGGTGCAATTCTTTAATAGCCTTATGGAGATGTCTTAATAATTAATATTGCTATTATACCCTTCTACAAGAACTTTATATGATTTCCTACTTGAATAAATGTTGATTTATTCTAAGCTATGGAATTGATAGATGTTCTAATAGATTGAATGGCAAAGTGTTTGCCAGTGGGAGCTTAATGAATTGTTTAATCATATTTGATATGTTAGCTCTCATGTTATGTGTGAATATTCCTTTTAAGAGGAAATGGGTTGATTTAGATCAATCTACACTTTAGCTTTATATAGACATAGAGAATGGGTTAATGAGTAATTAGAACTCGTACATTTAGATGTATGTTAGCCCATATCTAGTAAGGCTAAAGAAGAATATTTCTACTTCATTATTTCAAAGATGATGTCTCTAGGTTTGGAAACATGTACTTTATGAAGTACAAAACTAAGACCTTTGAGAAATTATTTGAGATTAAGAATGAAGTAGAGATACTAAAGGAAAGAGTATTAGAACTCTTTGATGAGATCAAGGAGGGGAATACTTAAGTACATAATTTACATATAATAGAAGGATAATAGAATCTAATGGACATCTTTACACATTTTAGCTTAATTGAGTAGCTAAAATGAGAAGTCATATTATGTAAGACATAATATGAACAATGACAAGCTTTGCAAAATTTCTCTTGTCTAATTTGGCTAAGTACTCATTATAACCACTTGTTCTTAATAGGTACCTTCTAAGTCTGTTCTGATCATTCCATATAGGATATGGAAAAGGGGTTAAAACTTGACCTTAAGCAAGTTAAGGTTTCGGAATGTCCGACCTGGTGAAGAAGTATAACTCTAACAAGTTGGAATATAAGACTATGAAGTGTTGCTTGTGGGATATCCAAAGGAAACGTTTGGATATTAAATATACGACCCTTATGTATAAGGGTATGTGTTGCTCAGCTCACTATATTTCTAAAGGAAAAGTTCCTTCTTAAGAAAGATAGTGGGAGCAAGGTATATATGGAAGATGTTCCAGTCCCACAACCCAATAACACTTCTATTAAGGTACTAGTTAATAATTACACAAGGACAAATCATAGGTCTTTACTTGTGTCCATTCTACCTAAGAGATATGTGAGACGTATTTCTGATAGATGAAATGAGGCATAAGATAATAAGGATATTGATCCTAGGATCTATATAGAACCAATATGAGATATTGATTCATTAATGGGAAAAGAGAATAAAATCCGATATAAACTTTATCTATTCTAATCAAGTTTAGAACTTGATAGATCCACCTAAGGATATAGTATCCATAAGGAATAAATGGATCACTAAAGAATAGATTGGAGTGGATTAGAAGGTAGATACCTTTAAAGGTGAGAATAGTTGAAAAGGATATCATTGAAGTCAAATGGTTGACTATGATGAGATCTTTTACCTATTCCATGGATTAATCCATTCGGATTTTGATTGTAACACTCTATGATTATGAGATAAGCTAATTGGATGTTAAGATAGTGTTCCTCTAAAGTATTTTGAGGAATAGGTGTATATGATACAACTATAAGGAATCAAGTCCCAATAACATCCAAGAAGAGTGTGTATTAAGTTCATTTATGGACTAAAGTAAAATTTCCCATAGATCATATATAAGGTTTAATGAGATTAAATCTTATGACTTCATTAAGAACGAAGAGGAGCCTTGTGTATTCAACAAGATAAGTGGGAGTGCTCTTACTTTCTTGACATTTTATGTTGATGACATACTACTCATTGAGAATGAAGTAGGTGTGTTATCATAAGTGAACCTAGCTATCATATTGATCCTCCAAACACAATTTGGGTTTTGAGATCTATGTAGATAGATTTAAAATCAATGCCCAGTTAATGTACGTAGTCACCATAGTCAAAGGGTTTGACATGGTAAACTCCAAGATAGGTTTCTTACCTATGTGGTGTGAAGTTGATCTCCGTAAAGTGTTGTCTTTGTAGACTTCTTGAAAGATAAAGAGATCACATAAGTAGAGCCCTTATGCCTTTGTCATAGGGTCTATTATTTATATGATGCTACGTACATGATGTGATTAATGCTCTAAGTGTTATGAGCATTCATCAAGAAAATCCAGGTGAGAGTCACTGGATAGTTTAGAGATATATCATTTGGTACTTAAGAAGCACAGAGAATGTATCTCTATACACTGGAGGATAAGACTTGAAGTCTTGTAGTTTTACAAACACAAGCTTCTAATCAAATAAGTTTGATATTAAGTCAAAATAATGATGGTGCAGTGAGTTGAAAGAGTTCTATGTGATAGAACACTGTAAATTCTACAACATATGTAAACAAGTTTACATGGTGGTTGCACACTACTTGAGAAGTAGTCTAGATGAAGATTCTCATCTAAGGTATGGGATTATCTCAATTTTCTCTGAAAGTGTATCATTGTTTTGAGACAACAATGGAGTAGAGCCGATGTCTCATCAGAAGTTTAGAACTTCTGTGGCAATACCATACAATCAGAGAGATTGCAACTTATAGAGATATAATTAAAGATAAAGTATCTACCGTTAATAACATTGCAGATCCACTAACTGAAGTAGTTACTCAAAGAGTGTTTGAGCTTCACCTCGATCTGATATAGATCAGCCAGATGGGTGATTGGCTTTAGTGCAAGTGGGAGATTGATAGAAATGTATGCCCTACAAGCCAATCATATATGATATGACTCGACATTTCTAGAAATATCTTATTCAATTAATTAGGCAAATCTTCATTATAAGCTCTTATTAGATGAGAATATATTAATGAAGTCCTTGATCAAATACAATGATGATTAAATCATGATGAGATCATGATAATGAGATTGATCATCTAGAGGTATTTGATCTAAATGTTCCTAGTCATAGGATACTTGAGACGGGACATCAAGGATTCAGATAGACTAGTGTATGTGATGTCTTCTCATGTGATGAGGATGACCGATCTCATTGGTCATTAGTGTGGAGACACTGAGATACACATGCAGGTGCTCATTAGTTGAATGAGTTCACTGAACTGACCGAATTAGAAACCCTGAATGGTATCTTACCGAACTGTCTATCAGGGTTTTCTATCATCACGGTTGCATGGTTGGACCTTTGACCTGAGTCGCCAAAGATGCCTTATTGGGTGGAACTTGTGCTTTGACCATTGACTTATGGATCACAATTTAGATGGTCCTATATAGCGATGGATCGGGTACAAGGAAAATCCGATGGAGGCAATTGAGCAGACAACAAGGGATCATCCACTCTCGGTAAGTGAGAGTAAATGTCCTATGGGATAGTATTCTAAGTCCCTGGCCAGGGTAGATAGGATAATTGGAAAAGGAGTTTTCCAATTGATCCAATTCCGAGTACAGGATCCTATAGAGTCGGTACACTAAGGAGTTGACAGTTGATGCCGTACTCCTTTCCGACCGGGACATTGGATGGATGAGGGTTTATATCCATGTGGTAACTGATGATGGAAAGGCTCAATGGAGATGAAATTATCCCCATAGCCATTTGGGATCATGGGATGTGGCTTGTACCCTTCATGATCGGTAGGCCGATTAATCTATTATCGGATAACGGATTTAATTAAAATTAAATAAAATTGTTCTATTTTATTTAGGCCTCAACCAAATAGGTTATTGGGCCTAGTGGGTCACACACAAAAGGACTTATCCACAAGTACAGGGGCAAGGACGTAATTTATAGAGATTTTGGGTTTTTATGAAAAATTCCATAATTCTCTATAAATACTAATGGTTTCAGCTAAACCCCATCAAGCCAAGGGTGAAAACCACGTCCCTAGCCTCCTCCCTACCTCCTCCTCTCTCTAGAAGGTGTCTATGGTCGATGGAGCTCCGTTCGGGAAGAGTTCTCGAGGCCGGCGCGAAGGGAGAACCTGCTGTGGATGAAGTTCGTGTGGATATTGCTGGAGACCGGACACTTGAATGGTTTGCAGAGCTTGATAAGCTCATCTCCTTCCTCTCCATGGGATTATATGAATCCCTATCAGGTATATTCAAACCCGATTTGATCGGTTTTCGGTTTTCGTCGTTCGGTTCTGATTGAGACGGATTCTAAAGGAACCCATAGGAATCGTCGCTTCCGCTGCACCAAATTTTTATGGACAATTCCTTACACTTCTCAGGTGGGATATCTTCATTCACCATGACCCTTTGCAAGTACTGCTGCAGAATCTCCTGGTGCACCTTTGATATTTTGATCAACTCAAGTATGGAAATACGGGCCGGTGTTTTATCTAAATGCTTTAACAGATCATAGGCTGTGCCTGGCAAGGGTTCTTCCACTTGTTTCTCCTCCACTGTATCCTGCGGTCGAGTACCGGCTTGGGGAAAGAGCCGCTGGAACATCCTCCCACTCCGAAGCACCGGGGCTATTTGGCGGTTGGGTAGAGGTGATGGGTTCACTGGGGTGGGAACAGGTGGTGTAGGTGCAGGTATGGTAGGCAATGGGACCGATGGTTCTAGGATGATTGGGTTAGTTGGTAGAGGGGTACAATTTGAAGGTGGTAGTGATGGTGATACCGGTGGCCTAATAAGAAGAGGCCGGGGTGCAGAAGTGGTTGATGAGTTTAGTGAAGGTGTAGGTTGTGGGATTGGTTGTATGATAGGTTGGGGTTTTGGAGAGGTAGAGCTCGTAGGCTGGGGGTTCAGGCTTGGTGGTGATTGTTGTGGTCGGATGAGCAAGGGCCGGTGTGTAGCAATGGTTGAAGGAGGTGTAGTTAAGGAGAGGGCTGGCCTAATGATGGGCCGGCGAGAAGAAGTGGCAGCCAGTGGTTGGGTTATTGAGCTTTGTGGTAGTTGTGGAGTAGCAGGTGCACGGATTATCTGTCTAGGAGGGTTCCTAGCAGGAGGCCTAGCTGGGTTGACAGGCATGGTTGTATTGTGGCTTTCTAGTTGCCAACCTTGAGCACGACTGGCATCTCCCTGGACAATGGAGTGTACTAGACCAATTCCTGGGTTTGGATGTGCTGGTGCCAGTGCTGGAGCGGGAGCATGTAATGGGAGTGGATTCTGGACAATCCCCAAGCCAGGTTGTTGTTGAGGTTGAGCCGGTAGACGTTGCCGCTGCTGCTGCCTAGCCTTCATAGCTTGTATGCATTCCCCCATTTGGACCGAATCAATGCTTCCTTGGTCATTCAGATCGTGGATATAATCCTTGAATTGAAAGCACACCTCTACAGTGTGACCAGGACACCGGTGGTAAGCACAGTATCAGGACATATCAACATTTATTGGCCAAACCTCTCTTTCCTTGGGCAATTCCAACTGTTTCTCCGCCATGAGTACATTGAAGATGTCGGTCAAGGAGTAAGGGAGTTGCTGGAAGTTCTCTCTCCTAGGACCTCCCCTTCGTGGTGCTTGATTGGGTGGTGGCGGTGCCCTATTGTAGGTAGGTTGTCGTGGTTGCTGGGGTTGTGCTACTGGCTGAGGTGGTTGTTGTGGTTGTCGTGGTTGTGGTGGCCTAACCTGTTGTTGAGGGGGGTAATAGGAAAGGTTCTGTGGTAGGTTTATGAACTGGTTTTGATGGTTCCCTCCCTGGTTCCCTACAATATTTACAGCTTCATTGTTGACCACTCCCTCAGTTGTAGGACCAACTGGTGCAGAGGGGGTTTTCCTGAAGTTTCTAGGTTTGGGATCAAATGGATTTATCATTGTGGCATTCTTGAAGTGGGCTTGCAAGTATCGGGCACGGTCATAGAGTTCATTCATTGTGGTAGGACGGCGCATGATCAAGACATTCCTCAAGGCAGGTGTAGTGTTGCCAATGAGCATCTTCACTTGTTCCCCTTCAGAAATCACATCTGTCAATTTTCTTGCCATTCCCCTCCAGCGATCAGCAAACTTCATGAAGTCCTCTTCGGGCTTCGTCTTCTCAGCAATCAAGTCTGTAATGGAGCATGCTGGTGCCACCCGGTCTCTGTAGCTTTGCAAGAATTTGGTTTTAACAATATCGAAGTCTCCTGCCTCAAAGGAGTCGAGTGAGTAGAACCATTCCAATGCAGACCCTTCTAGTGATCGACGGAACAAGAAGGCAAGAACCCTACGATCATCTTTCCAGAATGAGGATTCGTAAAGAAAATATTTTAGGTGGAGAAAAGGGTTGCCAGTACCATTGTAGCGGCGATAAACTGGTAGCTCAGAAGGTGGCAGGGGTAGGACTGGCAGAGAAGGAATGGAAATCTCAGGAACTGACTCGGAGTCCAGGCGACATCTCAGCTCTTCATAACGTTCATTCATCTGGGTGAGCTGATCCATGATTGCCTGGGTGAGAGCAGGTTCTTGGTTTACTAGTTGGGGTATGTGGTTAGAGACATGGTTCTGAAATTGAGGAGCATGACTTGAAGATTGTCCCATGACATGATGGGCCAAGGGAGCAACATGGTTGAAATAAGATGGCTGAACAAATGAGGGTTGGACCACAGACGGTTGAACTATAGAGGGTTGAACTGCAGATGGGTGTGCAAGTGATGGTTGATTCATATATTGTTGAACAACAGGTGTTTGAACAAAGGGTGGTTGAATGAGTGGTGGTCGAACCAGAGGACGAGGAGATAAGGCAACTTGATTGGTTTCAGCCTGATCTGAAGCAATTTTTCCCTTCACCATGGATTGTATACGGGCATAGGTTTCTGGGTCGTTATAGAGAGACAACTCCCTAAAGAGTTGTTCAACATCACGAGGAGCAGATGGTTGAGGGACCTCTTGTGCTTCTGACTCAAACAATGGATTAACACGACTATCTGACGGATTTGGTTGATGACCCATCTCGTGCTCTCGATGTTCAGCTTGCTCCGCCATTCCAACGTGCCTTCCAGACCTTAGTTGCATTGAACTTAAAGGAGAAAGTAAAACAAACAAGTTGACAAAGCAAACAAAGAACTTTTTTTTTTTGGTTTTTTTTTTAGTATTTTGCAAAAAGTTGTAGATTTGAATTTTTGTTTGATAAGTAAGTTATGCAAAGACTTGAAAGCAAGATTATGCAAAGATTTTGATTAAAGCTTAGGTTTATGAATTTTGTTAAGAATTGTTCTCTCAAAAAATGTGTTAGGATCCTAACTCCAATCTCCAATGACCTAGGTTTCACACAATCTCACCACGTGTAGGTAACGTAGGATGCTTCGGGTTTTGGGGAGTGGTACAACCAACCCGATCGTGAAGAGGAATACTCCACGTATGAGGAATTACGGAGGCCTTGATGAAAGCCAACCAAATCAACTAGGAAGGAATATCCCAGAAGAGAGGTCAGAATCCACCAAGAGGGTGTTTTGGATGGGAGGGATAAATGGGAGAGTAAGCTCCCGCCTCAAAAAAAGTGTAAAAGAAGGAGGTACAGAGAAGGAGCAGAGAATGCAATCAAGTAATAAAACAAGTAATGAGCAAAGCATAAACTTAAACAAGCAATCAACACCAGACAAGCAACTAGAAACTAGAATCTAGACTTGTTTCTTATGTGAGCCAAATGGAGATAGTGAAAAGTGATGAAAAGAAGAGGGTTCAGATCTGATAGCCAAGCAAAAGGGTGGTCCACGTGGGGACCGATGTGGGAACTAGGGTAAAAAGTAAAGGTGGTTCACGTGGGAACCGGTTTTGGGTAAAAAGGGGTGGTTCACGTGGGAACCAGTTTGAATGGTCAAAAGAGGGCCACGTGGGGCCAATTAAAGGTGAATAAAGATATGATCCAAGTTGGGATAGATCTGAAAAAAAGGGGTTTGGTTCACGTGGGAACCGAAGTAAAGAAAGAGATTGGTTCACGTGGGAACAAGTTTAAAAGGAAAAGGGTGGTTCACGTGGGAACCGATTTAAATAAAATGACATAAATTAAATGGCATACTTGGCACTTCTGATCTGATGAAAGATGGGTGAAATCAGAAATTTTGAGATGGCATGAAGTTAAGGAAGGTGGAAGGAAGGAATGGCTCACGTGGGAACCGGTCTAGAACTAGAACTAGTTGCAAACAAAACACTTAGCACCAACGGTTGAAGACATTGCTTGTCCCACCGTGGTCGCCACAAAGCTGTCGACTCTGAAAATTCGACGGGGTCCTCTCCTTTTCAGGGAAGTCCGTGAACCCAGATCGTCACCTCAAGAGGGGATGAAAAAAGAAAGGAATAAAACACCGGAAAGCAACTCTCACCTCGGTCCCACACTGACATTGATCCCCAAACTTTCATCCCTTGGCGTCGCTCGATCACCAAAGAGATGGTTTGGGTCATGTGGGAGGAGGGTGATAAGAAGTAAATTAAGACATGTGGTCACCAGGAACCGTGGGTTCCGATTTATAGAATTAAAATGACTGTGTGTACCATAGCGTGAAGAATGTGACTTAAAGTTTCTCCTTCTTCGGCTGGCCGATAAAGAAGAGTCCTCAACGTAGTGGGTGCTTGATATTCTGTGAAACTAGACAAATAAACAAGTTAAATAGATAATTAGAACTAGACAAAGTGGAGTATATGTAAAGAGAATAACATAAAAACACATAATTGACTAGAAACTGACCAGATTCGGGTTATCTCTAACCCCCTTTTTTTATTTTCGAAATAACAGAATAAAAAGTAATGCAAAAAAATATAAAAAAATGATATGATGATGTATAATCACTAAATAAAGAGATAGGAAAAATAACTGAAAGATTCTGAGTTGAATAGAGAAAGATATAGCCAAATCTGTGTTGTCGAAAAAGCCGAGCAGCAGTCCAGGATCTGCCAGGCGCGACTTTGCTTCTGCACTCGTCACGACCAGCCCAGACCTCGGAATCAAGTGCCGTCTATTTCAAACTAAATAAGACTTGGAGAGGAAGAACTTTTATGAAGAGAAAACTGGCATAAGACGTCCACACACTGATGTAGAGGCCGAAGAAGAGAGACTTGGCAGATCACTTGCAGAACAGCCTTCCTCTCTCTTGAACAGACTTTTCTCTATCTAAAAACTCGAAATTCTCTCTCTAAAAATCACAAAATAGATGCAGGAGGGTGGTTAGACGTCTTGAGATGCCTGGGGGGTCGTGCTCATGCCCTTGGAATGACCGGAATCAGAGTTAATTTATAGGAGACAGACGGCGCGATCTATACTAAAAAAAGGGCACCTTGTGCCCCACCCCTGGGCGCATGCGCCCTGGTGCAGGGCGCATGCGCCCCACTGAGGGGCGCATGCGCCCCCCAATGAGGGCGCATGGGCACAAATCCTGAGAAAATGGTCTTATCTGGTCCGTCCATTCAGTGGTAGAGTCCGGGTGAAAAACTGGGTCCCTCATGCCTCAAAGGTGGGGCGCATGTGCCCTCAAGTGAGGGCACAAGGTCACGTGCCTCACTGGTAGGGTGCATGGGCACGTGCCCTGGGTCCCGGGCGCATGTGACCAGGAACCCGGGCGCATGAGACTGGTTTCGCGCGTCCTTCTTCCGGAAGCCATTGCGAACACTCCTGAACTCGGAATTCGACGCCGTTTGTTGCGTTTGAAAGATAACAGGATGAAGAAGCTTTATATAGCATTAGATAATCCATCACACCCTCCAAAACTTCAGAATTTTATCCGGAAGTTAGGGCAGTGAACAGAAGATCCGATACTGGTCAAAATGACTCCGACGGCAAACCGGAAAGGCACGGAATGCAACAAAACTTGTTCGGGGTGTGAATATGACCATAACCTTCAATGCATGATCATTAAGCATTGGTCATTCAGACAATTTCCGTGTTTACACGATTTACGTGTAGCTTTCGCTCGGAAATTACGGCTTTTTGCGGAAAACATCAGAGAACGTCCGATTTCGTTCGGCGAAGCTCCAAATCAACTTTTAAAGACCCGGAATCATTCTAAGGTCAATAAAACATGTTACCCTATAAAACATGAGTTTTATGCTCTGAATTAGGCGAATTTGGCGTGTCTACAGTTAGTCGGCAACCTATGGGGGTTTCCCACATCCATTCTTCTGTTTCTGTGAGCAATTCGTATCATTCTTGAGGTTTCTGTTTCCGTCAGCAATTCCTATCATTCTTGAGGTTTCTATTTCTGTGATTAATTCCCACTAACGACTTATTTGTTGGCGGTGCTTGAGCGGCTGCATGTATCGGGAGCGGATCTTGGACTATGCCTAGGCCGGGCTATAGCTATGCTTGAGGTTGCTGTCGCCATGGTTGATTCTACCTTGCCTTCATAGCTTGTATGGATTCTCCCATCTGTGCCCAGTCTATATTCTCCTGATCGTTGAGGTCATGAATATAATCTTTAAATTGGAAGCAAACTTCCATCGTATGCCCAGGATACCGATGGTAGGCACAATACTTTGTCATGTCCGCATTCGTCGGCCATCCTTCTCTCTTTTTTTGGAGCTCCAACTGCTGCTCAGCCATCAATACATTAAAGATATCGGTGGGGTGGAATGGCAGTTGAGGATAATACTCTCTCTTGGGTCCCCCTCTCCTAGGTTGGTTGGCTAGTGGGGGCACTTAGTTGTAGGCTCGTTGTTGTGGTGGTTGTGCTCGGTTGTTGACAAGTTGTTGCCGAGGTGCTCGATTATAGGCATTTTGCTGCTGGGGCGCTCAGTTGTAGGTGGGGGTTGCTATGGTGGCTCTTGGTTGTATGCAAGTTGCTGTTGGGGTTGAGGAGCTGGCTGGTATTGTTAGTTGGGTTGTCGGTTACGGTATTGGCTTTGGCGATACGCACCCTGGTTTCCCATGGCATTGATACTCTCGTTATTGACTACCCCTTAGGTGGTGGGCACTACAGGTGTAGGCTTTCTAGTGTTATGGGGTTTAGGGTCAAATGGATTGATCATGGATGCATCTTTGAAATGGGCTTAGAGGTAACGTGTGGTATCACAAAGCTCACTCATGGCTGTTGGGCAGTGCATGATCAGGAGGTTGCGAAGGTTAGGCCTGGTATTCCCAATGAGCATCCTCACCTGCTCCCCCTCTAAGATGGTATCAACTAGCTTCTCATCCATTCCTTTCCACCGATCAGCAAACCTGGCAAAATCTTCATATGGCCTCATCTTTTCAACAATTAAGTCTGTTATCGAGTAGGTTGGCCCCACCCGGTCCTTATACCTCTGCAAAAAATTTGCCTTGACAATGTCAAAATCTGCTGCCTTAAAAGATTCAAGAGAGTAAAACCATTCAAGGGTGGATCCCTCCAATGACCGATGGAATAGAAAAGCAAGGGCTTTGCGGTCATTTTTCAGAAGGCATATTCATATAAGAAATCTTTCAGATGGGTGAAAGGATTATCAGTCCCGTTGTAACATTGAAAAACTGGTATCTCTGAAAGAGGAAAGTGTAGAACTGGGAAGGATGGGATTGAGATTTCAAGAGCAGTCTTAGAGTCCAAACGGTGCTTTAATTCATCAAAACACACTTCCATTCGGTTGAGCTTATCAATGAAAGCATGAGTGAGATTGGGTTCCTGAGCCACTGGTGCTGGCACGTGAGTTGCAGGATAGTTATAAGGAAATGGAAGTGGTGGGTTGGAGGGAGGAATTGGCAAAGGATTTTATGGGAGCTCTATGGTTGGGTGAGTGGAGACATGGCAGGGTTGCCCAGGAGAGAAGATGATAAGAAGCCTAGTTGCCGATCGAGGTGGCACGGGGGCTTGGCCACCCTCAATCTGTTTGACAGGCATCTTGCCCTTAGTGGCGGATTGGATTATTGCAAAGGTTTTGGGATCGAGGTGAGGAGATAGATCCTTGAGAGCTTATTCTATACTATGTGAGGCGGATCGGTGAGCGGGATATTGGACCTCAAGTTCTATCACGGCATTAACACAGCCCTCTGGTTGGATCATGGGTTGTTGAAGCTCGTAGTGACCCGTCTCGTACTCCTCTTCTTGCCTATAGTAGTCCGACATCCTGACATGTCTTCTGGACCTTAGCATCATGGGCATCCTGTCAAATTTTCTAACAAGATGGTTGAAAGAAAGCAAGTGAAAGGTGTAAATGCAAAGAGAAATTTTTTTGATTATGCTTTGTTTTTGATTTTTTATCTCGATTTCGTTGTTTGGAAAACAAGTTGAACACAAAATTAAAGGTTGTTTTGTTTTCTTTTGCTTTTATGTGTTTTGAAAGAAGGAATTTTTGGTTGTTTTCAATTTTTGGTGAGCAAGTAAGTTATGCAAATAAGTTTTTAAAATGATTACTCGACAATTTTTGGGTTGACATCTTAGATTAGATAGATTGTTAGCAATTGTTCTCTCAAGTAGGTATGGTTCCTATTGCTTCAATCTTCAAGACCTAAGGTTGTAACTCAATCACCACTAGTAGGTACTTGGATTCTTCGGGTTTTGGGAAGTGGTACAACCGGCCCAATCGTGTGGAGAGGAATACTCCACGGATGGGGACTTACAGAGGCTTTGATGGAAACAACCAAATCAACTAGGAAGGAATATCACAGAAGAGAGGTTAGAATCTATAAGCACCCGAAAAGGGATCCGTAGATCTCCTTTTTCCAGCCCCTATGCTTGCTTTGGGGTCTTGGTGGATGGGATGTTAGTGGTTGTGGTCGCCAGGAGCCAAAGGCTCCAAAATATAATAGAATGCAAAGAAATGAAAAATAGAAATGACCGTCGTACCTTTGGAAGTGGGGATATTGTTAGGTTCTGACTTCTCCTCTCTCGACCGACCGAAAGAAGAGAGCCTAGTGAGTCCTTTGTCTTCGATCCGGTTGAAGCTCCGCCTCGGCCGGATTTACCTAAAAATGTTCATGAGAAAACATAGAAACATGTGAAAAGATAATTAGTTTTAGTGAAAGTGTAGAATCATGCTCAAATTCGAACTTAAACATGCAAAAGGGAATGAACTAACCGTATCAGGACAGAATACCAACCCTATTTTTGATAGGTTTTTAAATATATATGAGGTGAAAAATGATTTAATGCATGCCAAATAAAGTGATGAAAAGTTCAAAGATGAAAACGGAAGATAAAAACTCAATCAGACGGGCGATCAGACTCCGAAAATTGCAAAACTGGCTTCTCCCCCTGCTGGTGCCCTATATATAGGGTGCCAGCTACATGTGCTCTACTTATAGGATGCGTTGACCAAGGTCAAAGCGTCCTGTATATAGGGCACTAAGTCTGGCTCGAGCAGATTTTCTTCCCCTCTTTGCGATGCTGCTCCAGAGTGCTGAGCAGCTTTCGGGATGAAGTAAGGGCTCCTCCCTGTAGCCAATATGCAAATGAAGATAGTGGTGGGTGGTTTGGATGCTGGATGAAAGAGGAGAGACAGATAGAGGCTCTCAAAATGGAGAAAAAAGCATGTTTCTGGATGATAGAAACAGTATGTTTTGGGATTTTTTCGGGGGTGATCTTGGATTGGTTTGAAGGGTTATGGGAGGTGTAGATGGCTTAGAAACGTGGTATTGGATAAACTCTAGGGTGGTATGGAGTTGTAACCTCCTTCCAGCTCCAAATGGTGGTCTATTTATAGACCAAAAGAGGGTACTTTGGCCATTTCCAAAGAGTAGTTCCACGTGGCATGGCACCCTATATATAGGGCACCAGCATCATGAGATATGTCAAATCAATAAGACGATTCACTGCGAGGGGTCAAATAGGCTGGTCAAGTAGATTTGATTTAGTGCCAGGCGCCTGTCGACTCTGAAAATTCGATGGGGTCCTCTCCTTTTCAGGGAAGTCCGTGAACCTAGATCGTCACCTCAAGAGGGGATGAGAAAAGAAAGGAATAAAGCTCGGAAAGCAAATCTCACCTCGGTCCCACACTCACATTGATCCCCGAACTTTCATCCCTTGGCGTCGCTCGATCACCAAAGAGACGGTTCGGGTCATGTGGGAGGAGGGTGAAACAAAATAAATTAAAACATGTGGTCGCTAGGAACCGTGGGTTCCGATTTAGAGAATTAAAATTGACCGTGTGTACCTTAGCGTGAAGAATGTGAGTTAAAGCTTCTCCTTCTTCGGCCGGCCGATGAAGAAGAGTCCTCAACATGGTGGGTGCTTGATATTCTGTGCAACTAGACAAATAAACAAGTGAAATAGACCATTATAACTAGACAAAGTGGAGTATATGTAAAGAGAATAACATAAAACACACAATTGACTAGAAACTGACCGGACTCGGGTTATCTCTAACCCCTTTTTTTATTTTCGGATTAACAGAGTAAAAGTAATGCAAAAAATTGTAAAAAATTTATATGAGGATGTAGAATCACTAAATAAAGAGATAGGAAAGAGAATTTAAAGATTCTGAGTTGAATAGAGAAAGATATAGCCAAATCCGTGTTGTCGAAAAAGCCGAGCAGCAGTCCAGGATCTGTCAGGCGAGACTTTTCTTCTGCGCTCGTCACGACTAGCACCGACCTCAGAATCAAGTGCCGTCGATTTCAAAATGAAGAAGACTTGGAGAGGAAGAACTTTTATGAAGAGAGAACTGGCATCAGACGTCCACACACTGCTGTAGAGGCTGAATAAGAGAGACTTGGCAGATCACCTGCAGAACAACCTTCCTCTCTCTTGAACCGACTTTTCTCTTTGTAAAAACTCGAAATTATCTCTCTAAAAATAACAAAATCGATGAAGGAGGGTGGTTGGACATCTTGAGATGCCTGGGGGATGGTGCTCATGCCTTTGGAACGACCGTAATCGGATTTAATTTATAGGAGAACGAGCAGTGCGATCCATGCTAAAAAATAGGGGCCTTGCGCTCCACCCATGGGCGCATGCACCCTGGTGCAGGGCGCATGCGCCCCGCTGAGAGGCGCATGTTCCCCCCAATGAGGGCGCATGGGCATAAATCCCGATAAAATGGTCTTATCCGGTCCGTCCGTTCAGTGGTAGAGTCCAGGTGAAAAACTGGGTCCCTCGTGCCTCCAGGGTAGGGCGCATGTGCCCCCAAGTGAGGGCACAGGGTCACGTGCCTCACTGGTAGGGCGCATGGCCACGTGCCCTGGGTCCCGGGCGCATGTGACCTGGAACCCGGGCGCATGGGACTGGTTTCGCGCGTCCTTCATCCGGAAGCCATTGCGAACACTCCCGAACTCAGAATTCGACGTCGTTTGTTGCGTTGGAAAGATAATAGGCCGAAGAAGCTTTCTATAGCATCGGATAAGCCATCACACCCTCAAAAACTTCAGAATTTTATCCGGAAGTTAGGGCAGTGAACAGAAGATCCGATACAGGACAAAATGACTCCGACGGCAAACCGGAAAGGCACGGTATGCAACAAAACTTGTCCGGGGTGTTAATATGACAATAACCTTCAATGCATGATCATTAGGCATTGGTAATTCAGACAACTTCCGTGTTTACACGATTTACGTGTGGCTTTCGCTCGGAAATTATGGCTTTTCGCGGAAAACATCGGTAAACATCCGATTTCGTTCGGCGAAGCTCCAAATCAACTTTAAAAAACCCGGCATTATTATAAGATCAATCACACATGTTACCCTATAAAACATGAGTTTTATGCTCTGAATTAGGCGAATTTGGCGTGTCTACAGCTTGCCTCTCCTTGATGTCGGCTTTGTAAGGGAATGGCATGTAATGAAGCGGAGTGATTCGTAGTGAACTGTAATGGAATGCAAGTGAACGTAGATGAATGTAGCGGAATGGAATGGTGATGGACTGAAAAGGTGGCATCATGGTGTAGATATAGACATGCTTATCTACCTGATCCAGCAATATGAATCTCTCTGAGTATTCTAGATCGCTTTCATGTTCTATCAAAACCTCATATAATTGACTGGTAAAAGACATGCCCTTGGCACGAGAGATGAAGAAGTAAATGATAAAGTATAAAAGGATGTAGCCAACCCTCAGCGTGGTGAGGAGTCCTCGAATTCGTAGGTTCATCATCAGCCAGCAACCCGAACTTTGCGGTGTTCTTGTACTGTGATGGGGTAAAGTTTGTAAAAGAGAAGGTGATCTTAAAATGAAAATAATACCAATCCATCATATTTGGAATCTCAAGTTCACTCAAGTTTCACCAAAATACTCAGTTTAATTCTGAGTGGAATAATCTCAAATTCTAAAGGGTTCGTTTAAGCATAGCAAAATTGCTCGGGTATCGTGAAAACTATGAATCACGCTCTAGCAGAAAACTCGATATTCGGAAAACGACAAGACAGATTTAAGCCATAGTGGGAATGAAAGATAATGGTGGGACTAACATAGTATGATGGTAAAGAAGAATAGCAATGGGATGACAATTGCCACGGTGGGTAAAATAAAAGACATGGTGGGATAAAAGAAATGATAGAATAAAACATGGTGGAACAAAAAGAAAGGAATAAAACATGAAGGGATAAAAGAAAGAATAAAACATGATGAAATAAAAGAAAGAGAAAACATAATGAAATAGAATTGGTAATGATGAAGAAAGAAAAGGAGATGGATATGCAAACATAGAAAATTATGTAGAAAATAGTTGAAGATATAGATTGTCTATTGGAGGTCAAGACACCCGATTAGGAACCATCGTCCCTCCAATGTTCAATTTTGGCTTATCCGTGAGTGTGAAGAAATGACCATGCCGTCGCAGATTTTGTTGAAGGGGACCTCGGGCCCAGTCATCTTCACTCTCAAGGTCTTCAACATTAATGCATATAATACGTATCAAATGGACCTAACATAACTAGGTGACAGATAGTAGGAGTGATGTGAAATTCAAAAATGAAGTGAGGGTGGTGATGTGATGTGAGATTGATGAGAATGTGGATTTGAGTAAAATCTTCAGGCGTGGTGCATCGACCGCCTGATTCATCAGCATCTCTGATCCAATCTTTGTAATATAGCACCATGATAACGTTCAGTTGGGTGGGACTTCCTTTCTTTTCGCCTCAAGGTTGGCATGATGTTCCTTGGGGAACACTGATCTCACCAATTCACCTGTTAGGACTAAAAAGGTTGCCTGCACATTTTTTGTTAGTACCCAATAGAAAGAATTGTCATATGAATCAGATTGTTCATGAAATGATCAATTGAAGATGTTATTATTTGAACCATCATTTGGATGTCAAAACAAAGTTTCTGATGATGGTTCCTTTAGCAAAAATGTCACTTTTAACATTATAGACAATTTCTGATTTTTTTGAGATTTTTCTGAATTTTTTCAATTTTTTTTGTTTATGTGCCCCCGATCGGGGGCACCTGGCCATGCGCCCTGGGGTGGGGCACCTGGCCATGTGCCCCCAGATGAGGGCACATGCGCCCTGAGGTCAAAAATTTTTTTTTTTCAGAAAAAAATTGTACCTGATTGCCCTTCTCTTTTTGCTTCTTCAGCTGCTGAAAATACTTAATGAAAATGATTAAATTTTTATCATTACTCATCCCTTTGCTTGTGTATCATTTGCCTTGATTTTGAGTCAAAGGGAGGAGCCTTATTAACAAGGTGGAATAAAACAAATGACTTAAAATGAAATGGGGGGTTGAGAGAACTTACCTGTCATGGTGTGAATCCTCTCCTCTCGTGTATTGAAATGCCTGAAACACTGAACAGAAGGAGATTAGATCTTCATCAGGACTCATCCCTTTGCCCATTATGGTCAACTTTGACTTAGGTCAAGGGGGAGAGCCTTCTGAACAAGGTAATTAAAGTAGAAGGATATGCAATGCAGAAATGAAAATATGCATGACAGTCAAATAAGCATGGATGCAACTAAGGCAATGATCATGACTAAGCAATTTTTTTTTTTGGATTTTCTTGAAAACAATCATTTGGATTTTCAAAAGTATTCAATTTTTTTGGATTTTTTGAAATATGTGTTTTTTTTGAATTTTTGAAATATTCAATTTTTTTGGGTTTTTGAAATATTCAATTTTTTGGGTTTTTGAAATATGCATTTTTTTGGGTTTTTGAAATATGCATTTTTTGTAGATTTTTGAAATATGCATTTTTTTGGGTTTTTGAAATATGCATCTTTTTTGGGTTTTTGAAACATGCATTTTTTTGGGTTTTTGAAATATGCATTTTTTTTGTGGAGAAAATGCTGGTATTTGAGACAGTTCATCGATCTTTGGAGTTTGTCAAGACTCAAGTGGTAGATGCCACGTGCGAAAATAAAGTTCCCTGCCTAGAATCCTTCTAACCTTCTTCCTTTGATCGGCTTGGGTTCCACCTGGATTTGGTCGGTTTACCCTACCCAATGGGTTTAAGGAGGAAGAGTATAGAGGAAGTCCTTGATAGGGTTTGGAGATGTTGAGAGGGATTTCTCTACTCTCACTCAAATTACCCATTGGGGTTCGGCCTCTTTGGGTTTTTCTTTCTTTTTTTGTTCTTTTCTATGTGGCACATATTTGGACAGGTTTTTGACCCATGGGGACATTGACCATCTTTTAGTGCCTTTTGCCTTGACTATCATTCTGGGTGCTCATTCAGACAGGTTGATCATTTTTTTCTAACCTGAGGGGTTCATTGCCCATCTTTTGGCACCCTTTTGCACCCTCTGAGACGGCCTCCTACTAGGGTGGGAGTGTTTTCGATACTACCCCTCTCTAATCTTCTCTCCCTATCTTTGACCGAGTAGAAGAGAATAGGGTAAGGGTACTCCTTCCTTTTATAGATTTCTACCTTGCCTTTTGCAAGTGTCGAGTTGTCTGGATTCTAGGATCGGGAAGTGTGGTGTGTGTAGGATGGTACCTACCCTTGACTTCTCACGAACAACCTAGGATCGATGACTTGAGATTATACCAGTGGTTTCTCCATTTTTATGGAAAGTACTTTTTGAGGTAAACTCCATTTCAAGGATGATTCAATTTTTCTCCATCTGCATTAGTCAACTCATATGCATTACCTGGATACTTTTCAGTGATTACAAAAGGCCCTTTTTAGTTAGGTTGCAACTTGGAGCGGGGACCCCCTGGCTTAACGAATATGCGTTTGACTACCATCTCACTGATTTCGAACTTTCTCTCGACCACCCTCTTTTGATAAAACCTTTTGAGTCTATTCTGATAAGTCCGGGCATGCTCGGCGGCGGCTAGCCTTCTTTCATCCAAGAGTTCAAGCTGTGCAAGGAGAGATTCTCGTCTCTCATCAATAGGAATATCCTTGTCGAGTTGAACTCGGAGAGATGGAAGTAATACTTCGTAAGGGACCACTGCTTTTATCCCATATGCCAAAGCATACAGGGTTTGTCCAGTGGGAGTCCTTACAGAAGTACGATAAGCCCATAGAGCATCTACAAGCTTATCATGCCAGTCGGCAAACTTGCTAGACTTACAAGATTTCTTGATGATTTTGATTAAGGTTTTGTTGGTGGCTTCTGCTTGACCATTGCCTTGAGGATAGTATGGTGATGAATGATGCAATGAAATGTAATACCTGTTGCAAAGATCACGCAGATATTGAGAAAGAAATTGTGGCCCATTATCGGTGACGATGTCACTGGGGATCTCGAACCTTGCCAGGATGTTGCGCTTGATGAAGGAGCAGACTGTTGACGCTTTAATCTCCACGAATGCCTCTGCTTTAGCCCACTTTGTGAAGTACTCCATTGCCGTCAGAATGAATGATTTTGAGCACATTTCGGAGTTGAGGTCACTCAAGGGGGCAATGATATCAAAAGCCCACATGGCGAAAAGCCATGGGGCATGAATTGGATGAAGAGAAGATGCGGGAGAGTGAATCTTGTCGGCATGGAGTTGACATGAATGACAATGCCGGACAAAGATGGAACAGTCTTTTTCTAGAGTTGGCCAATAATACCCTTGTCGGATGATTTTCTTAGCAAGGGCTTGGGCATTCACAAGACCACCACATACTCCAGAATGTGCTTCTTTCAGCACCAACTCGGCTTCTTCTTCATCAAGACACCTGAGTAAGATTCCACTTAGGCTTCTTTTGTAGAGCACTCCTCCTAAGATTATATACCTCTGGGATACTCTTCTGATTGCCTTCTTTTCTTTGGTGGTTGATCCAGGTGGATATGACTGATCTTGATAATACCTTGCAATATCGTCATACCAAGGTCTCTCACCTTCTTCTAATTCTTCTAACTCGATCATGGAGATTTCTTCTTTATGTTCTAAGTATTCCTTTCTGTTGAATCTTTCTTTAACCTTCAGAAAATGTCCATCCTCAATTGCTGTAATTGTCCTCTTACAAATGTGTATAGTCCGCACTTGCCTGCCTAGCAGGACAGATAGAGATGAAGCTAGTGAAGCTAAGGCATCAGCGAGGATATTCTGAGAACGGGGGACATGGACAAAGGTGAGTTTGAAGAATAGCTTGATGTAGAAGGTAGTGAGCTCCTGGTAGGGCTTGAGGTTTCAATGAGAAGTTCGGTACTTGGATAGGACCTGGCGTAGGATCAATTGACTATCGCCTATCACCCACAGTTCGGTGGCACCATGGAAATGAGCGGCCTCCAGCCCGGCCAGCAAGGCTTCATACTCAGCTAATGTTGTTGGTTGCTGGAAAGTTAAGCTGAAAAGCCTGTGGAATGGTGACACCTTCAGGTGACAGAAGGACAATACCTATCCCTCTACCATGAGAGTTCAGAGCCCCGTCAAGATATAATGTCCAAAGATTGGAAGATCGGACTAACATTAGTTCGTCATCCGGGAACTCCGACCGGACTGGGTCAAAGATGGGTATGGGATGATGGGCAAGGTGTTCAGCAATAGCATAGCCCTTAATTGCCTTATGTGGGACATGAGTGATATCAAATTGGGATAGGAAACTCTGCCATCGCCCTAACCGATCAGTCAAGACTGTACACATTTCTATGCCAATTGTTGCAGATATCTATTTGGAACTCGCTTACCTCTAACTTTCCTATTTCCTAACCTAACTTGACCTACTGAAGATAAAGCTGGAAAGGTGGTATTTACAATGGAGGGGGGATCGAGTAAATCAATCAATGATTTAGAAAAGAGGTTTCCCTGATTGGGAGCACCCTCTGGGATGAGTAGAGATGCCTCCTCGATGGAAATGTGAGTTTCAGAGAAGTTTTTTTTTTTGAAAATTTCAAGTAAAAAGATAGAATGAGTCAGCATGACTCGAGGCTTGCTAGAAGATGACTGAATTAATAGAGAGAAAAATTTAAGAATAAAGGGGAAAAAGGGGCTCGTGGGCCCAATGGTAACAGAAAGTGGACACATGGGTCCAAAACTGATGAAAAAAGTAAATGGGTACGTGGACCCGATCTTAGAAATAAATGGGCATGTGAGCCCATGTTGAGAAAAGCCCTAAGTTCTGAAGTTGATGAGGGAAGCAAATGGGCAAGCTGGCCTAGTAAGAGTAGAAGGTTGAAGAGGGCTCATGGGCCCAAAGTGGGTAAGTGGGCCCTGAAGCCCATCCAAAAGATCTAGAAACAATGGTACGAGGTTCAAACATGGCATTGTTGCATTTGGGCCTCGTGGAATGGTTTTGACTTGGGTGGTATGCTTAACTAGATGATCCAAGATTGGTCTGCCCTTGGGTGGTTCTTGATACTCTTCCCCACTTGAGAACAGACGAGTCAAAGATAAGCATAAGTCTTCCATTTCTATTTCTTCTTCATATGGAGCCTTTCTTCTCTTGACAGCTATCACAGAACTTTTGCCATCTTCAGCCATCATCATGGTCTCCCCTTTGATAAAGAATGTATGGAGCCCCATGGCATATCCTGGCTGGAAGATCCTCCTTGGGTTGGAACCCTCTTCATATCCCAACCCCTACCTGCGTGGCCTTTTCACAGTTTCAATTGGCTGAGTGATCCCTTGAAGATCCTTGCCTAAACCTCTTCCAGGATGATAGCCCAATTTCATCATCATTCGCCATCCCAGTGTGTCTGGTAGAGAGGCGGTCATGCATCTGACTTCTGGCAATTCTCCCACTGAGATCTGGTGTTGTATTGACAGACCTAGGGGTGATGTAAAAACATCATTCATCTCATCCCTCATAGGCATGCTAGTCACTTTGACCACTTGTCCTTTAAAGGGAAATTTTATGCACTGGTGGTTTGTTGAAGCCACAGCTCCTATTGCCTCCAAATATGGCCTCCCAAGTATAGCCCGAAAAGTTGGATCCAATTCTAGAATATGAAAATCATTTGTGACCGTACATGGTCCAAGTTTGACTTCTAGAGTGACCACCCCATGTGCAGACTTCTTGGAGTTGTCGTAGGCCGTCACCATGGCACAAGATGGCTTGATTTCTTGCTCAGAAATGCCACACAACTGCAAAGTTTCTGGCGGCATAACGTTGATAGAAGCTCCAGTGTCAACCAAACATGATTTTACTTCGACATTACAGATGATAACAGCCACATGCAAAGCATATCTCCTAAATTCCGGATCTGCTAATTCCTCCTGAGAGAAAGTGAGTGTTGGGTGCTCACTTCTAGGGGCTAACATTGTAGTGATCTTCTCAGGTGGGAGATCTTCATTCACCATGACCCTTTGCAAGTACTGCTGTAGAATCTCCTGGTGCACCTTTGATCTTTTGATCAACTCAAGTATGGAAATACGGGCCGGTGTTTTATCTAAATGCTTTAACAGATCATAGGCTGTGCCTGGCAATTGTTCTTCTACTTGTTCCTCCTCCACTGGCTCTTGCGGTTGAGTTCCGGCTTGGGAAAAGAGCCGCTGGAACATCTTCCCACTCCGAAGCACCGGGGCTATTTGGCGGTCGTGTAGAGGTGACGGGTTAACTGGGGTGGGTTCTGGTGGAACAGGTGGTGTAGGTGCAGGTATGATAGGTAATGGGATCTGTGGTTCTAGGATGATTGGGTTAGTTGGTAGAGGGGTAGGAATTGTTGGTGGTAGTGATGGTGATACCGGTGGCCTAATAAGAATAGGCCGGGGTGTGGGAGTGGTTGATGGGTTTAATGAAGGTGTTGGTAATGTGGTAGGTTGTGGTGTTGGTGGTATGATAGGTTGGGGTTTTGGAGTGGTAGAGCTCGTAGGGTCGGGGGTTCGTGTTTGGTGATGATTGTGGTGGTCGGATGAGCAAGGGCCGGTGTGTAGCAATGGTTGAAGGAGGTGTAGTTAGAGAGGGGGCTGGCCTAATGATGGGCCAGCGAGAAGAAGTGGCGGCCAGTGGTTGGGTTATTGAGCTTTGTGGTAGTTGTGGAGTACCAGGTGCACGGATTATCTGTCTAGCAGGGTTCATAGCAGGAGGCCTAGCTGGGTTGATAGGCATGGTTGCATTTTGGTTTTCTAGTTGCCAACCTTGAGCACGACTGGCATCTCCCTGGACAATGGAGTGTACTAGACCAATTCCTAGGTTTGGATGTGCTAGTGCCGGTGCTGGAGCGGGAGCATGTAATGGGAGTGGATTCTGAACAATCCCCAAGCCAGGTTGTTGTTGAGGTTGAGCCGGTGGACGTTGCCGCTGCTACTGCCTAGCCTTCATAGCTTGTATGCATTCCCCCATTTGGACCCAATCAATGCTGCCTTGGTCATTCAGATCGTGGATGTAATCCTTGAATTGTAAGCACACCTCTACAGTGTGACCAGGACACCAGTGGTAAGCACAGTATCGGGACATATCAACATTTGTTGGCCAAACCTCTCTTTCCTTGGGCAATTCCAACTGTTTCTCCACCATGAGTACATTGAAAATGTCGGTCAAGGAGTAAGGGAGTTGCTGGTAGTTTTCTCTCCTAGGACCTCCCCTTCGTGGTGCTTGATTGGGTGGTGGCGGTGCCCTATTGTAGGTAGGTTGACGAGGTTGCTGGGGTTGTGCTACTGGTTGCGGGGGTTGTTGTGGTAGTCGTGGTTGTGGTGGCCTAACTTGTTGCTGAGGGGGGTAATAGGAAAGGTTTTGTGGTGGGTTTCTATACTGGTTTTGACGGTTCCCTCCCTGGTTCCCCACAATGTTTATAGCTTCGTTGTTGACCACTCCCTCTGTTGTAGGACCAACTGGTGCAAAGGGGGTTTTCCTGAGGTTTCTATGTTTAGGATCGAAAGGGTTTATAATGGTGGCATCCTTGAAGTGGGCTTGCAAGTATTGGGCACTGTCATAGAGTTCATTCACGGTGGTAGGACGGTGCATGATCAAGACATTCCTCATGGCAGGTGTAGTGTTGCCAATGAGCATCTTCACTTGTTCACCTTCAAAAATTACATCTGTCAATTTTTCTGCCATTCCCCTCCAGCGATCAGCAAACTTTATGAAGTCCTCTTCGGGCTTCATCTTCTCAGCAATCAAGTCTATAATGGAGCATGCTGGTGCCACCCGGTCTCTGTATCTCTGCAAGAATTTTGTCTTCACAATATTGAAGTCTCCTGCCTCAAAGGATTCGAGTGAGTAGAACCATTCCAATGCAGACCCTTCTAATGATCGACGGAACAAGAAGGCAAGAACCCTACGATCATCTTTCCAGAACGAGGACTCATAAAGAAAATCTTTTAAGTGGAGAAAAGGATTGCCAGTACCATTGTAGCGGCGATAAACTGGTAGCTCAGAAGGTGGCAGGTGTAGGACTGGCAGAGAAGGAATGGAGATCTCAGGAACTGACTTGGAGTCCAGGCGACATCTCAGCTCTTCATAACGTTCATTCATCTGGGTGAGTTGATCCATGATTGCCCTGGTGAGAGCAGGTTCTTGGTTTACTGGTTGGGGTATGTGGTTAGAGACATGATTTTGGAATTGAGGAGCATGACTTGAAGATTGTCCCATGACTTGATGGGCAGGGTGAGCAACAAGGTTAAAATAAGATGGTTGAAAAAATGAGGGTTGGACCACAGATGGTTGAACTATAGAGGATTGAACTGCAGATGGTTGTGCTAGTGCCAATGATGGTTGAATCATAGATTGTTGAACAACAGGTGGTTGAACAAAGGGTGATTGAATGAGTGGTGGTCGAACCAGATGACGAGGAGATAAGGCAACTTGATTGGTTTCAGCCTGATCTGAAGCAACTTTGTCCTTCACCATGGATTGTATACGGGCATAGGTTTCTGGGTCGGTATAGAGAGACAACTCCCTAAAGAGTTGTTCAACATCACGAGGAGCAGATGGTTGAGGAACCTCTTGCGCTTCTGACTCAAACAATGGATTAACACAACCATCTGACGGATTTGGTTGATGACCCATCTCGTGCTCTCGATGTTCAGCTTGTTCCGCCATTCCAACGTGCCTTCCAGACCTTAGTTGCATTGAACTTCAAGGAACAAACAAGTTGATAAAGTAAACAAAGAACTTTTTTTTTGGTTTTTTTTTAATATTTTGCAAAAAGTTAGAGGTTTGAATTTTTTTTTGACAAGCAAGTGATGCAAAGACTTGAAAGCAAAATTACGCAATGATTTTGATTAAATCTTCGGTTTATGAATTTTGTTAAGAATTGTTCTGTCAACAAATGGGTTAGGATCCTAACTCCAATCTCCAATGACCTAGGTTTCACACAATCTCACCACGTGTAGGTAACATAGGATGCTTTGGGTTTTGGGGAGTGGTACAACCAACCCGATCGTGAAGAGGAATACTCCACGTATGAGGATTTATGGAGGCCTTGATGAAAGCCAACCAAGTCAACTAGGAAGGAATATCCCAGAAGAGAGGTCAGAATCCACCAAGAGGGTGTTTTGGATGGGAGGGGTAAATGGGAGAGTGAGCTCCCGCCTCAAAAAAATTGTAAAAGAAGGAGGTAGAGAGAAGGAGCAGAGAATGCAATCAAGTAATAAAACAAGTAATGAGCAAAACATAAAATTAAATAAACAAGCAATCAACACCAGACAAGCAATTAGAAACTAGACAAGCAACTAGAAACTAGAATCTAGACTTGTTTCTTATGTGAGCCAAATGGAGATAGTGAAAAGTGATGGATAGAAGAGGGTTCAGATCTGATAGCCAAGTAAAAGGGTGGTCCACGTGGAGACTGATGTGGGAACTGGGGTAAAAAGTAAAGGTGGTTCACGTGGGAACCGGTTTTGGGTAAAAAGGGGTGGTTCAGGTGGGAACCGGTTTGAATGGTCAAAAGGGGGCCACGTGGGGGCCAATTAAAGGTGAATAAAGATATGATCCAAGTTGGGATAGATCTGGAAAAAAGGGTTTTGGTTCACGAGGGAACCGAAGTAAAGAAAGAGATTGGTTCACGTGGGAACCAGTTTAAAAGGAAAAGGGTGGTTCACGTGGGAACCGGTTTAAATAAAATGCAGAAATTAAATGGAATACTTGGCACTTCAAATATGATGAAAGATGGGTGAAATCATAAATTTTATGATGGCATGAATTTTAAGAGAGGTGGAAAGAAGGAAAGGCTCACGTGGGAACCGGTCTAGAACTAAAACTAGTTGCAAACAAAACACTTAGCACCCACGGTTGAAGACATTGCTTGTCCCACCGTGGTCGCCACAAAGCTGTCGACTCTGAAAATTCGGCGGGGTCCTCTCCTTTTCAGGGAAGTCCGTGAACCGAGATCGTCACCTCAAGAGGGGATGAGAAAAGAAAGGAATAAAGCTCGGAAAGCAAATCTCACCTCGGTCCCACACTCACATTGATCCCCGAACTTTCATCCCTTGGCGTCGCTCGATCACCAAAGAGACGGTTCGGGTCATGTGGGAGGAGGGTGAGAAGAAATAAATTAAAACATGTGGTCGCCAGGAACCGTGGGTTCCGATTTAGAGAATTAAAATTGACCGTGTGTACCTTAGCGTGAAGAATGTGAGTTAAAGCTTCTCCTTCTTCGGCCAGCCAATGAAGAAGAGTCCCCAACGTGGTGGGTGCTTGATATTCTGTGCAACTAGACAAATAAACAAGTGAAACAGACCATTAGAACTAGACAAAGTGGAGTATATGTAAAGAGAATAACATAAAACACACAATTGACTAGAAACTAACCGGACTCGGGTTAACTCTAACCCTTTTTTTTATTTTCGGATTAACAGAGTAAAAGTAATGCAAAAAAATGTAAAAAATTATAGTAGGATGGATAATCACTAAATAAAGATATAGGAAAAAGAACTGAAAGATTCTGAGTTGAATAGAGAAAGATATAGCCAAATCTGTGTTGTCGAAAAAGCCGAGCAGCAGTCCAGGATCTGTCAGGCGCGACTTTGCTTCTGCGCTCGTCACGACTAGCCCCGACCTCGGAATCAAGTGAAGTCTATTTAAAACTGAAGAAGACTTGGAGAGGAAGAACTTTTATGAAGAGATCACTGGCATAAGACGTCCACACACTGCTGTAGAGGCCGAAGAATAGATACTTGGCAGATCACCTGCAGAACAACCTTCCTCTCTCTTGAACCAAATTTTCTCTCTCTAAAAACTCGAAATTATCTATCTAAAAATCACAAAATCGATGAAGGAGGGTGGTTGGACATCTTGAGATGCCTGGGGGGTCGTGCTCATGCCTTTGGAACGACCGGAATCGGATTTAATTTATAGGAGAACGAGCAGTGCGATCCATGCTAAAAAATAGGGGCCTTGCGCTCCACCCCTGGGTGCATGCGCCCTGGTGCAGGGCGCATGCGCCCCACTGAGGGGCGCATGTGGCCCCCAATGAGGGCGCATGGGCACAAATCCCGAGAAAATGGTCTTATCCGGTCCGTCCGTTCAGTGGTAGAGTCCGGGTGAAAAACTGGGTCCCTCGTGCCTCCAGGGTAGGGCGCATGTGCCCTCAAGTGAGGGCACAAGGTCACGTGCCTCACTGGTAGGGCGCATGGCCACGTGCCCTGGGTCCTGGGCGCATGTGACCTGGAACCCGGGCGCATGGGACTGGTTTCGCGCGTCCTTCTTCCGGAAGCCATTGCGAACACTCCCGAACTCGGAATTCGACGCCGTTTGTTGCGTTGGAAAGATAATAGGCTGAAGAAGCTTTGAATAGCATCGGATAAGCCATCACACCATCCAAAACTTCAGAATTTTATCCGTAAGTTAGGGCAGTGAACAGAAGATCCGATAAATGTCAAAATGACTCCGACGGCAAACCGGAAAGGCACGGTATGCAACAAAACTTGTCCGGGGTGTTAATATGACCATAACCTTCAATGCATGATCATTAGGCATTGGTCATTCAGCCAACTTCCGTGTTTACACGATTTACGTGTGGCTTTCGCTCGGAAATTACGGCTTTTCGCGGAAAACATCGGTAAACATACGATTTCGTTCGGCGAAGCTCCAAATCAACTTTAAAAGACCCGGCATTATTATAAGGTCAATCACACATATTACCATATAAAACATGAGTTTTATGCTCTGAATTAGGCGAATTTGGTGTGTCTACAGCGCCCTGTATATAGGGCGCCTGGTGCCCTATAAGCAGGGCGCCTGGTGCCCTGTATATAGGGCGCCTGGTGCCCTATAAGTAGGGCGCCGGGTGCCCTATATATAGGGCGCCAGGTGCCTTATATATAGGGCACTTTGACCCTGGTCAACACCTTATCGATCTTCTTCGGAGCGCGCCGAAAAGCCTGATTCTTTCGAAAAACATGGTTCCCTTCAAATATTCTTCATGAAAACAAAATTTTAAACTCTTCAAGTAGGCCAAAATTGCGTGTGTACAGCTTGCCTCGCCTTGGCGTCGGCTTTGTAGGGGAATGACACGAATGTAGCGCAGGCGAATGTAGTGAAACATAGTGAGGCGTAGTGGTATGAAGTGGTAATGGACTGAAAAGGTGACGCCAAGGTGTAGATTTAGACATGCCCTCATTGGCCTAGTTGAGTGGAATAAAACTTTGCCGAACTTTGAGATAACCCTTTGTCTTATCGAAACCTTCCCTCTAGTTGATTGGCTAAAGAAAAGAACAGTACTTAAAGTAAATAACTAAAATTCCACATGGGGAAGAATTGTTACCGGCCAGGACCCGAATTGCATGGTTTGCTGGACCCGATAGAAATGCATTGAAAAGTAAATTGCGAAAAGTAAAGAGGAGACAACCAATTAACAAAGGTTGGGTTCTTCAAATTCATGAGGTTTACTCAGAAATACCGGTTCAGTTTGACATGGAAAAACTTCTTGTTTTGATGAAGTCATTGTTAAAACCCGTTGGAAATCGATTCTCTGAAAAATGAAGACCTCCTCTAAGGCTATAAAAGACCATCTTTAAAATGTTCATAGTGGACTGGAAAGAGGTTATGGCAGGAGTATGGTGGCGTGATGCATGTATGAAATGATGCATGCGGGGTTTAAAGAAATACAACTAAGTATAAGAAAATAGTTGAAGATATTGGTTGAACATAACGAGTCAGGACAACCATGAAGAAATCGTCATCCCCGCATATTCAACTTTGGCCTATCCACAAGCCTAGGGAATGACTGAGCCCTCACTGATTTTGTTGAAAGGGTTTGTAGACACGCCAAATTGGCCTGATTCAGAGCCCTAGACTCTTATTCCATAGGCGATATATTTTATTGGACCGTTATCTGATCCGGATTACCTCATGGAGATGAGCTAAGGACGTTGGTGGAGCCCCTCGCAAGTTGAGAATGGACCGATGATTTTCGAAATAATGTCGTAGCCTTCAGGCGAGAGCTGCACGTTAACCATGAAAACACGAAGCCTGCTCGATGACAGACCTTGAATAGTCCTTAATTGAAGGTCTCAGGAGTCCTGCGTGTGTTCCGTAACAGTCTTGTTTTCCGAGAAGTCATTTTGGTAGTCGTTGGTCAATGACGACTTTCGTTATGGCTTTTTCGATCTATACTGACATGGCTATCCTGGACCACGTGTTAGGCCTTTCCAATTATCACCGGGCTTTTTCGGGTCATCCGGGTCGATCCTAGACATATATTTTATCCACCAGGGCCATACGGCCATTTCGGTCAATTTTAGGGTTTCACTGCTTTTCCGAGTTTTGGTTCACGTTTACCAGGTTAATCTAAAATTTTTCGATGACTTCGGGTTTTACGATCATACTGCACATGTTCGTTCATCATTTTAAGTCATCCCGAGTTGACCGAAGATTCCTCGACCGGAACCGTGCTCTTCCGGGTCTCCACTGCAGTTTTCGGCTTTCTGCGAAAGGATAAACCGGTAGAAATGGCCGTGCTAACATCTCGGGAGTCACGCCGGCTGGTTTACCAACTTTAGGAGGTGAGGCTTAAGGTTCTCTTTCCAACGCAACAAACAGGAGATGAATCAGACATCCCATTTGCAAGATACGGCTTGTGGAACATGCGCGCAGGAGAGAGAGTCTACCGCGCCCCCGCTCCCTTTGAAAGGGCAGGGCGCGCCCTGCGCACCCTCAACCTGAGGGTGCGCCCTGCGCGCCCTCAAACTGGGGGCATTCCCTGCGTGCCCCCGGTTCCTTTGAAAAGCAGGGGTGCGGTCAGTTTCCGAAAATCATAAATTGCCCCGATTAGTACCTTCTAAACCAGATTTTTGGAAGGTTGCCGCGGATGATTTTTGATTAATTGTACCACGCCCCTTGTTTGGGGGTGCGTTGCGTATGTCAAGTCGATTTTTAGCAATTTACGGAAGTTTTCGTCGAATTTTAGCAGTGAGACGCGTACTGCACCCCCGTTTTCTTTGAAACTGAGGGGGGGGCGCAGACCACGCCCCCGAAGTGAGGGCGCGCCCTGCGCGCCCTCGCCTCCTTTGAATAGCGGGGGCGCGGTAGGTCCAGTTTCCATATTTTGCACCGGTTTCCTTCCCGTATAAATTGAGGGCCGTTCTCAATGACTCAAGGTTAATCCCCCATGTCTAGCTCGTCCAGAGGTCGTCCGAGATCTCTCCCAAGGCTGTCCCGACGTTCAAAGGCAACACGACGTCGAGAGATCGATCCCGAAGCGAAGGAGAAGGCTCAATCCGTGCATTCTGCATCAATCTATTTCATCGACTTCTTCAGAAAATATGGGACTCCTTCTGCAAAAGTCTTCAACATAGAAGTTGTTCCTCTCTTCGTTCTCTTTCATCTCCAATTGACAGAACTCAATTTCTACTTGCCGTTTGTTTGTGGCGATTGCTGCACTAAGGGTGCGCATCCAGGTTCTGTTTTCTATATCCGCCAACTTTCAGAATTTTTACAGACTTCTACAAGAGAATTTTTACAGTTCATTTAATGTTTTAGAACATCTTTAGTTCATTTTCATTATTTTTAAAAAATTAAAAACACAAAAAAAGGGTTGGGGCTCACCCCAATCCGGTGAGTTTGATTCCAATTGCTTCTTTCTTCCATCTCCCCTCCTATAGTTTCTACACTTCCCATAGTTCTAATCGGTTTCTTTCACTTGGTTTATTGTTCTAGTTGTACAGGTTGATCAAGCTAGCATCGGTTGGACTCTTCTTCATCGGCCGTCCGAAGAAGAATAAGGTTGAACCCGCACACACTTTGTCCCACGCTAAGGTACACATGGTCAAATCAACTCATCTATTGTCTTTTATTCCATAAAGCAGAGCCCGCGGCTCCTGGAATCCACCTTTTTATTTATGCATTAAGTCATTTACTCTTCACACTCCTCCCACATGACCCGAACCATCTCCGGTGCTCGAGCGACGCTGTGAGATGAAAGTTCGGAGATCAATGTGAGTGTGGGACCGAGGTGAGGAATCTTTACTGCTTTCCGAGTGTTTTCCAATTCACTCCTATTTCCTATATTCTATCCATCTTTCACCTTCTCTTGAGGTGCCTATCTGGAACCCGTTTTTGGAGTCGACAACATTTTGGCGACCACGGTGGGAGAAATTGATGTCCTCAACCGTGCTAGCTTGATTCAACCGTGCAACTAGTTGTTTTCCGATTTGGTTCCCACGCGAACCGGCTTGTCCTTTACCTTTTACATTCCCATTTACATTTAAACTTGATGTTTACTCTTTCTTTAAGATTGTCCTCCATGTGGACTTGACTTACTTGTCTTTAATTTCAACCTGGTTCCCGCGTGAACCACCATATTCTTCTTATAAAACGGTTCCCGCGTGAACCACCTTTCTTTTCCAACTCGGTTCCCGCGTGAACCAACTAATTTTCAGATCGGTCCCCACGTGGACCACCTCTTTACATCACCTTCAAATTGGCCCCACGTGGCCCTCTTTCTATTTTGTCAACTCTTACACCGGTTCCCGTGTGAACCCCCCTTTCTTCACAAAAACCGGTTCCCGCGTGAACCAACCCCTTTTTTAAACCGGTTCCCGCGTGAACCAACCAACTTTCAGATCGGTCCCCGCGTGGACCACCCTTTTGCACCACTTTAAATTGGCCCCAAGTGGCCCTCCTTTCATTTTTCAAATCAAACAAACTGGTTCCCGCGAGAACCACCTACATTTCCAAAACCCGGCTCCCGCGTAAGCCACTTTATTTTCAAATCGGTCCCCGCGTGGACCATCCTTTTACCTTTATTTCATATTTGTCCCCACTTGGACATTCCATCACATGCCGGTCCCCGCGCGAACCACCTTTTTAGTTGCTAGTTGCTAGTTGCTAGTTACTTGTTTACTTTATCATTGCTTGTCTTGATTGCATTCACTTGCTTGATTTATTTAATAGCTTTCATTCATGTTTTCATATTGATTGCTTCTTCTCCTCCTACCCTCCATTTTTCATTTTTGCATTAGCTTTTGCATCGGGTACCGGACTTGTTCCAATCCGTAGGGCATTCGAGGCGGGGGCTCTCTCTCCCAACACACCCTCACCCTCCAAACACCTTCTTGGTGGATTCTAACCTTTCTTCTGGGATATTCCTTCCTAGTTGATTTGGTTGTTCCCATCAAGACCTCCGTAAGTCCCCATCCGTGGAGTATTCCTCTCCGCACGATTGGGCCAGTTGTACCACTTTCCCAAAACCCGAATAACCCAAGTACCTACTCGTGGTGATTGAGTGACAATCTTTGGTCTTGAAGATTGAAGCAATAGGAACCATACCCATTTGAGTGAACAATTGCTAACAATCTATCTAATCTAAGTTTTCAACCCAAAAATTGTCGAGTAGTCATTTTAAAACCTTGTTTGCATAACTTGCTTGCTCACAACAATTGAAAACAACCAAAAATTTTCTACTTTCAAAATGCCTAAAACAAAAAAAAATTCCCTTTAATTTTTGTTTTCAACTTGCTTGCCAAACAACAAAATCGAAACAAAATCAAATCAAACAAACAAGCATAACCAAACAAGAACTCTCTTTGCATTTACACATGTCATTTGCCTTCTTTCAACCATTTCGTAAGAAAATTTGACAGGATGCCCATGACACTAAGGTCCGGAAGACACGTCGGGATGTTGTACTACTACGGGCAAGAAGAGGAGTACGAGATGGGCCACTACGAGCTTCAACATCCCATGGTCCAACCAGAGGGCCATGTCAACGCCGTCAGGGAGCCAGAAATTCAAAATCCTACTCATCAACCTGCTTCACTTAGCATGTAGCAACTCCTCCAGGGTCTATCTCTCCATTTAGACCCTGAATCCTTCTCGCTTGTGCAATCCTTGACAAAGGGCAAGATGCCCGCCAATCAAGATCTGGTCGAGGGAAATCAAGCCCCCTCACCACCTCAATCAGCAGTCAAGCCCCTAATCATTTCCTCTTCTGGGCAACCCTGCCGTGTCTCCACTCACCCTATTGTGGGGCATTCGCATAATGCTATTCCAGCTCCTGTTTCTAACCCACCTCTTCCAACCCATTCACCTAAACACTTTGCTCTCATGGCTCAGGAATCCAGCCTCACCCAGGCATTCATAAAAAAACTTAATCATATGGATGAGTGTTTTGAAGAGTTGAGGCACTGCCTCGATTCTAAAGCCACCCCAGAAATTTCTGTCCCATCTTTCCTAGTCCTACATCACCCTCCTTCTGAAATACCAATCTTTCAACGCTATAATGGGACCGGGAATCCCTTTAACCACCTAAAGAGCTTTATATATGACTCCGCGTTTTGGAAGAATGACCGCAAAGCACTTGCCTTCCTATTCCGTCGGTCATTGGAAGGATCCACCCTTGACTGCTTCTATTCTCTTGATTCTATTGAGGCGGTAGATTTCGACATTGTCAAGGCCAAGTTTCTACAGAGGTATAAGGATCGGGTGGGGCCAACCTACTCGATAACTGATTTAATTGCTGAGAAGATGAAGCCGGATGAAGACTTTGCCAAGTTTGCTGATCGGTGGAGGGGAATGGCTAAGAGGCTAGTTGATACCATCTCAGAGGGGGAGCAGGTGAGGATGCTCATAGGGAACACCATGCCTATCCTTCGCAACCTCCTGATCATGCACCGCCCAACAACCATGAGTGAGCTGTGTGATAGCGCCCGCTACCTCCAAGCCCATTTTAAGGACGCATCCATGATCAACCCATTCGACCCCAAACCCCATAACACTAGAAAGTCTACACCTGTAGGACCCACCACCGAAGGGGTAGTCAATAACGAGAGCATCAATGCCATGGGAAACCAGGGTGGGTATCGTCAAAGCCAATACCGTAACCCACCACCCAACCAACAATACCGCACAGCTCTTCAACCAGCTCCTCAGCCACAACAGCAACTTGCATACATCTTAGCACCACCACAGCAACCCACCTACAACTGAGCACCCCAGCAGCAAAATGCCTACACCTGAGCACCTCAACAACAACCCATCTACAACCGACAACCACTACCACAACAACAAGCTTACAACCAAGTGCCACCACCAGACAACTGACCTAGGAGGGGGGGACCTAAGAGAGAATACTATCATCAACTGCCGTTCCCCCTCATCGATATCTTTAACGCACTAATGGCTGAACAACAGTTGGAACTTCCAAAGGAGAGAGAAGGATGGCCGGCAAATGTTGACACAACAAAGTACTACGCTTATCATCGGTATCCCGGGCACACAGTGGATGTTTGTTTCCAGTTTAAAGACTTCATTCATGACCTCAACGATCAGGGGAACATTGATTGGGCACAAATGGGGGAATCCATTCAAGCAATGAAGGCACGCCAGAATCAACCGTGGCGATAGCAAGCACAACAGCAGCCCGGCCTGGGCATAGTTCAATATCCACTACCGGTACATGCACCCGTTCAAGCACCAGCACCAGCACCACCAAACCAACGACTCGGCCTCGTCCACTCCGCCATCGAGGAGTCAACCCACCATTCCCAAGATTGGCAGGTCGAGGATCAAATCACCTCCATGCCCGCCAGACCAACCCCACCTACAAACTGCACCATACTCTCCATACCAAGAGCTGCCCCCAATCCACAAACTACCCAAACACCACTACCCTCACCAACCATTAACCCTCCACGGCGCCTAATCATTAGACCGCCACCAGCATCCCAACCAGCACCCCAACCATCACCTAACCTACCAACCACCATTAATCCTCCTTGGCATCTAATTATTAGACCGCCACCAACTCCCCAAACATCACCTAACCTACCGGCCTCCACCACCCCTCGGCCTCTCATTATCCGACCGTCACCTAACCTACCAGTTACCACCACTCCGCGACCCCTCATCATTAGACCATCACCAACAACACCCCAACTATCACCCAACCTACTAGTCACTGCCACTCCGCGACCCCTCATCATCAGACTGTCACCACTAACACCCCAACCATCACACAACATACCAGCCTCCACCAATCTACGACCCCTCATTATCTGATCCTTACCGCACTTACCTACCACAGGCCCCTCAACATACCAACCAATCCTACCGTCACCATCATCACCACTCTCTCCTACCATGCTGGCTCCAGTACTTCGTAGCTGGAGGATGTTCCAAAGGGTCTTTCCCCAGGCCAGGATGCAACCACAGGAACAAGCAGAAAAGGAGGTGGTAGAAGAACCATTGCCCAGCATGGCATATGACCTATTGAAGCATCTGGACAAAATGCCAGCATGGATTTCAATTCTAGAACTGATAAAAAGGTCGAAGAATCATCAGGACATCCTACAACAATACTTGCAGCAGGTCATGGTCAATGAGGACCTCCCACCCTAGAAGATCATTACTGTCTTGACCCCGAGGAGTGAACATCCGGCACTCACATTTACCCAGGAGGAGTTGGCATGGCCAGAGATCATAAAATATGCCTTGCGTGTTGCAGTAGTCATCAGAGGCGTGGAGATTAAGTCCTGCTTAATTGACACCGGAGCATCTATAAATGTCATGCCGCCAGAAACATTGCAGCTTTGCAGCATCTCCGATGAAGAAATCGAGCCTTCTGCCATCACAGTGATAGCATATGACAACTCCCGGAAGCCGGCACGAGGGGTGGTTACATTGGAAGTAGGGCTCGGGCCGTGTGCTATCACTGCCGAGTTTCATGTTCTAGAACTGGACCCTACATTTAAAGCCATCTTGGGACACCTATATCTTATGGCAATAGGAGCTGTTGCCTCCACTAATCATCAATGTCTGAAGTTCCCATACAAGGGCCAGGTGATTAAAGTAACCAACATCCCCATTCTAAATGACGTGTATGACCCCTCTTCTGCAATGCCAGTATCGGAACTTGTCCGACCGTTGGTTTCAACTACAGAGCTTCCTGAGGTCATGATGATAACGATGCCTCCAGATATAGTTGCATGGCGGATAATGAAAGGGATGGGCTATCAACTAGGAAAGGGGTTGGGAAATGAGCTGCAGGGGGTTGTATACCCCATTAAAGTCGTACAAAGACCAAAGAGGCATGGGCTTGGCTATGAGCCCAGTTTCACTCCGAGGATGGTCTACCGGCCAAGAAATACCATGGGACTCCAAAAATTCTTCATCAAAGGGGAGACCATGATGATGGCTTAGGACGAAGAGGAAGAATCAGCTAAGAGGAGGAAGGCACCAGAGCAGGAGGAGGAAGTGGACAACCTGAGTTCATCTTTGGCTCGGTTGTTCACAGAGGAGGAAGAACCAGTTGAGGGCAAGTCCATCTCTAAACAACTTGTCCACTCAAGCTCACCTCCAAACAACATCCCGCGTAAGCCGTATCCTACGGTCACGTATTTCAAAGTCCTCACGCTCTCCCTCCTGGAATCACTTGATGGGCTGCCTAGCGTAATTCCCACTTCTGGGCCGAAATGGACACCTGAACTAATCACTGGGCCTGAGAGCCCATTCAAATCTTCTTACTCCACTGGGCTTCTATGCCCATTTCAATCCAACAACATTGGGCCCACGTGCCCTTTAGATTTATTTTCTTGCTTTGGGCCCACGTACCCACCATTTGGGCCCATGTGCCCCTTACATCTTTCCACTAGCTTTGGGCCTATCTGCCCATTTCTTGTCATCGTTGGGCCCGCGAGCCCATTTTTCTCTCTTTTGCTTAAGCTTTCTACTTCTGCTCGAGCCCTACCGGCTCATTTTCTTTCCATTATTGAAAACACCCAAAAAAAATGTCTTCTCGCAAACTCAGTTTTCCATTGAGGAGACGTCTCTTCTTGTCTCGGAGGGTGCTCTTAACCAAGGACCCCTCTTCTCCAACTCATTGATCGGTCTGCTCGATCCTTTACCCACTATAGATACCGCTTTTCTAATTCCATCTTCTTTAGGAGTAGTTAGGGTAGGAAAGAAGAAAATTCGAGGTAAACGTGTTCCAGAGAGATATCTCTGGAAAATAGCTCAAAAATGCAAGGAATGTGCAAGGCTGCCAAAGTTTTTGGAAAATGCTATCCAGCTTGATGAAATCCAATATGAGGATGAATTCAATGTAGATCATACACTGGGAGTCTACGAGGTTTTATCGGAGAAGGATCCTTATTTCGGGGATGGAATTGAGGACTTGGCTGATGCGTATGCATCTGGACTTAAAAGGTTTGAAGAACCATTAGCCACAATGGATGAACCGACAAAGGAATTAAATATTGGAACACCGGAAGAACCCAAGACAGTCCTCCTAAGTGCAAACCTCACTCCCACTGAGGAACAAAGCCTAATTAAAATTTTGGAAGAATATAAGGACACGTTCACATGGACATACGAAGACATGCTGGGGTTAGACAACTCGTTAGTTGAACATCGTCTAACTTTGAAACCTGGAGCTACCCCGGTCAAACAAAAATTAAGGAGATTCCACCCTGATATTGCACTTAAGAAGAAAGAAGAGGTCGACAAGTTACATCAAGCTAGATTTATCAAGGTCGTTCTTTATCCACAATGGGTGGCAAACGTAGTCCCTGTCATGAAGAAGGATGGACGAGTTCAGATCTGTATAGACTTCAGGGACTTGAATCGAGCGTGTCCTAAAGATGACTTTCCTCTACCTCATATTGACGTGTTGGTTGATAACACTGCTGGATTTGAGATGTTGTCATTCATGGATGGCCATTCCGGTTATAATCAAATCCGGTTGGCCGAAGAAGACCAAGAGAAGACCTCATTCACCACACCTTGGAGAACCTACTGCTATGTTGTCATGCCCTTTGGACTAAAGAATGTTGGTGCCACTTATCAGAGGGCCATGATGGCTATCTCCATGACATGATGCATACCCTTGTAGAGGTGTACGTGGACGACCTGGTCATTAAGTCCAAAAGCCGAGAAGATCATTCTGAAGTGTTAAGAAAGGTCTTGCAAAGGGCTAGAGAATACAAATTGAAAATGAACCCAAAGAAATGCACATTTGGAGTATCCTCAGGAAAATTGTGGGGGTTCATAGTGAGCAAAAGGGGCATAGAGATCGACCCAAACAAGGCCAAAGCAATCATTGGTATGCCTCCTCCGAGAAATATGAAAGAACTTTGAGGATTAATTGAGAGGCTACAGTTTGTTCGTTGGTTCATCTCACAACATTCCCAAAGGTGTAAACCTTTCTATGAGTTGACCAAGGCAGGTGCCGAGTTCAAATGGGATTCGAAGTGCCAGGATGCATTCGATGGCTTGAAAAGATACCTGGCTAGTCCCCCTGTGCTTAGACCACTAGTCCCTGGCAAGCCCTTAGTTCTGTATATCTCGGTTTTTGAGACTTCTCTTGGGGCAGTCCTTGAACAAGTGGATGAAGAAAGGAAAGAGAGGGCAACATACTACTTGTCAAAGATCTTTGATCCATGTGAGCAGAACTGTAGTGGAGAAGACCTGTGCTACACTAGTCTGGGTAGTTCAGAAACTTAAACACTATTTCATAGCTCATGAGGTCAACCTTTTTGCCCGCATCAATCCCATCAAATTCCTTCTCGAGAAAACTGTTCTAACTGATCGGTTAGGTCATTGGCAGAGCTTCCTTTCCCAATTTGATATCACCTATGTCTCCTAGAAGGCGATTAAGGGCTATGCCATTGCCGAACACCTACCCCACCACCCTATACCCCTCTTTGACCCGGTCCAGTCGGAGCTCCCGGATGACGAACTAATGTTGATCCGATCTTCCCATCTTTGGACATTATATTTTGAAGGGGCTCTGAATTCACACGGTAAGGGAATAGGAATCGTCCTTCTATCACCCGAGGATGTCACCATTCCACAAGCATTTCAGCTTGACTTCCCAACAACCAACAATATAGCTGAATATGAAGCCTTGCTGGCTGGGCTGGAGGCCGCTCATTTCTATGGTGCCACGGAATTAAGGGTGATAGGTGATAGCCAACTAATTCTTCACTAAGTCCTAACCAAATACCAAACTTCTCATCCAAACATCAAACCTTACCAAGAACTCACCTCTTGCTACATCAAACTCTTTTCCAAACTCACTTTTGTCCATGTTCCTTGAGCTCAGAACATCTTTGCTGATGCCCTAGCCTCCTTAGCTTCATCTCTACCAGTCCCGCTAAGTAGACAGGTGTGGACTATCCATGTCCGTAGAAGGTCAATGCCAGCGATTAAGGATGGTCAATTTCTGAAGGTTAAGGAGAGATTTGACAGAAGGGAACATCTAGAGCAGAAAGAGGAGACTTCTCTAGTCAAGTTGGAAGAGTTAGATGAGGGTGAGAGGCCTTGGTTTGATGAGATCGCAAGGTATTGTCAAGATCAGTCGTATCCACCTGGGTCAAATGCAAAAGAAAAGAAGGCCATCAGAAGAGTATCCCAGAGGTATACCATCCTAGGAGGAGTGCTCTACAAGAGGAGCCAGGGTGGAATCTTGCTTCGATGCGTTGATGAAGAAGAGGCAGAATTGGTGCTTAAAGAAGCACATTCCGGGGTCTGTGGAGGCCATGTCAATGCTCAAGCTCTTGCCAAGAAAATCATCAGGCAGGGGTATTATTGGCCAACTCTAGAAGAGGATTGCTCCATCTTTGTTCGACACTGTCATTCTTGCCAACTTCACGCTGACAAGATACATTCTCCCGCATCTTCCCTTCCTCCGATTCATGCCCCATGGCCCTTCGCCATGTGGGCTTTCGATATCATTGGCCCTCTAAGTGATCTTAACTCTGAAATCCGTTCCAAATCGTTCATCCTGACGGCAACAGAGTACTTCACCAAGTGGGCAGAAGCGGAAGCGTTCGTGGAGATCAAGGCATCAACATTGTGCTCCTTCATCAAATGCAACATCATCGCCAGGTTCAGGATACCCAGCGACATCATCACCGACAACGGACTGCAATTTCTCTCTCAAGATCTGCGCGATCTTTGCAACAGGTACCGCATTGCATTGCATCATTCATATCCATACTACCCGCAAGGCAATGGTCAAGCAGAAGCCACCAACAAAACTTTGATTAAAATCATTAAGAAAACATGTAACTCTAGCAAGTTCGCAGACTGGCCAGATAAGCTTGTAGATGCCCTATGGGCTTATCGTACTTCTATACGGACCCCCACTGGTCAAACCCCGTATGCTCTCGCATATGGGATGGGATGGAAGCAGTGGTCCCATACGAAGTACTCCTTCCATCACTTCGAGTTCAGCTCGATAGGGACATCCCTATCAATGAGAGACGAGAATCTCTTTTTGCACAGCATGAACTCCTAGATGAAAGAAGGTTGGCCGCCTCCGAGCATGCCCGGACTTATCAGAACTGATTGAAAAAGTTTTATCAAAAGAGGGTGGTAGAGAGAAAGTTCGAAATCGGTGAGATGGTAGTCAAATGCATATTCATTAAGCCGGGTGGTCCCCGCTCCAAGTTGCAACCTAACTGGGAAGGGCCTTTTGCTTTAACTTAAAATATCCAGGTAATGCATATGAGCTAACCAATGCCGATGGAGAAAAATTGAACCATCCATGGAACGGAGTTTACCTCAAAAAATATTTTTCTTGAAAAAAAATAGATGAAGAATTTCTGGTATGATATCAAGTCATCGATCCTAGAGTGTTCGCTAGAGGACAAGGGTAGACATCACCCTGCACCCACAACACCTCCCGATCCCAGAATCCAGATAGCCCAACACTTGAGAAAGGCAAGGCAGAACCCTAAAGTCGGAAAGGAAACCTTACCCAATTCTCTTCTATTCAGTCCAAGATAGGTGAATGGGACTAGAGGAGGATAGTATCGAAAATGCCCTCCGCCTTAGTAGGAGGCCGTCTCATAGGGTGAAAAAGGGTGCCAAAAGATGGGAAATGAACCCCACAGGTTTAAACAAATATGGGCATGTCTGAATATGTACCTGGAAAAGTAGAAAATATAGAAAAGGCACCAAAAGATGGGCAATGACCCCACAGGTCAAAGACTTGTCTAAGTAAGTGCCACATGTAGAAAAAAACCCGAAGAGGCCAAACACCAATAGGCAATTTGGGCATGAGTAGAGAAACCCTCCTCGACATCCCCAAATCCTATCAAAGACTTCCTCTATTCAGGGGGAATTCAAACCGATCAAGAGAAGAGGGCAAGAAAGATTCTAGGTAGGGAACCTTATTCACACGTGGTGTTCATCGCTTTAATCTTGATTAACACTCAAAGATCGATGAATTGTCTTAATACCGGCACATTCTCCACAAAAATAAAAAAAAAATTATTTTAAAATTTTTTTGAATATTTTCCAAAAATCCAAAAAATTTGAATATTTTCAAAAATCCAAAAAAAAAGTTGAAAATTTTCAAAAAAAACAACTTAATATTTTATTAAAATCCAAAAAAATGCATAATTTAACTTGGCATAACCTTGATTTTTGCTTTGCTAGCATTTATATTTATTCTTATGTCTTACATGTTTCATTTCTGCATTGCATATTTATCTTCATTATCACCCCATTAAGAGGGCTCCTCCCTTTGACCTAAGTCAAAGTTGGCCATAATAGGCAAAGGGATGAGTCATTGTAAAGATCTAATCCTCTTTTATCAAGTATTTTCAAGAACTTTAAAGTAGGAGAGGAAGATTCTATCAATGACAGGTCAAGGCAGACAGCAATAGGCAAAGAGATAAGTCATGGTGAAGATTTAATCCCCTTTATTAAGTGTTTTAGGATTCTAAGATCAAGAAGGGAGTGACTCTCACTATAACAAGTAGGCTTTCTTAACCTTTGTCTTATTCATTTTCAGTCATTTTGTTCATATTACCTTGTTAACAAGGCTACCCCCCTTGACATGTAAGCAAGGCAAGATGACAATAGGAAAGGGGGTAAGCCATAGAGCAAATCTAACCCCTTTATTAAGTATTTCAGAAAAGAAACACGTGTTAAGGAGGGGGGAGGTCTCGCCAGCAGGTATATTTCTTACCCTACATCTATTATTTAATCCTTTGGAAGGCTTCGCCCCTTGACAAACTCGCAAGGGGCCAAGCTGGAATGCGATACTAACAATCCTTTCGAGAAATGTCAAGCAAATCAAACAACACTGAAGCAAGAAGTGCTATAACAAGGAAAAAAAGCAGCTACAACACCAGAAGAAGATTGAGCCTGCTACAGATATCAGTGTCTGTTGCCACTGACTCCAGGAGAATGACCACATGGAGAAGGCATGGAAACCATGTCCACAAATACAGCCGCAACTGCCTCATTCCGGCGATACTCCGAAGGAGTGGCCAAGAAAATGCTCGTAGAAATGGAAGAGTGGACATGGAAAACCCCGATTTCTTGCCGGCTAACATATAAGTCGTTAGTCGTGTATTATTATCTTATGCATGATTTGTTGAAGACCATGAGTGCAGAGAAGACTTGACCCAAGATCCCCTTCATCAAAATCTACGATGGTCGGGTCATCTCCGATGCTCACGGATAAGCCAAAGTTGTGCTATGAGGGACGATAGTTCCCGAATGGGTATCTTAACCTCATAGACAATCTATATCTTCAACTATTTGTTATACAAGTTTTGTTTTATTTTCTTGAGCCCAACATGCATCATGTAGCATTAGTTGCATTACATTTTGTTTTGTCATTGCATACATCTTTTCATAATCTTCACCTTCTCTCCCCCAGTCTCTAAATCTTTTATGCTAATTCGATCATTCTAAACCCCACCGTGTTCTCTAATCCCACCAACCTCTCTAATATCCCACCGTGTCTGTTAATCCCACCATGTTCGGTAATCACCTTATGCCTCCAAATCCTCCATCACCACTGTGGCCATTGCAACACTTCTTTGCTATTCATCCCACCATGGTAGCCAATTTGTCCCGCCAAGGGCCTTCTATTTGATCAGAACTTGCACCGTCACTATCTTCACGGTCTATGCTTAAACATTTGCCTTTCAGAATCTGAGATCATTCCATTCCGAATCAAATCTTGTCTCTTGGAAGACTTGAATGAATCTAAGAGCCTGAATGTGCTCGATTAGTATTCTTTTACATTTTCAAAACAAATATCTTTTTAAAATTTTTGCCCATCACAGTACATGAACACCGCAAAGATCGGGTTACCGGCTGATGATGAACCTATGAACCCATGTTTCAGGGACTCCCCACCGCGTTGGGGGTTGGCTATTCTTCTCTCGTGCCAATGGCACATCTCTTACCAATCGAACATAGGAAGACTTGATGAAACACGGCGGTTAAACAAGAGACTTGAGGAGATTCATCTTGCCGAATTTGGTCATTGAGCATGTCTATATCTACACCTTGATGCCACCTTTTCAGTCCATCACCATTTCACTCCACTACATTCTACTATGATCCATCTCGCTTCGCTATGCTTTCTCTATGTTTCACTTCGCTTCGCTACATGCCATTCCCTTGCAAAGCCAACATCAAGGCGAGGCAAGCTGTAGACACGCCAAATTGGCCTGATTCGGAGCCCCAGACTCTTATTCCATAGGAAATATCTTTTATTGGACCTTTATCTGATCCGGATTACCTTGTGTATATGAGCTAAGGACGTTGGTGGAGCCCCTCGCAAGTTGAGAATGGACCGATGATTTTCGCAATATTGTCGTAACCTTCAGGCGAGAGCTGCGCGTGAACCATGAAAACACGAAGCCTGCTCGATGACTGACCTTGAATAGTCCTTAATTGAAGGTCTCAGGAGTCCCGCGTGTGTTCCGTAATAGTCTAGTTTTCCGAGAAGTCATTTCGGTAGTCGTTGGTCAATGACGGCTTTCGTTATGAATTTTTCGATCTGAACTAACACGGCTATCCTGCACCATGCGTTAGGCCTTTCCGGTTATCACCAGGCCTTTTTGGGTCATCCGGGTCAATCCTAGCCATATATTTCATCCACCGGGGCCATACAGCCATTTCGGTCAATTTTAGGGTTTTACGGCTTTTTCCGAGTTTTGGTTCACGTTTATCGGGTTAATCTCATATTTTTTGATGACTTCAAGTTTAACAATCATACCGAACTTTTTTGGTCATCATTTTATGTCATCTCGAGTTGATCGAAGATTCCTCGACCGGAACTGTGCTCTTCCGGGTCTCCGCCGCGGTTTTCGGCTCTCCGAGAAAAGGTAAACCGGTAGAAAACCCTGTGCGAATGTCTCGGGAGTCATGCCGGCTAGTTTACCAACTTGAGGAGGTGCGTCTTAAGGTCCTCTTTCCAACGCAACAAACGGGAGACAAATCGGACATCCCGTTTGCAAGATACGGCTCGTGGAACACGCGCGCAGGAGAGAGAGTTGTTGTCATCAAACTTTTTCGCTTAGCTTGCTTGATACAAATTTCAGCAATGCCGAAGCCGGTGCAGAAAATCTGACCCAGATTCGAAAAATTCATGAATAGATGATATAAACAAGCTTTGTAAATGCCTTGGCATGGCTTTACATGTTACAAATGGCCAAGATAATGTGCTCATTACATAGCTCCGGTCAAGATCTTCGCAACGGTGCCCAAAACATGAAAAACGGATACCAGAAGGCCGAAATGACCATTTTGCCTCTGACACTTTAGGACAAATTGGGATTGTAACATGGAATTCCAACTTTACCAAATTGTAAAGGTTAGATAGATCTGGGCAACGCTCGAAACGGATCAAAAATCCGACCACCAGATGAAGAGATATGCAAGAAAGAGCAAATCCAGACAGAAAGCCGTATGTTCTCGCACCAGGGGCATAATAGTCCGATTAGCTCTGGATCGACCCATGGGCTGAAATTTTCAATTTTCATGACCCAAAACTTTGATCTCATGAATATTGATACATGAAAAATAAATTTGGCCAATGGGAGAAGATAATTGCACTCAGATACAGTTTTCGGCATTATCGACGGCCGAGACCGCACCGATCGGAGAAATCGGTAAAATCAGAGATCCTGGGCATTTAGGGAGATCTCAGCCACACATTTGGATGGATCATAAGATCAATGGTCATCAATGATTTTCCCATATTATTTTGATTTAATTTTGGGTATGTTTAATCACTTTCCGGCCAGAATTAACAGTAGCCATCGGATTGGGAGTCTTTTAGATGAATGGACTAGATTGGGTCTCTCTCTCTTCCCTCCACATGCTTTGGTAGAACCTACCAGATTTTTCTCTCATTCCTTGTGTGCAAGAAGCCCTAGAAAATAGGGGAGGGAGGCGCACCCACCTCCTCCTTCCTTGGCTGGTGGGTCCCACTCAACCACTTCCCTCAACCACCTCCCATGGCTTATCCCTATCTCTCCCTTGGTTTATCTTCATCCTAACTAATCCTACAACTAACCAAGCTTATCCTCATCCAAGCCTTGGTCGAACCAGCCTTCTTTCCACATGCCATGTGCGCACATCTCCTTGAAAGTAGGAGAGGGTGCGCACCCTTCTCTCCCTCTCTTTTTAGTTGCCGCACAAGCACCTCAACAACCTCCCTTGAGTTATCCTTATCATCCTCAACCTACCTTGAGTTATCCTTATCTCCTCTCAACAACCTCCAGCCTTATCTCCTCCTGGAGATGGCGCTCCTCAGCCCCTATAAAAGCCCCCTCAGCTGGCCATGTGCAGGACAAGCTGATCACCCTGCGGAAGCCCTGCCTCTCCTTCCTCTACCCTGCTCCAAGACAGCTTCTCCTTGCTTGGACGTATTCATCAGCAAGTCAGCAACCTCTCCATCCCCCTTGTGGTGTTCCAAGTGAAGAAGAAAGAGGAGAAAAGGCCTCCCTCCAGCAGGTGCGCCAGAAGCAGCCCAATCGGTGGTGCACCGATTCCAACAGCAGGTGTTCCATCTTGGAGCACTGATTCCAGCCCCATTTTCAGCAACAAAAGAAGAAGAAGAAGAAGTGTATAAGGCCATCCATATTCTTCTTCAATCTCTAACAAGTATTGTGCCAAAAAGGTGAGGGAAGATGTAGTACTTTCTAGTTCTTTCCCTCTCCTCTTCTTTCTCTTCCCCTCGGCCTTCTCTATGGCCATTCAAGAAGCTCCAAAAACCCAGCCTTGTTGGTACCACCTAAAGCCCAAGTTCAACCTCCTTATGTTGGTCCCACAAGCCATTAAAAATCAGCCTCTTTGAGCCCTTCATTTCAGACCCCTTGCTATCCTAATTCTGGCTCCTCATTGCCCACGTGCGCACAGCCCATAGGTGGCCTGTAAACAGCCCATTTGGCATCCCCAAGCAGCCCCATGCTGTCACCTAACACCGTTCCCTTGTTGCCATACATCTAGCAGCTAATTAGGCTCCTGAACATGCTCCTAATCAGGCCATGTTTGACCATCCTTGCTGCCCAAGTGGACATACTTCAGAACATACCCAAATTAGGCCCCTCTGCTGGCCTTGAAATCAGGCCCCTCTGCTGGCCATGAAACCGGACCCCATGCTTCCTTTTTTCATTCCCCTTTGAGTATAGGTTGAGGGTCGACGCTTTGAGACTCTCGGAATCCACCGGACGGACCGAGACTACTTAGGCGGGCCTTCAATTCTCATGCCCTTTGTGCATTCTTAAAACCAGTCCTAGTTCACACCTAAACCTACCCCTTGTGCAGTCCTACCAAAGCTCACCTAAACAGCACCTTAGCCAACCCATACCAGCCCCTCTAAGGCTCACCTAGCCCGCTTCTACAGCAAGATGTCAAGGTGCAAAAATGGAGGGTAAATCAGGCCAACCGGGCCATGGAGGTGCAAAGCAGGCCCATTGGGTCATGAAGTTCAAAGCAGGCCGCCAGGAACCATAAAGCACAAGATTGGGCCAACTGGGCCGACATAGCATGAAGACCAGCCCATTGTTCTGATGGAGCTGTCCCATTGGGCATTGGACACTTAAAATAAACCTTAATTAAATCTGAAGGCGAAATGCCAAAATTAAATAAGGAGTTAGCACCACCACGTGGGTGCTCCACCTTGGGCAGCTAGCCCAGACACGTATCCTGTATGTTGACCCGGACGTAGGTGCGGGCCGGCTCCCGTTGCAGACAATCCTTCCCACTACTTGGAAAGTCAAAAGACTATGCCATGTAGGACGGATAAAAATTTCACATCGATCGGAAAATAGGGCGGCATGCTGCCAAAATTTTCCTGGTCAAGTGGGATTTTAGAACCAGGGAAGGACATTCACACATTTGCACTTCGGCGAGCATTATTCATGGCATATGAACTGCCACATCTGATGTACACCAGCATGAGCATGAATATTCAATGAACATTTCAAGTGCCGAGTTAATTGCTTGTGACTGGGCATCGACACTAGCCTGACAGACCGAATTTGATGCAAACCGAACAAGAGTTAACCAAATCTTAAGTTAACTTAATTAAATCTGAAAATACATTCAAACCAACCTTAAAACATGCTTAAAACATATCATTAATGCTTTAGCATTCAACAAAAATCATATTTAATACAATCTGGAAAAATTGATTCAATACACTTAATTTATTTGAATTCAAATGCTTAAACAAGTGCAAATCAAATAATTCACAACCAACTGAAAAAAACACATAAAGAAAATATTAATGCATATGAAATTCATCTTAAAACATGTCAAATTCAGATCATTAACAATTTGAAGTTCAAGTTTAATTAATTTAAACCAAACTTCAAAACATTTAAAACATACCGAACACACCTGAATTAGTATGAAAACACCAACCGACATGAGAAAACCACATTAAAATGACTCAACACATGTCAACTAAACTTAAACAAGTCAAATTGATCAACACATCTAAAATATCAAGTTCAAACAAAAAATAAAATAAATTTCAACCAATTAAAGTAAAACAAACCAAACAAATCAAATAAGCTCAAAACACTTAACATTTAAATCCAAGTCAAATAAAAATATAAAAATCAACATTTCAAACCACATCAAAATCCATTCTTAAATCAAACATGAATCAACTTCAAACAAAATCTAATCGAACTTGTTTGCATCTCATCGGGCCTGAAAGGCTGGTGCCCTTTGTGTTCTTTACATGTTGTGGATGTGCACGCTCTCGTCAAACAAGATCGCTATGGCAGTTAATCAAGGGTGTTCGAGTGTTTTCTCGATGTAAATGAACATCGGATATTCGCACCATCCGATGGAGAGAGGTCAAAAAAATATTTTCACAGAACCCGAACCTCGGTTCTATACTCTTCTAATATCACCTGGACTAGCAGTTTTTATGGTCTATCACCTATTTTACTAGAAAATTCGGATGTCGATATTTAAAAACATACAAAAACAAAAAATCTTTTCTAAGAATCAAAAATTATTCCCGAGGTTCCCACAAGAGGCTACCGCGCCCCCGCTCCCTTTGAAAGGGGAGGGTGCACCCTGCGCGCCCTAAAACTGGGGGCACGCCCTGCGCGCCCCCAGTTCCTTTGTAAAGCGGGGGAATGATCAGTTTCCGAAAATAAGAAATTACCTCGATTAGTACCTTCTAAATCGGATTTTTGGATGGCTTCCGTGGATGATTTTCGAATATTTCTACCGCGCCCCCGGGTTCGGGCGCGTTACGTATGTCAAGTCAATTTTTAGCAATTTCCGGAAGTTTCCGGTGAATTTTAGCAGTGAGATGTGTACCGCACCCCCGGTTTCTTTGAAACGGGGGGGCGCGCAGACCGCACCCCCGAAGGGAGGGCGCGCCCTGCGCGCCCTCGCCTCCTTTGAAGAGCGTGGGCACGGTAGGTCCAGTTTCCATATTTTGCACCGGCTTCCTTCCCCTATAAATTAAGGGCCATTCTCAATGACCCTAGGTTAATACCACATGCCTAGCTCTTCCAGAGGTCGTCCAAGCTCTCTCCCAAGGCTGTCCCGACGTTCAAAGGTGACTCGACGTCGAGAGATCGATCCCGAAGCGAAGGAGAAGGCTCAATCAGTGCATTCTGCATCAACCGACTTCATTGACTTCTGCAGAAAATCAGGGACTCCTTAGGCAAAATTCTTAAAAATAGAAGATGTTTCTATCTTCGTCCTCTTTCATCTCCAACTGACGGCACTTAATTTCGACTTGCCGTTTGTTCGTGGCGATTGCTGCACTGAGGGCGCGCATCCATGTTCTGTTTTCTATATCCGCCAACGTTAAGAATTTTTAAAGACTTATAAAAGAGGATTTTGGAGAAATAATAAACATAGGAACTCTTTATCTCCAAGTCTTATGTCTACTCCAACAAACTTCACTCGATTCTAACATCGGGGTCATCTGTAGCATTCTCTGCACCAAAGTCGCGCCAGGAGGGTGAAAGGCTACCCAAACCGGCTTGTTTCAACCATCTCGGCTTCAACTCAAGCCGATTCAGTTTATAAGCTTCCTCAACCCACTTTATTCAGTTCATTTACTGTTTTATAACATCTTTAGTTCATTTGCATCATTTTTACATAATTAAAAACACAAAAAAAGGGTTAGGGCTCGCCCCAATCCGGTGAGTTTGATTTCAATTGCTTCTTTCTTCCATCTCCTCTCCTATAGTTTCTACACTTCCCATAGTTCTAATCGGTTTCTTTCACTTGGTTTATTGTTCTAGTTGCACAGGTTGATGAAGCTAGCATCGGTTGGACTCTTCTTCATCGTCCGACCGAAGAAGAAGAAGGTTGAACCCGCACACACTTTCTCTCACGCTAAGGTACACATGGTCAAATCAACTCATCTATTGTCTTTAATTCCATAAAGCGGAGCCCGCGGCTCCTGGCGACTACCTTTTTATTTATGCATTAAGTCATTTACTCTTCACTCTCCTCCCATATGACGCAAACCATCTCCGGTGCTCGAGCGACGCCGTGAGATGAAAGTTCGGGGATCAATGTGAGTGTGGGATCTAGGTGAGGAATCTTTACTGCTTTCCGAGTGTTTTCCAATTCACTCCTATTTCCCATATTCTATCCATCTTTCACCTTCTCTTGAGGTGACGATCCGGAACCCGTTTTCGGAGTCGATAGAGTTCTCAAGCTCAGCCCCCCTAGACTTGAGGTCTTCAACATCTCAAATATTACTTATTTTGATAGATGCAATACTAAATGCAAGTCCTAATAGGGGTCGGGGTAGTCCACTTTTGTTTTTTTTTCAAATTTTTGAATTTTTTTGTTGTTTTTGCTTCCTCTAAGTGTCTGGGGATATGAAGCTGGCATGTCTTCTCCTGTTCCTGCACCCACTTGAAAGAAGATATTAGAACTTTATTTTGGCTTAGTCCCTTGCGAGGAGAGGCGAAGTTGCCTTGATCTTTTGTCAAGGGACATCGGCCTTATCAAGGTAAAGATAACAGAAAAACATAAGTATGCACAAAAGGAAATATACAAGGCTGAAATTAAACATGAATTCAAAGGTAGCTAGTCAATCTAGAAAGCAAATTTTTAGGTGTTTTGAAATTTTTTATTTGTTTGGGTTTTGATAGTTTTATAATGTTTTTGTTGTTTTGGAACTTTTATGATTTTTTTGGTGTTTTGAATATTTAATTTTTAAGATTTTTGATTTTATGAATTTGTTTGGTATTTTTGAAATATTCAATTTTTTTTTGTTTGGTGTGAAAGGAACGACCATCTCATCCTTTGCCTTGCTTGCCATAGGTGCCCCTCATTGTTACCTAAGGGTTAAGAGTAGGCATCACGTATAAGAAAGTACCTAGTCCGAGATCTTCTGACCTTCTGTCTTTGATAGGCTATGGCTTTTCTAGGATCCAGTTGGTCAACCCTGCTCGCAAGGTTAAAGAGGGAAGTGGATTTATGGTAAGTCCTTAATTGGATTCAGGGGTGTCGAATTTATTTCTCTACTTGTGCCCGCGTTGCCCGTTTGGGATTTGACATCCTCGGGTCCTTCCCTATAGCCCTTTTTCTTTGATGGCCCACATTCAGACAGGTCTTTTTCTTTTGCTTGATTTTGACCAGAGGGGTTCATTGCCCATCTTTTTGAAGCCTTTTTCTTTTTTAGGCTTTTGTTGGTACACATTCAGACAGGTCTATTCTTTTGCCGACCTGAGTGGTTCATTGCCCATCTTTTGGCACCTTTTTTTTAAAGAAGTCAGACCTTCAGAGGCATCCTCCTACTAAGGCAATGGGCACTTTCGATACTCCTTATTCTAACCCCTCTTATCCGTTCTAGACCGAAATAAGAAGAGAATAGGATAGGGCTGACCTTCTTTTGCCAAGTGTTGCCTAGCTTTCTCTCTGACTTCCAATCATCGGATTTTGAAACCCAGGCGTGTAGTGTGGGCAGTATGATGCCTATCCTTATTTTCCTAAGTAACAAGTTGAGGCACCGAGCAAGCAAGCGTTAGATGTTATTATCATTCTTCACACCTCTGGATTTTGTAGATTTTTTGTTTTTTTTTATTTTTGTTTTAAGGGAAATATTTTTTGAGGTATACACCATTCCAGGGATGAGCTAGTTCTTCTCCTTCTACATTTGTTAGCTTGTATGAATTATCAGGATAAACTGCCGAGATCACATATGGACCTTCCCAATTAGGTTGAAGTTTGGAGCGGGGACCGCCCGGCTTAATGAATATTCTTTTAAGCACAACCTCACCGAGGTCTTCTTAAAGCGGGGACCACATACACCTCTACAAATTTATGCATCATATCATGAAATATCGCTACCATGGCCCTTTGATAAGTTGCTCCGGCATTCTTTAATCTGAAGGGCATGATGATGTAGCAATAGGTTCCCCAAGGTGTACTGAATGAGGTCTTCTCTTGATCCTCTTCTGCTAACCATATTTGATTATACCCTGAATATCCATCCATGAATGATAGGGTTTCATATCCAGCTATGTTATCAACAAGAACATCCATATGAGGAAGGGGGAAATCATCTTTCGGACACGCTCGGTTTAAGTCCCTAAAGTCAATGCAAATTCGAACCTTTCCATCCTTCTTTATGACTAGGACTATATTTGCCACCCATTGTGGATAAACGACGACTCTAATAAATTTTGCTTGGTGTAGCTTATCGACCTCTTCCTTCATCTTTAATGCTATGTCTGGGTGGAATCTTCTTAACTTTTGCTTGACCGGGGTAGCTTCGGGTTTTAAAGTTAATCGATGCTCTACCAATGATTTGTCTAAACCCGGCATATCTTCGTATGTCCAAGCGAATGTGTCCTTGTATTCTTGTAATACCCCATTAGATTTTGTTCTTCTAAAGGGGTGAGGTTGGCACTAATGAGGATATTCTTAGGATCTTCCAGTGTTCCAAGATTAAGTTCCTTAGTCGGTTCATCCACCGTGGCTGATGGTTCTTCAAATCTCTTCAATCCGGATGTGTAAGCATCAGCCAAATCCTCTTCTTCATCCTTAGTATCAAGATCCTTTTCCGACACAACCTCATAGACCCCTAAAGATGGATCGATGTTGTCCTTCTCCTCATATCAAATTTCATCCAGCTGGATCGCATTTCCTAGATACTCTGGTAGCTTGGCACATTCTAAGCATTTTCGAGCTAGGTGATGCAGGTATCTTTCTGGAACTCTCCTACCTCCTATTTTTGTCCTATTTTTATTGGAGACTAAACCTAAAGAAGAAGAAGGTAAATAAGGATAGGAAGAGGAGGTGGAGGGAGTGGAATTTATTGGAGAGAATGGGGGGGCAAAGGAGGTCAATCAAGGATCTGGTGGCTCCTTTAGGTGAATGCCCTTACGAGGCAAGTTGAGATGTTTCCTCGATCAAAATTTGAGTTTCGAGGAGGACATTTTTTTTTGGGAAGTGCTAAACATAAAGATAGAATGGGCTTCAAATGCCCGATTCAGGTTGAGATCAACTACGGGAGCCAAAGTAGGCGGAGATATTGATAAAGAAGGGAAGACTTCGAGCAATGTTTGATAGAGGGGGCTTTCGGGCCCAATGTTGACAGAAAGAGGTGATGGGCCAGTAGGCCGGATGATCATAGAATAAGGTGGGTTTATGGACCCAATAAGAGGAGGATGCGGGCTCAAAGGCCCATGTTTAGGAGATGGACTTGAGGGCCCGAGAATTGAAGAAAATGGGCACAAAGGCCCGGATTTAGTAGAGGGGCTCGGTGGCCCAAGAGCAACAAGTGGGTATGCAGACCCATAAGTTGGGCCTGAGGACCTAGAAATAGGGATCGAGCCAAGAAGCCCGGGGAGAGCATCACAGTGAATTGGGGCGTCGGCCCCAAAAGATGACATAATGAAGGAAGGCCCTCGTGGAGTTGGTTGGACTTTTTCTCGAGTCGGTTTAGCAATATGACCTTCGGGTGTGTCAACAGGTGGTTCAGCCTGGAGTGGTTCATTGCTTGACCCTTCTTCATCAGTGGAAAATAAAAGAGATATTTCAGGATACAAGTCATCTTCAGGGTCGTTGGTTCTTCTGCTCTTCTCTTGCTGCATCTCTTGTTCTTCCTTGTTCTTAGCCAGTTGAATGGTTTCTTTCTTGATGAAAAACTTTTGTAAGCATCTAGAAAAGTATATACTTTTGAGATTCTGACCATTCATAGTCGTTTCGTCATACCCAACCCCACTTTTTAGTTGTAACCTCACTGGATTGATTGGCTCAGCTATGCCTTGTAGTTCTTTGCCTAGTCCTTGGCCTTCTTGGTATCCCAAACTATTCATTATATGCCACCCAATAGTTCCATTTTTCTCTCTTTTCTTTCTCCATACTTGTCTGGGCTGCCTACTTATTTCTGGAAGATCCAGTATTGTCAAAATTGGCTCGTTTGGCAACCCGAGGGGCGGTTGTGGAGAACATGGATGGTCTAAGGGCATGCTCGTCACCTTAATCACTTGTCCCTTGTAAGGGAATTTAAGACACTGGTGATTGGTGGAGGCAACTGCCTCTAGTGCTTCCAAATAAGGACGTCCCAGAATAGCATTGTATGTCGGATCCATCTCATGTATGTGGAAGTCAACAGTGACTGTTCGGGGTCCAAGCTTCACATTTAATGTAATCATGCGGTCAACAGGCTTTTTCGAATTGTCATATGCGGTCACTGTTATTTGATATGGTCGGACATCCTCTTTAGAAATTTCACAAAGACATAATGTTTTTGGTGGCAAAACATTAATGGAGGCTCTGGTATCGACCAAACATGACTTAATGCCTACTCCATTGATGTGGATTGTAATGCATAAGGCACATTTCCTTATTTCTGCGTTAGCCAACTCTTCCTTTGTGAATGTAAGGGTCGGGTACTCACTTCTCGGGACAAGAACTGATGAAATCTTTTCTGGGGGGAGGCTCTCATTCACCATCACCCGCTGTAAGTATTGTTGGAGAACCTCTTGATGGACTTTGGATCTTTTGATCAACTCTAAGATAGAGATCTATGCCGAGGTTTTATCAAGATGTTTTAGCAAGTCATAGGATGTCCCGGGCAACGGTTCTTCTATGTGTTCTTCTTCTGCTTCTGGTACCAACCCTGATTGATTGGCCTGGGGAAAGACACTTTGGAACATGCGCCCACTCCTGAGTACTGTGGCAAGTTGAGGAGCTATAGTTGGGGTGGTAGTGGTGGGTGGTGGGTTAGGTCGAATGATGGGAGCTCTTGCAACGGGTGTAATGATGGTGGTTTGAGGCATAGTAGGGTAGGTAGGTTGTGAAGGTACGGTTTCTCAGGGCGGGATGATGATGGGTCCTAGTGGTGGTGATGATTGTAGTGGATTAACCGGGAGGATTAGAGTCCGTCCTGATCAGAGTTGTATGGCTGGTGGTCTTACAATGGGTCATGATGGTGCTCGGATGATGGGTGGCCGGTTGAGAGTAATGGGGTTGGCTGATGTAGCTCGAGGCATGGAATGGACGGTTTGGTTGACGTGCATGGCAGAGGTGGCTCCTTCAACTTGCCAATTCTGGCCCCGATCATGATACTACTCAGAAGAGATCAAGATGGGATTAACGTGTTGGTTTCTACGTGTGGGTGCATATGGAGGTAAAGGATTTTGAATGATCCCTAGGCCGGGGTTCTGTTGTTGTTGTTGCTGAGCTGGTGCATGTTGTCGTTGGTTTTTCAGTGTTCTGATGTATTCCCCCATCTGGTCCCAGTCAATACTGCCTTGCTCATTAAGGTCGTGGATGTAGTCTTTGAACTGAAAACAATTTTCCACGGTGTGCCCAGGATATCTGTGAAATAGGCAGTATCACTCTGTGTTGACATTTTGAGGCCACTCCAACTTCTTTCTTGGCAATGCAATTTGCCATGCCTCCATGAGTGCATTAAAGATGTCCATGAGAGAGTATGGCAATGGCGGATAATGGTTTCTCTTAGGTTATATTTTTCGGGGTTCATAAGCCATGGGAGGGGGTGCTCGGTTGTAGTTGGCAAGTTGTTGCCGTGGTGGTTGAGGAACTGGGGCTTGCAGTCGCTGAGGGATCGGAGCTTGTTGTTGACGAGGCTGGAACTGATGTTGATGTTGAGGTTGACGAGGGTTTCTAAATAGTTGATTTTGTTGAGGGTTCCTAAACTGGTGTTGATAATTGCTAGGTGGGTTCCCTACAACATTGAGGTTCTTGTTTGTCACTACGCCCTCAATCATTGGGCCTGTTGTGGTAAAAGTGGTTTTCTTGATAGCTCGGGGTCTAGGATCAAACAAGTTCATGATAGGAGAGTCCCTAAGCTGTTTCTGAATGTACCGTGCCCTCTCATAGAGTTCACTAATGGAGGTGGGGTGATGCAAAGCCAACATGTTCTTTAAGGCTGGAGTGGCATTGGTGATGATCATCTTTACTTGCTCCGGTTCTGAAATGGAATCAGTAAGCTTTTCCGCCATTAACCTCCACCTATCAGCATATCTGGTAAAATCTTCATCATTTCTCATTCTTTCGGCCATGAGGTCCGTGATGGAATATGTTGGTCCGACCTTGTCTTGATATCTTTGCAAAAATTTAGCTTTGACAGTTTCAAAGTTACTCGCCTCCAAAGAGTCAAGTGAGTATAACCACTCTAAAGCTGAACCCTCTAATAATCTTTTGAAAAGAAAAGCAAGGGCCCTTGGATCATGTTACCACATTACCGACGCATAAAGAAAGTTATTGATATGAATGAATGGATTACCGGTTCCATTGTAGCGATGGTATACCAGCATCTCAGAGGGAGGTAGATGAAAAGTAGGGAGGAAAGGAAGAAAAATTTCAGGGGTTGCCTTTGTGTCGATCAATCGTCTAAGCTCTCTATACTGCTTATCCATGCGATTGATTTTGTTAACTATAGACTGGTCGACATAAGGTTCCCTAAGAGGAGGAGGAGGAGTGGGTGCTTGGTGCACCGGAACTTGGATTGGATGGGCCGAGGTGGCCGGATAAGAAGGGTACATTGGGGGATGCACCAAAGGGTGAGTAGGGTTGAGATAATTAGAGGAATGAACTAGTGGCCCATAAGGAGCAACGGCATTCGGATCAGGGTGATCTAGATTAGCTACCAGATGAGGAGAGATTGGGGCTACGAGCCTGATATAAGAATGGCCATGAGTGGACACTTTGGGTTGATGTGCTACCGACCGAGGGGTAGAGATGTGAAGACCACCTTCGGGAGGGATGTGTTCAGCGGGCGACTTGCCCTTGAGAATGGCTTCAATAGCCTGAAGTTGAGTGGGGTCGGCATGAGAGAATGCCTCCCAAAGTGAATTTGGATTGGGTTGAGGAGAAATTTGACTAGGTTCGGGGAGAATTTCGGGTTCATTGACGGCACATACGGCATCAGGGAAAAAATAAGATTGGTCATACTCCAACTGTAGTTGCTTGTACCTTTGATCCGCCATTCCGATAACTCCTCCTAACCTTAAATTCATAAACACAACAGAAAAAGAAGGTTGACAAATAAAAGCTCAAGGATTTTTTTATTTTGATTTTTGACCCCTTTTTTGTTTTGATTTTCTTTTGTTGGACAAGCAAGTTATCAAGCAAATTAACCTTAAGCAAAAATTTTCGTTTTGGTTCTTTTTTGTGATTTTAGAATTTTTGTTTAATTTTTAATTTTTTTTTGCAAACAAGTAATAGCAAAGACTTTGGAATGATTAACGCATTTTTTTTGTTTCAACCTCAAATTAATGGCTTGTTAAGAGAAATATTGTCCACTCAAATAAATGGGTAGGACCCTATGCTCTCACAACGCTGAGCAATCTAAGGTTGTCACTCTTTTCACAACGATAGGTAATAGGTACCCCGGGTTTTGGAATAAAATGGTACAACCAGCCCGATCAGTGAAGAGGGAATCCTTCACGTCTGGGGACTTACGGAGGCCTTGATAGAAGCTACCCAGTCCTTCCAAGAGGGAATCCCCGAAGGAGGAGTTGGCAACCACCAAGAGGGGTGTTTGGATGTGTGGGGCTTTGGGAGGAGAGAGCCTCCCTTCTCGGATGACCTAAGGAGCCGAAACCCCAATGCAAACTAAATGCGAGTGAAATGTCAAGGAATTAAAGAGCAAGAAAGAAGAAAATAAAAGCATACAATGATTAATGAGATGTTATAGGAAGCAAGTGAACAAGACAATGATATGAAATTAAACTAAGATGGAAGAAAGCATTAATTTAACTAAGCATGCTTTGAAAGAATTGCTAAAGGAAAACTAGGCTTAGAAGGAAAAAGACAAGTATACTTAACAAGGGATGAAAGAAGAAGATATCTAAAATGCTAAGGTAAAATAAGTTGATAAACCAAGATAGAAATTAGATTGTATGCTTTTAAAAGGACCAACGGAAGGCAAGTAAATCGAAAGAAACAAGATAATGCTTCAAGGAAATAAACAAGCATGTAAGCAAGCAAATAGAAATGCAAAGAAATAGAAATGGCTTAAATGAGAACTAAAGTGAAAATAAACATGTCTTCAAGTAGACATTCTTAGTAAAGAAGAAAAGAACTCACAAAAGCAAAGTCGTCCCACCGTGGTCGCCAAAAGGTGTAAGCACCCGAAACGGGATCCATAGATCTCCCTTTTTCGGCCCCTACGCTTGCTTTGGGGTCTTGGTGGATGGGATGTTAGTGGTTGTGGTCTCCAGGAGCCAAAGGCTCCAAAATATAATAGAATGAAAAGAAATGAAAAACAGAAATGATCATCGTACCTTTGGAAGTGGGGAGATTGTTGGGTTCTGACTTCTCCTCTCTCAGCCGGCCAAAAGAAGAGAGCTTAGTGAGTCCTTTGTCTTTGATCCGGTTGAAGCTCCGCCTCGGTCGGATTTACCTAAAAATGTCCATGAGAAAACATAGAAACATGTGAAAAGATCATTAGTTCTAGTGAAAGTGTAGAATCATGCTCAAATTCGAACTTAATCATGCAAAAGGGAATGAACTAACCGGATCGGGATGGAATCCCAACCCCTATTTTTGATAGGTTTTTAAATATATATGAGGTGAAAAATGATCTAATGCATGACAAATAAAGTGATGAAAAGTTCTAAGATGAAAACGGAAGATAAAAACTCGATCAGACGGGCGATCGGACTCCGAAAATTGCAAAACTGGCTTCTGCCCCTGCTGGTGCCCTATATATAGGGAGCCAGCTGCAGGTGCCCTACTTACGGGGTGCGTTGACCAAGGTCAAAGCGCCCTGTATATAGGGCACTAAGTCTGGCTCGAGCAGATTTTCTTCCCCTCTTCGCAATGCTGCTACGGAGTGCTGGGCAGCTTCCGGGACGAAGTAAGGGCTCCTCCTTGTAGCCAATATGCAAATGTAGCTAGTGGTGGGTGGTTTGGATGCTGGATGAAAAAGGAGAGACAGATAGAGGCTCTAAAAGTAGAGAAAAAAACATGTTTCTAGAGGACAGAAATAGCAGGTTTTGGGATTCTTTAGGGTGTGATCTTGGATTGGTTTGAAGGCTTATGGGAGGCGTAGATGGCTTAGAAAGGTGGTATTAAATGAACTCTAGGGTGGTACGAAGTTGGAACCTCCTTCTAGCTCCAAATGGGGGTCTATTTATAGCCCAAACGCTGGTACTTTGGCCATTTTTGAAAAGCAGTTCCACGTGGCATGGTGGGGCGCCTGGTGCCCTGTATATAGGGCGCCAGGTGCCCTGTATATAGGGCGCATGGTGCCCTATAAGTAGGGTGCCTGGTGCCCTATATATAGAGCACCAGGTGTCCTATATACAGGGCACTTTGACCCCGGTCAACTCCTTATCGTATTCTTCGGAGCGCGCCAAAAAGCCTGATTCTTCCGGAAAACCTGGTTCCCTTCAAATATTCTTCATGAAAACAAGAATTTAAACTCCCCAACTAGGCCAAAATTGCGTGTCTACAGAATCCACCAAGAAGGTGTTTGGAGGGTGAGGGTGTGTTGGGAGAGAGAACCCCCGCCTCAAATGCCCTATGAATTGGAACAAGTTCGGTACCCAATGCAAAAAGCTAATGCAAAAGTAAAAATAGAGGGTATGAGGAGAAGAAGCAAACTATGTGCACAAGCATGAAAATGAAAGAAAGCTATTAAGTAAATCAAGCAAGAGTATGCAAGAAAGACAAGTAATGATAAAGTAAAACAAATAACTAGCAACTAGCAACTAAAAGGTGGTTCGCGTGGGAACCGGCTTGTGATGGAGTGTCCAAGTGGAGACAAATCTGAAATGAAGGTAAAAGGGATGGTCCACATGGGGACTAATTTGGAAATAAGGTGGCTATTGCGGGAGCCGAGTTTTGAAAAGGTAGGTGGTTCACGCGAGAACCGATTTTTAAAGGAAAAGGAGTGGTTCACACGAGAACCAGTTTATTTGATTGGAAAAAGGAAAGGAAAACTAAGAGGAGCCAAACTAAAGTGGTGCAAAGGGGTGGTCCACACGGGGACCGATCTGAAAGTGGGTTGGTTCACGTGGGAACCAGTTTAGAAAAGGGGTTCGTTCACGCAGGAACCGGTTTTTTTAAAAAAAAGGGTGGTTCATGCGGGAACTGGTGTAAAAGATGACAAAATGGAAAGAGAGCCACATGGGACCAATCTGAAGGTGCTGTAAAGAGGCGGTCCACACAGGGACCAATCTGAAAATAAGTTGGTTCACGCACGAACCAAGTTGGAAAAGAAAGGTGGTTCACACTAGAACTGGTTTATAATAAGAAAAGAGTGGTTCACGTGGGAACCAAGTTGAAATTAAAGACAAGCAAATCAAGTCAACATGGGGGACAATCTTAAAGGAAGAGTAAACAGCAAGTTTAAAGGTAAATTGACATGGAAAAGGTAAAGGACAAGCCGGTTCGCGCGGGAACCAAATCGGAAAACAACTAGTTGCACGGTTGAATCAAGCTAGCACGGTTGAAGACATTGGTTATCCCACTGTGGTCGCCAAAAAGTTGTTGACTCCATAAACGAGTTTCAGATCGACACCTCAAGAAAGGGTGATGATGGAATAGGGGAAAGAGAGTGAATCAGAAAACACTTGGAAAGCGGTAAAATCCTCACCTCTATCCCAAACTCACATTGATCCCCGAACTTTCAGCTCACGGCGTCGCTCGAGCACCAAAGATGGTTCGGGTCATGTGAGAGGAGAGTGAGAAATGAATTGACTTAAAGCATGAATAAAAGAGGTAGCTTCTAGGAGCCACAGGCTCCACTTTATGGAATCGAACAAGAGATTAAGTTAGATGATCGTGTGTACCCTTGCATGGGAGATTGAGATGTGAGTTCAACCTTCCTCCTTTTCAGCTGGCCGATAAGGAAGAGTCCAACCAATGATAGATTGATCAATTTTTAAAACTATTAAATAAAGAAACAAGTGAAAGGATGGATTAGACTTGTGGGAAGTGTAATAACTGTAAAGAGAAGATGAGAAAGGAAGCAATTGAAACCGAAGTCACCGGCTTTGGGGTGAGCCTTAACCCCTTTTTTTGTAATTTGGGTAATGTAAAAATGAAGCAAAATAAACTAAAAGATGTTCTAACAAATACATATACTAAATGAAATGAGTTAAGAAGAACTTTTGAAGTGAATTGGCTCGAGTTGAAGCCGAGTTGGTTGAAGAAGGCCGGTTCGGGTAGCCTTGCACCCTTCTGGTGCAACTTTGGTGAAAAAAATTCTATAAATGACCCTGATGTCAGAATCAAGTGAAATTTGCTTATATGGATGGTAAACTTGGAGAGTAAGAGATCTCATGTTGATTAGTTCTCCAAAATCTGTCCGTACAAGGCTATATAAAATTTTAAAGTGGATGGATATGTAAGAACAGAACCTGGATGCACGCCCTCAGTGCAGCAATCACCATGGGCAGACGGAAAGTTGGAATCGAGTGCCGCTGGTCGAAAATGAAACAGGACGAGGAGAGGAATGATTCTTCTGTTGACCACTTTGGCAGATAAAGCCTCTAATTTTATGTAGAACCCGATGAAGTTATGTGATGTAGAGTGCACAGATCAGGCCTTCTTTTTCGCTTCGAGATCGATCTCTCGACATCGGATCAGCTTTGGACATCGGGACGGCCTCAAGAGGGAGCTTGGACGACCTCAGGATGAGCTAGGAATGGGGAGTTAACCTTGTTTTGTTAGGAATAGCCTTCAATTTATAGAGAATGGAAACCGGTGCAAACAGGGGAAATTGGCCCACCGCGCCCCCATGTTTCAAAGGAGGTGAGGGCACGTAGGGTGCGCCCTCCTGTTTCAAAGAAGGCGGGGTCGCGTTATGCATTTCATTGCTAAAAATTGCCAGAACCTTTCAAAAATTGCTAAAAATTGGACTTGACAATATGAACATGCCCCCGACCCGGGGGTACGGTCAAAATAAATGATAATTACTGGGGGAAACTTTACAAAAATCGGTTTAGAAGGTGCTAATCGGGGTGATTTTTGGTTTCTGGAAACAGACTGCGCCCCCGCCTTTCAAAGGGAGAGAGGGCACGTAGGGTACGCCCCGGACTGAGGGTGTGCAGGGCACGCCCCCAGTGTGTGGATGCGGTGACCGCGCCCTCCGATTTCAAGTGGGGCAGGGGTGTGGTACACTCTCTCTCCTATGCGCACATTCCGTGAGCCGTAACTTGCAAACGGGACGTCCGATTTGGCTCCCGTTTGTTGTGTTGGAAAGAGGGCATTAAACCACAGCTCCTCAAGTTAGTAAACCAGTTGGCATGACTCTTGAGACATTCTCTTGGGGCTTTCTACCAGTTTACCCTCTAACGAAAAGCCAAAAACTGTGGCAGAGATCCAAAAGGGCACGGTTCCGGTCGAGGAATCTCAGGTCAACTCAAGATGACTTAAAATGATGACCGAACAAATCTGGTATGGTCTAAAAATCCAAAATCATCTAAAAATCTGAGATTAACCCGGTAAACGTGAACCAAAACTCGGAAAAGCCGAGAAACCTTAGAATCGACCGAAACGGCCATATGTCCCCGGTTGATGAAAATATATGGCTAGGATCGACCCAAATGACCTAGAAAAGCCCGGTGATAACCATAAAGGCCTAACACGTGGTTCGGGATAGTCGTGTCAACACGGATCAAAAAGCCATAACGAAAAGCCGTTATAGACCAACACCTACCGAAATGATTTCTCGGAAACCCTGAATGTTACGGAACACACACAGGACTCCCGAGAACTTCAAGTATGGATCATTCAAGGTCAATCATTGAGCAGGTTTCGTGTTTTCATGGTTCACGTGTATCTCTCGCTTGAAGGTTACGACATTATTCCAAAAATCATCGGTCCATTCCCAACTCACGAGGGGTCTCCACCAACGTCCTTAGCTCATATCCACGAGGTAATCTGGATCAGATAATGATCAAATAAAGGATATCGCCAATGAAATACGAGTCTGGTGCTCCGAATTAAGCCAATTTGGCGTGTCTACACCACTCTGAAGCACCAGTGCTATTTGATGATCGGGTAGAGGTGATGGGTTTACTGGGTTGGGATGTGGTGGAACAGGTGGTGTAGGTGCAGGTATGGTGGGTAATGGGATCGGTGGGTCTAAGAGGATTGGGTTCATGGGTACAGGGGTAGGATTTTGAGGTGGTAGTGACAGTGATGGTGGTGGCCTGATAAGAAGAAGCCGAGGTGTAGGAGTGGTTGACGTGGTAGGTTGTGGGGTTGGTGGTGTGATAGGCTCGGGTTTTGGAGTGACAGAGTTTATAAGTTGGGGGGTTCAGGTTTGGTGGTGATTTTGGTGGCCAAATGAGCAAGTGTCGATGTGTAACAATGGTTAAGGGAGGTGTAGTCAAGGTGGGGGTGGCCTAATGATGAGTCGGCGAGAAGAAGTAGCAGTCAATGGTTGGGTTATTGAGCTTGGTGGTGGTTGTGGAGTAGATGGTGCAAGGATTATCTGTCTAGGAGGGTTCCTGGCAGGAGGCCTACCTGGGTTGACTGGCATGGTTGCATTGTGGTTTTCTAACTGCCAACCTTAAGCATGGCTGGCAACTTTATGGACAATGGAGTGTACTAGACCAACTCCTAGGTTTGGATGTGTTGGTGCCGGTGCCGGAGCGGGAGCATGTAATGGGAGCGGATTCTGAATAATCCCCAAACCAGGTTGTTGTTGAGGTTGAGCTGGTGGACGTTGTTGCTGCTGCTGCCTAGACTTCATTGCCTATATGCATTTCCCCAGTTGGGCCCAATCAATGCTGCCTTGGTCATTGAGATCATGGATGTAATCTTTGAATTGAAAACACACTTCTACGGTGTGACTAGGGTACCAATGGTAAGCACAGTATAGGGACATATCTGCATTTGCTGGCCAAACCTCTCTTTCTTTGGGCAATTTCAATTGTTTCTATGCCATAAGTACATTGAAGATGTTGGTCAAGTAGTAAGGGAGTTGTTGGTAATTCTCTCTCCTAGGACCTCCCCTTCGTGGTGCTTGATTGGGTGGTTGTGGTGCCCTGTTGTACGTAGGTTGACGAGGTTGCTGGGGTTACGCTACTGGATGAGGTGGTTTTCATGGTTGTCATGATTGTTTTGGCTTAACCTATTGTTGAGGGGGGTGGTAAGAAAGGTTTTGCAGTGGGTTCCTAAACTGGTTTTGACGGTTCCCTCCCTGGTTCCCCACAATATTTACAGCTTCATTGTTGACAACTCTCTCAATTGTAGGCCCAGCTGGTGCAAGGGTGGTCTTCTTGATGTTTCTAGGTTTGGGATCAAATAGATCTATCATTGTGGCATCTTTGAAGTGGGCTTGAAAATATTGGGCACTGTCATAAAGTTCGTTCATTGTGGTAAGACAGTGGATAATCAAGACATTCCTCAGGGCAGGTGTAGTGTTTCCAATGAGCATCTTCACTTGTTCCCCTTCTCAGCAATCAAATCTGTAATTGAGCATGATGGTGTCACCCAGTCTCTGTATCTTTGCAAAAATTTGGTCTTGACAATACCAAAATCTCCTGCCTCAAAGGGGTCAAGCGAGTAGAACCCCTGGTGCTGGGCGCATGCGCCCCCCAGTGGGGGCGCATGGGCAAAAACCCGAGAAAAGAGGGCTTATCCGGTCGGCGGTTCAGTGGTAGAGTCCCGGTGAAAAACTGGGTCCCTCATGCCTCAAAGGTGGGGCGCATGTGCCCTCAAGTGAGGGCACAAGGTCACGTGCCTCACTGGTATAGGGCGCATGGCTATGTGCCCTGTGTCCCGGGCGCATGTGACCAGGAACCCAGGCGCATGGGACTGGTTTCGCGCGTCCTTCTTCCGGAAGCCATTGCGAACACTCCCGAACTCGGAATTCGACGCCATTTGTTGCGTTGGAAAGATAACAGGCCTAAGAAGCTTTCTATAGCATCGGATCAGCCATAAAACCCTTCAAAACCTCAGAATCAAGTGCCGTCGATTGAAAACTCAATAAGACTTGTAGAGGAAGAACTTTGATGAAGAGAGCACTGGCAGCAGACGTCCACACACTGCTGTAGAGGCCGAAGAAGAAAGACTTGGCAGATCACCTGCATAACAGCCTTCCTCTCTCTTGAACTGACTTTTCTCTCTCTAAAAACTCGAAATACTGTCTCTAAAAATCACAAAATCGATGAAGGAGGGTGGTTGGACGTATTGAGATGCCTGGGGGGTCGTGCTCATGCCTCTGGAACGACCAGAATCAGAGTCCATTTATAGGAGAACAGAAGGTCTTATCGGAGCTAAAAAATAGGGGCATTGCGCCCCACCCCTGGGCGCATGCGCCCTGGTGCTGGGCGCATGCGCCCCACTGAAGGGCGCATGCGCCCCCCAGTGGGGGCGCATGAGCACAAACCCCGAGAAAAGAGGGCTTATCCGGTCGGCGGTTCAGTGGTAGAGTCCCGGTGAAAAACTGGGTCCCTCGTGCCTCAAAGGTGGGGCGCATGTGCCCTCAAGTGAGCATGTGCCCTCAAGTGAGGGCACAAGGTCACGTGCCTCACTGGTAGGGCGCATGGCCATGTGCCCTATGTCCCGGGCGCATGTGACCAGGAACCCGGGCGCATGGGACTGGTTTCGCGCGTCCTTCTTCCGGAAGCCATTGCGAACACTCCCGAACTCGGAATTCGACGCCGTTTGTTGCGTTGGAAAGATAAAAGGCCTAAGAAGCTTTATATAGCATCGGATCAGCCATAAAACCCTTAAAAAATTCAGAATTTTGTCCGTAAGTTAGGGCAGTGAATAGAAGGTCCGATACATGTCAAAATGACTTCGACGGCAAACCGGAAAGGCACGGAATGCAACAAAACTTGTCCGGAGTGTGAATATGACCATAACCTTCAATGCATGATCAGTAAGCATTGGTCATTCAGCCAATTTCCATGTTCACACGATTTACGTGCAGCTTTCGCTCGAAAATTACGGCTTTTTGCGGAAAACATCGGAAAACATCCGATTTCGTTCGGCGAAGCTCCAAATCAACTTAAAAGGACCCGGAATCATCATGTGATCAATCATGCATGTTACCCTATAAAACATGAGTTTTATGCTCTGAATTAGGCAAATTTGGCGTGTCTACAAATTTGCCTCGCCTTGATGTCGGCTTTGTAAGGGAGTGGCATGTAATGAAGCGGAGTGATTCGTAGTGAACTGTAATGGAATGCAAGTGAATGTAGATGAATGTAGAGGAATGGAATGGTGATGGACTGAAAAGGTGGCATCAAGGTGTAGATATAGATACGCTTATCTACCTGATCCAGCAATATGAATCTCGCTGAGTATTCTAGATCGCTTTCATGTTCTATCAAAACCTCATATAATTGACTGGTAAAAGACATGCCCTTGGAACGAGAGATGAAAAAGTAAAGGATAAAGGATAAAAGGATGTAGCCAACCCTCAGCGTGGTGAGGAGTCCTCGAATTCGTAGGTTCATCATCAGCCAGCAACCCGAACTTTGCGGTGTTCTTGTACTGTGATGGGCTAAAGTTTGTAAAAGAGAAGTTGATCTTAAAATGAAAAGAATATCAATCCATCATATTTGGAATCTCAAGTTCATTCAAGTTTCACCAAAATACTTAGTTTAATTCTGAGTGGAAGAACCTCAAATTCTAAAGGGGTTCATTTAAGCATAACAAAATTGCTCGGGTATCTTGAAAACCATGAATCACGCTCTAGCAGAAAATAAAGTATTCGAAAAATGACAAGACAGATTTAAGCCATAGTGGGATTGAAATATAATGGTGGGACTAACATAGTATGATGGTAAATAAGAATAGCAATGGGATGACAATTGCCACGGTGGGTAAAATAAAAGACACGGTGGGATAAAAGAAATGATATAATAAAACATGGTGGAACAAAAAGAAAGGAATAAAACATAAAGGGATAAAAGAAAGAATAAAACATGATGAAATAAAGGAAAGAGAAAACATAAGGAAATAGAATTGGTAATGATGAAGAAAGAAAAGGAGATGGATGTGAACACATAGAAAATCATGTAGAAAATAGTTGAAGATATAGATTGTCTATTGGAGGTCAAGACACCCGATTAGGAACCATCGTCCCTCCAATGTTCAATTTTGGCTTATCCGTGAGTGTGAAGAAATGACTAAGCCGTCGTAGATTTTGTTAAAGGGGACCTCGGGCCCAGTCATCTTCACGCTCAAGGTCTTCAACATTAATGCATATAATATGTATCAAATGGACCTAACATAACTAGGTGACAGATAGTAGGTGTGATGTGAAGTGCAAAAAAAGAAGTGTTGGTGATGATGTAATGTGAGATTGATGAGAATATGGATTTGAGTAAAATCTTCAGGCGTGGTGCATCGACCGCCTGATTCATCAGCATCTCTGATCCAATCTTTGTCTTGCCTTCTGACGGAATACAACACCATAAGAATGTTCAGCTGGGTGGTGCTTCCTTTCTTTTCGCCGTAAGGTTGGCATGACGTTCCTTGGGGAATACTGATCTTGCCAATTCACCTGTTAGGACTAAAAAGGTTGCCTGCACATTTCTGGTTAGTACCCAATGCATTTAATTGTCATATGAATCAGATTGTTTCTGAAATGATCAACTGAAGATTTTACTATTAGAACCATCATTTGGAGGTCAAAACAAAGTTTTTGATGATGGTTCCTTTATCAAAAAGATCATTTTTAACATTATAGACAATTTCTGAATTTTTGAGATTTTTCTGATTTTTTGAATTTTTTGTCCATGTGCCCCCGATCGGGGGCACCTGGCCATGCGCCCTGGGGTGGGGCACCTGGCCATGTGCCCCCATATGAGGGCACATGCGCCCTGAGGCCAATTTTTTTTTTTCTGAAAAAATTGTACCTGATTGCCATTTTCTTTTTGCTTCTTCAGCTCCTGCAAACACTTAATGAAAATGATTAAATTTTTATCATTACTCATCCCTTTGCCTGTATGTCGTATGCCTTGACTTTGAGTCAAAGGGAGGAGCCTTCTTAACAAGGTGGAATAAAACAAATGACTAAAATGAATTGGTGGTAAGGGTTGAGAGAACTTACCTGTCATGGTGTGAATCTTCTCCTCTCATGTATTGAAATGCCTGAAACACTTGACAGAAGGAGATTAGATCTTCATCAGGACTCATCCCTTTGCCCATTATGGTCAACTTTGACTTAGGTCAAAGGGAAGAGCCTTCTTAACAAGGTAATTAAAGTAAAAAAATGGATATGCAATACAGAAATGGAAATATGCATGACAGTCAAATAGACATGGATGCAACTAAGGCAATGATCATGACTAAGCAATTTTTTTTGGATTTTCTTGAAAAAAAATCATTTGGATTTTCAAAAGTATTCAATTTTTTTTAGATTTTTGAAATATTTGTTTTTTTTTGAATTTTTAAAATATTCATTTTTTTTAATATTCAATTTTTTTGGGTTTTTGAAATATGCATTTTTTTGGGTTTTTGAAATATGCATTTTTTTGGTTTTTTTGAAATATGCATCTTTTTTTGTAGAGAAAATGATGGTATTTGAGACAGTTCATCGGTCTTTGGAGTTTGTCAAGACTCAAGTGGTAGATGCCACGTGCAAAAATAAAGTTCCCTACCTACAATCCTTCTAACCTTCTTTCTTTGATCGGCTTGGGTTCCACCTGGATTTGGTCGGCTTACCCTTCCTTAGGGATTTAAGGAGGAAGAGTAAGGAGGAAGTCCTTGATAGGGTTTGAAGATGTTGAGAGGGATTTCTCTACTCTCACTCAAATTACCCATTGGGGTTCGGCCTCTTTGGGTTTTTCTTTCTTTTTTGCTCTTTTCTAAGTGGCACATATTTGGACAGGTTTTTGACCCGTGGGGACATTGCCCATCTTTTACTGCCATTTGCTTTGACTATCATTCTGGGTACTCATTCAGATAGGTTGATCATTTTATTCTAACCTGAGGGGTTCATTGCCCATCTTTTGGCACCCTTTTGCACCCTCTGAGACGGCCTCCTACTAGGGTGGCGAGTGTTTTCGATACTACCCCTCTCTAATCTTCTCTCCCTATCTTGGACCGAGTAGAAGAGAATAGGGTAAGGGTACTCCTTCCATTTCTAAATTTATGCCTTGCCTTTCGCAAGTGTCGGGTTGTCTGGATTCTAGGATCGGGAAGTGTGGAGTGTGTAGAATGGTACCTACCCTTGACTTCTCACGAACAACCTAGGATCGATGACTTGAGATTATACAAGTGGTTTCTCTATTTTTATGGAAAGTACTTTTTGAGGTAAACTCCATTCCAAGTATGATTCATTTTTTCTCCATATGCATTAGTCAATTCATATGCATTACCTGGATACTTTTCAGTGATTATAAAAGGCCCTTCCCAGTTAGGTTGCAACTTGGAGCGGGGACCCCCTGGCTTAACGAATATGCGTTTGACTACCATCTCACCGATTTCAAATTTTCTCTCGACCACCCTTTTTTGATAAAACCTTTTGAGTCTATTCTGATATGTCCGGGCATGCTCGGCGGCGGCTAGCCTTCTTTCATCCAAGAGTTCAAGCTGTGCAAGGAGAGATTCTCGTCTCTCATCAACAGGAATATCCTTGTCTAGCTGAACTCGGAGAGATGGAAGTAATACTTCGTAAGGGACCACTGCTTCCATCCCATATGTCAAAGCATACGGGGTTTGTCCAGTGGGAGTCCTTACAGAAGTACGATAAGCCCATAGAGCATCTACAAGCTTATCAGGCCAGTCGGCAAATTTGCTAGACTTACAAGATTTCTTGATGATTTTGATTAAGGTTTTATTAGTGGCTTCCGCTTGACCATTGCCTTGAGGATAGTATGGTGATGAATGATGCAATGAAATGTAATACCTGTTGCAAAGATCACGCAGATCTTGAGAAAGAAATTGTGGCACATTATCGGTGACGATGTCGCTGGGGATCCCGAACCTTGCCAGGATGTTGTGCTTGATAAAGGAGCAGATTGTTGACACTTTAATCTCCACGAATGCTTCCGCTTCAGACCACTTTGTGAAGTACTCCGTTGCCGTCAGAATGAATGATTTTGAGCGCATTTCGGAGTTGAGGTCACTCAAGGGGCCAATGATATCAAAAGCCCACATGGCGAAAGGCCATGAGGCATGAATTGGAAGAAGGGAAGATGCGGGAGAGTGAATCTTGTCGGCATGGAGTTGACATGAATGACAATGCCGGACAAAGATGGAGCAATCTTCTTCTAGATCTTCTAGAGTTGGCCAGTAATACCCTTGTCGGATGATTTTCTTAGCAAGGGCTTGAGCATTCACATGACCACCACATACTCCAGAATGTGCTTCCTTCAGCACCAACTCAGCTTCTTCTTCATCAAGACATCTGAGTAAGATTCCACTTAGGCTTCTCTTGTAGAGCACTCCTCCTAGGATTGTATACCTCTGGGATACTCTTCTGATTGCCTTCTTTTCCTTGGTGGTTGATCCAGGTGGATATGACTGATCTTGGCAATACCTCGCAATCTCGTCATACCAAGGTCTCTCACCTTCTTCTAATTCTTCTAACTCAATCAAGGAGATTTCTTCTTTATGTTCCAAGTATTCTTTTCTGTTGAATCTTTCCTTAATCTTTAGAAAATGTCCATCCTCAATTGCTGGAATTGTTCTCTTACAGATGTGGATAGTCCGCACTTGCCTGCCTAGCGGGACAGATACAGATGAAGCTAGTGAAGCTAAGGCATCGGCGAGGATATTCTGAGAACGGGGGACATAGACAAAGGTGAGTTTAAAGAATAGCTTGAAGTAGCAGGTGGTGAGATCCTGGTAGGGTTTGAGGTTTAGATGGGAAGTTCAGTACTTGGATAGGACCTGGCATAGGATCAATTGACTATCACCTATCACCCTCAGTTCGGTGGCACTATGGAAATGAGCAACCTCCAGCCCGGCCAGCAAGGCTTCATACTCAGCTATGTTGTTGGTTGCTGGAAAGTTAAGCTGAAAAGCCTATGGAATGGTGACACCTTCAGGTGACAGAAGGACAATACCTATCCCTCTACCATGAGAGTTCAGAGCCCCGTCAAAATATAATGTCCAAAGATTGGAAGATCGGACTGACATTAGTTCGTCATCCGGGAACTCCGACCGGACTGGGTCAAAGATGGGTATGGGATGATGGGCAAGGTGTTCAGCAATAGCATAGCCCTTAATTACCTTTTGTGGGACATAAGTGATATCAAATTGGGATAAGAAACTCTGCCATCACCCTAACCGATCAGTCAAGACTGTCTTCTCTAACATAAACTTGATGGGATTGATACGAGCAATGAGCTTGACTTGATGAGCAAGGAAATAATGCTTGAGTTTCTGAACCACCCAAACAAGAGCAGCACATGACTTTTCTACCATAGTGTACTTCAGCTCACAAACATCAAACATCTTGGACAAGTAGTAAGTAGCTCGTTCTTTCCCTTCTTCATCAACTTGTGCAAGGACTACCCCAAGAGAGTTCTCAAGAACCGAAATGTAGAGGACCAAAGGTTTGTCGGGAATTGGTGGTCTAAGTACAGGGGGACTTGCCAGGTATGTATTCAACCCATCAAACGCCTCCTGGCACTTCGAATCCCATTTAAACTCGGCCCCCGCCTTGGTTAACTCATAGAAAGGTTTACACCTTTGGGAATGTTGTGAGATAAACCGACGGACAAATTGTAGGCTCCCAATCAATCCTCGAAGTTCTTTCATATTCTTCGGAGGAGGCATACCAATAATTGCTTTGGCCTTGTTTGGGTTGATCTCTATGCCCCTTTTGCTTACTATGAACCCAAGTAGCTTTCCTGATGAAACTCCAAAGATACACTTCTTAGGGTTCATTTTCAGCTTGTATTCTCTAGCTCGTTGCAAAACTTTCCTTAACACTTCAGAATGATCTTCCCGATTCTTGGACTTGATAACCAAATCATCCACATACACCTCTACAAGGGTGTGCATCATGTCATGAAAGATAGCCATCATAGCCCTCTGATATGTAGCACCAGCATTCTTTAACCCAAAGGGCATGACAACATAGCAATATGTTTCCCAAGGTGTAGTGAATGAGGTCTTCTCTTGGTCCTCCTCAGCTAACCGGATCTAATTGTATCCAGAATAGCCATCCATGAATGAAAGCATTTCAAATCCAGCTGTGTTATCAACCAAAATATCGATATGAGGCAAAGGGAAATCATCTTTAGGACACGCTCGGTTCAAGTCCCTGAAGTCTATACAAATCCGAATTCGTCCATCCTTCTTCATAACAGGGACTATGTTAGCCACCCAGTGCGGATATAAGACAACCTTAATAAATTTTGCTTGATGTAGTTTGTCGACCTCTTCTTTCATTTTGAGTGCAATATCAGGGTGGAACCTCCTGAGCTTTTGTTTAACCGGGGTAGTTCCAGGTTTCAAGGTTAATCTATGTTTAACCAGTGAATTATCTATTCCCGGCATATCTTCATTTGTCCATGCGAACGTGTCCTTATATTCTTCCAAAACTTTGATCAAACGTTGTTCTTCTGAGGGAGTGAGGTTTGCACTGATGAGGATAGTCTTAGGATCTTCCAGGGTTCCTAAATTCAGTTCCTTGGTCGGTTCATTCCCTGTGGCTGATGGTTCTTCAAATCTTCTAAGTCCAGATGCATATGCATCAGCCAAGTCCTCGATTTCATCCTCGGATTCGGGATCTTTCTCTGATACCACCTCATATACTCCCAAAGTATGATCTATGTTATGCTCATCCTCATATCGGATTTCATCTAACTGGATGGTATTCTCTAAAAAGTTTGGCAGCCTTGCACACTCTACGCATTTTTGTGCCAATTGTTGCAAATACCTATTTGGAACTCGCTTACCTCTGACTTTTCTATTTCCTAACCTAACTTGACCTACTGAAGATAAAGCTGGAAAGGTGGTATTTACAGTGGAGGGGGAATCGAGTAAATCGATCAATGATTCAGAAAAGAGGGATCCCTGATTGGGAGCACCCTCTAGGATGAGTAGAGACGTCTCCTCGATGGAAATGTGAGTTTTAGAGAAGACGTTTTTTTTTTGAAAATTTCAAGTAAAAAGATAGAATGAGTCAGCATGACTCGAGGCTTGCTAGAAGATGACTGAATTACCAGAGAGAAAAACTTAAGAATAAAGGGGAAAAAGGGGCTCATGGGCCCAATGGTAACAGAAAGTGGACACATGGGTCCAAAACTGATGAAAAAAGTAAATGGGTACGTGGACCCGATCTTAGAAATAAATGGGCATGTGAGCCCATGTTGGGAAAAGGCCTCAGTTCTGAAGTTGATGAGGGAAGCAAATGGGCAAGCTGGCCCAATAAGAGTGGAAGGTTGAAGAGCGCACATGGGCCCAAAGAGGGTAAGTGGGCCCTGAAGCCCATCCAAAATATTTAGAAATAAAGGTATGAGGTTCAAACATGACAATGTTGTATTTGGGCCTCGTGGAATGGTTTTGACTTGGGTGGTTTGATTAACTAGATGATCCAAGACTGGTCTGCCCTTGGGTGGTTCTTGATACTCTTCCCCACTCGAGAACAGACGAGTCAAAGATAAGCACATGTCTTCCAAGTCTTCTTATTCCTCATCTGGAGCCTTTCTTCTCTTGACAGCTATCACGGAACTTTTGCCATCTTCAGCCATCATCATGGTCTCCCCTTTGATAAAAAAGGTGTGGAGTCCCATGGCATATCCTGGCTGTAAGATCCTCCTTGGGATGGAACCCTCTTCATATCCCAACCCCTGCCTACGTAGCCTTTTCACGGTTTCAATTGGCTGAGTAATCCCTTGAAGATCCTTGCCTAAACTTCTTCCAGACTGATAGCCCAATTTCATCATCATTCGCCATCCCACTGTGTCGGGTAGAGAGGCAATCATGCATCTGACTTCTGGCAATTCTCCCACTGAGATCTGGGGTTGTATTGACAGACCTAGGGGTAAAGAAGCATCGTTCAGCTCGTCTCTTAAAGGCATGCTAGTCACCTTGACCACTTGTCCTTTAAAGGGAAACTTTATGCACTGGTGGTTTGTTGAAGCCACAGCTCCTATTGCCTCCAAGTATGGCCTCCCAAGTATAGCCCAAAATGTTGGATCTAATTCTAGAACATGAAAATCTGTTGTGACCGTACATGGTCCAAGTTTGACTTCTAGAGTGACCACCCCACGTGCAGACTTCTTGGAATTATCGTAGGCCGTCACCATGGCACAGGATGGCTTGATTTGTTGCTCTGAAATGCCACACAACTGCAAAGTTTTTGGCGGCATAACGTTGATAGAAGCTCAAGTGTCAACCAGACATGATTTCACTTCAATATTACAGATAACCACAGCCACATGCAAAGCATATCTCCTGACCTCTGGATCTGCTAATTCCTCCTGAGAGAAAGTGAGTGTTGGATGCTCACTTCTAGGGGCTAACACTGTAGTGATCTTCTCAGGTGGGATATCTTCATTCACCATGACCCTTTGCAAGTACTGCTGTAGAATCTCTTGGTGCACCTTTGATCTTTTGATCAACTCAAGTATGGAAATACAGGCCGGTGTTTTATCTAAATGCTTTAATAGATCATAGGTTGTGCTTGGCAATGGTTCTTCTACTTGTTCCTCCTCCACTGGCTCTTGCGGTTGAGTTCCGGCTTGGGGAAAGAGCCGCTGGAACATCCTCCCACTCCGAAGCACCGGGGCTATTTGGCGGTCGAGTAGAGGTGACGGGTTAACTGGGGTGGGTTCTGGTGGAACAGGTGGTGTAGGTGCATGTATGATAGGTAATGAGATCGATGGTTCTGGGATGATGGGGTTAGTTGGTAGAGGGGTAGGATTTGGAGGTGGTAGTGATGGTGATACCGGTGGCCTAATAAGAAGAGACCGGGGAGCAGAAGTGGTTGATGAGTTTAATGAAGGTGTTGGTAATGTGTTAGGCTGTGGGGTTGGTGGTATGATAGGTTGGGGTTTTGGAGTGGCAGAGCTCATAGGCTGGGGGTTCAGGTTTGGTGGTGATTGTGGTGGTCGGATGAGCAAGGGCCGGTGTGTAGCAATGGTTGAAGGAGGTGTAGTTAAGGAGGGGGCTGGCCTAATGATGGGTCGGCGAGAAGAAGTGGCGGCCAGTGGTTGGGTTATTGAGCTTTGTGGTAGTTGTGGAGTAGCAGGTGCACGGATTATTTGTCTAGGAGGGTTCCTAGCAGGAGGCCTAGCCGGGTTGACAGGCATGGTTGTATTGTGGCTTTCTAGTTGCCAACCTTGAGCACGGCTGGCATCTCCCTGGACAATGGAGTGTACTAGACCAATTCCTGGGTTTGGATGTGCTGGTGCCAGCGCTGGAGCGGAAGCATGTAATGGGAGCGGATTCTGGACAATCCCCAAGCCAGGTTCTTGTTGGGGTTGAGCCGGTGGACGCTGCCGCTGCTGCTGCCTAGCCTTCATAGCTTGTATGCATTCCCCCATTTGGACCCAATCAATGCTTCCTCAGTCATTTAGATCGTGGATATAATCCTTGAATTGAAAGCACACCTCTACAGTGTGACCAGGACACCGGTGGTAAGCACAGTGTCGGGACATATCTACATTTGTTGGCCAAACCTCTCTTTCCTTGGGCAATTCCAATTGTTTTTCTGCCATGAGTACATTTAAAATGTCGGTCAAGAAGTAAGGGAGTTGCTGGTAGTTCTCTCTCCTAGGACCTCCCCTTCATGGTGCCTGATTGGGTGGTGGCGGTGCCCTATTGTAGGTAGGTTGACGAGGTTGCTGGGGTTGTGCTACTTGTTGCAGGGGTTGTTGTGATTGTCGTGGTTGTGGTGGCCTAACCTGTTGTTGAGGGGGGTAATAGGAATGGTTTTGTGGTGGGTTTCTGAACTGGTTTTGACGGTTCCCTCCCTGGTTCCCCACAATGTTTACAGCTTCGTTGTTGACCACTCCCTCAGTTGTAGGACCAACTGGTGCAGAGGGGGTTTTCCTGAAGTTTCTAGGTTTAGGATAGAAAGGGTTTATCATGGTGGCATCCTTGAAGTGGGCTTGCAAGTATCGGGCACTGTCATAGAGTTCATTCATGGTGGTAGGACGGTGCATGATCAAGACATTCCTCAAGGCAGGTGTAGTGTTGCCAATGAGCATCTTCACTTATTCCCCTTCAGAAATTACATCTGTCAATTTCTCTGCCATTCCCCTCCAGCGATCAGCAAACTTTATGAAGTCCTCTTCGGGCTTCATCTTCTCAGCAATCAAATCCATAATGGAGCATGCTGGTGCCACCCGGTCTCTGTATCTCTGCAAGAATTTTGTCTTCACAATATCGAAGTCTCCTGCCTCAAAGGAGTCGAGTGAGTAGAACCATTCCAATGCAGACCCTTCTAGTGATCGACGGAATAAGAAAGCAAGAACCCTACGATCATCTTTCCAGAATGAGGATTCGTAAAGAAAATCTTTTAGATGAAGAAAAGGATTTCCAGTACCATTGTAGCGGCGATAAACTGGTAGCTCAGAAGGTGGCAGGTGTAAGACTGGCAGAGAAGGAATGGAGATTTCAGGAACTGACTTGGAGTCCAGGCGACATCTCAGCTCTTCATAACGTTCATTCATCTGGGTGAGCTGATCCATGATTGCCCTGGTGAGAGCAGGTTCTTGGTTTACTGGTTAGAGACATGATTTTGGAATTGAGGAGCATGACTTGAAGATTGTCCCATGACTTGATGTGCTGGGTGAGCAACATGGTTAAAATAAGATGGTTGAAAAAATGAGGGTTGGACCACAGATGGTTGAACTATAGAGGGTTGAACTGCAGATGGTTGTGCTAGTGCCAATGATGGTTGAATCATAGATTGTTGAACAACAGGTGGTTGAACAAAGGGTGATTGAATGAGTGGTGGTCGAACCAGAGGACGAGGAGATAATGCACCTTGATTGGTTTCAGCCTTATCTGAAGCAACTTTGCCCTTCACCATGGATTGTATATGGGCATAGGTTTCTGGGTCAGTATAGAGAGACAACTCCCTAAAGAGTTGTTCAACATCACGAGGAGCAGATGGTTGAGGGACCTCTTGCGCTTCTGATTCAAACAATGGATTAACACAACCATCTGACGGATTTGGTTGATGACCCATCTCGTGTTCTCGATGTTCATCTTGTTCCGCCATTCCAACGTGCCTTCCCGACCTTAGTTGCATTGAACTTCAAGGAACAAACAAGTTGACAAAGTAAACAAAGAACTTTTTTTGGTTTTCTTAGTATTTTGCAAAAAGTTAGAGGTTTGAATTTTTGTTTGACAAGCAAGTTATGCAAACACTTGAAAGAAAATTACGCAATGATTTTGATTAAACCTTAGTTTTATGAATTTTGTTAAGAATTGTTCTCTCAACAAATGGGTTAGGATCCTAACTCCAATCTCCAATGACCTGGGTTTCACACAATCTCACCACGTGTAGGTAACGTAGGATGCTTCGGGTTTCGGGGAGTGGTACAACCAACCCGATCGTGAAGAGGAATACTCCACGTATGAGGAATTACGGAGGCCTTGATGAAAGCCAACCAAGTCAACTAGGAAGGAATATCCCAGAAGAGAGGTCAGAATCCACCAAGAGGGTGTTTTGGATGGGAGGGGTAAATGGGAGAGTGAGCTCCCGCCTCAAAATAGTGTAAAAGAAGGAGGTAGAGAGAAGGATAAGAGAATGCAACCAAGTAATAAAACAAGTAATGAGCAAAGCATAAACTTAAATAAACAAGCAATCAACACCAGACAAACAATTAGAAACTAGACAAGCAACTAGAAACTAGAATCTAGACTTGTTTCTTATGTGAGCCAAATGGAGATAGTGAAAAGTGATGGAAAGAAGAGGGTTCAGATCTGATAGCCAAGCAAAAGGGTGGTCCACGTGGGGACCGATGTGTGGGAACTGAGGTAAAAGGTAAAGGTGGTTCACGCGGGAACCAGTTTTGGGTAAAAGGGGGTGGTTCACGTGGGAACCGGTTTGAATGATCAAAAGAGGGCCACGTGGGGCCAATTAAAGGTGAATAAAGATCTGATCCAAGTTGGGATAGATCTATAAAAAAGGGTTTTGGTTGACGTGGGAACCGAAGTAAAGAAAGAGATTGGTTCACGTGGGAACCGATTTAAAAGGAAAAGGGTGGTTCACGTGGGAACCGGTTTAAATAAAATGCAGAAATTAAATGGCATAGTTGGCACTTCAGATCTGATGAAAGATGGGTGAAATCAGAAATTTTGAGATGGCATGAAGTTTAAGAGAGGTGGAAAGAAGGAAAGGCTCACGTGGGAACCGGTCTAGGACTAGAACTAGTTGCAAACAAAACATTTAGCACCCACGGTTGAAGACATTGCTTGTCCCACCGTGGTCGACACAAAGCTGTCGACTCTGAAAATTTGACGGGGTCCTCTCCTTTTCAGGGAAGTCCGTGAATCCAGATCGTCACCTCAAGATGGGATGAGGAAAGAAAGGAATAAAGCTCGGAAAGCAAATCTCACCTCGGTCCCACACTCACATTGATCCCCAAACTTTCATCCCTTGGCGTCGCTTGATCACCAAAGAGACGGTTCGGGTCATGTGGGAGGAGGGTGAGAAGAAATAAACGTGGTCGCCAGGAACCGTGAGTTCCGATTTATAGAATTAAAATTGACCGTGTGTACCTTAGCGTGAAGAATGTGAGTTAAAGCTTCTCCTTCTTCGGCTGGCCGATGAAGAAGAGTCCTCAACGCGGTGGGTGCTTGATATTCTGTGCAACTAGACAAAAAAAACAAGTGAAATAGACAATTAGAACTAGACAAAGTGGAGTATATGTAAAGAGAATAACATAAAACACACAATTGACTAGAAACTGACCGGATTCGGGTTATCTCTAACCCTTTTTTTTATTTTCGGATTAACAGAGTAAAAGTATTGCAAAAAAATGTAAAAAAAGGATAGTATGATGGATAATCACTAAATAAATAGATAGGAAAAAGAACTGAAAGATTCTGAGTTGAATAGAGAAAGATATAGCCAAATCTGTGTTGTCGAAAAAGCCGAGCAGCAGTCCAAGATCTGCCAGGCGCGACTTTGCTTCTGCGCTCGTCACGACCAGCCCCAACCTCAGAATCAAGTTCTGTATATTGCAAACTCAAGAAGACTTGGAGAGGAAGAACTTTTATGAAGAGAGAACTGACAGCAGACGTCCACACACTGCTGTAGAGGCCGAAGAAGAGAGACTTGGCAGATCACCTGTAGAACAGCCTTTCTCTCTCTTGAACTGACTTTTCTCTCTCTAAAAACTCGAAATTCTCTCTCTAAAAATCACAAAATCGATGAAGGAGGGTGGTTGGACGTCTTGAGATGCCTGGGGGGTCATGCTCATGCCTCTGGAACGACCAGAATCAGAGTCCATTTATAGGAGAAAAGAAGGTCTTATCGGAGCTAAAAAATAGGGGCATTGCGCCCCACCCCTGGGCGCATGCGCCCTGGTGCTGGGCGCATGCGCCCCCCAGTGGGGGCGCATGGGCAAAAACCCCGAGAAAAGAGGGCTTATCCGGTCGGCGGTTCAGTGGTAGAGTCCCGGTGAAAAACTGGGTCCCTCATGCCTCAAAGGTGGGGCGCATGTGCCCTCAAGTGAGGGCACAAGGTCACGTGCCTCACTGGTATAGGGCGCATGGCCATGTGCCCTGTGTCCCGGGCGCATGTGACCAGGAACCCAGGCGCATGGGACTGGTTTCGCGCGTCCTTCTTCCGGAAGCCATTGCGAACACTCCCGAACTCGGAATTCGACGCCATTTGTTGCGTTGGAAAGATAACAGGCCTAAGAAGCTTTCTATAGCATCGGATCAGCCATAAAACCCTTCAAAACTTCAGAATTTTGTTTGGAAGTTAGGGCAGTGAACAGAAGGTCCGATACATGTCAAAATGACTTCGACGGCAAACCGGAAAGGAACGGAATGCAACAAAACTTGTCCGGAGTGTGAATATGACCATAACCTTCAATGCATGATCAGTAGGCATTGGTCATTCAGCCAATTTCCATGTTCACACGATTTACGTGCAGCTTTCGCTTGGAAATTACGGCTTTTTGCGGAAAACATCGGAAAACATCCGATTTCGTTCGACGAAGCTCCAAATCAACTTAAAAGGACCCGGCATCATCATGTGATCAATCATCGTGTTACCCTATAAAACATGAGTTTTATGCTCTGAATTAGGCAAATTTAGCGTGTCTACACTAAGCACCATGTAAAGTTGAGGGGTTATAGCTGAGATGGCAATGGTATGTGTTGGGTTGGGTTGGGTGAGGAGGGGAGCTCTTAGTGTGGGCGTAATGATGGTGGTTCATGGTGTAAGGGGGTAAGTGGGTTGTGGTGGTAAAGTTGTTCATGGCAAGATGATGATGGACCCTAATGGTGGCGGTGTTTGCAGTTGTTCGATCGGGTGCATTAAGGTTTGTCTTAATTGGAGTTGCATGGCTGGTGTCATTATAATGGGTCGTGATGGTACACGGATAATGGGTGCTTAATTTAGAGCAATGAGGTTAGATGATATGGCTTGATGTAAAGAATAGATGGTTCAGTTAGAGTGATGGGGTTTATGAACATTAATGGAAGAAGTGGACCCTTCAACTTGCCAGTTTTGACCCCGATTGTGATACTCCTCGGAGGAGACCAAGATGGGGTTAATGTACTGGTTTTTAGGTGTAGGTGTGGGTGCATGCATGGGTAGCGGGTTATGGATGATCCCCAGGCCAGGGTTAAGTTGTTGTTGCCATTGTTAGACTGGTGTATGTTGTTGCTGGGTTTGAATTTGCATTATCTTCGTATATTCACCCATTTGGTTCCAATCAACACTACCTTGTTCGTGGATATCATGAATGTAATCTTTGAACTGGAAACCATCCTCTATGGTGTACCCTATGTATCTATGATACAAACAATATCGCTTTGTGTTGCATTACGTGGCCATTTGAGCTTTTCCCTAGGTAATGAAATATGCCCCGCTGCCATGAGAGCATTAAAAATGTTGGTAAGAGAGTATGGCATTGGTGGGTAATGGTTTCTCCTAGGTCTTGCTCTTCGGGGTTCATAGGTAGTGGGAGGAGGAGCTCGGTTGTAAGTAGTTTGTGTCTGAGGTGGTTTGGAAATAAAAGCATGCATATCCAATTGGCGGGCTAGTTGAGGAACAAGTGTTTGTATGGTTGGTTGTTGATATCGTTGGTTTGAATCTTGGTATGGATGGGGTTGGAGCTGGAACTAGGGCTAATGTTGAAGCTAGGGATATCATGGATTCTTGAACCGTTGGTCGGGTTGAGGATTGTAGACATGCCAAATTGGACTGGTTTGGGGCTCCAAACTCTTATTCCATTGGCAATAATCTTTATCTGACCATTATCCAATCAAAATCACCTTGTGGAGATGAGCCAAGGACGTCAGTGGAGAGACTCATGAGTTGAGAATGGACTGAAGATTTTCAAAGCAATGCCATAACCTTCAAGTGAGAGCCATGTGTTAATCATGGAAACACGAAGCCTGCTGAATGACTGACCCTTAATGATCTATAATTGAAGGTCTTAGAAGTTTTGCATGAATTCCACAACATTTGGGCTTCCAACAAGTCTTTTTGGCGGTCGTGCATCTATAACGGCTTTTATCATGGATTTTTGACCGCTATCCCGGACCATATGTTTTGTCTTTCAGATCATCATTGCGCCTTTCCGGGTCCTTCGGGTCAACCCTAGCCATTTATTGTCACCAACCGGTGCCGTACAGTCATTTCAGTCAATTTTAGGGTTTCTCGGTTATTCTGGCTTTTCAGAGGTCTGTTTCACATTTACTGGGTTGTTCTTGGCTTTTTCGAAGATTCTAAGTGTTCCAATCATACCATACTTGTTTGGTTATTATTTTTCAGTCATCCCGAGTTGACTCTTGGCTCCTTGATTGAAACCATGTCTTTTCAGATTACCGCTACAGCTTTTGGCATCCTCAGAATTGTAAACCGGAGGTTAAAATCCCATACAGAAGTTCCGGGATGTGTGTGAGCTGGTTTGCCAATTTAGAGAGCTACGTTTGCGATTCCTCTTTACGCAACAAACATGGGTCAAAACGGACATCCCACTTGAAAATTATGGCTAGCGGACATAGGGCGTGTAGGAGAGAGAACTGAACGCGCCCGTGTAGGAACCTCGGGAATCATTTCTTTTTAAACATTTTTAAAAGATTTTTTCTTTTTAATGTTGAAATATAGTACCCAATTTTTCTAGTAAAATAGGTGATAGACCATAAAAATACTAGATAGTTCAGGTGATATTAAAAGAGTATAGAAGCGAGGTTCGAGTTATGTGAAAATATTTTTGACCTCTCTCCATCGGATAGTGCGAATATCCAATGTTCATTTACATCGAGAAAACACTCGAACACCCTTGATTAACTGCATAGCGATCTTGTTTAACGAGAGCGTGCACATCCACAACGTGTAAAGAACACAAAGGGCCCCGACCTTTTGGTCCCGATGAGATGCAAACAAGTTTGATTTGATTTGGTTTGGAGTTGATGCGTTCGGTATGTTTCAAATGTTTTGAAGTTTGGTTCAAATTGATTAAACTTGAACTTCAGATTGTTAATAATCTAATTTCACATGTTTTAAGATGGATTCTAGATACTTTAATGTGTTTTTAATGTGTTCATTTCAGTGGGTTAGGAATCAGTTTTTTTCACTTGTTTAAATAGATGAATTCCAATGGATTAAGTGCATTTAATCATTTTTTTCAGATTGTATTAGATCTGATTTTTGTCGAATGTTAAAGTTTTAATGACCTATTTTAAGCATGATTTAACATTGATTTGAATGTATTTTCAGATATGATTAAGTTAACTTCAGATTTTGCTAACTCTTGTTCGGTTTGCATCACATCCGGTCTGTCAGGCTAGTGTCGACGCCCAGTCACATGCAATCAACTCGGCACTTGAAATGTTCATGTTCAAAGTATTACATGTCAATGTACATCAGATGTGGTAGTTCATATGCCAAGTTCAATGCTGTCAAAGTGTAAATGTGACAAAGTCCTTCCCTTGGGGAAAAAATCCCACTTGACCAGGAAAAGTTTGGTAGTATGTCGCCTTATTTTCCGATCGGTGTTGAATTTTTACTTGTCCTACATGGCATAGTCTTTTGACTTTCCAAGTAGTGGGAAGGGTCCATCTATAGTAGGAAGCGTGTCCCATGCCTACACCTGGATCAGTGTTCCCATGCATGTCGAATGAGTCGCCCAATTGTGGAGAGCCCACGAAGTGGTGCGAATCTCCTTATTTAGTTTTGGTATCTCACCTTCAGATTTAGTTAAGCATTATTTTTAAATGTCCAGGGCCAAATGGGACAACTTCATAAGCACAATGGGCTGGTCTTCATGTCTCATGGCCTGAGAAGGCCGGCTTCATGTCATGTCAGCCCGGTTGACCCAATTCAAGCTTCATGACTTCATGGCCCGGTTGGCCTATTTTACACCTTGTTTGGACCAAAATTGAGAGCCACCTTCTCAAGCCCTTGACCCATCATGTGAGCCAAGGGGGATCAGGCTGTCACCCCAACGCGGTCCTCGCAAGGACTTGTCTTACAACATCATTGGCTAGCATGGCCTGTTTCGACTATCTGCAGAATCTGATTCTTGCACTTGTTTGTAGCACCTGTTTTTAGCACCTGTTTGTAGCATTGTTTTACACTTGTACCCATGTTGTAGCAATGGTCAAATGGTGCCTTAGAGGGGCTGAAATGGACCGACTATGCTTCTAGTTGGAAAGATTAAGAAGGGAACTACACAAGCAGCATGTTTAGGACCAACTTCTTGGAAGGACTACACAAAGGGTAGTAAAGTGGAAATTTCAATGCCACAAAGGGGCTATTTTTTTTTTGAAATACAAATGGAGAAGGCCAAACAAAGGTGGCTGTCTTGATTGAAGTTGAGAATCTACCTAGGGGAGACTTGGCCCGTCGTACGGATTCCAAGAATACCCAGGACATCACCCTCTTCTTCAACCAAAACGAGGGATCAAGAGCCCACCCGAGGGAGACTTGGCCCATCTTGTGGATCCAAGAATGCCTAGGACATCACTCCATCCTTCTCAATGGGTAAGGGAGCTGTGTATAGAATGAAATAGGGCTGATTGGGTGCTGTTTATATGACCATTAGAGGGGTTAATTAGGTGCTGGTTTCAAAGCCATCAGAGGGGCCTGATTTCAAGGCTACCAGAGGGGCCGGATTTGGGTGTTTTCTGAAGTCTGTCCACTTGGGCAGCAACGATGGTCGAACATGGCCTGATTAGGAGCCTAATTGGCTGCTAGAGGTATGGAAACAAGGGGCATGGTGTTAGGCGACAGCATGGGGTTGCTTGGGGAAACCAAATGGGATGTTTACAGGTCACCTATGGGCTGTGCACACATGGACAGTAAAGGGATCTAAAATGAGGGGCCTAAAGGGGCTGATCAAAGAATGTTTATGAAACCAACATAGGGAGGTTGAACATGGCTTTAATGGTACCAACATGGCTGGGTATTTTTGGAACATTTGAATGGCCAAGGAGGAGGCCGAGCAGAAGAGAAAGAAGAGGGGAGGAAGAGAACTAGAAAGTACTACATCTTCCCTCACCTTTTTGACATAATTCTTGTTGGAGATTGAAGAAGAAAATGGCTAGACCTCTTTTCTTCTTCTTCTTCTTCTTTTCCTTTTATGGATGGGGCTGGAAGTGGCGCACCATGAAGGAGCACTTGTTGTTGAAGTTGATGTACCCCAGAATGGGCTGCTACTGGTACACTTGCAAGAGGGAAAAGATTTCTCCTTCTTCTTCTTCACTTGGAGCACCACAAATGGGATGGAGAGGTTGCTGGCTTACTGTTTCAGACGTCCAAGCAAAGAGAAGATGGCTCAAAGCAGGGTAGAGGGCGCACCAAAGAGAGGAATGGGCTGGAGCAGAGCTGGCGCACAGGTGGGCTGAGCTAGAGCAGGGCTTCCGCAGGGTCAACATGTGTTCCCTTCGACCAAGGCCAGATGGGGGGCCTTTTATAGAGGATTCGAGACCATCTGAAGCTAAGGATGAGATTGAGAGGTTGAGAGTCCTAATTCTAAAAGAGTTCTATTTTTACTAGACTTTTAATTAGGCTAGGCATCTAACCAAGGTGTGGTGTATGTAAGATGCAATCTAGCGTACCAGCTCCTACCTTTTAGGTGAGTGTGCGCACATGGCAGGTGGGAATGGGTTGAAGTATGACCAAAGCATGCCCATCTGATGGCTAAGATAAGCCTTGGATGATAAGGCTCACATGGGATATGGATAAAGGTCAGTTGGGGAGAGTCCTAGTGCAAGAAGACTTCTCATCAGCCATGTGTGTGTGAGATGAGAAGCTGGTGCACCTGCCCCTACATTGTAGGGTGTTGGCGCAACCAATCCTATATTTCTGAGTATTGAACGTTCAAGGAAGGTGGGAAAGAGCTGGGTTCATCCAGATGCAGCTTGGGTTAGACCAATTTGGGTTAATTTTAACCAAGGTTTGATCGAAGTGCTCCCGATCCGATGGATACAATAAATCCTGATCGAAATCAATTAAATACACCTTGAATTAATCCCAAAAATATGGAATGAGATATGATGACCATTGATCATGTGATCCATCAATATGTGGGCTGATATTTTCTGAATTGCTCTGGATCTCTGATTTTACCGATTTTCCTGATCGGTTTGATCTTGGCCGTCGATAATGCTGGAAACTGTAATTGAGTGCAATTACCATCTTCCATTGGCCAAATTTTATTTTTCAGGCATAAATATTCATGATATGTAAGTTTTACACCAAGAAATTGAAATTTCCATCCCATGGGTCGATCCAAGAGCTGATCGGACCATTATGCCCTTGGCATTTAACACGGACTTTGGCCAAATTTGATATTCCTTGCATATATTTCCATCCGGTGGTCAGATTTTTGATCCATTTTGAGCATTGCCTAGCTCTATCCAACATTGAAAATGTGGTAAAGTTGGAATTCCATGTTAGAGTCCCAACTTGTCCCAAAGTACCAGGGGAAAAATGGTCATTTTGGCCTTTCGGTGTCTGTTTTCCATGTTTTGGGCACCGTTGTGAAGCTCTCGACCGGGGCTATGCGATGAGCACATTATCTTGGCCATTTGTATCATGTAAAGCCATGCCAAGGTATTTTCAAAGACTGTTTGCATCATATGTTCTTGAATTTTTTAAATTTGGGTTATTTTTTCCTTGCTGGCTTCAACAATACTAAAATATGTATCAAGTGAGCTAAACAGAAAAATTTGATGCCAACAAATGCCCCCCATGGGTAGTTCCTTGGAGACGGGAGTCCAGAAGGAACTGCCCTTGTAAGTTGGCCTCCGATATTTGTTCAGCTCTATCCCTGACAATTTATCCACTGCTTTTCTTCTACATGAGCTTCTTCAGGACTGAGAAGGGCTTGGGTCCTTGTACGTGACCAGCCTTGGCTTCTTCTATTTGGTTGCCTATCCTCTATTCAATAGGCACATCTGATGGTGTCAACTTCCTACATGCTCCCCAACATGCAAGCTCTCTGAATGAGCCACTCTTTTATTTTATTTATTTTTTTTCTTTAGTGATCCAACTGTCTCTTCCAAGATTTTCACCTAGACCAGCCCCCTTGAGGTTTTTCCTACATGGCCCTAAAGAGGTTTTCATGTAGCAGGGTTACCTGATTTTGCCCAGAGTGCCCTTTCAGGTTTTCACTCTAGCCAGGTTTTCTCTCTTTTTTTCTTTTTTTTTACTTTCTTTTCTTTTCTCTCTCTCTCTATTGTATAGGGAATTAAGGCTTCCTCAAGCCGTATGCAAATAGAATGAGCCAAGTCAAGATTAGTGATAACTCGACACGGGGGTCCAACCAAAGTTGTAAAATCAATCAAGGGGCTTCAAACAATTGAGTGGAGAAACCAACAGAGAGGGGGTTCCTGACAAGGATAAAACCAATCCAAGTGCAGAAGGCAACTTGGCATGGAGGACTAATCAAATAGGTGCAAAACCAACGCAAAGGGGGTTCCAAAAAGGATAAGACCAATCCAAGTGCAGAAGGCTGCTTGGCATGGAGGACTAATACTGAAACCATCTCAAAGGGGGTTTCAAACAAGATAAGACCAATCGAAGTGCCAAAGGCAACTCTGCATGAGAGTGAATTTTTGAAACTGACACAAAGGGAGTTTCAATCAAGGTAAGACCAATCCAAGTAGAAAAAAATAGCTTGGCATGAAGGTCAAGTGAATGTGAGATCAATCCAAGTGCGGGAGGCAACTTGGCATGAGGGTCTAATGGATATGAGACCAATCCAAGTACAGGAGGTAACTTGGCATGGGGGTCTAATAAGGTTGTGAAACCAACACAAAGGGGGTTTCAGGCTTGCCTACAAGGCAAAGTTTGAGGACTACAAAGGGTCTGATAGGAAGCCTCAAAGGGGCTGAAAAAATTTTTAGGAGGACTACACCAAGGGTAGCAATAAGAAGTCCTAGAGGGACCAATGGGAAGCCTTGAAGAGACTAGAAATTTTTAGGAAAACTTGCACAAAGGGTAGCAATAAGAGGTCATAGAGGGGCTAGTAAAAAGCCTCAGAGTGACTGAAAGGGAGCCTTAGAAGGGTTGAATTTTTTTTTGGGAAGCTAGCACAAAGGGCAGAAATAAGAAGTCACAGAGGGGCCAATGAAGGGCCTCAAAGGGCTGAAAGCGAGCCTCAAAGGGGCTATATTTCCAAGGCACACAGGATAAGACTAAAGTTCCACAAAGGGGTGAATGGGAGCCTTAGAGGGGCTGAATTCCCAAGGGTCTACACAAAGGGTAGGACTAAAGTTCCACAAAGGGGCGAATGGGAGCCTCAAAGCGGTTGGTTTCCCAATGGTCTACACAAAGGGTAGGACTAAAGTGCCACAAAAAGGTGAATGGAAGCCTCAAAGGGGTTGATTTCCCAAGGGTCTACATGAAGGGTAGGACTAAAGTGCCACAAAGAAATGAATGGGTGCCTCAAAGGGGCTGGAGTCCCATGGGTCTACACAAAGGGTAGGACTAAAATGCCACAAAGGGGCGAATGGGAGCCTCGAAGGGGTTGGTGTCCTATGGGTCTACATAGAGTGTAGGACTAAAGGAGGGCTATGGAAGCCAAAGTGGCATTGTAGAAGCCTTGTTTTGAGCCTCAAGAATGACTAGTCAAGGCAACTAGTTGTGTAGGCTACCAAGATCGCGATGATCAGGGTAGTGAGGGTTTTAGGGCCATACAAGACCAACCTAGTTAAGACAGTTAGTTTGTTGAAGATTGCATGGAATGATGGTCCATATGATGCATGTTTTGTAGGCCATTAAGACCGGAGTGGTCATGACAACGTGGAAGCTTGTAGATCAACAAGACCGGAATGGTCAAGGTGGTATGTGTTTGAATTAATTTCGAAAGCATTTAGACTAAGAAGGGTCATGACAATATGAGCTTTTATGAGACATGTGGGCTGAATAGCCAAAGCTGGAGAAGGTTTTGGTTAGCCATGTAGACTGGATAGCCAAGACTAGAGAAAGTCTTTTTAGACCATCAGGATCGGAATGATCAAGATGGTAGGATTGCCATAGTAAAAAAAATGACTGAAGAGGCAAGAATGAGTGAGAGCAAAGTAGGGTATTACCCTTCGTCCCTTCCAAGGTGGAGTGTAGAAACTTCCCTCAAATTTTAAAGGTGGGAGATGGTCTTCCTCATCGCCTCAGGTATGGTCTCCCTGGAAAATTTCTACTACAAGGTAGATGAGCCTATGAGAGCCTTTTCGTTATCGGCAACTCAGACCTCCTCCCTAATAAAATTAGGGGTATGGGGGGTATGAACCCACCCATCTTGTTAGGTTCGGGGCTCACCCTAGTTGATTATTTTTTATTTGTTTGTTTTTTTTATCAACCTGATTGCTCCTTTCCAGAGTTTTTATCCAGGCTGCCCCTTTTCAATTTTGCCTGTGCGTCCCATTGCGAGATTTTCACCCAGTAGGGTTATCTAATTTTGCTCAAGGTGCCTTAGCAAGTTTTTACCTTGTCTGGATCATTTTGACATTTTTACCCTTAGCTGATCAGTGTGTTTGACCAACGAAGTCTGTCAGGCATCTCCATTTTTAGCCCATTCTCTTTTTTTTCATCTTTTCTTTTTTTTTTCTATTGTAGGGAATCAAGGCTTCCCTCAAGCATATGCAAGAAAAATGAAGAAAGTCAAAATTGGATGTAATTTGACATGGGGCTTCATCAAGAGTTTAGACACTAACACAAGGGGGCTTCAGCTAGGTGAATGGAGAAACCGACACAAAGGGGATTCATCAATAGGATGAGGCCAATCCAAGTGTGGAGGGAAGCTTGGCATGAGGGTCTGATCTTCGAATTGACACCAAGGGAGGTTTCAAATGGATAAGTGGAGAAACCATCATAAAGGTGTTTCCATAGAAGGACAAGGTCAATCCAAGTGAGAAAGGCAACTTAACCTGAGGATCAAAATTTGAACCCTACTCAAAGGGGATTTCAAGTAAGATAAGATCAATCCAAGTGTGAAAGGCAACTTGGCATGATGGCTAGAATTTGAAACCTACTCAAAGGGGGTTTCATGCAAGATAAGACCAATCCAAGTGTAAAAGGAAACTTGTCATGAAGGTTTGATGAAGGCTCAAATAGAGGTAAGAGTGATACAAGTGCAGAAGGCAACTTGGCATGAAGGTTTGATGAAGGCTCATGAAGCTAATACAAAGGAGCTTCAATCTTGCCTAAAGAGCAAAGTTTAAGAGCCACAATGGGGCCAGTACAGAACCACAAAGGAGTTGTCCTTTTGTAAACATTTGCACCAAAAGCAAAAACAAGGCCTCGAAGGGTGAGCATGGAGTCTCAAAGAGACTAGATTTTTAGGAAAAGCTAGCACAAAGGGTAGCAATAAGAGGTCATGGAGAGACTAGTAAAGAGCCTGATAATGGCAGAGTAGGGAGCCTCAAAGGGGCAAGATTTCCAAGGGTTTACACAAAGGGTAGGACTAAAGTGCCACAAAGGAGCTAAAAGAAGCCTCAAAGGGGCTGGATTCCAAAGTGTCTACACAAATGGTAGGACTAAAATGCCACAAAGGGGCGAAAGGGAGCCTCAAAGGGGCTGGATTCTCAAGAGTCTACACAAAGGGTAGAACTAAAATGCCGCAATGGGGCAAATAGGAGCCTCAAAGGGCTGGATTCCCAAGTGTCTACACAAAGGGTAGGACTAAAGTGCCGTAAAGGGGTGAAAGGGAGCCTCAAAGAGGCTAGATCCCAAGTGTCTACACAAAGGGTATGACTAAAATGCCACAAAGGGGTGAAAGGGAGCCTCAAAGGGGCTGGATTCCCAAGGGTCTACACAAAGAGTAGAACCAAAATACCACAAAGGGGCAAATGGGAGCCTCAAAAGGCTGGATTCCCAAGTGTCTACACATAGGGTAGGACTAAAGTGCCACAAAGGGGCGAAGGGGAGCCTCAAAGGGCTCGACTCCCAAGGGTCTACACAAAGGGTAGAACTAAAATGCCACAAAGGGGCGAAAGGGAGAATCAAAGGAGCTGAATTCCCAAGGGTCTACAAAAAGGGTAGAACTAAAATGCCGCAAAGAGGCAAATAGGAGCCTCAAGGGGCTGGATTCCCAAGTGTCTACACAAAGGATAGAATGAAAGTGCCGCAGAGGGAAGAAAAGGAGCCTCAAAGGGGCTGAATTCCCAAGAGTCTACCCAAAAGGGTAGGACTAAAATGCCGCAAAGGGGCGAAAGGGAGCCTCAAAGGGGATGGATTCCCAAGGGTCTACACAAAGGGTAGAACTAAAATGCCACAAAGGGCCAAATGGGAGCCTCAAGAGGCTGGATTCCCAAGTGTCTACACATAGGGTTGGACTAAAGTGCAGCAAAGGGGCGAAGGGGAGTCTCAAAGGGCTAGACTCCCAAGGGTCTACACAAAGGGTGCCACAAAGGGGTGAAAGAGAGTCTCAAAGGGGCTGAATTCCCAAGGGTATACACAAATGGTAGAACTAAAATGCCGCAAAGGGGCAAATGGGAGCCTCAAGGGGCTGGAATCCCAAGTGTCTACACAAAGGGTAGGTCTAAAGTATTGGAAAGGGTCGAAAAGGAGCCTCAATGGGCTGGACTTTAAAGAAGGCTTGCAGAGAGATAAGCAATAGATGGCCAAAGAGGGACCAACGGGAGAGCCACAAAGGGGCTGATTTAAACGTTTGTACAAAGGGCAGGACTACCGCAAAGGGGTGAATGGGAGCCTCAAAGGGGCTGATAAGAGAGGATCTGTGCAAAGGTCATAGGTAGAAATGTCGACCATGAAAAACACAATGGGGCTCACCTTTTCAGGTAAGACCGTGAATCCGGATCGCCACCTTAAGAGGGGATGAGAAAAGAAGGAAGAAAACATGGAAAGCAACTCTCACCTCGGTCTCACACTCACATTGATCCCCGAACTTTCATCCCTCGGCATCGCTCGATCACCAAAGAGACGGTTCAAGTCATGTGGGAGCAGGATTAAAAGAAGGAAATTACGACATTCGTGGTCGCCAGGAACCGCAGGTTCTTCCTTATGCAATAAAAATGACCGTGTGTACCTTAGTAGGAAGAGTGCAGGTCAAAGCTTCTCCTTCTTCAACCGGCCAATGAAGAAGAGTCCTCAATGCGTGGGTGCTTGAATTACTATACACCTAGATAAAAAAAGAAATTAAAAAGACAATTATAACTAAACAAAGTGGAGTATGTGAAAATAAAATAACATAAAACACACAACTAAATAGAAACTGACCAGATTTGGGTTATCTCTAACCCATTCTTTTATTTATTGGATTAACAAACTAAAACTAATGTGAAAAAATGTGAAAAAATTATAGGAGGATGGAGAATCACAAAAAAAAAGGTAGGAAGAAGAATATAAAATTTATGATAAGAATAGAGAGAGATATGGCCAAATCTGTGTTGTCAAAAAAGCCAAGCAGCAGTCCAGGATCTGCCAAGCGCGACTTTACTTCTGTGCTAGCCATAACCAGCCCCAACCTTGGAATTATGTGTCGTCAATTGAAAATAGAAGAAGACTCAAAGAGGAAAAACTTTGATGTTGAGAGCTCGGGCAGCAGAGATCCACACACTTCTCTAGAGGTCGCAGAAGAAAGACCTGACAGATCACCTGCAGATTGGCCTTCCTCTCTCCTGAACTGACTTCTTTCTCTCTCTAAAAACTCGAAATTCCCTCCCTAAAATTCACAAAGTTGATTCAGGAGGAAGCTTGGATGTTTTGAGATGCCCAGGGGGTCGTGAGCCAGCCTCTAGAATGATCGGAATCGGTCTCAATTTATAGGAGAAAAACATCGCAATCCAGAGCTAAAAAACAGACACCGTGCACCCGGGCCCTAGGCGCATGCACCTTAGTCCAGGGCGCATGCGCCCCCTGGAGGGGGCGCATCCAATCCTCCCTACAAAGTGGGTCTGATCCAGTTGAAAATTTTGATCCGATCCAATCAGAGGTAGAGTCCTGGTCGAAAATCGGTTACCTCGTTCCCCCGATCAGGGGCACATGGCCATGTGCCTCAGGGTGGAAGCGCATGGGACTAATTCTGTGCGTCTTTCTTCCAGAAGCCATTGTGGTCACTCCCGAACTTGGAATTCGATGTCATTTGTTGCATTGGAAAGATAACAGGCCGAAAAAGCTTTCTACAACAATGGATCAGCCATAACACCCTCCGAAGCTTCAAAATTTTATCTGGAAGTTAGGATAGTAAATGAAAGATTTGATATTAGTCGGAACGACTCCAACGGCCGACCAGAAAGACATGGCATGAAACATAACTTGTTTGGAGTGTGAATCTGACAAAAACCTTCAATGTATGATCATTAGGCATTGGTCATTCAGCCAATTTCCATGTTTACACAATTTACGTGTGGCTTTCGCTCAAAAATTATGGTTTTATGCAAAAAACTTCAGAAAATGTCCTATTTCGTTCGGCAAAGTTCCAAATCAACATTAAAAGACCTGGAATCATTCTAAGATCAATCACACATGTTACCCTACAAAACATGAGTTTTATGCTCTGAATTAGGCAAATTTGGCATGTCCACAGCTTGCCTCGCCTTGATGTCGGCTTTGTAAGAGAATGTCATGTAATGAAGCAGAGTGATTCGGAGTGAACCGTAATGGAATGCAAGTGAGCGTAGATGAATGTAGCGGAATGAAATGGTGATGGACTGAAAAGGTGGCATCAAGGTGTAGATATAGACACGCTTATCTACCCGATTCAGCAAAATGAATCTCGCTGAATATTCTAGATTGCTTTCATGTTCTATCAAAACCTCATATAATCAATTGGTAAAAGACATGCCATTGGCACGAGAGATGAAAAATAAAAGGATAAAGGAGTAGCCAACCCTTAGCGTGGTGAGGAGTCCCCGAATTCGTAGATTCATCATCAGCCAGCAACCCGAACTTTGCGGTGTTCTTGTACTATGATGGGCTAAAGTTTGAAAGAGAAATTCGATTTTAAAATGAAAAGAATACCAATCCATCATATTTGGAATCTCAAGTTCATTTAAGTTTCACCAAAATACTCAGTTTAATTCTAAGTGGAATAACCTCAAATTCTAAGGGTTCATTTAAGCACAACAAAACTACTCAGGTATCGTGAAAACCATGAATCATGCTATGGCAGAAAATCGAGTATTGAGAAAATGACAAAACAAACTTAAGCCATAGTGGGATTGAAAGATAATGGTAGGACTAACATAGAATGATGGGAAAGAAGAAACAATAGCATGACAAACATGACACGGTGGGATAAAATAAAAGAAACGGTGGGATAAAATAAAAGACATGGTGAGATAAAATAAAAGACAAGGAGGGGATAAAATAAATGACATGGTGGGATAATAGAGTAATGATGAAGAATGAAAAAGAGATGGGTATGCAAACAAAGAAAATTATGTATAAAATAGTTGAAGATATAGATTTTCTATTGGAGGTCAAGACACCTGATTAGGAACCATCGTCCCTCCAATGTTCAATTTTGGCTTATCCATGAGTGTGAAGAAATGACCAAGCCGTTGTAGATTTTGGTGAAGGGGATCTCGGGCCCAGTCATCTTCACCCTCAAGGTCTTCAACATCAATGAATATAATACATATTAAATGGACCTAACATAACTAAGTGACAGATGGTAGGGGTGATGTGAAGTAAGAATATGATAAATGTCGGTGATGATGTGAGGATGAGAATGTGAATCTGAGTGAAGTCTTCAGGTGTGGTCTATCAACTTGCATTGACGGCCTGATTCATCAGCATCTCTGGTCTATCCTTGTCTTGCCTTTTGATAGAATATAGCACCACGATGATGTTCAGCTGGGTGGCACTTCTTTTCTTTTCGCCACAGGGCTGGCATGACATTCCTTTGGGAACACTGATCTCACCATTTCACCTGTTGAACTTAAAAGGTTGCCTGCACATTTCTGATTAGTACCCAACAGACGAAATTGTCATATGAAGTATATTTTTTCCAAAGTAGACAACTAAACTTTTCTCTATTAGAATTATCATTTGGAGGTCAAAACAATATTTTTGATTATGGTTCATTTAGTAAAAAATGTCATTCTCAACATTCTAGACAATTTCTAATTTTTTAAGATTGTTTTGAATTTTTTGAATTGTTTAGTCCATGTGCCCCCGATCGGGGGCACGTGCCCATGCGCCCGAGGGATGGAGCACTTGGCCATGTGCCCCCAGATGAGGGCACATGCGCCCTGAGCAATTTTTTTTTTTTTGCAAAAAAAAAATGTACCTTATGGCCCTTCTCTTTTTACTTCTTCTGCTCTTAAAAACACTTAATAAAAAATGATTAAATTTTCACCATTACTCATCCCTTTGCCTGTACATTGTTTGCCTTTATTTTGAGTTAAAGGGAGGAGCCTTCTTAACAAGGTAGAATAAAATAAATGATTGAAATACAATTAGTGGTAAGGGTTGAGAAAACTTACCTGCTGTGGTGAGAATCTTTTCCTCCTACATTGAAATCCCTGAAACACTTGATAAAAGGGGATTAGATTCTCACCATGACTCATCCCTTTGCCTATTATGGTCAACTTTTGACTTAGGTTAAAGGGAAGAGCCTTCTTAACAACGTAATTAGAGCCAAAAATGAACATGCAATGCATGAATAGAAATATGCTTGACAGAAAAATAAATATGGATGCAACTAAGGCAATGATCATGACTAAGCTAAAAAAGATTTCTTTTTTGTTTTTTTTGGAAATATTCAATTTTTTTGGTGGAGAAAATGTTGGTATTTGAGATAGTTCATCGGTCTTTGGGGTTTGTCAAGACTCAAGTGGTAGATACCATGTGTAAAATAAAGTTCCCTACCAAGAATTCTTTAAACCTTCTTCCTTTGATCGGCTTGGGTTCCACCTGGATTCGGTCGGTTTACCCTACCCTAGGGGTTTAAGGAGGTAGAGTATAGAGGAAGTCCAAGATAGGGTTTGAAGATGTTGAGAGGGATTTCTCTACTCACACCCAAATTGCCCGTTGGGGTTCGGCCTCTTTGGGTCTTTCCTATTTTTTGCTCTTTTCTATGTGGCACATATTTGGACAAGTTTTTAACCCATGGGGACATTGGCCATCTTTTAGTGCCTTTTTTCCTTGACTATCATTCTGGGTACTCATTCAGACAGGTTGATCATTTTTCTTTTCCTAACCTAAGGGGTTCATTGCCCATCTTTTGGCACCCTTTTGCACCCTCCAAGACGGCCTCCTACTAGGGTGGCGAGTGTTTTCGATACTATCCCTCTCTAATCTTCTCTCCCTATCTTGGACTGAGTAGAAGAGAATAGAGTAAGGGTACTCCTTCCATTTCTAGATTTCTTCCTTGCCTTTCGCCAGTGTCAGGTTGTCTGGATTCTAGGATCGGGAGGTGTTGTGTGTGTAGAATGGAACCTACCATTGACTTCTCACGAACAACCTAGGATCGATGACTTGAGATTATACAAGCGGTTTCTCCATTTTTATGGAAAGTAATTTTTAAGGTAAACTCCATTCCAAGGATGATTTAATTTTTCTCTATCTGCATTAGTCAATTCATATGCATTGCCTAGATACTTTTCAGTAATTACAAAAGGCCCTTCCCAGTTAGGTTGCAATTTGGAGCGGGGACCCCCCGGCTTAACAAAAATTCTTTTAATGACCATCTCACCGATCTTGAATTTTCTCTTAACCACCCTCTTTTGATAAAACATTTTAAGTCTATTCTGGTAAGTCCAGACATGCTCGGCGGCGGCTAGCCTTCTTTCATCCAAGAGTTTAAGCTGTGCAAGGAGAGATTCGCGTCTCTCATCAACAGGAATATCCCTATCGAGCTGAACTCGGAGAGATGGAAGTAATACTTTGTAGGGGACCACTTCTTCCATCCCATATGCCAAAGCATACGGGGTTTGTCTAATGAGAGTCCTTACAGAAGTATGATAAGCCCATAGAGCATCTACAAGCTTATCAGCCCAGTCGGCTTGCTAGACTTACAAGATTTCTTGATGATCTTGATTAAGGTCTTATTGGTGGCTCTTACTTGACCATTGCCTTGAGAATAGTATGGTGATGAATGATGCAATGAAATGTGATACATGTTGCAAAGATCACACAGATCTTGAGAGAGAAATTACGGCCCATTATCGGTGACGATGTCGCTGGGGATCCCAAACCTTGCAATGATGTTGCACTTAATGATTGTGCAGACTGTTGACACTTTAACCTCCACGAATGCTTTCGCTTCAGCCCACTTTGTGAAATACTCCGTTTCCGTCAGAATGAATGATTTTGAGCGCATTTTGGCATTGAGGTCACTCAAGGGGCCAATAATATCAAAAGCCCACATGGCGAAAGGCCATGGGGCATGAATTGGATGAAGGGAAGATGCGGGAGAGTGAATCTTGTCAGCATGGAGTTGACATGAATGACAGTGCCGGACAAAGATGGAGCAGTCTTATTCTAGAGTTGGCCAATAATACCCTTGTTGGATGATTTTCTTAGCAAGGGCTTGGGCATTCACATGACCACCATAAACTCCAAAATGTGCTTCCTTTAGCACCAACTTGGCTTCTTCTTCATCAAGACACCTGAGTAAGATTCCACTTAGGCTTCTCTTGTAGAGAACTCCTCCTAAGATTGTATACCTCTGGGTTACTCTTCTGATAGCCTTATTTTCCTAGGTGGTTGATTTAGGCAGATATGACTGATCTTGGTAATACCTCACAATCTCATCATACTAAGGTCTCTCACATTCTTCTAATTCTTCCAACTCAATTAAGGAGATTTCTTATTTGTGTTACAAGTATTCCTTTCTGTTGAACCTCGCTTTAACCTTTAGAAAATGACCATCCTCAATTGCTGGAATTGACATCTTATATATGTGGATAGTCCGCACTTGCCTGCCTAGCGGGACAGATAAAGATGAAGCTAGTGAAGCTAAGGCATCGGCAAGGACATTCTAAGAATGGGGGCATGGACAAAGGTGAGTTTAAAGAATAGCTTGATGTAGCAGGTGGTGAGCTCCTGGTAGGGTTTGAGGTTTGGATGGGAAGTTCAGTATTTGGATAGGACTTGGCATAGGATCATATGATTATCACCATCACCCTTAGTTCAGTGGCACCATGGAAGTGAGCAGCCTCTAGCCCGAACACCAAGGCTTCATACTCAGCTATGTTGTTGGTTGCTGGAAAGTCGAGTTGAAAAGCCTGTGGAATGGTGACACCTTCAGGTGATAGAAGAACAATACCTATCCCTCTACCATGTGAGTTCAAAGCCCCGTCAAAATATAATGTCCAAAAAATGGAAGATCGGACTGACATTAGTTCGTCATCCTGGAACTCCGACCGGACTGAGTCAAAGATGGGTATGGGATAATGGGCAAGGTGTTCAGCAATAGCATAGCCCTTGATTGTTTTCTGTGGAACATAGGTGATATCAAATTGGGACAAGAAGCTCTACCATCGCTCTAACCGATTAGTGAAAAATGTCTTCTCTAATAGAAACTTAATGCGATTGATACGAGCAATGAGCTTGACTTGGTGAGTAAGAAAATAGTGCTTGAGTTTCTGAACCACCCAAACAAGAGTATTACAGGTCTTTTCTACCACCGTGTACTTCAGCTCACAAGCATCAAAGATCTTAGACAAGTAGTAAGTAGCTCGCTCTTTCCCTTCTTTATCAACTTGTGCAAGGACTTCCCAGAGAGAGTTCTCAAGAACCGAAATGTAGAGGACTATGGGCTTGCCGGGAATTGGTGGTCTAAGTACAGGGGGACTTGCCAGGTATGTTTTCAACCCATCAAACACCTCCTAGCACTTCGAATCTCATTTAAACTTGGCTCCCGCCTTGGTTAACTCATAGAAAGGTTTACACCTTTGAGAGTGTTGTGAGATAAACCAGTGGACAAATTGTAGCCTCCCAATCAATCCTCAAATCTCTTTCATATTCTTTGGCGGAGGCATACCAATAATTTCCTTCTCCTTGTTTGGGTCGATCTCTATACCCCTTTCGCTTACTATGAACCCTAGTAACTTACCTAATGAAAGTCCAAATGTACACTTCTTAGGGTTTATTTTCAGCTTGTATTCTCTAGCTCATTGCAAAACATTCCTTAGCACTTCAGAATGATCTTCCCGACTCTTGGACTTGATAACCAAATCATCCACATAGACCTCTACAAGGGTGTGCATCATGTCATGAAAGATAGCCATCATATCCCTCTAATATGTAGCACCAGCATTCTTTAACCCAAAGGGCATGACAACATAGCAATATGTTCCCCAAGGTGTAGTGAACGAGGTCTTCTCTTGGTCTTCCTCAGCTAACCGGATTTGATTGTATTCAGAATAACCATCCATAAATGAAAGCATTTCAAATCTAGCTGTGTTATCAACCAAAACATCGATATGAGGCAAAGGAAAATCATCCTTAGGACACGCTTGGTTCAAGTCCCTAAAATCTATGCAAATCTGAACTCGTCCATCCTTCTTTATAATAGGGACTATGTTAGCCACCCATTGCTCTAATGAGGATCTTCCAGGGTTCCTAAATTTAGTTCCTTGGTTGATTCATTCCCTGTGGCTAATGGTTCTTCAAATCTTCTAAATCCAGATGCATACGCATCAGCCAAGTCCTCAATTTCATCATCAGATTCAGGATCCTTCTCTAATACTACCTCATATACTCCCAAAGTATGATCTACGTTATGCTTATCCTCATATCGGATTTCATCTAGCTGGATGGTATTTTCTAAAAAGTTTGGAAGCCTTGCACACTCTACACATTTTTTTGCCAATTGTTGCAGATACCTACTTGGAACTTGTTTACCTTTGACTTTCCTATTTCCTAACCTAACCTAACCTACTGAAGACAAAGCTGGAAAGGTGGTATTTACAGTGGAGGGAGGATCGAGTAAATTGATCAATGATTTAGAAGAAAGGGATCCCTGATTGGGAGCACCCTCTAAGATGAGTAGAGATGTCTCCTTGATGGAAATGTGAGTTTCAGAGAAGACTTTTTTTTTGGGATTTTCAAGTAAGAAGACAAACTGAGTTGAAATGACTCGAGACTTGCTAGAAGCTGACAGAATTAACAGAGAGAAAAACTTAAGAATAAAGGGAAAAAAGGGGCTCGTGGGCCCAATGGTAACAGAAAATGGGCACATGGGCCCAAAACTAATGAAAATAGTGAACGGGTATGTGGACCCAATTCTGGAAATGGATGGACATGTGAGCCCATGCTGGAAAGAGCCCTCAATCCTATAGCTGATGAGGGAAGTAGATGGGCAAGCAGGCCTAGTAAGAATAGAAGGTTGAAGAGGGCACATAGGCCCAAAGTGAGAAGGTGGGCTCGGAAGCCCATCCAAAAGATTTAAAAACAATGGTACGAGGTTTAAACATAGGATTGTTGTATTTGGGCCTCATGGAATGATTTTGACTTGATTAGTAGCTTGCTCAATAGGATGGTCCAAGATTGGTCTACCCTTGAGTAGTTCTTGGTGCTCTTCCCCACTTGAGAACAAATGAGTCAAAGATAAGTACAGATCTTCTAAATCTTTTTCTTCATCTGGAGCCTTCCTTCTCTTGACAGCTGTAATGGAACCCTTGTCATCTTCAGCCATCATCATGGTCTCCCCTTTGATAAAGAATGTGTGGAGTCCCATGGCATATCCTAGCTGGAAGACCCTCCAAGGGATGGAATCCCCTTCATATCCCAACCCCTGCCTATGTGGCCTTTTCATAGTTTCAATCGGCTGAGTGATCCCTTGAAGATCGTTGCCCAAACCTTTTCCAAGCTGATAGCTCAATTTCATCATCATCCTCCATCCCACTGTGTCTGGTAGAGAGGCAGTCATGCATCTAACTTCTGGCAACTCTCCCACTGAGATCTGAGGTTGCATCGATAGTCCTAAGGGCGAAAAAGCATTGTTTAGCTTGTCCCTTACGGGCATGCTGGTTATTTTGACAACTTATCTTTTAAAGAGAAATTTTATGCAATGATGGTTTGTTGAAGCCATTACTCCAATTGCTTCCAAGTACGGCCTCCCAAGTATAGCCCAAAAAGTTGGATCCAGTTCCAGAACATGAAAATAAGTTGTGATCATACATGGTCCAAGTTTAACTTCTAGAGTGACCACCCCACGTGCGGACTTCTTGGAGTTTGTGATAGGTTGTCCCCATTGCACAAGATGGCTTGACTTCTTGTTTAGAAATGCCGCACAACTACAAAGTTTCTGGTGGCATAACGTTGATAGAAGCTCCAATGTCAACTAAACATAATTTCACTTCAATATTACAGATGATAACAGCCACATGTAAGGTGTATCTCATGACCTCTAGATCTACTAATTCCTCCTGAGAGAAAGTGAGTGTTGGGTGCTCACTTCTAGAGGCTAACACTATAGTGATCTTCTCAGGTGGGAGATCTTCATTTACCATGACCCTTTGCAAATACTGCTGTAAAATTTTCTGGTGCACTTTTGATCTTTTAATCAACTCAAGTATGGAGATACGGGCTCGTGTCTTATCCAAATACTTCAAAAATTCATAGGTTGTGCCCGGCAATGGTTCTTCCACTAGTTCTTCCTCTACTAGATCCTACAGTTGAATCTCGACTTGAGAAAAGAGCCGCTGGAACATCCTCCCACTTTGAAGCACCGGGGCTATTTGGTGGTTGGGTAGGGGTGATGGGTTAACTGGGGTGGGATGTGATGGAATAGGTGGTGTAGGTGCATGTATGGTGGGTAAAGGGATTGGTGGATCTAAGATGATTGGATTCATGGGTAGAGGGGTAGGATTTGGAGGTGGTAGTGATGGTGATGGTGGCGGCCTAATAAGAGGCCAGGGTGCAGGAGTGGTTGATGTGGTAGGCTGTGGGGGTGGGTATGTGATAGGTTGGGGTTTTGGAGTGACAGAGTTTATAGGTTGGGGGTTCAGGTTTGGTGGTGATTGTGGTGGCCAGATGAGCAAGGGCCTGTGTGTAGAAATGGTTGAGGGAGGTGTAGTCAAGGCGGGGGCTGGCCTAATGATGAGTCAGCAAGAAGAAGTAGCAGCCAATGGTTGGTTTATTGAGCTTGGTGGTGATTGTGGAGTAGACAGTGCATGGATTATCTGTCTAGAAGGATTCCTAGTAGGAGGCCTAGCTGAGTTGACTGGCATGGTTACATTATGGTTTTCTAGTTGCCAACCATGAGCATCGCTGGCATCTTCCTGGACAATGGAGTGTACCAGACCAATTCCTGGGTTTGGATGTGCTGGTGCCAGTGCGGGAGCATGTAATGGGAGCGGATTCTAAACAATCCCCAAGCCAGGTTGTTTTGAGGTTGAGCTGGTAGACGCTGTTGCTACTACTTCCTAGCCTTCATTGCCTGTATGCATTCTCTCAATTGGGCCTAATCAATGCTGCCTTAGTCATTAAGATCATGGATGTAGTCTTTGAATTGAAACCACACTTCCATGGTGTGACCAGGGTACCGATGGTAAGCATAGTATCGGGACATATTTGCATTTGCTGGCCAAACCTCTCTTTCTTTGGGCAATTCTAATTGTTTCTCTGCTATAAGTACATTGAAGATGTCGGTCAAGGAGTAAAAGAGTTGTCGGTAATTCTTTCTCCTATGACCTCCCCTTCGTGGTGCTTGATTGGGTGGTGGTGGTGCCCTGCTGTAGGTAGGTTGACGAGGTTGCTGGGGTTGTGCTATTGGCTGATATGGTTGTCGTAGTTGTCGTGGTTGTTGTGGCCTAACATATTATTGAGGGGGTGGTAAGAAAGGTTCTGCAGTGGGTTCCTAAATTAGTTTTGATGGTTCCCTCCCTAGTTCCCCACAATGTTTACAGTTTCATTGTTGACAACTCCCTCAGTTGTTGGCCCAACTAGTGCAAAGGTGGTCTTCCTGATCTTCTTGGTGTTTCCAATGAGCATCTTCACTTGTTCCCCTTCATAAATAACATATGTTAGTTTCTCTATCATTTCCCTCTAGCGATCAGCAAACTTTATGAAGTCCTCTTCGGGCTTCATCTTCTCGGCAATCAAATCTGTAATTGAGCATGATGGTGCCACCCAGTCTCTGTATCTTTACAAAAAATTAGTCTTGACAATATCAAAATATCCTACCTCAAAGGGGTCGAGCGAGTAGAACCATTCATATGCAGACCCTTCTAATGATCGGTAGAACAAGAAAGCAAGGACTCTAAGATCATTTTTCTAGAATGAGGACTCATAGAGAAAATATTTTAGGTGGAGAAAAGGATTGCCAATACCATTGTAGCGGCGATAAATTGGTTGTTCAGAAGGTGGCAGGTGAAGAACTGGCAAAGAAGGAATAGAGACTTCAGGAGTTGACTTGGAGTCTAAATGACATCTTAGCTCTTCATAACGTTCATTCATTTGTGTGAGATGATCCATGATTTCCTGGGTGAGAGCATGTTCTTGGTTTATTGGTGGGGGTATGTGGTTAGATGTGTGATTCTGGAATTGAGGAGCATGATTTGGTGAATTCTTTGAAAATTGTCCCATGACTTGGTGGGCCAGGCCAAGTGAGCAACATGGTTAAAATAAGGTGGCTGGACAAATGATGGTTGAATCAGAAATGGTTGAACAACAGATGGTTGAGCTAGTGATTGTTAAATCACATATTGCTGAACAATAGGTGGTTGAACAAAGGATGATTGAATGAGTGGTGGTCGAACCATAGGACGAGGAGATGAGGCAACTTGGTTGGCTTCAGCCTGATCAGAGGAAATCTTCCTTCACCATGGATTATACACGGAAATAAGTTTCTAGGTCAGTATAAAGTGACAACTCCCTAAAGAGTTGTTCAACATCACGGGGAGCAGATGGTTGCGGGACCTCTTGCGCTTCTGACTCAAACAAGGGATTAACATGACCATTTGACGAATTGGTTAGTGACCTATCTCGTGCTCTTGATGTTCAGCGTGTTCTACCATTCCAACATGCCTTCCAAACTATAATTGCATTGTCACCCTTAAAATTCAATTAGAGAGTAAAACAAACGAGTTGGCAAAACAAACAAAGAACTTTTTCTGGTTTTTAGTATCTTACAAAAATGTTAGAGTTTTGAATTTTTGTTTGACAAACAAGTGATGCAAAGACTTGAAAAGAATATTATGCAATGATTTTGATTAAACCATAGGTTTATGGATTTGTTAAAAAAATTTCTCTCAATAAATGGGTTAGGATCCTAACTCCAATCTCCAATGACCTAAGTTTCACACAATCTCACCACATGTAGGTGACATAGGATGCTTTGAGTTTTGGGGAGTGGTACAACCAACCCGATCGTGAAGAGGAATACTCCACGTATGAGGAATTACGGAGGCCTTGATGAAAACCAACCAAGTCAACTATGAAGGAATATCCCAGAAGAGAGGTCAAAATCCACCAAGAGGGTGTTTTGGATGGGAGGGGTAAATGAGAGAGTGAGCTCCCGCCTCAAAAGAAAAAAAGTGTAAAAGAAGGAGGTAGAGAGAAGGAGCAGAGAATTCAATCAAATGATAATGCAAATAATAAGCAAAACATAAACTTAAATAAACAAGCAATAACACAAAGCAAGTAACTAGAAACTAGACAAGCAACTAGAAACTAGAATTTAGACCTTGTTTCTTACGTGAGCCAAATGGAGGTAGTGAAAAGTGAAGGAAAGAAGAGGGTTCAGATCTGATAGCCAAGCAAAAGGAGTGGTCCATGTGGGGACCGATGTAAGAATAAGCTGGTTCATGTGGGAACCGGGAAAAAAGTGAAGGTGGTTCAAGCGGGAACCAGTTTTGGGTAGCAAAAGGGTGGTTCACGCGGGAACCGGTTTAAATGATTAAAGAGGGCCACATGAGGCCAATTAAAGGTGAATAAGTATCTGATCCAAGTGGGGATAGATCTGAAGGAAAAGGTTTGGTTCACGTGGAAACTGAAGTAAAGAAAGAGATTGGTTCATGTGGGAACCGGTTTAAAAGGGAAAAGGGTGGTTCACGCGGGAACCGGTTTCAATAGCAACTAGAAATAAAAGAGGGTCACGCAATGAACAATTTGAGGGTGATAAACTGAATCAAAAGAGGAAAAGAACTGATTTCATGTGGGAACCGGTTTGTAGAAGAGAGTTGGTTCGCGTGGGAACCGGTTTTAAAAGCAAAGGTGGGTTCATGCGGGAACCGGCTGAAATAAAATTATAGAAATTAAATGAGGTACTTGAAACTTCAAATCTGATGAAAGATGGGTGAAATCAAAAAATTTAAGATGGCATGAAATTTAAGAGAGGTGGGAAGAAGGAAGGCTCACGCGGAAATCGGTCTAGAACAAGAACTAGTTGCAAAGAAACAATAAGCACCCACGGTTAAAGACATTGCTTGTCCCACCGTGGTTGCCACAAAGCTATTGACTCTAAAAAACACAACAAGCCTCTCCTTTTCAGGGAAGTCCGTGAATACGGATCGCCACATCAAGAGGGGATGAGAAAGAAAGGAAGAAAACACATATAGCAACTCTCACCTTGATCCCACACTCACATTGATCCCCGAACTGTCATCCCTCGGTGTCGCTCGATCACCGAAGAGACAGTTCAGGTCATGTGGGAGGAGGATGAGAATAAGAAAATTATGACATATGTGGTCACTAGGAACCGTGGGTTCCGCTTTATGCAATAAAAATGACCATGTGTACCTTAGCAGGAAGAGTGCGGGTCAAAGCTTCTCCTTCTTCGGCTGGCCGATGAAGAAAAGTCCTCAACATGTGGGTGCTTGATTTCCTGTGCAACTAGATAAACAAATAGATTAAAAAGACAATTAGAACTAAACCAAGTAGAGCATGTGTAAAGAAAATGACGTAAAACACAACTACACAGAAATGACCGGATTCGGGTTATCTCTAACCCCTTTTATTTTTCAGATTAATAGACTAAAACTAATGTAAAAAAATGTGAAAAAATGATAGGAGAATGGAGAATCACAAAAAAGAAAGATAGGAAGAAGAATATAAAATTTATGATAAGAATAGAGAGAGATATGGCCAAATCTGTGTTGTCAAAAAAGCCAAGCAGCAGTCCAGGATCTGCCAGGCGCGACTTTACTTCTGTGCTCGCCATAACCAGACCCAACCTTGGAATTATGTGCCGTCAATTGAAAACAGAAGAAGACTCGAAGAGGAAAAACTTTAATGTTGAGAGCTCGGGCAGCAGACATCCACACACTTATCTAGAGTCGTAGAAGAGAGACCTGACAAATCACCTGCAGATCAGCCTTCCTCTCTCCTGAACCCACTTCTCTCACTCTCTAAAACCTCGAAATTCTCTCTCTAAAAATTACAAAATTGATTCAGGAGGGAGCTTGGACGTCTTGAGATGCCTGGGGGCTCATGAGCCAACCTCTGGAACGACTGGAATCTGTCTCAGTTTATAGGAGAAAAACGTCGCGATCCAAAGCTAAAAAATAGGCACCTTGCACCCTGGCCCTCATGCAATGCCAGATCGGGATCCGGGTCACGACCCAGACCTGATCCGGTCGGATTTTGGGCAGACCGGCCCAATCGGGATCCGGCTGGCTCGACCCGAGTGGGGGTGTCGACTCTGAAAATTCGACGGGGCCTTCTCCTTTTCAGGGAAGTCCGTGAACCCAGATCGTCACCTCAAGAGGGGATGAGAAAGAAAGGAATAAAACTCGGAAAGTAACTCTTACCTCGCTCAATCACCAAAGAGACGGTTCGGATCATGTGGGAGGAGGGTGGGAAGAAATAAATGTGGTCGCCAGGAACCATGGGTTCCGATTTATAGAATTAAAATTGACCGTGTGTACCTTAGCGTGAAGAATGTAAGTTAAAACTTCTCCTTCTTCGGCCGGCCGATGAAGAAGAGTCCTCAACGCGGTGGGTGCTTGATATTCTGTGCAACTAGACAAACAAACAAGTGAAAGAGACTATTAGAACTAAACAAGGTGGAGTATATGTAAAGAGAATAACATAAAAACACACAATTGACTAGAAACTGACCGGATTCGGGTTATCTCTAACCCCTTTTTATTATTTTCGGAATAACAGAAGAAAAGTAATGCAAAAAATGTAAAAAAAATGATAGGAGGATGGAGAATCACTAAAAAAAGATATAGGAAAAAGAACTGAAAGATTTTGAATTGAATAGAGAAAGATATAGCCAAATCTGGGTTGTCAAAAAAGCCGAGCAGCAGTCCAGGATCTGCCAGGCGCGACTTTGCTTCTACGCTCGTCACGACCAGCCCCGACCTCAGAATCAAGTGCCGTCGATTGAAAACTCAAGAATACTTGTATAGGAAGAACTTTGATGAAGAGAGCACTGGCAGAAGACGTCCACACACTGCTGTAGAGACCAAAGAAGAGAGACTTGGCAGATCACCTGCAAAACAGCCTTCCTCTCTCTTGAACCAACTTTTCTCTCTCTAAAACTTGAAATTCTCTCTCTAAAAATCACAAAATCAATGCAGGAGGGAGGTTGGACGTCTTGATATACCTGGGGGGTCGTTCTCATGCCTTTTGAATGACCGGAATCGGAGTTATCCGGGCTAAAAAATAGGTGCCTTGCGCCCTACCCCAGGGCGCATGCGCCCTGGCGCAGGGCGCATGCACCCCACTGAGGGGCGCATGCTCCGCATGGAAGGGGCGCATCCCATCTTTTCTGAAATTTTTGACCTTATACGGTCCGTCCGTTCAGTGGTAGAGTCCCGGTGAAAAACTAGGTCCCTCGTGCCTCAAGGGTGGGGCGCATGTGCCCTCAAGTGAGGGCACAAGGTCACGTGCCTCACTGGTAGGGCGCATGGGCACGTGCCCTGGGTCCCGGGCGCATGTGACCAGGAACACGGGCGCATGGGACTGTTTTTGCACGTCCTTCTTCCGTAAGCCATTGCGAACACTCCCGAACTCGGAATTCGACGCCGTTTGTTGCGTTGGAAAGCTAACAAGTCGAAGAAGCTTTCTATAGCATAGGATCATCCATCACACCCTCCAAAACTTCAGAATTTTGTCCGGAATTTAAGGTAGTGAACAGAAGATCCGATACAGGTCAAAATGACTCTGACGGCAAACCAGAAAGGCACGGTATGCAACAAAACTTGTTCGTGGTGTGAATATGACCCTAACCTTCAATGCATGATCATTAGGCATTGGTCATTCAGCCAACTTCTGTGTTTACACGATTTACATGTGGCTTTCACTCGGAAATTACGACTTTTTGCGAAAAACTTTGGAAAACATCCGATTTCGTTCGGCGAAGCTTCAAATCAACTTTGAAATACACGGAATCATTATAAGGTCAATCATATATGTTAACCTATAAAACATGAGTTTTATGCTCTGAATTAGGCGAATTTGGCGTGCCTACAGGGGGATCCCCTCGAGTCGCGACCCGATCGCTGGGTCGCGCGACCCACCGACTGCGTCGCGCGACCCCAGGATCCCGCAGGAGATCCTTGCCTCCCACAGGAAGCAATGAATTGCTTCACGTGGGGGAAAAGCAAGGGGGCTTTCTGATGCCCCCCTTGCACTCCTTGGGGGCCTATATAAGGCCCCCAAGGGAGGCTCTCATACCCACCCGTCCCCCCTCATTCTAAGCCCTCTGAGCCTTACGTTTTAAGGCTAATTCCTACCCCCCAAGGCCCTTATTTTATTTAGTGAAGGTTAACTTGTTTAGTTGTTTTTCTCCTTGTTGTTTACTTTGGTTCACCATGGCTTCTCCAACTGGTGACACTGAAATTACTGGGTCAACCCGGAATGATCCGGCTTGGCTACATTGCACTTTGCTGTCCATGACGGCCAGGAAAATGCAATGTAAATACTATGATAAAGTTATGCATGGTGGTATTTTTAGATTAAAACACCACCTTGCCAGAATGAAGGGCAACGTGCTCCCGTGCTCTCGTGCTCCACCAGAGGTAAGAGCACAATTCCAACGGCATCTACTAGAATTGGAAGCGACGAAGGGAACTTCAAAGTGGCATAAGGATACAGTTCAGGAAGAAAGTGCCAAACTGGCAAGACATTCCGCACACATATATAGGACCAGACAAGAGCGTTTGGACATTCGTCGTGATATAGGCCTCGAAGATGGTATGTACTATGTATTATTTCTCTTTCCCTAATAAGTTTATTACCTTCTTTACTTCTATGTTTGAAAATTAGAGGATCTGTACCGGGCTATGGAGGCAAGTCAAAAGTCATTCACCGACGAAGACCTTTTGGGCCACACCGGCCGATCAATTGGTCAAGGATCCAGGAGTGGAAGGGGATCTAACCCATCTGTGGAGGAGGAGATTCATGATCTCACTCGAGATGATGTCCCAAGAGTGGGTCTTGTTGATCCCGTTGTCACCCGACCATGGCAACGCCAAACATCAATAACGACGGCATTGAAGAATTTAAAATTTTGCAAAGAAATGATCAGACGGGCGACATCAAGGTGGTTCTTCCATCATAATATACCGGCGAATGCTGCTAAGGGACCATACTATGAAAACATGATCGACACCATCGGCGATGTTGGAAAAGGAGTGCCTGGACCTAACCCAAAAGAGATATACAATGTATATCTTCCCATGGAGGTGAACAATACAAGAAAGTATGTCAAGTCCTTTGAAAGGATTTGGGATGAAAGAGGTGGTACGTTGATGACAGATGGTTGGACCGGTAAGCTCACTTTACAAATGATTTTACTTAATTTTTTTACATTATACCTAATTTGTTAATATTATTCTTAACAGGTATAACTAGAAAGATGATGATAAACTTTCTAGTTTATTGTCAAGCTGGCATTGTGGTTTGGAAGTCGGTTGATGCATCAGGGAAGGTCAAGAACTCCGAATATCTTTTTGAGTTGATAGATGGAGTTATCCAGGAGATAGGGGAGGACAGGGTTGTCCAAGTAGTTATAAACAATGCGGCTGCATACAAAGCGGCTGGTCAAATGTTGATGGTCAAGAGACCGAAAATGTATTGGACACCATGTTCCGCACATTCTCTAGATTTTATGTTAGAGGACATTTGCAAAGATAGTCAAACAGACTGGGTTGTGAAGTTAGCCCAATTTATCTCATCATTCATCTACAACCACAACTTCATCCTTAACCTAATGAGGGAACATACGAAGGGAAGAGAGCTTCTCAGACCTGGTGCCACCCGCTTCGCCTCCCATTATATCTCCTTAGAGAGTCTATTGACTCATAGGAGGGCTCTTTGTCACATGGTCATCTCACCGGGGTGGGGTACTTGGTTAGCTAGATGTAACCCATCAGATAAGCAGAAAGGGAGGAAAGTAGAGAAAACAATTGAGAGCGGAGATTTCTAGAATGTTGTGAAGAAGACGTTGAGCATTGTAGGTCCTATAGTGAAGGTGCAAGAATAGTCGACGAGGATAGAAAAGCGGACATGGGCTATCTATACGATTCAATAGATAGGGCAAAGGATGAGATTGCAAAAACCGTGTCTAACTTCGATAAGTGGTGGGACATTATTGACCGTCGGTGGGAGCGAACATTACATCAGCCAATACATGCTGCAGGTATATTTCATTACTCCTTTACTTCATTCATTTGTATTTAAAAATATGATTTGATTGATTAGTAATATTTGTATCTTGTTTGGTTACTTCTTCATCCCTCGTTACTATTACAGTCAACAATTCAGGGCAACAAATGAATTACTTGATGATGTCAAGAAGGTTATCACAAGGATGCTTGATGATGATGATCGGTCAATAATTTCATGCAACAAGATGTATCACTATAGGATGCGGTCTAATCATTTTGGGACAGCAAGAGTGGAGCGAGCTGTTATGCTCCTAAGTCCGGGTAGTTATCGATTAATTCTTTATATTAACATTGATTATTGATTCCTCTGACGTAGTTCTTTTTTTGTAGCTGATTGGTGGATGGACCATGGCAAAGCACCCGATTATGAAGATTTGGCAGATGTGGCTATCAGAATGCTTAGCCAAATGACTTCGGCATCTGGCTGCGAGAGGAATTGGTCGACGTTCAGCTTGATCCACACAAAGCAGAGGAATAGGTTGACATCAAAAAGACTTGAAGACCTTGTGTATTGCCACTACAACATAAGGCTCAAGTTGAAAAATCTAGACAAAATGAAGCAAAATCAACGAGAAGAACAATGGTGGAGGACAGCCAGTTCAGGTGGTCAAATTGAGGAACCAACGATCCAAGAGGAAGACATCGACTTGGATCAAATCTTTGATGAGAGAAATCCATTAGGAGCGTGGGTGAATGATCAAGATGGGATGGGCGAGCCTGAGTTCAATCCTGAAGATCAACAATGGGCTGAAGGAGTGCTTGACGACGTCCCTCTCGCCCAAGAATTTCAGATTCCGCCCATCGTGGCAAAGAGACGGAAGACCGATGAAGGATCTAGCAGAGGTGCACGGAGTAACGGAAAGGGTAAGCAAATTTTAACTGATTTTCTTGACATGGCAGATGCAGAGACACTCGATGATGATCGGGAAGACACTCTGGAGCCTGACATCTGACTGCAGTATCAAACTTCGGAGGATTCTTCTTCGAAGAGTAGCAGCGGTGATGGAGTGGGGCACCAGGGGCAGGGAGCCACGGCTTCAAGCAGGCAGAGATCCGCGGATGTGGGGAGAGCTCCTACTACGGCAGAACGCTTCACTGGAGAAGACCAGTATACCCACGCGACCCAAGACATGGACCATGGGGTGAGGTCGCAGGGTGGAGGAACACAACATATCCAACATGGCAGACATCAGTACCATGGATATGAACAACTGACCTATGGGTATGATTCATCTCAAGGCTCTTGGTTTCCTACAAATGACCAAGAGTGGAGTGGGATGAGTTATAGATCACCCATGGACACCCCGATTCAATCCCCATATGAACATTACTTTGGTGGTTTTTTAGGACCCAGTTGCGACATTAGGGTCATTATAGAAGGGACTCCGGAATATAATATTCATCAGCATGTGTGGCAAACTGTATATAATACAATGTCGTGGGAAGAGTATAAAGCTTATGTAGAAAATGTAGACCAAGTCAAGTTTATGTAAACTATAAATTAAAGTTTATGTTAATGAATTAAAATTTTTCTATTGTTATACTTTTTATTTTTCAGATTTTTCCCAATTTTTTTGACATTTTTTCGATTTTTTTTTGAATTATCAAAAAAATATTAAAAAGTTCGGATCAGACCGGGTCGCGACCTGGTCGTGATCCAGGATCCTACCATTCTTGTTGGCCCTGGGTGCATGCACCCTGGACCCGCCCATGGAGAGGGCACATCTAATCCTCCCTACAAAGTCGGCCTGATCCGGTCAAAACTTTTGATTCGATCCGGTCAGAGGTAGAGTCCTGGTCGAAAATTGGTTACCTCGTGCCCCCGATCAGGGGCACATGGCCATGTGCCTTAGGGTGGGGGTGCATGGCCACATGCCCTAGTCCCAGGGCACATGTGCCCAGGGACCAGGGCACACAGGATTGATTCTGTGCGTCTTTCTTCCTAAAGCCATTGTGGTCACTCCCGAACTCAGAATTCGACATTGTTTGTTGCATTGGAAAGTTAACAAACCGAAAAAGCTTTCTACAGAAAAAGATCAGCCATAACACCCTACAAAACTTTAGAATTTATCCAAAAGTTAGGACAGTGAACGGAAGATTCGGTACTGGTCAGAATGACTCCGACGGCCGATCGAAAAGACACGGCGTGAAACAAAACTTATTTCGAGTGTGAATCTGACCATAACCTTCAATGTATGATCATTAGGCATTGGTCATTCAGCCAATTTCCATGTTTACACGATTTACGTGTGGCTTTCGCTTAGAAATTATGGCTTTGTGTGGAAAATTTCAAAAAACGTCCGATTTTGTTTGGCAAAGTTCCAAATCAACATTAAAAGACCCAGCATCATTCTAAGATTAGTCACACATGTTACCCTATAAAACATGAGCTTTATGCTCTGAATTAGGTAAATTTGACATGTCTACAAGAAGGTCATAAAGTAGCAAAAGGAAGCCTCAAAGAGACTAAGAGATGAAACCACAAAGGGCCATTCTAGAAGGGTTTGCACAAAAGGCTAGAATGAGAGAGACTACTGAAGCCAAAGAGTCATTTACAATAGCCTTGCTGCATGAACAAGTGGTCAAGGCAGCAAGTTGTGTAGGCTACCAAGATCGAGGTGATCAAGGTAGTAAGAGTTTTAGGGCCATACGGGACAAAATTGCCAAGATGATCAAAGTGTTAGGAGTCATCTGGAATGGGAGGCAAGATGGTGTGTGTGTGTGTGTGTGTGTGTGTGTTTGTGGGGCCATGTGAGCTGAAAAGCCAAGGCTGGGGAATATTTTTATAAATCACCAGGATAGAATTGATCAGGGTGGTGAAAGTTCAAAGCACCACTAAGTCTAAATAGACATGAGTGATAGAGGCTTGTAGTACCATAATTGGAATGGTTAAAATAGTGATGTTTTTTCTAAAATTGTTATAGAAAGGAGGATCTAGGGCAATAGTTCAGGAATGGCCCTCAGTGTGGTCGAGGTCAGGGTTTCAATTCGGAAGAGCTTGCATCTGAGCGTTGTGGATGACCAAGCTTAGAAGGTAGAAGCTATATTAGGGAAACACTGGTCTTTAGTAGCCACATTTCTTTGAGGACTAGGGTAGAGGGTCTGGATCCTTGCCCCCAGTCAGTACAAGAGTCTATTGTCCGGGGCTCTCAGTAGGGTGTAGCTTGTGTGGGGAACTTGCCACCAGTCGGCAATGGTAAGTTAGTAGGATGACCTAAGGACTAGACCATTGGTTAGTCAACTTGTTAGAGAGTGATTTGGACAGAAGGCTACCTCTAGTTACTTGAGCCAAGCATGGACAATGTTGAATGGCTGGCCACCCAATTGCTGGAATTTTACCTAACGACAGGTGTTGGTGTCTGCTAGCTATCTTCAAGTCAACTCACTGATCAGTCCAACTTATTTAAGGACCTGGGCAGAGGGTCTAGAACCTTGCCCTCGATCGGCATGAGAGTCCATTGTGCAGGACCCTAGGTGAGGAGTAGCTTGAACGGAGAACTTGCCACTAGTCAACAGAGCAGAGTGTTGGAAGAGTTAGTTGGCGTACTAACCAAATGTAAGGAATTTCTTGATGACTAGTGTTGGGGCCTTTTGGCTCTCTCAAGGTCAGATTTCTGATCGGTCTAGTTGAGGAATACGGGCTAAGAGCTGATCCCTCACCCGGACTGCCACCTTTAGAGCCATAGGTTGGCTCGTGTTTTCAAGTTTCAAAGGAGAGGGCTGCCCCCACTCCTTGTCTTGCTTGGCCATTGGTCGGACGATCATCTTAAGTTGGATAGAAGACTTGAGCTTCATTTGTGTAGCTGGTGCAACCACAATGGTGAGCACGGCATGGGCCCTGTCTTTGTCATCCAACCGATCAAAAGTAGGAAACTAGTTGTTGAGTGGCAGGTCAACGAGTTGAGGTCATCGTGTTTAGATGAAGGTAGCTGAGCAAGTGTGATCCTAAGAATGGTGCACAATGCCAACCTTCCAATTGTGCCAAGAGCCACACCTGAGTGAAATCTTGAAAAGACTCGATTGTTGTTGTGCGTGCACAGGGATTTTATGATAGGCAGTTGCTACTAGGTCCTCGCGGGTTGGACTGCTAGTTGGTCAGCGTGAAGAAGGAAAGGATTGACAAGGAGCTTTCCCCCAACCAGCTAGACTGGGGGAGCTTTAAACTGCAGCGGAGCATCGTGTATGGTAGTCAGAAATGGCTGCTAATGAGTTTTTAGCCCGTAAGCTCCCTCGTCTGCGTGCGGCGGACAACAAACCTTGATAGTGGCTAGTTTCATTGAGGGGAGTGCTGGCATTGAGAAACCAAATTCTGTTAGGGACCACAGTAGAGGGTCTGGCACCTAGCCCCTGGTGAGCAAGGGGATCTATTGATTGGACTTCTCGGCGGGGAATAACTTGTGTGGGGAACCTTCCCCTAATCAACGGAGTTGGGTGCCGAAGTAGTAAGCCAACAGCCGGGCTGATTGATGTTTTCATCACAGCAAGTGACTACTACCAAGTCTTCATAGGCCAGACCACTGATCGGTTCGTTGGGTGAAGGTAATGACCTACGGGGTGTCTACCCCCAGTTGGCTGAGTAGTGAACTTGAAAGGGTGGTCGACAAACCAACCATCTACAAAGAATTTTTCATGGCAGGTGGTGGCACCTACAGGTTCTGTTCAGCCCAGACCGCTGGTCAATCCAGTGCAGGAAGGTGGGTCAAGGACTGGTCCCTCACTTGAGATGTTGACTTTAAAGCCTCTGATAAGCGTATATCTTCACATTTTAGAGGAGAGGACTGCCCCCTCTTCCTGGCCTCTCCAACTGCTGACCGGTCAGCCCGATGGCGAGAGCATCTGACGAAAAGGTTGCCCCTGATCAGCTGAGTAGAGAGATGGAAAAATTGGCCAATGGGCTGACCATCTGCAGGTGATTCCCAGCTAGTAGGTGGTGGCACCTGTCAGTTCTCCTCATTTCAGACCGCTGATTGGTCTAATGAGAGAAGGTGGGCTGAGAAATGGTGCTTTGCCCGCGCTGCCATTTTCAGAACTCCTGACTGTCAACTCCGAAAATTTTACGGGCCTTCTCTTTTTAAGAGAAGTCCATGAATCCATATCATCACCTCAAGAGGGTATGAGAAAGAAAGAAAGAAAACACAGAAAGCAACTTTCACCTCGGCCCCACACTCACATTGATCCCCGAACTTTCATCTCTTGGCGTCGCTGGATCACCAAAGAGATGGTTCGGGTCATGTGGGAGGAGAGTGAGAAGAAGGAAACTAAGACATGTGGTTTCCAGGAACCGCAGGTTTCGATTTATGAAATTAAAGATTGACCGTGTGTACCTTGATGTGAAGAATGCGGGTCAAAGCTTCTCCTTCTTCGGCCGGCCGATGAAGAAGAGTCCACAACGCGTGAGTGCTTGATTTTCTATGCAACTAGACAAACAAACAAGTGAAAGTATAATTAGAACTAGACAAAGTGGAGTATATGTCATGAAAATGACATGAAACACACAATTGACTAGAAATTGACCGGATTCGAGTTATCTGTAACCCCTCTTTTTTATTTTTGGTTTAACAGACTAATAATAATTTAAAAAATTGTAAAAAATTATAGGAGGATGTATAATTACTAAAAAAAAGATATAAAAAGTAAAATAAAGATTCTTAAAATAATAGAGAGATATATGGACAAATCTGGGTTGTCGAAAAAGCCGAGCAGCAGTCCTGCATCTGCCAGGCGCGACTTTTCTTATGCACTCGTCACGACCAGACCCGACCTCAGAATCAAGTACCGTCGATTGCAAACTGAATAAGACTTGGAGAGGAAGAACTTTGATGTTGAGATCTCAGGCAGAATACGTCAACACGCTGCTTTAGTGGCCAAAGAAGAGAGACCTGGTAGATCACCTGCAGACCAGTTTTCTTCTTTCTTGAACCGACTTTTCTCTCTCTAAAAACTCAAAATTCTCTTTATAAAAATCAAAAAATTGATGCAGTATGGAGATTGAACATCTTGAGATGCCTGGGGAGTCCTGCACATGCCTTTGGAACAACCGGAATCAGAGTTTATTTATAGTAGAAAGACCGGTCTTATCTACACTACAAAATAGGGTGCCTTGCGCCCTACCCCAGGGCGCATGCTCCCTGGTGCATGGCACATTCCCCCCTCTCCCAGTGAGGGCACATCCAATCTTTTCAAAATTTTCGGTCTTATCCGGTCTGATCCGTTCAGAGGTAGAGTCCCGGTGAAAAATTGGTTCCCTCGTGCCCTCGATCGGGGGCACAAGACCACGTGCCTCAGGAGTAGGGTGCATGGGCACGTGCCCTGGGTCCTGGCCGCATATGACCAGGGACCTGGGCGCATGGGACTGTTTTGCGCATCCTTCCTCCGGAAGCCATTGCGAACACTCCCGAACTCCGAATTCGATACTGGTCAAAATGACTCCGACGGCCAACCGGAAAGCCATGGCATGAAACAAAACTTGTCCGAAGTGTGAATCTGACCATAAACTTCAATGCATGATCATTAGGCACTGGTCATTCAGCCAATTTCCGTGTTTACATGATTTATGTGTGGCTTTCGCTCAAAAACTATGGCTTTTTGCGGAAAACTTCGGAAAACATACGATTTCGTTCGGTGAAGCTCCAAATGAACTTTAAAAGACCCGGCATCATTAGAAGATTAATCACACATATTACCCTATAAAACATGAGTTTTATGCTCTAAATTAGGCAAATTTGGCATGTCTACAGCTTGTCTCGCCTTGATGTCGGCTTTGTAAGGGAATGGCATGTAATGAAGCGGAGTCATTCGGAGTGAACTGTAATGGAATGCAAGTGAGCGTAGATGAATGTAGCGGAATGGAATGATGATGGACTGAAAAGGTGGCATCAAGGTGTAGATATAGACATGCTTATCTACCCGATCCAGCAAAATGAATCTAGCTGAGTATTCTAGATCACTTTTATATTTCATCAAAACCTCATATAATTGATTGGTAAAAGACATGCCATTGGCACGAGAGATGAAAAATAAAGGATAAAGGAGGTAGGATGTAGCCAACCCTCAGCACGGTGAGGAGTCCTCGAATTCGTAGGTTCATCATCAGCCAGCAACCCGAACTTTGCGGTGTTCTTGTACTGTGATGAGCTAAAGTTTAAAAGAGAAATTTATTTTTAAATGAAAAGAATACCAATCCATCATATTTGGAATCTCAAGTTCATTTAAGTTTTACAAAAATACTCAGTTTAATTCTGAGTGGAATAATCTCAAATTCTAAAAGGGTTTGTTTAAGCATAACAAAATTGCTCGGGTATCGTGAAAACCATGAATCACGCTCTGGCAGAAAACTGAGTATTTGGAAAACGACAAAACAGACTTAATCCATAGAGGGATTGAAAGATAATGGTGGGACTAACATAGAATGATGGGAAAGAAGAAACAATGGCATGACAAACATGACACGGTGGGATAAAATAAAAGACACGGTGGGATAAAAGAAAGGAAAAAGTAAAACATGGTGGGATAAAAGAAAAGACAGAATAAAACATGATGGGATAAAAATAAAAGAAATAATAAAACATGGTGGGATAAAAGAAAGAACAGACATGGTGGGATAAAATTGGCAATGATGAAGAATGAAAAATAGATGGATGTGAAAACATAGAAAATTATGTAGAAAATAGTTGAAGATATAGATTGTCTAATGGAGGTCAATACACCTGATTAGAAACCATCGTCCCTCCAATATTCAATTTTGGCTTATCCGTGAGTGTGAAGAAATGACCAAGCCGTCGTAGATTTTGTTGAAGGGGATCTCGGGCCCAGTCACCTTCACTCTCAAGGTCTTCAACATTAATGCATATAATACGTATTAAATGAACCTAACATAACTAGGTGACAAATGGTAGGAGTGATGTGAAGTGCAAAATGGAGTGCTGGTGATGATGTGAGATTGATGTGAAACTGAGTGAAGTTTTCAGGCATAGTTTATCAACTTGCATCGACCGCTTGATTCATCAACACCTCTGGTCCATCCTTCTCTTGCCTTTTGACAGAATACAGCACCATGATAACGTTCAGCTGGGTAGTGCTTTCTCTCTTTTCGCCACAAGGTTGGCATGACGTTCCTTCGGGAACACTAATCTCACCAATTCACCTGTTAGGACTTAAAAAGTTGCCTGCACATTTCTAATTAGTACCCAATAGACGAAATTGTCATATGAAGCATATTGTTCCCTAAATGGACAATTGAAGTTTTCATTATTAGAACCATCATTTAGAGGTCAAAACAATGTTTTTGAAGATGGTTCCTTTAGCAAAAATGTCATTTTCAACATTATAGACAATTTCTGATTTTTTTGAGATTTTTCTAAATTTTTATAGTTTTTGTCCATGTGCCCTCGATTGGGGGCATGTGGCCATGCGCCCTGGAGTGGGGCACCTGGCTATGTGCCCCCAGATGAGGGCACATGCGCCCTGAGGCTTTTGTCCTTCTATTTTGCTTCTTTTGCTTCTGAAAACACTTAACAAAGATGATTAAATTTTCATCATGACTCATCCCATTGCCTGTTTATCATTTGCCTTGATTTTGAGTCAAAGGGAGGAGCCTTCTTAACAAGGTGAAATAAAATAAATGACTTAAATGAAATGAGGGTAAGGGTTGAGAGAACTTACCTGTGGTGGTGAGAATCTTCTCCAGTTACCTTGAAATCCATGAAACACTTGATAACAGAGGATTAGATCTTCACCATGACTCATCCATTTGCCTATTACGGTCAACTTTGACTTAGGTCAAAGGGAAGAGCCTTCTTAACAAAGTAATTAAAGCCAAAAATGAACATGCAATGCAGCAATAGAAATATGCATGACAGAAAAATAAACATGGATGCAACTAAGGCAATGATCATGACAGAGCTAATGATGCATTTTTTTGGGTTTTCTTATAAATATTCATTTTTTTAGATTTTTTAAATATTCAAAAAAAATGGATTTTTAAAATATCCATTTTTTGGATTTTTAAATATGCATTTTTTTATTTTTTTTGAAATATGCATTTTTTGTGGAGAAAATGCTGGTATTTGAGAAAGTTCATCGGTTTTTGGGGTTTGTCAAGACTCAAGTGGTAGATGCCACGTGCAAAAATAAAGTTCCCTACCTAGAATCCTTCTAACCTTCTTCCTTTGATCGGCTTGGATTCCACCTAGATTCTGTCGGTTTACCCTACCCAAGGGGTTTAAGGAGGAAGAGTATAGAGGAAGTTCTTGATAGGGTTTGGAGATGTTGAGAGGGATTTCTCTACTCACACTCAAATTGCCCGTTGGGGTTCGGCCTCTTTGGGTCTTTCCTATTTTTTTGCTGTTTTCTATGTGGCACATATTTAGACAGGTTTTTGACACGTGGAGACATTGCCCATCTTTTAGTGCCTTTTGCCTTGACTATCATTCTGGGTACTCATTCAGATAGGTTGATCATTTTTATTTTTTCTAACCTAAGGGGTTCATAGCCCATCTTTTGGCACCCTTTTGCACCCTCTGAGACGGCCTCCTACTAGGGTAACGAGTGTTTTCGATAGTACCCCTCTTTAATCTTCTCTCTTTAACTTGGACCGAGTAGAAGAGAATAGGGTAAGGGTACTCCTTCCGTTTCTAGATTTCTGCTTTGCCTTTCGCAAGTGTCAGGTTGTCTGGATTCTAGGATCGGGAGGTGTTGTATGTGTAGGATGGTACCTACCCTTGACTTCTCACAAACAACCTAGGATCGATGACTTGATATTATACCAGTGGTTTCTCCATTTTTATGGAAAGTACTTTTTAAGGTAAACTCCATTCCAAGGATGAATCATTTTTTCTCCAACTGCATTAGTCAATTCATATGCATTGCCTAGATACTTTTCAGTGATTACAAAAGGCCCTTCCCAGTTAGGATGCAACTTGGAGCGGGGACCCCCTGGCTTAACGAATATGCATTTGACTACCATCTCACCGATCTCTAATTTTCTCTCAACCACCCTCTTTTGATAAAACCTTTTAAGTCTATTCTGATAAGTTTGGGCATGCTCGGCGGCGGCTAGCCTTTATTCATCCAAGAGTTCAAGCTGTGCAAGGAGAGATTCTCGTCTCTCATCAATAGGAATATCCCAATCGAGTTGAACTCCAAGAGACGGAAGTAATACTTTGTAGGGGACCACTGCTTCCATCCTATATGCCAAAGCATACATGGTTTGTCCGGTGGGAGTCCTTACAGAAGTACGATAAGCCTATAGAGCATCTACAAGCTTATCAGGCCAGTTGGCAAGCTTGCTAGACTTACAAGATTTCTTGATGATTTTGATTAAGATTTTGTTGGTGGCTTCTGCTTGACCATTGCCTTGAGGATAGTATGGTGATGAATGATGCAATGAAATGCGATACCTATTGCAAAGATCACACAGATCTTGAGAAAGAAATTGCGGCCCATTATCAGTGACGATGTCGCTAGGGATCCTGAACCTTGCCAGGATGTTGCACTTGATGAAGGAGCAGACTGTTGACGCTTTAATCTCCATGAATGCTTCTGCTTCCGCCCACTTTGTGAAGTACTCCATTGCCGTCGGAATGAATGATTTTGAGTGCATTTCGGAGTTGAGATCACTCAAGGGGCCAATGATATCAAAAGCCCACATGGCAAAAGGCCATGGGGCATGAATTGGATGAAGGGAAGATGCGGGAGAGTGAATCTTGTCGGCATGGAGTTGACATGAATGACAGTGCCGGACAAAGATGGAGCAGTCTTCTTCTAGAGTTGGCCAATAATACCCTTGTCGGATGATTTTCTTAGCAAGGGCTTGGGCATTCACATGACCACCACAAACTCCAGAATGTGCTTCCTTCAGCACCAATTCGGCTTCTTCTTCATCAAGACACCTGAGTAAGATTCCACTTAGGCTTTTCTTGTAGAGCACTCCTCCTAAGATTGTATACCTCTGTGATACTCTTCTAATTGCCTTTTTTTTTCTTTGGTGGTTGATCCAGGCGGGTATGACTGATCTTGGCAATACCTCGCAATCTCGTCTTACCAAGGTCTCTCACCTTCTTCTAATTCTTCCAACTTAATTAAGGAGATTTCTTCTTTGTGTTCCAAGAATTCCTTTCTGTTGAACCTCTCCTTAACCTTCAGAAAACGTCTATCCTCAATTGCTGGAATTGACCTCTTACATTTGTGGATAGTTCACACTTGCCTGCCTAGCGGGATAGATAGAGATGAAGTTGGTGAAGCTAAGGCATCGGCGAGGATATTCTGAGAACGGGGTGTAGACACGCCAATTTGGCCTTATTTAGAGCTTAAACCATTATTCTATTGGCAACATATCTTTTAGACCATCAAATTCATGATGAACCTCCCTTTAGGATGAGCTGAGGTGCTTATTGGAAATATGAGGATGATTTTCTAATTTCTAATCAAATCCGTGTTTGCCGAACAAGAGACTCTTGGTGGTGTGCCAGATTATGCTTTTCCCAGCATATCCTCTACTTTAAAATTTTTCACAGGATTATGTGGAAATACAATGAATAAGTCCTCAACATGAATAATCTTCTTCTCTAAGTTATCTTTCTATTACAACAAACGGCATTCAATTCTGATCTCCCATTTGTCTGCAGCGCCCTTTGGAAGTCAGATGCGCAGTTCTGTCCGCACGCAGCACCAATCAAGCCCAATTGCATGCAAGCCCAGCCCATTGGGCACATATCTGACCAATTCACGACCTTACCTTCCTTTTTCCTCCTCCATATCACTTTTTATAGTATCTGGAAGCTTCATGGTCGAAATTAGCATAATCTAATGATGGCAATCCAACTTGTTGTCTTGTATATCAAGACTTGCCATTTTTAGACTAGGTTTGTTTCCTCTTCAAGTGGAGGCATATTTTGAGCATGGAGAAGGTGATCCACGGTTTCCAATCTCTCTCAATCATTTAGGTAAGTTTCTAGATACCTCAGGATGAAAATCAGCAACATTAAATGGAGGAAATCCAACATATGGTCGGATGTATCAAAACTTGCTATTTTTTGACCTGGTTCTCATCCCCTATAAAGGGAGACTCATATGAACGACCTAAGAAGGGCATCCCCATCCTCCAGCACTTCTCTCTTCGTCCACCAGCCACCCTAGGCTCTTCCCAATCTTCCCAAATAGTTCTATCTTCGTCCCGGTGCCCGGAGATCATCCCAAAGTGAAGAAGAAGCCGGTCTATGCTCCAACGTGCTGCACTTCTGATCATCGGATTCTACAGATCTTTATAGTCATTTTATGGCCTAAATTCCTTCATACGAAGTGTGGTTCATCAAGATATATTTCATCTCCAACAAACAGAGATCAATTCTGACATTTCCTCTGCTTTTTATGGCTTCAACACCGGCGCTGCACAGATAGATCCGAAGTCTTCTCTTCTAAGTCATTGTTTTCTCAGTCAATTTCAGTACATTTAACTGTGGATTCAGACCATGCATCCTTCATATAAATTGTTACCCGGTGAGTTATCTTTTATCTACAACAAGAATCATTCAATTTAGATATCTGTGGTTCCCATAGCATGTCTTACATCGACATTGTGCTGGGAGTTTCCAGAACTTCATTGTCCAAGATCCATTTTATCAGGTAAATTCAGATTACTTATCATAAGATTCAGGAAAACTTTTCTTCATATAAAACCACCCTCGGTGAGTTCTCTTTATTTTGAAACAAGTATCACTTTATTCTGACATTGGTGCTGCTTGTTATGGTCTCTGCATCAGAGCTGCACAGTTTACATTAAATCTGTCCAACCCGGTTGCCACTTTGCACAGGTTGTGTTATCTTTAAGTGTTCATATTCTCTTTGCTAACTCTTCATTCATATCATTTAATTCATATTAAAGCATCATTTTATTCAGTTTTACATCATTTCATACATCATAAAAAAACCAAAAAAAAGGGGTTAGGGCTAACCCCGAATCCGGTGAGTTTGTTTCCAATTGTCGTTTTATGTTATTACTTTTACAAGTTACTACACTTCACTCAGTTCTAATCCTTCTTCACTTGTTTTCTTGTCTTATTGTCTTCTAGTTGCACAGGTTTATCAAGCTAGCATCGGTTGGAGACTCTTCTTCATCGGCCGACCGAAGAAGAAGAAGGTTGAACTCACATCCCTTTCTCCCACGCTAAGGTACACGGTCAAATTCAACTTTCTTTCTATTTTCATTCCATAAAGCGGAGCCCGCGGCTCCTGGCGACCACATTTTTCATGCTTTAATTTCATCTCCTCCTCACTCTCCTCCCACATGACCCGAACCATCTCCGGTGCTCGAGCGACACCGTGAGATGAAAGTTCAGGGATCAATGTGAGTGTGGGACCGAGGTGAGGAGTTTTTACCGCTTTCCGAGTGTCTTTCAATTCACTCCCCCTTTTTCCCCAATTCCATATTTCACCTTCTTATCTTGAGGTGCCGATCCGGAACCCGTTTCTGGAGTCGACACGGGGGACATGGACAAAGGTGAGTTTGAAGAATAGCTTAATGTAGCAGGTGGTGAGCTCCTAGTAGGGTTTGAGGTTTGGATGGGAAGTTTGGTACTTGGATAGGACTTGGCGTAGGATCAATTGACTATCACCTACCACCCTCAATTTAGTGACACCATGGAAATGAGCAGCCTCCAGCCCGGCCAGCAAGGCTTCATACTCAGCTATGTTGTTGGTTGCTGGAAAGTCAAGCTGAAAAGTCTATGGAATGGTGACACCTTCAGGTGACAGAAGGACAATACCTATCCCTCTACCATGAGAGTTCAGAGCCCCTTTAAAATATAATGTCCAAAGATTGGAAGATCATACTGACATTAGTTCGTCATCCGGGAACTCCAACCGGACTTGGTCAAAGACGAGTATGGGATGATGGGCAAGGTGTTCAGTAATAGCATAGCCCTTGATTGCCTTCTGTGGGACATAAGTGATATCAAATTGGGATAAGAAACTCTGCCATCACCCTAACCGATCAGTCAAGACTGTCTTCTCTAACAGAAACTTAATGGGATTGATATGAGCAATGAGCTTGACTTGGTGAGCAAGAAAATAGTGTCTGAGTTTCTGAACCACCCAAAGAAGAGTAGCACAGGTCTTTTATACCATAGTATACTTCAGCTTACAAGCATCAAACATCTTGGACAAGTAGTAAGTAGATCATTCTTTCCCTTCTTGATCAACTTGTGCAAGGACTGCCCCAAGAGAGTTCTCAAGAACCGAAATGTAGAGAACCAAAGGCTTGTCGGGAATTGGTGGTCTAAGTACAGGGGGACTTTCCAGGTATGCTTTAAACCCATCAAATGCCTCTTGGCATTTCGAATCCCATTTAAACTCGGCCCCCACCTTGGTTAACTCATAAAAAGGTTTTCACCTTTGGGAATGCTGTGAGATAAACCGGCGGACAAATTGTAACCTCGCAATCAATCCTCGAAGCTCTTTCATATTCTTCAGGGAAGGCATACCAATGATTGCTTTCGCCTTGTTTGGGTCGATCTCTATGCCCCTTTTTCTTACTACGAACCCTAGTAGCTTTCCTGACGAAACTCCAAATTTACACTTCTTAGGGTTCATTTTCAGCTTATATTCTCTAGCTCATTGAAAAACTTTACTTAGCACTTCGGAATGATCTTCCCGACTCTTGGACTTGATAACCAAATCATCCACATACACTTCTACAAGGGTGTGCATCATGTCATGAAATATTAGCCATCATAGCCCTCTGATATGTAGCACCAGCATTCTTTAACCCAAAGGGCATGACAACATAGCAATATGTTCCCCAAGGTGTAGTGAACGAGGTCTTCTCTTGGTCCTCCTCAGCTAACCGGATCTGATTGTATCTAGAATAGCCATCCATGAATGAAAGCATTTCAAATCCAGCTGTGTTATCTACCAAAACATTGATATGAGGTAAAGGAAAATCATCCTTAGGAAACGCTCGATTCAAGTCCCTAAAATCTATACAAATCCGAACCCGTCCATCCTTCTTCATAATAGGGACTATGTTAGCCACCCATTGCGGATATAGGACGACTTTAATAAATTTTGCTTGGTGTAGCTTGTCGACCTCTTCTTTCATTTTGAGTGCAATATCAAAGTGGAATATCCTGAGCTTTTGTTTAACCGGGGTAGTTCCAGGTTTCAACGTTAATCTATGTTCAACCAATAAATTATCTAATCGCGACATGTCTTCATATGTCCATGTGAACGTGTACTTATATTCTTCCAACACTTTGATCAAACATTGTTCTTCTGAGAGAGTGAGGTTTGCACTGATGAGAATACTCTTAGGATCGTCCAAGGTTCCTAAATTCAATTCCTTGGTTGGTTCATTCCGTGTGACTAATGGTTCTTCAAATCTTCTAAGTCCAGATGCATATGCATCAGCCAAGTCCTCGATTTCATCCTCAGATTTAGGATCCTTCTCTGATACCACCTCATATACTCCCAAAGTATGATCTATGTTATGCTCATCCTCTTATCGGATTTCATCTAGCTGGATGGTATTTTCTAAAAAGTTTGGTAGCCTTGCACATTCTATGCATTTCTGTGCCAATTGTTGCAGATACCTAGTTAGAACTCGTTTACCTCTGACTTTCCTATTTCCTAACCTGACCTGACCTACTGAAGATAAAGCTGGAAATGTGGTATTTACAATGGAGGGAGGATCGAGTAAATCGATCAATGATTCAGAAAAGAGGGATCCCTGATTGGGAGCACCCTCTGGGATGAGTAGAGACGTCTCCTCAATGGAAATGTGAGTTTCAGAGAAGACGCTTTTTTTTGGATTTTCAAGTAAGAAGATAGAATGAGTCAGAATGACTCGAGGTTTGCTAGAAGTTGACTGAGTTATCAGAGAGAAAAACTTACGAACAAAGGGAAAAAGGGGGCTCGTGGGCCCAATGGTAACAGAAAGTGGACACATGGGTCCAAAATTGATGAAAAAAGTAAACAGGTACATGGACCTGATCTTAGAAATGGATGGGCATGTGAGCCCATGCTGGAAAGAACCCTCAGTTCTGAAGTTGATAAGGGGAGTAGATGGGCAAGCAGGCCCAATGAGAATAGAAGGTTTAAAAGGGCACATGGGCCCAAAGTGGGTGGTTAGTTTGGTGGAAGAGAGTGGGCTTGGAAGCCCATCCAATAGATCTAAAAACAACAGCTTGAGGTTTAAACATGGGATTGTTATGCTCAAGCCTCGTGGAATAGTTCTGACTTGGGTGGTATTCTTAACAGGATGATCCAAGATTGGTCTACCTTTGAGTGGTTCTTGGTGCTCTTCCCCACTTGAGAACAAACAAGCCAAAGATAAGCACAGGTCTTCCAAGTCTTCTTCTTCTTCCTCTAGAGCCTTTCTTCTCTTGACAGCTATTATGGAACTCTTGTCATCTTCAACCATCATCATTGTCTCCCCTTTGATAAAGAATGTATGGAGTCCCATAGCATATTCTGGCTGGAAGATCCTCCTTTGGGATGGAATCCTCTTCGTATCCCAACCCCGGCCTGCGTGGCCTTTTCACAGATTGAATTGGCTGAGTGATCCCTAGAAGATCCTTGCCCAAACCTTTTCCAGGATGATAGCTCAGTTTCATCATCATCCACCATCCCACTGTGTCAGGTAGAGAAGCGGTCATGCATCTAACTTTTGGTAATTCTCCCATTGAGATTTGGGGTTGTATTAACAGTCCTAAGGGCGATGTAAAAGTAGCATCATTCATCTCATCCCTTACAGGCATGCTGTCAACCCCTAAATATTCCAACTCTATGGGATACTGTACTCATATTTGGATCAATTAGAAAACATCTTTTCCAATTATCCTAAGTACCTTAGCCAAGGATTTAGAGTACTATCCCATAGGACATTCTCTCTCTCCTACCGAGAGTGAACGATCCCTTGTTGTCCACTCAATTGTCTCCACCGGGTTTCTCTTGCACCCCATACATCAACTATACTGGAGCATCAAGATGGTGATCCATAAGTCAATAATCAAAGTACAAGATACATCCGATAAGACATCTTTGGTGACTCAGGTCAAAGATCCAACCATGCTATTGAGATGTAAGAATAACTTGATAGACAGTTCGGTAAGATACCGATCAGGTTTTCCTAAAATGGTCAGTTTAGTGAACTCATTCTACTAATGAGCACCTGTGTGTGTATCTCAGTGTCCCCACACTGATGACTAATGAGATCGGTCATTCTCATCACATGAGAAGACATCACACACACTAGTCTATCCGGATTCTTGATGTCCCGTCTCAAGGATCCTATGACTAGGAACATTTAGATCACATACCTCTAGATGATCGATCTCATTATCATGATCTCATCATGATTCAATCATCATTGCATGTGATCGAGAACTTCATTACGATATACGCTTCTATTAAAAGCTAGTAACGAAGTTTTGCTTATTTAATTGAATGAGATATTCCTAGAAATGTTGAATCATATCATATATGATTGGCTTATAGGGCATACATTTCTATCAAGTTAATGTTGCATTGTTGACATAAGCTTGCAAGTAAATGACTCCTTCACAAGCCACCACTGAACCTGCAAAAAGGTTGACTTGATTAGAGTGTTTCTAAGAAGTAGTAGATGTACACCCTCTTAGATCGATATGGTAGAGAGATGAAGGAAAAGAGATGTCCCACCGGGTGTGCCAATTTGTGGGAACCTCAGGAATCATTTCTTTTTAAACATTTTTAAAAGATTTGTTTTTTTTATTGTTGAAATATCGTACCCAAATTTTCTAGTAAAATAGGTTATAAACCATAAAAATTACTAAATAGTCCAGGTGATATTAAAAGAGTATAAAACCGAGGTTCGGGTTCTGTGAAAATATTTTTGACCTCTCTCCATCGGATAGTGTGAATATCTTATGTTCATTTATATCAAGCAAACACTCGAACACCCTTGATTAACTGCCATAGCGATCTTGTTTGACGAGTGCATGCACATCCACAATGTGTAAAGAACACAAAGGGCCCCAGCCTTTCGGGCCCGATGAGATGTAATCAAGTTTGATTTGATTTGGTTTGGAGTTGACTTATGTTGATTTATGAATTTATTTTGATGTTTGAAATGTTAATTTCATATTTCAATTTGACTGCGATTTGAATGTTATTTGTTTTGAGTTTGTTTGAATTGTTTGGTTTGTTTTACTTCAATTGGTTAAAATTTATTTTATTTTGTTTTGAGTATTGAATTTTAGATGTGTTGAGACAATTTGACTTGTTTAAGTTTAGTTGACATGTGTTGAGTCATTTTCACGTGATTTTCTTATATTGGTTGGTGTTTTAATACCGATTCGGATGTGTTCGGTATGTTTTAAATGTTTTGAAGTTTGGTTCAAATCGATTAAAATTCAACTTCAGATTGTTAATAATATGATTTCACATGTTTTAAGATGAATTATAGATACTTTAATATGTTTTTAATGTGTTCATTTCGGTGGGTTAGGAATCATTTTGTTTTCGCTTGTTTAAAAAGATGAATACCAATGGATTAAGTGCATTGAATCATTTCTTTTCCAGATTGCATTAGATCTGATTTTTGTTGAATGTTATAGTTTTAACGACCTATTTTAAGCATGTTTTAACATTGGTTTGAATGTATTTTCAGATATGATTAAGTTAACTTCAGATTTGGTTAACTCTTGTTCGGTTTGCATCACATCCGATCTGTCGAGCTAGTGTCGATGCCCAGTCACATGCAATCAACTCGGCACTTAAAATGTTCAAGTTCAAAGTATTCCATGTCAATGTACATCATATGTTGCAGTTCATATGCCATGTTCAATGTTATCAAAGTGTAAATGTGACAAAGTCCTTCCCTTGTTGAAAAAATCCCACTTGATCGGGAAAATTTTGGTAGCATGCCGCCTTATTATATGATCGGTGTGGAACTTTTACCCGTCCTACATGGCATAGTCTTTTGACTTTCCAAGTAGTGGGAAGGGTCCGTCTGTAGTGGGAAGTGTGTCCCATGCCTACGCCCCGGGTCAGCATTCCGGTGCATGACGGATGAACCGCCCAATTGTGGAGAGCCCACAAAGTGGTGCGAATCTCCTTATTTAGTTTTGGCATCTCACCTTCAAATTTAGTTAAGCATGATTTTTAAATGTCCAAGGCCCAATCGGTCAGCTTCCCAGCTTTATCAGGACAATGGGCTCGTCTTCATGTCTCATGGCTTGAGAAGGCTGGCTTCATGTCATGTCGGCCTGGTTTGCCCAATTCAAGCTTTATGTCTTCATGGCACGATTGGCCTGTTTTACACCTTGTTTGGACTGGAATTGAGAGCCACCTTCTCAAGCCATTGACCCATCATGTGAGCCAAGGGGGATCAGGCCATCACCCCCAACCTGGTCCGCACCAGGACTTGTCTTCCAACATCATTGGCTAGCATGGCCTGTTTGGACTATCTGTAGAATCTAATTCTTGCACTTGTTTGCAGCACCTATTTTTAGCACCTGTTTGCAGCATTTTTTTAGCACTTGTACCCATGCTATAACAATGGTCAAATGGTGCCTCAGAGGGGCTGAAATGGACCGGCTAAGGTTCTGGTTGGAAGGATGAAGAAGGGAACTGTACAAGCGGCAGGTTTAGGACCAACTTGGAAAAACTACAGAAAGGGTAGTAGAGTGGGAATTTCAATGCCACAAAGGGACTGTTTTTTTTTTGAAATACAAATGGAGAAGGCCAAACAAAGGTGGCTGTCTTGATTGAAGTTGAGAATCCGCCTGGGGAGACTTGCCCCATCGTACGGATTCCAAGAATACCCAGGACATCACCCTCTTCTTCAACCAAAACGAGGGATCAAGAGCCCGCCCGAGGGAGACTTGGCCCATCTTGTGGATCCAAGAATGCCTGAGACATCACTCCATCCTTCTCAATGGTTAAGGGAGCTGTGTATAGAATGAATTAGGGCTGATTGGGTGCTGTTTAGATGACCATCAGAGGGGTTAAGTAGGTGCTGGTTTCAAAGCCATCAGAGGGGCTTGATTTCAAGGCCAGCAGAGGGGCCTGATTTGGGTGTTTTCTGAAGTTTGTCCACTTAGGTAGCAAGGATGGTCGAACATGGCCTGATTAAGAGCATCTTCAAAAGCCTAATTGGCTACTAGAGGGATGGAAACAGGAGGCATGGTGTTAGGCAACAACATGGGGTTGCTTGGGGAAACCAAATGGGATGTTTATAGGGCACCTATAGGCTGTGCACACATGGATAGCAAAGGAGTCTGAAATGAAGGGCCTAAAGGGGCTGATCAAAAAATGTTTATGAAGCCAACATAGGGAGGTCGAACATGGCTTTAATGGTACCAACATGTCTGGGTTTTTTTGAAACATTTGAATGGCCAAGGAGGAGGCCAAGGGGAAGAGAAAGAAGAGGGGAGGAAGAGAACTAGAAAGTACTACATCTTCCCTCACCTTTTGGTACAATTCTTGTTGGTGATTGAAGAAGAAAATGACTGGCCCTATTTTCTTCTTCTTCTTCTTATTTTATTGCTATGGATGGAGTTGGAATTGGCACACCAAGATTGAGCACCTGCTGTTGAAGTTGATGTACCCCAGAATGGGTTGCTTCTGGTGCACTTGCAAGAGAGAGAAGATATCTCCTTCTTCTTCTACACTTGGAGCACCACAAATGGATGGAGAGGTTGCTGGCTTGCTTCTGCAGATGTCCAAGTAAAAAAAAGATGGCTTGGAGCAGGGTAGAGGGCACACCAAAGAGAGGAATGGGCTGGAGCAGAGCTGTGTTGACTCCAGAAATGGGTTCTGGATTGGCACCTCAAGAGAAGGTGAAAGATGGAATAGGAGAAAAAGGGAGTGAATCAGAAAACACTCGGAAAGCGGTAAAGACTCCTCACCTCGGTCCCACACTCACATTGATCCCTGAAATTTCATCTCACGGCGTCGCTCGAGCACCAGAGATGGTTCGGGTCATGTGGGAGGAGAGTGAGGAGTGAATTAGCTTAGAACATGAATAAAAAGAAAGGTGGTCGCCAGGAGCCGCGGGCTCCGCTTTATAGAATAACAACAAGATTGAGTTGTTTTGACCGTGTACCTTAGCGCAGGAGATCGGGATATGGGTTCAACCTTCTTCTTCTTCGGCCGGCCAATGAAGAAGAGTCTCCAACCGATGCTAGCTTGATGTACCTATGCAACTAGAACAATAAACAAAGTGAAGGGAAAATGATTAGAACCATGGGAAGTGTAGTAACTGCAAAGAGAAGATGAGAAAGAAGCAATTGAAATTGGACTCACCGGCTTGGGGGTGAGCCTTAACCCCTTTTTTTGTATTTTTGATTATGTAAAAATGATGAAAATGAACTGAAATATGCTTTAAAACAGTAAATAAACTGAGTTAAATGAGTTGAGAAAGCTTATGGAGTGGATCGACTTGAGTTGAAGCCGAGTTGGTTGAAAAAGGCCGGTTCGGGTAGCTTTGCACCCTTATGGCGCGACTTTGGTGCAGAGGATTCGGGAAACAATTTCTATGAAGGATGTATAGGCTGAATCCACCATTAAATATACTGAAATTGACTGAGAAGATGATAACTTAGAAGAGAACATTTCGGATCTGTCTGTGCAGCGCCGGTGTTGAAGCCATAACAAGCCGAGGGAATATCCGAATTGATCTCTGTTTGTTGGATATGAACGATATCTTGATGAACCACACTTATTCTGAAGGAAGTCAGGCCAGAAAATGACTAGAAAGATCTGTAGAAGCCGATGATCAGCAGTGCAGCACGTTGGAGCATAGACCGGCTTCTTCTTCACTTTGGGATGATCTCCGGGCACCGGGACGAAGAGAGGACAATTTGGTGAGGTTGGGATGAGCCTAGGGTGGCTGGAGAACAAAGATAGGAGTGCTGGAGGATGGGTATGCCCTTCTTAGGTCGTTCATATGAGTCTCCCTTTATAGGGGATGAGAACCAGGTCAAAAAATAGCAAGTTTTGATACATCCGACCATAGGTTGGATTTCCTCCATTTAATGGTGCCTATTTTCATACTGAGGCATCTAGAAACTTACCTAAATGATTGATAGAGATTGTAAACTGTGGATCACCTTTCCCATGTTCAGAATATGTCTCTACTTGAAGATGAAACAAATCTAGTCTAAAAATGGCAAGTATTGATATAAAGACAACAAGTTGGATTGCCATCATTTGAAGATGCTAATTTCGACCATGAAGCTTACAGATGCTATAAAAAGTGATATGGAGGAGGAAAATGGAAGGTAATGTCGTGAATTGATCATATATTTGCCCAATGGGCTGGGCTTGCATGCAATTGGGCTTGATCGGTTGGGCATCAGACTGCCCAACAGAACTGCGCATCAGACTTCCAAAGGTCGTTTGTTGCCGTTTGTTGCCATTTGCATGCCCAACAGAACTGCATTCAGACTTCCAAACGGCATTCAATTATGATCTTTCATTTGTTGCAATGGAAAGATATCTCATAGAGGAAGATTATTGTTGTTGAATACTTCTTCATTGGAAGTCCACAGAATCCTGTGAAAAATTTTCAAGTAGAGGATATGCTAGGAAAAGCATAATCTGGCACACCACCAAGAGTCTCTTGTTCGGCAAACACGGATTTGATTAGAAATTGGCAAATCATCTTCATATTTCCAATAAGCACCTCGTCTCATCCAAAAGGGCGGTTCATCATGATTTTGATGGTCTAAAAGAGATGTTGCCAATGGAATAATGGTTTAAGCTCTAAATAAGGCCAAATTGGCGTGTCTACAGCTTGCATCGCCTTGATGTCGGCTTTGCAAGGGAATGGCATGTAGCGTAGAGGAGTGAAACGTAGAGAAAGCGTAGTGAACCAAGATGGATCGTAGTGAAATGTAGTGGAGTGAAATGGCGATGGACTGAAAAGGTGGCATCTAGGTGTAGATATAGACACGCTCAACGACCAGATTCGGCAAGACGAATCTCCTCAAGTCTCCTGGTTAACCGCCATGTTTCATCAAGTCTTCCTATGTTCGATTGGTAAGAGATGTGCCATTGGCACGAGAGAAGAATAGCCAACCCCCAACGCAGTGGGGAGTCCCCGAAACATGGGTTCGTAGGTTCATCATCAGCCGATAACCCGATCTTTGCGGTGTTCCTGTACTGTGATGGGCTAAAATTTAAAAAGAGATTTGTTTTGAAAAAGTAAAAGAATACCAATAGAGCACATTCAGGCTCTTAGATTTATTTAAGTCTTCCATGAGACAAGATTCAATTCGGAATGGAATGATCTCAGATTCTGAAAGTCAAATGTTTAAGCATAGACCGTGAAGATAATGACGGTGCAAGTTCTGATCAAAATAGAAGGCCCTTGGTGGGATGAATTGGCTGCCATGGTGGGATGAATAGCAAAGAAGTGTTGAAATGGCCACAGTGGTGAAAAGAAATAAAAGATTTGAGGGCACAAAGTGATTACTGAACAAGGTGGGATTAATAGACACGGTGGGATATTAGAAAGGTTGGTGGGACTAGAGAACACGGTGGGATTAGAAAACACAGTGGAGTACAGAATGATCGGAATTAGGATAAAATATTTAGAGACTAAGGTGGGAATGTGAAGATTTTAAAAGAATGTATGCAATGATCATGAAAATGCAATGCAACTAATACTATATGATGCATGCTGGGCTCAAGAAAACAAAAACAAAACTTGTCTAACAATTAGTTGAAGATATAAATTGTCTATGAGGTCAGGATACCCATTCGGGAACCATCGTCCCTCACTGCACAATTTTGGCTTATCCATGAGCACAAAGAATGACCTGACCGTCGTGGATTTTGATGAAGGGGATCTCGGGCCTGGTCTTCTTTGCATTCAAGGTCTTCAACATCAATGCATAAAATAAATAGTAGTGCACCTAACATATGCTAAGAAAGGAAATGATAACAGTGAGTTTGCAATATGATGACATGCATTCTCACAAAAGAGTTCATGTGTCCTAATGAGGACACAGAGCAAAAGCTTCTCGGCAAAGTTGAGGCCGAGGTTATGATGACACCTCCTCCTGAGAATCCTCAGGGGAGGGAAGTGGCAAGCATCGCCTGCAAAAGGTTTCTCGGCAAAATTAAGGCCGAGGTTATGGTGACACCTCTTCCTAAGAATCCTCAGGGGAGGGAAGTGGCGAGCATCGCCTTATTGAAATCTTGAAAATGCTCCTCGACGAAGTGGAGGTCGAGGTCATGGTGGCACCTCCTCCTAAGAATCCTTGGGGAGGGAAGTGGCGAGCTTCGCCTTGTTGTGAATTTCTCATCATTTGTTCTTCGTGCCTGAAACACTTAGAAGGAAGAGATTAGAACAACAATGCGGCTTATCCCCCTTGCAAGTTGCAGTATGCCTTGACCTTTGTCAAGGGGTATAGCCTTCTTAGGAGTGTAAAAATCAAGTAGAAAATATGCAATGAAGAATTTGAAACATGAGAGATTGAAAGTAAATAGGAATGTAAAGACGAAAATTCAAACCAAGCATGGTGATAAAATATTTTAAAAAGTTTGAAAAAAAAAATTTGAATTTGAAAAAGAAGTTTTCTTTTTTGTTGAAAAGATTCAATTTTTTGGGATTTTTGAAAATGCTATTTTCTTTTTTTGAGTTTTTGAAAATATTTATTTTTTTTGGAGTTTTTGAAGATATTCAACTTTTTTTGTAGTTTTTTTTTTGAAAATATTTTTTTGCAGAGAAAAATCAGTATTGACACAAGTTCTCATTACTTGGTTGTTTTTTCTAGGTTCATTGGTAGACATCATGTGCAAAATGGGGTTCCTTGCCCAGAATCTTTCCAACCTTCAACCTTTGATTGGCTAGAGTTTAGCTTTGATTTGGTTGGTTCACCCACACCTTGGGGGTAAGAATGAAGAATTGAGGGAAAGTCCTTGATAGGCTTTGGAGATGTCGAGAGGGGTTTCTCTACTCACACCCAATTGCCCGTTGGGGTTCGGCCTCTTCGGGTCTTTTATTCTTTATTGACAAACCTATTTTTGTGGCACACATTCGGATAGGTGCTTTGACCTGTGGGGTCATTGCCCATCTTTTGGTGCCTTTTTTCATTTTCTGCATTTTTGGGTACTCATTAAGACATGCCCATATTTGTTTAAACATGTGGGGTTCATTGCCCATATTTTGGCACCTTTTTTTATTTGAGAAGTTGGACCTTCTGAGACGGCCTCCTACTAGGGCGGAGGATGCTTTCGACACTCTCCCCCTCTAATCCCCTTCACCTATCTTGGACCGAACAGAAGAGAGTAGGGTGAGGGTTTTCCTTCCACCTCTGAGCCTTGCCTAGCTTATCTCAGGTGTTGGGTCATCTGGATTCTGGGATCAGGACGTGTTGTGTGTGTAGAATGGTATCTACCCTCGACTCCTAGACAACAATCTAGAACATGTGGACTTAAGTCATACTAGTAGTTCTCTCCAATTTTTTGAGGTAGATAACATTCCAGAGGTGAATCAATTGTTCGCATGCCTTGCAATGTAAAGAATTTGTTTAATAAAAACAAGGTAGCTACAAATATTGTCAATCATGACTTTCTCTCAATTAAAATTGTCATGTGAAATTCAAAATCATTTTTTAAAAATATTGCTTTGTGGATGACAAGAAGATGATAAATGCAATGTAATACCTGGGAGAAGAAGAAGTTCATTGCTGATGACGAATTTGTTTGTGCTTGCCTTGCCTTTCCTGCCATGCCTTGCCTTGCCTTGCCCAACTGCTTCCACTTTTGATATGCACCATATTGCATTGGATTGAAGATTAATAGTCATAGGATGAAGTGAAAGATGTGGAGGATCTAATTTAGCATGGCGGAGTCAAAATTAATGATGTAAAATGCAAAGATTGGGGTATCGCCTACGAAATTTCTCTACCTTTGATTTTTTTGAAAATAAAATTTGGAAAAAGAAAGAGAATGCTTGAAAAGAAAAGTGAATTAAAGTGGGATCTTGGGCCAAAGAGTTGATAGTGGGATTGCAAGCCCGGGAAGGGTTGGAATCAAGGGGCATGTGGGCCCAAGAGTTGAATGCGAGCCAGAGGGCCTAGTTGATGTTGATGGGCATGAGGGCCTGATGAGAGGTGATGGGTGCAAAGGCCCGATTGGAGGTTGAGCCCGAGGGACCCAACGAAAAGAGCGGGCATATGGACCCGATTTAAGTGGTTGGGGGCAAGATTGTGATTTTGATGGGCTCGCTGGCGCCATTGAAGAGTATGGGTGCGTAATCCCAAAGTTGAAGAAATGGGGGCATGGGGGCCCGATTTCGAAGAAGTTTGGGCACATGGGCCCTATGGTGAAGAAATGGGGGCATACAAGCCCAAAGTTGAAGGAGTGTGGGCATGTGTGCCTGAGTTTATTGGAAGGTGGGCACGTGGGCCCGATTTAGAAGAAATTTGGGCACATGGGCCCGGTTGTAGAAAAACATGGGCATGTGAGCCCGGATGAGGTGAATTGCAGGCACGTGGGCTTGATTTAGAAAAATTAAGGGCACATGGGCCCGATCGGGGAGAATTATGGGCGCGTGGGCCCGATGGAAGGAAAGGGATATGTAGGCTCAATTGGGGAAAAGGGGCATATGGGCCCAGTGGAAGGAAAGGGGCATGCAAGCCCGATTGATTAAAAGGGGCACATGGGCCCGGTTGAAGAAAATGGGCATAAGAGCCCGGTTGATTAAAAGGGGCACATGGGCCCGGTTGAATAAAGGGGGCACATGGGCCCGGATAATGGAAAGGGGTACATGGGCCCAGTTGATGAAAAGGTGTATAAGAGCCCGAAAATGGGGCATAAGGGCCCAAAAATGGGGCATAAGGGCCCAATTGAGTGGGATGGGGTGTGGACCATGGCCTTAAGATTGACAGATTTTGGACCCATGGGCCTGATTGATGGTTGTAAGAAGGATAAAGAAAGGGCAGTGGCCCTAAGATTGAGGAATTGTGGGCCCATGGGCCCAATCGTTGATTTGGAGGAGAATAAAGAAAGGGTTGTGGCCCTAAGACTGATTGATCGTGGGCCCATGGGCCGGATTGTTACCTAGGAGAAGAATGGGGTAAGGGTCGTGGCCCTAAGATTGATGTTAAGGGATTTACCTGCCTAGCTGGAGGAGGTCCTAGTATCCCCTTGCTATGGTCTGCATCCTCCTTCTGTTGGTTTATAGATTCCTTTCCCATTTCACTGACCAATTCGGTCTCCTTACTTCCCAACTCAGGGGTCAATTTACTCTGACAAACTTCATGGATCAATTCCAATAATGACGATAGTTGATCTATACCTGAAGAATCCTTGCCTAGTCCTTGACAATCAACTAAGTTTATGATTCCTTCATCTAAGCTCCCTATAGCAGGCTTCTCCTCGGGATTTTCTATGGAAGAGGGCATGCCTAGTCTAGGGGATTCCAAAAAGGTAGAAGGGTTTGGTTTGACCTTCCCTACTAGATGACTTTGATCTTAAGATATAACAATGACATGATGAGAAGCTGATTTCTCTGCCATGGTAGGAGCACAAATGGTTGAAGTGATTGATTCCTCTACCAGGGCAGGAGGACGAAGGGTCAAAGTGACTAAATCGTCTACCATGGTAGGAGCATGGATGATCGGATTGACTGGATCCTCTACCAAAGTCGGAGCATGAATGGTTGAAGTGACTAAATCATCTACCATAGTAGGAGCAGGAATGATTAGTTCCTCTGCCAAGGCAGGAGCATAAATGATAGGAGTGACTAGTTCCTCTGCCATGGCAGGAGCAACAGAAGAAACAACTGGTTTGACTGACTAAGGGGGAACTCTATGTTGAGGGATTGATTGAAGTGGTGCTAGCATAGAAGTCGGTTCAGGCTGGGGAGCTATTGCTGAAATTGGTTGAGGGGCCAAGGGTTGTGTGGTTGGCCGAGGAGCTGTTGGTGAAGTAGACTGAGAAGCTAAGGGCTGAATGATTGGGCGAGGGGCCTTTGGAAATGTTGGTGGAGTCAAAGGCTGGGGAACCGGTTTAGGTAACAAAGTATTTGCACAAGCGACAAGAGGAACTTGATTGTGAACAGTTGGTTTCGCCATTAGCACGGGTTGCATGGCCGGCTGAGGTTGGGGCATGGGTGGCCTAATCAACTGGCATCGAGGAGTCGGTTGAAGATGATGATCTGGATGAGATTGGAGAGGGCTCCTAGGTTGGTGCATAGCATCAATGCTCCTTTCAAGCCTGGGCCTCAATTCATCAGAATATTGGATTAATTCCACATCTTCTTTTACTTCCCCAATTATTGAATAGCCTTGCCCATATCGTCGCAAAAATTTTTACTTATCAATTTCAAAATCCCATATTTCTATTTTCCCTAGTGAAAAGAACCATTCTAGGGCTGCACCATCCAATGATCGCTTAAAAAGAATAGCAAGAGCTCTTCGATCATTTAGCCATCGAGATGATTTGCTCAAGAAATCATTGACATGGGTGAAGGGATCACCTGAGCCATTGAAGCGATGGTAGGCTGGTGTTTGTGATGGAGGGATATGTGGGACTGGGAAAGATGGAGCAGATATTTTAGAAATGGCCTTCGAGTCCAAACGATGCCTCAGCTCTTCAAAGTGTTCATCCATTTGGTTGAGTTTGTCCATGAATGCTTGAGTGAGGCTGGGTTCCTGAGCCACCGGTGCAAGGTATTTAGATGAATGGGTTGGAACAGGTGGCTTAAAAGTAGGAACTGGCATAGAATTATATGAATGCCCCACAACAGGGTGAGTAGAGGCACGACAGGGTTGCCTAGGAGAGGAGATGATGAGGGGCCTGACTGTCGATTGGGGTGGTGAGGGGGCTTGATTTCCCTCGACTAGATCTTGATTGGCAGGCATCTTGCCATTTGTTAAAGATTACACAAGTGAAAAGGATTCAGGATCTAGATGGAGGGATAGACCCTGGAGGATTTGTTCCACACTAAGTGAAGCAGGTGGATGGGGGGGATCTTGAATTTTAGGTTCCTTGATGGCATTAACATGGCCCTCTGGTTGGACCATGGGTTGTTGCAGCTTGTAGTAGTCCGACCTCCCAATGTGGCTTCCGGACCTTAGCATCATGGGCATCATGTCGATCTTTCTACAAAGATGGTTAAAAAAGAGAGCAAGCAAAGCACACAACTGAAGATTTTTTTTTATGTTTTGTTTTGTTAGAATTTTTTTGTTTCAATTTGGTTGGTTGAAAAACAAGTTGAACACAAAATCAAAGAGTTTTTTTTAGGTGTTTTGAAAGAAGAATTTTTTTGGTTGTTTTCAATTGTGGTGAGCAACCAAGTTATGCAAACAAGGTTTTAAAATGACTACTCGACAATATTTGAGTTGAAACCTTAGATTAGATAGATTGTTAGCAATTGTTCACTCAAATGGGTATGGTTCCTATTGCTTCAATCTTCAAGACCTAAGGTTGTCACTCAATCACCACGAGTAGGTACTTGGGTTCTTCGGGTTTTGGGAAAGTGGTACAACCGGCCCAATCGTGCAGAGAGGAATACTCTACGGATGGGGACTTACGGAGGTCTTGAGGGAAACCACCAAATCAACTAGGAAGTAATATCCCAGAAGAGAGGTAAGAATCCACCAAGAAGGTGTTTGGAGGGTGAGGGTGTGTTGGGAGAGAGAGCCCCCGCCTCGAATGCCCTACGGATCAGAGCAAGTCCGGTACCCGATGCAAAAAGCTAATGCAAAAATAAAAATGGAGGGTAAGAAGAGAAGAAGCAATCAATGTGCAAAAACATAAAATGAGATGAAGTAAATAGAGCATGCGATATGTAAACAAGACAAGCAATCATGCAACAAAACAAACAATCTAGTGACTAGAATTGAATTAGAATGAAACTAGTTGCACAAACAAATCAAGCTAGCACGGTTAAAGACATTGGTTGTCCCACCGTGGTCGCCAAAAAGCTGTCGACTCCAGAAATGGGTTCCGGATCGGCACCTCAAGAGAAGGTGAAATATGGAATAGGAGAAAAAGGGAGTGAATCGGAAAACACTCAGAAAGCGGTAAAGACTCCTCACCTCGATCCCACACTCACATTGATCCCCGAACTTTCATCTCACGGCGTCGCTCGAGCACCAGAGATGGTTCGGGTTATGTGGGAGGAGAGTGAGGAGTAAATTAGCTTAGAACATGAATAAAAAGAAAGGTGGTCGCCAGGAGCCGCGGGCTCCGCTTTATAGAATAACAACAAGATTGAGTTGTTTTGACCGTGTACCTTAGCGCAGGAGATCGGGATATGGGTTCAACCTTCTTCTTCTTCGGCCGGCCAATGAAGAAGAGTCTCCAACCGATGCTAGCTTGATATACCTGTGCAACTAGAACAATAAACAAAGTGAAGGTAAAACGATTAAAACTATGGGAAGTGTAGTAACTATAAAGAGAAGATGAGAAAGAAGCAATTGAAATTGGACTCACCGGCTTGGGGGTGAGCCTTAACCCCTTTTTTGTATTTTTTATTATGTAAAAATGATGAAAATGAACTGAAATATGCTTTAAAATAGTAAATAAACTGAGTTAAATGAGTTGAGAAAGCTTATGGAGTGGATCGACTTGAGTTGAAGCCGAGTTGGTTGAAAAAGGCCAGTTCGGGTAGCTTTGCACCCTTATGGCGCGACTTTTGTGCAGAGGATTCGGGAAACAATTTCTATGAAGGATGTATAGGCTGAATCCACCATTAAATATACTGAAATTGACTTAGAAGATGATAACTTAGAAGAGAACATTTCGGATCTGTCTGTGCAGCGCCGGTGTTGAAGCCATAACAAGCCGAGGGAATATCCGAATTGATCTCTGTTTGTTGGAGATGAACGATATCTTGATGAAACACACTTATTCTGAAGGAAGTCAGGCCATAAAATGACTAGAAAGATCTGTAGAAGCCGATGATCAGCAGTGCAGCACGTTGGAGCATAGACCGGCTTCTTCTTCACTTTGGGATGATCTCCGGGCACCGGGACGAAGAGAGGACAATTTGGTGAGGTTGGGATGAGCCTAGGGTGGCTGGAGAACAAAGATAGGAGTGCTGGAGGATGGGTATGCCCTTCTTAGGTCGTTCATATGAGTCTCCCTTTATAGGGGATGAGAACCAGGTCAAAAAATAGCATGTTTTGATACATCCGACCATAGGTTGGATTTCCTCCATTTAATGTTGCTGATTTTCATACTGAGTCATCTAGAAACTTACCTAAATGATTGATAGAGATTGGAAACCGTGGATCACCTTTCCCATGTTCAAAATATGTTTCCACTTGAAGAGGAAACAAATCTAGTCTAAAAATGGCAAGTATTGATATACAAGACAACAAGTTGGATTGCCATCATTTGATGATGCTAATTTCGACCATGAAGCTTACAGATTCTATAAAAAGTGATATGGAGGATAAAAATGGAAGGTAAGGTCGTGAATTGATCATATATTTGCCCAATGGGCTGGGCTTGCATGCAATTGGGCTTGATCGGTGCTGCGTGCGGACAGAACTGCGCATCTGACTTCCAAAGGGCGCTGCGGACAAATGGGAGATCAGAATTGAATGTCGTTTGTTGCAATAGAAAGATAACTCATAGTGAAAGATTATTGTTTTTGAATACTTCTTCATTTGAAGTCTACAAAATCCTGTGAAAAATTTTCAAGTAGAGGATATGCTAGGAAAAGCATAATCTGGCACACCACCAAGAGTCTCTTGTTTGGCAAACACGTATTTGATTAGAAATTGGCAATTCATTTTCATATTTCCAATAAGCAACTTGGCTCATCCAAAAGGGTGGTTCATCATGATTTTTATGGTCTAAAAGAGATGTTGCCAATGGAATAATGGTTTAAGCTCTAAATAAGGCCAAATTGGCGTGTCTACAAGCTGGCACACAGGTGGGCTGAGCTAGAGTAGGGCTTCCACAGGGTCAGCATGTGTTCCCTTTGACCAAGGCCAGATGGGGGGCCTTTTATAGAGAATTCGAGACCCATATGAAGCTGAGGACGAGGTTGAGAGGTTGAGAGTCCTAATTCCCAAAGTGTTCTATTTTTACTTGACTTTTAATTGGGCTAGGCATCTAACCCAGGTGTGCTGTATATAAGATGCAATCTGGCGCACCAGCTCCTACTTTTTAGGTGAGTGTGCGCACATGGAAGGTGGGAATGGGTTGAAGTTCGAACAAAGCATGCCCATCTGATGGTTAAGATAAGCCTTGGATGATAAGGCTCAGATGGGATATGGTTAAAGGTTAGTTGGGGAGAGTCCTAGTGCAAGAAGACTTCTCATCAGCCATGTGTGTGTGAGGTGAGAAGTTGGCGCACCTGCCCCTACATTGTAGGGTGTTGGCGCACCCAATCCTATATTTCAGGGCATTGAATGTTCAATGAAGGTGGGAAAGAGCTGGGTTCGGCCAGATGCAGCTTCGGTTAGCCTAATTTGGGTTAATTTTAACCCGAGTTTGATCGAAGTGCTCCCAATCCGACGGATACAATAAATCCTGACCGGAATCAATTAAATAGACCTTGAATTAATCCCAAAAAATATGGAATGAGCTCTAATGACCATTGATCATGTGATCCATCAATATGTGTGGCTGAGATCTCCCGAATTTCTCTAGATCTTTGATTTTACCGATTTCTCTAATCGGTGTGATCTCGGCTATCGATAATGCCAGAAACTATAATTGAGTGCAATTACCTTCTCCCATTGGCCAAATTTTATTTTTCATGCATAAATATTCATGAGATGTAAGTTTTGCACCAAGAAATTGAAATTTCCAACCCACGGGTGAGGAGCTGATCGGACAATTATGCCCTTGGTGTCATTTAACACAAACTTTGGCCAGATTTGATATTCCTTGCATATCTTTCCAACCGGTGGTTGGATTTTCTATCCGTTTTGAGCATTGCCTAGCTCTATACAACATTGAAAATGTCGTAAAGTTGGAATTCCATGTTAGAGTCCCAACTTGTCCTAAAGTGCCGGGGACAAAATTGTCATTTTGGCCTTCAAGTGTCCGTTTTTCATGTTTTGGGCACTGTTGCGAAGCTCTCGACCGGGCCTATGCAATGAGCACATTATCTTGGCCATTTGTATTATGTAAAGCCATGCCAAGGTATTTTCAAAGCTTATTTGCATCATCTGTTCTTGAATTTTCTAAATTTGGGTCAGATTTTCTATGCCGGCTTTGGCATTGCTGAAATCTGTATCAAGCGAGCTAAACAGAAAAATTTGATGCCAATAGCCCCCAAACTGGGGATGTAGTCAGTGCGTCCTCAAGGTGAGGACATGGTCATTTTGACCATGCCCCTGAGTCAAGGGCGTGTTCATTTTGTCAACCAAATTTTTAGCAATTTTCTAGAATTTTTCAAAGATTTTTAGAAATAACGTGCCGGGTTGAGGGCGCGGCCTACGCACCCCTAACCCTGTGGCACGTTCGGTTTCCTTCTATATTTTGCACCGGATGTACTTCCCCTATAAATTGAAAGCCATTCTTAATGACTGGGGGTTACCACACATACTCTAGCACGTCTAGGGGTCATCCAAGCTCTCTTTCACGTTCTACTCTAACCCATTGGTGAGAGATCGACCCCGACGTGAGAAAGGAGGACCTATTCATGCTCTCAACATTGACGTTATTCATCGGTCTCTATAGAATTCTTGAGACATTTTATGCAAGAGTGTTCAACATAAGAAAGCTTCACCTCTATGTTATATTTCATTTTAAACTTATGGCACTTAATTCTGACATGTCGTTTGTCTTTGATGATTTCTGCATGGAGGGCGCGCAACCAGGTTCTATTTTTACATCTATTCAATTACAGAAGTTCTACAGGTCTGTGTGGGCGTACTCTAGACAAGTCATAAACATAATATATGTTCCACCCCAAGTTCTCTATCCGTAGAAACAAACAACACTTGATTCTGACATTGGGGTTGACCGTAGCAGCTTCTGCACTGAGGTCACGCCGGCAAGATACTGCACTCACCCGAGAGCAAGCCATCTGAATCGGCTTCTTTTGCTCGTTCTGGCTCCGATCTGAGCCATCCTACTCTCTATGTCTTTTATATTTCATTTAAAAAAAATTAGGTCATTTTAATTTAGTTTTTAATCATTTTTATCATTCAAAAATATAAAAAAGGGGTTAGCGCTTGCCCCAATCCGGTGACTTCAAATCTAATTGCTCTTTTTCTTATCTTTCTTCTTACAGTTTCAACATTTCACTTAGTTCTAATCAATTTTTTTCACTTGGTTCGTTATTATAGTTGCACAGGTTTATCAAGCTAGTAGTGGTTGGGGACTCTTCTTCATCGGCCAGCCGAAGAAGAAGAAGGTTGAACCCGAACACTCTTTTCCCGCGCTAAGGTACACATGGTCATCCTTTACTCAATCTACATTTTAATTCATTTAAATCGGAGCCCGCGGTTCCTAACGACCACATTCTTTACTCTTTTTATGCATTAAGTTTCTTTATTTCATCCTCACTCTCCTCCCACATGACCCGAACTATCTCTCTGGTGCTCAAGCGACGTCGGGTGATGAAAGTTCGGGGATCGATGTGTGTATGGGACTGAGGTGAGAGTTTTTCTGATTTTTCCATCCTTCTTTCTCATTTCCTCTTAAGGTGGTGATCTAGAAAATGACAAACCCATTTTTGGAGTCAATAGTTTTATGGTGACCACGATGGGACAACTAATATCTTCATCCGTGCTAGCTTGATTCATTTGTGCAACTAATTGTTTTTCAATTTAGGTCCCGCGTAAACTGGCTCATCTTTCACCTCTCCCACGTTCATTTACCTTAAAAGCTTGCTTTTTACCATCTTTTTTAAGATTGTCCCTATGTGGATCTCATTTGCGTTCTCTTAATTTCAAAACCGGTTCCCGTGTGAACCAACCTACCTTCAGATTGGCCCCACGTGGCCCTCTTTCCTTTCTGTCATGCTTTACATTGGTTCCCACGCGAACCACCCTTTCCTTCTTAAAAATTGGTTCTCACGTAAACCAACCCCCTTTCCTAAACTAGTTCTCGCGTGAGCCAGCCCATTTTCAGAATGGTCCTCGCGTGGACCACCCCTTTGCACCACCTTTAGATTAGCCCCATGTGGTCTTCCTTCTCTTTTTCAACCAAACAAACATGTTCCCGTGTGAACCACCCCTTTCCTTCAAAAATTGGTTCCCACGTGAACCACCCACCTTTCCAAAACTTAGCTCTCGCCTTAGCCACTCTATTTTCATATTGGTCCCCGCATGGACCACCCTTTTTCCTTCCACTTCATATATGTCCCTGGACACTCATTCACAAACCAGTTCCTGCACGAACCACCTTTTAGTTACTAGTTTTGCTCTATGATTGCTTGCATGACTTATGTTTGGTTTATTTAATAGCTCAATTTCATTTCATGTTTGCACATATTGATTGCTTCTTCTCCTCTTACCCTCCATTTCTACTTTTGCATTAGCTTTTTGCATCGGGTACCAGACTTGTTTCGATCTGTAGGGCATTCGAGGCAGGAGCTCTCTTTCCCAACACACCCTCACCTTCCAAACACTTTCTTGGTGGATTCTAACCTCTCTTCTGGGACATTTCTTTCTAGTTGATCTAGTTGTTTTCATCAAGACCTCCGTAAGTCTCCATTCATGGAGTATTCCTCTCCACATGATTGGGCTGATTGTACCATTCATCCCAAAACCCCAAAGAACCTAAATACCCACTCATGGTGATTATGTGACAACCTTAGGTCTTGAAAATTGGAGCAATAGGGACCATACCCAACTTGAGTGAATTGCTAATAATCTATCTAATATAAAATTTGAACCCAAAAATTGTCGAGCAATCATTCTAAGAACTTGTTTGTACAACTTGCTTTCTCACCAAAATTGAAAAAGTAACAACAAAAATTCCCTTTTTCAAAACACCTAAAACAAAGAAAAAGTTTCTTTAATTTTGTGGACAACTTGTTTACCAACAACAAAATTGAAAAAAAAACATCAAAAAACAAAAAGAAACATAACAAAAAAAAATCAAATGTATACTCGACTTGCTCTCTTTCAACCATATTTTTAGAAAGTTTGACAAGATGCCTATGATGCTAAGGTCCGGAAGACGCATTGGGATGTCGGACTACTACAAGCAAGAAGAGTATGAGACGGGTCACTATGAGCTTCAGCAACCCATGTGTTGACTCCAAAAACGGGTTCCGGATCGGCACCTCAAGAAAAGGTGAAAGATGGAATATAGATGGAATAGGGGAAGGGAGTGAATCGCAAGACACTCGGAAAGTGGTAAAAAGTCCTCACCTTGGTCCCACACTCACATTGATCTCCGAACTTTTATCTCACGGTGTCACTCGAGCACCAGAGATGGTTCGGGTCATGTGGGATGAGAGTGAGGAGGAAATGAACTTAGAACATGAATAAAAAAGGGTGGTCGCCAGGAGCTGCAGGCTCCACTTTATGGAATGTAAATCAAGAGATGAGTTGACCGTGTGTACCTTAGCGTGGGAGATGATATGTGGGTTAAACCTTCTTCCTTGTCAGCCGGCCGATGAGGGAAAGTCCAACCGATGCTAGCTTGATCAATCTGTGCAACTTAAGACAATAAAACAAGTGAAGAGTTTGATTAAACTTGTGAGAAGTGTAGTAACTGTAGTAAGAAGATAAGAAAGGAAGCAATTAGAATTGAACTCACCGGCAAATGAGCTAAAATTTGTTCTAAAATAGTAAATAAACTGAATGAAATGAGTTGAGAAGAACTTATGAAGTGTATGGCTTGAGTTGAAACCAAGTTGGTTGAAGAAGGCCGGTTCGGGTAGCCTTGCACCCTTCTGGCGCGACTTTGGTACAGAAAATGTTACGGACGACCCTGATGTCAGAATCAAATGAAGTTTATTTTATGGAAGGAGAACTTGGAGAGGAAGAGATCATCTGTTGATGACTTCTCCGGAACCTGTCTGTATAAGCCTGTAAAAAGTTTGAAATTGGATGGATGTGGAAAACAGAACCTGAATGCGCGCCCTCAGTGTAGCAATCGCCACGAACAGAAGGCAAGTCAGAATTTAGTGCCTCCAGTTGCAAATGAAAGAGGATGAAGAGAGTAATAACTCCTCTGTTTAAGACTTTTGCAGAAAAAGCTCCATATTTTCTACAGAAGCCGATGAAATTGATTGATGCAGAACACACGGATTGAGCCGTCTCTTTCACTTCGGGATCGATCTCTCGACGTCGGATTGCCTTTGGATGTCGGGACGGCCTTGGGAGAGAGCTTGGACGACCTCAGGATGAGCTAGGCATGGGGTATTAACCTTGGGTCATTGAGAATGGCCAGCAATTTATAGAGAATGGAAACCGGTGCAAAACATGGAAACTGAAACGACCGCGCCCCCGCCTTTCAAAGGAAGCGAGGGCGCGCAGGGCGCACCCTCACCATGGGGGCGCGGTCTGCGCGCCCCCCTGTTTCAAAGAAACCAGGGGCACGTTACCCGTCTTATTGCTAAAATCCACCAGAATCTTCCAAACATTGCTAAAAATTGACGTGGCAAACATAACGCGCCCCCGACCCAGGGGCGCGGTCAAAATAATCGATAATCAGCGATGGTAACCTTCCAAAAATCAGGTTTAGAAAGTGCTAATAGGGGCAATTTCCGGTTTTTTAAAATGCACCGCGCCCCCGCGTTTCAAAGGAAGCAAGGGCAAGTAGGGCGCGCCCCCAGGTTGAGGGCGTCGTGACCGTGCCCTCTCATTTCAAAGGGGATGGGGGCGCGGTACACTCTCTCTCCTACACGCGCGTTCTGCGGGCCGTAACTTGCAAACGGGATGTCCGATTCGGCTCCCATTTGTTACGTTGGAAAGAGGGTCTTCAACCGCACCTCCTCAAGTCAGTGAACCAGCCAGCATGACTCTCGAGACATTTGCACGGGACTTTCTACCGGTTTACCCTCTCGCGGAAAGCCAAAAACCGTGGTGAAGGTCCGAAAGAGCACGGTTCCGGTCGAGGAATCTCGGGTCAACTTGGGATGACTTAAAATGATGACCGAAAAAGTCCGGTACGGTCGGAAAATCTGAAATCATCGAAAAATCTGAGATTAACCAGGTAAACGTGAACCGAAACTTGGAAAATCCGTAAAACCCTAAAATCAACCGAAATGGCCGTATGGCCCCGGTTGATGAAATTTATGGCTAGGATCGACCCGGATGACTCGAAAGACCCGGTGATGACCGAAAAGGCCTGATGCATTGTCTGGGATAGCCGTGTCAGTACAGATCAAAAAAGCCGTAACGAAAGCCGTCATTGACCGACGACTACCGAAATGACTTCCCAGAAAGTCTGAATGTTACGAAACACATGCAAGACTCCCGAGACCTTCAATTAAGGACCATTCATGGTCGGTAATTGAGCAGGCTTCGTGATTTCACGATTCACGCACGGGCTCTCGCTTGAAGGTTATGGCATCATTCCAGAAATCATTGGTCCATTCCCAACTCACGAGGGGCTCCACCAACGTCCTTAGCTCATCTCCACAAGGTAATCCGGATCAGATATCAGTCAAATAATGGATATTGCCAATGGAATAAGAGTCTGGGGCTCCAAATCAGGCTAATTTGGCGTGTCTACACCATGGTCCAACCAGAGGGCCATGTTAACGCCATGATGGAACCCGAAGTCCAAGATCCTGCCCATTGGTCTGTTTCACGTAGTATAGAACAAGCTCTCAAGGATCTATCTCTTTATCTTGATCGTGAGACCTTTGCAATCATCCAATCCGCCACTAAGGGCAAGATGCCTGTCAACCAAGTCGAGGGCGACCAAGCCCCTTCACCACCCCAATCAGCACCTAGGCCTCTTATCATTACCTCTCCTGGGCAACCTTGCCATGTCTCCTTGCCCACTCACCCAATCGTGGGACACCCATCAAATCCTATGCTAGTTCCTCCCTCTAACCCACCCCTTCTATCTCATTCTAATTATCTTGCAACTCACGTGCCATCACCAGTGGCTCGGGAACCCAACCTCACTCAAGCCTTTATTGATAAACTTAACTGAATGGATGAGCAATTTGAAGAACTAAAGCACCGATTGGACTCCAAGACTGCTCCTAAATTTTAGTCCCATTCTTCCCAGTTCTACACCTTCCTCCTTCGAAAATCCCAGTCTTTCAACACTACAATGGAATGGGTAATCTTTTCACCCATCTAAAGGATTTCTTGTATGACTCTACCTTCTTGAAGAATGATCGCAAAGCCCTTGCTTTTCTCTTTCGACTGTCATTGGAAGGATCCTCCCTTGAATGGTTCTATTATCTTGATTCTTTTGAGATGGTAGACTTTGACATAGTGAAGGCAAAGTTTCTGCAAAGATATAGGGACCGAGTGAGGCCAACCTACTTGATCATAGACTTAATTGCTAAAAAGATGAAGCCAGATGAAGGACTTCACCAGATTTGCTGACCGGTGGAGACGAATGGTGGAAAAATTGGTTGATACCATTTCAAAGGGGGAACAAGTGAGGATGCTCATCAGGAATACCATTCCAGCCCTTCTCAACCTCTTAGTCATTCACCATCCAACTACCATCAGTGAGCTCTGCGATTGTGGTCGATATCTTCAAGCCCACTTTAGGGATGCCTCTATGATCAACCCTTTTGACCCTAAACCCCGCAATACTAGAAAACTCGCACCTGTAGGGCCTACCACCGAGGGGGTCGTGAACAATGAGAGTGTCAATGAACCCACCTACAACCAACAACCTCAGCAGCAACCTACCTAAAGCCAAACACCACCACAGCAACCGGCCTACAATCAAATGCCACAGCAGCAACCTACCTACAACCAAGTACCACCGCCAGCCAACCGACCTAGGAAGGGGGACCAAAGAGAGAATACTACCCTCAGCTGCCATTCCCCCTCATAGATACTTTTAATGCATTGATGGCTGAACAATAGTTGGAGCTCCTGAAGGAGAGAGAGGCATGGCTAGCAAATGCATATATGTCAAAGTATTATGCCTACAATCGGTACCTATGGCACACTTTGGAAGTTTGCTTCCAGTTCAAAGACTACATTCATGATCTTAACGATCAGGGGAACATCGATTGGGCATAGATGGAGGAATCCATATAGGCAATGAAAGCACGATAGAATCAACCACGGTGCCACCAATAGAAAGCACAACAGCAGCCCGGCCTGGGCATAGTTCAAGACCCACTCCCAGTACATGCACCCACTCAAGCACCGGCACCAGCCCCACCAAACCCACGGATAGGCCTTGTCCACTTTGCCATCAGGGAGTCAACCAATCACTCCCAAGGTTGGCAGGAGGAGGATCAAACCGCCACCATGCCCACAAGACCAGCTCCATCCACAACCCATACCATACTTTCCATACCAAGAGCCACCCCTGACCAACAACTTATCCAAGCACCCCAAAGCCCAACCTTACCATCACCAACTATTAATCCTCCCCAACACCTAATAATTAGACCACCCCCGACATTCCAACCAGCACCTAACCCACCAACCACCACCACTCCATGGCCCCTCATCATCCGACCATCACCCAACCCAGCAACCACCACCACTCCACAGCCTCTCATCATCCGACCATCACCTAACCCAACAACCACCACCACTCCACAAGCTCTCATCATCCGACCATCACCACTAACACCTTAACCATCGCCTAACCTACTGGCCATCACCATTCCGTGCACCCTTACAATCTGACCCTCACAACCCTTGCCTGTCTCTGGCCCCTCAACACCCCAACTAGCCATACCATCACCACCTTCACCACTCTCCCCTACCATGTTGGCGCTGGTACTTAAGAGTGGGAGGATGTTCCAACGGGTCTTCCCCTAAGATGGGATGCAGTCACAGGAGTAGGCATAAGGGGAGGTGATAGAAGAACCATTGCTTGGCATGGCATATAACTTGTTGAAGCATCTGGATAAAATGTCAACATGGATTTCAATTCTGGTGCTCATAAAAAGGTCAAAGGCAGTAGGTCATGGTCAATGAGGACCTCTCACCCAAAAAGATCATCACTATCTTGATTCCTAGGATTGAGCACCCATCACTCACGTTCACAGAAGAGGAGTTGGCATGGCCAGAGATTATGAAATATGCCTTGCACGTTGCAATTGTCATCAGAGGCATAGAGATAAAATCCTACTTGATTGACACTATAGCATCTATAAATGTCATGCTGCCAGAAATATTGTAGCTTTGTAGAATCTACGATGAATAAATTGAGTCTTCTGCCATTATGGTGATAGCCTATGACAACTCTAGGAAGCCAGCATGAGGGGTGGTAACGTTGGATGTAGGGCTCAGACCGTGTACTGTCACCACTGAGTTCCATGTTCTAGAACTGGACCCCACATTTAAAGCTATATTTGGATGCCCATATCTCGAGGCAATAGGAGTTGTTGCCTCAACCAATCATCAATGTGTGAAGTTCGAATACAAAGGGCAGGTCATTAAGGTAACCAATGTCCCTATTCTGATTGGCATAAGTGATCTCTCTTTTGCATTGCCACTGTCAGAATCTATTCAGCTGCTAGTCTCAACTAAAGAACTGCTAGGGGTCATGACATTGACAACCTCACCCCCAGATATAGTTGTTTGGCAGATGATGAAGAGAATGGGATATCAACTAGGAAAACGGTTGGGTAAGGAGCTGCAAGGGGTTGTACACCCCATCAAAGCTGTGAAGAGACTAAGAAGGCAAGGGCTCGGCTATGAGCCAAGTTTTGTTCCAAGGATAGTCTACTGGTCAAAACATGCCATGGGGCTCCAAAAATTCTTCATTAAAGGGGAGACCATGATGATGGCTGGAGACGAAGAAGAACCAATCACTACAACCAAGAGGAGGAGGGCTTCAGTACATAAGGAATAAGTGGATGACTTGAGTTTATCTCTGGCCCAGTTGTTCATGGTGGAGAAAGAACTGAAAGAACCATTCAAGGGCGAGCCTGATTCTAAATAGCTTGTCGACTCGAGCAAACCTCCATTCAACATCCTATGTAAGCCATATCCTATGGTCACGTATTTCAAGGTTCTCACACCTCTCCTCTTAAATTCGCTTGATGGGCTTTCTATCCCAAATATCAACTCTCAAATCTTCCTACCCCACTGGGCTTCTACGCCCGCATGAAGCTAACACCGGGCCTGCGTGCCCACCTATTGGGCCCATGTGCCCTTTAGAATTTTTCTCTAGTTTTGGGCCCATACGCCCGTTTCTTGTTATCGTGGGGCCCACAGTCCCTTTTTCTTTATCTCAGTCTCCAAAGTAGTGCGAAGATAAGCCACCTCCTACTGTAGACCAATGATCTCCAGCCTTTGGCTTAGAAGCAAAGCTCGAGCTTCCTGAAATGTCACAAAGGTTAAAAGAAGTAATAATGCAGAGTCAGGTTAAAGGCAAGAAAATTATTACCTGACCCTCGGGGACGAACAGGTGTCTGTATGCCTCCTCGTAGCGGTGAAGGTAGTCTAGGTTGTCTTCCGCCCAACCAATAACTACCCACCCTCATACCATAGTGCAATGGAGGCCTGGTACTTTGCCACCCAGTACACTGGGAGGATCAGACTCCTGGGGCAGGCGTCGACTGGCAGGAGATGGGGAGGAGGCTCCAACCAGTCCTACTCCAAGCCTAGGGTGCATGCTGAGATGTGAAGCCACATGGGTACCAAATCATTGACGTATAGGAGATGAAGATCCCGACCAAAGACATGACCCGAATCAGCAATCCAAGGTTGAAGGTGGTCATCAATTGTGAGATAGGGCCACCAACACACCTGCAGGAAAAAAAACATGATTACTGATTCGTTAGAAGATGATTAATGCATTGATTCAATATACCTCAGTGTGTGGGAAGTAGAACATCTAGCTCCAGTGGCCCTCAGAAGGGCAGATAGGCTCCCAATAAGCCATCAATGGGAGGAGGCCTAGGAAGGACTACTATGCTTGGCCCAAGGGGAAGTAAAGATAGCTTAGACTTGCAAAAGGCACAACTTGTCAGGCAACATGTACAAGAAGAGATAAAAGCATACAAAAGAGAAAACTGATAAAGTCACCTGAAGTAAGGGAGAAAAGACGGCAACGAAAACAAAGCCCAACTTAGGCTGGAGGCTGCAAAATAGGTGAGCAAGCATCATTGCCCCCCACGCATATATGCCAACCTGGTCTAGGTCAGCAAGCAAGGGAAGAAACCATGAATGGATGTGGTTCGTCTTTGAGCCTAGCAGCAGATGCCCGAAGAAGAAGAGGAGGAATCAACATAGGTTCATGTTTTCCTCCACGGTGCTAGGGTAAAAGAAAATGTACCTCATGGTAAATCAGGAGGTCAAGCTCCTTGAACTAAGAGTTGTGTTGACGGGCGCGTCTCGACATCTACATCAAAAGGGAAGTTAACATCACAACATCCCATGAATAAATATATTAATTAATTAATTAATCAATCAGTTAATTAATTGATTGATTAAATAAAAATAAAAAAAATCTACATGCTGAATGCACCCTTGAGGTGAGGGTGCACCCAGTGCACCCTCAACCTGAGGGCACGGTGGCCGTGCCCCCAGGTTGAGGGTGCCGTCAACGCCAGTGTTGACTACAATCCCTAAACACCAAGTTTTTTGTTTTCACAATTTTTTGAGTAAATAAACTCGTAATTGTGTGAAACTTGAATCAAATCGAAGCGTAAGTCCTGATCTACATTTATTATAATAGGGGCACTGACCTTTGAAAGCATCTCAGATTCCAAAAGTGAGCTGGAACCAACGGAGCTTCTAGGTGAGGAGAGATGGTGCGCAAGATGAAATGAAGAAATTTCAACCTCGAAAGGTAATTATAGAGAATAAAAATGTAAAAATGGGATAAAATTGGAAAAATCACCCAACGTTCATAAAATTGAGCTAATCATGAAGCCACCGAAAGAATTTCAATCCAACGCACGGTTTGCTCTGAAAAATTTTGTAAAGAAAATTTCTTTTTTAACTTCCATCCAAAATCCCTCTTTTCACATAACATTGAATGTCTCAGGTCCTAAAATAGCAAGACATATTAGTGCTTTTTATCATCACTAGTTAAATTTTTTTGGGTGACAGGAGAAAATTCTAGCCATTTTTTAGCCAAAAATGGTTAAAAATGTATTTTTCAGAGTCAAAATTAACAAAAATTGTGAAAATTTTAGAAGGCGCCATGTTGTTCAGAAAATCAAGCTGATCAAAAAGTAACCAAAATAAAATTTATTAGACTCACGATTTGTTCTGAAAAATTAGTTAAAGAAAAAAGGCATCGTAAAACCTATGGAAAATACTTCATTTCATATTAAAAAACATCCATGGGGTTGAAAAATAGCAAGACATATTCATCGTAATTGTCAACACTTGTCTCTTAATTTTCTGAAACAAAATAAATTTTCATTGAATTTTCACTCAAACTTGCTATATAAAATTCATTATTTATTGAAAAATAACCACATTTTGTCTCCTAAAAAATGTAATTGCGCAAAAGCTTTAACTCAGAGATGTAATGGTATTTCTAACCAAGGTCTTCCTCAATCAAGAGACCCGGGCAGCATACCCAACTCGTCTCCCACAAGGCAACTACTGAAATCATCTCCTCCTCATCGTCTGCATAACCAAGTTGCCTACCCTTGATGGGTGGCAGGTGGGACAGCTTGGGAAACTCGTGGCAAGGCAAGCCGATCTGAGAGTGGCAGTGGTGAGTGTTGTCTAACACAAAGGCTGAACCAGTGATCAAGCAAAGATCGACGGCGGGCGTAAAACACACCTGGAAGTCTTTACGTGTCATGACAATAGAAGAGTGCAAGAAGTTGGAATGGTTCATGGAGGAAAAATGTGCATGCCACTCTAGCCTCTTCTTCACTGAAGCACACTTGTTAGCAACCCTCTCGCCAAAGCCAAGTGTAGCAGCGTATAGGAACAAGGGGCTGCGGTGAAAAAGCTATGATCTGGTAGTCACCTCACCGGCTGGATCTAACTTAAAGTGGAGATCGGCCCAGCAAGCCAGTAGAAGAGCACTTCAAAAGGGAGGATGGCCCACGCAAGCTATGGATAGCCTGCAGTACAGGGAACCGAGGGACCAAGCTGCGCACCGCTCCAAATGTCACTGATGCATGGAATCCGATTAGGCTCTAAGAAGCCATCCTCTGCAGGGAACATGAACATCGCGGAAAGACAAGCTACGAATCCTTTTGCACCTCGCAGAATCCGGTCCTCATCTAGGCCAAGAGCCGTCAGAAGAGAGATCGTTCTAGCCACCAACTTGGGAATGCTGATTCGCTTGCCTGCCAACAAGGAACCAATTTGCCCAGCCTCGACAAAATCCTATAAGAACTCCAAGCTAGAGAGTGACCCAGAAGGGATGAACATACCATCAGTTTCTCCCTTTCAAGTTCGGGGAAGGCCAAGAAGGAGCTCTACCTCCTCAAGAAGAATTGTGCACTCAAAGCTGCAAAACATGAACGTGTGAGTGTTAGGATGCTACAGCTCAACAAGAGCTCCCATCAAGCCGAAGTTGAGGGAATAGCCGAAATACTACTTAGCATGAATCAAGAGTCTAGTCAAGCCCCAGTCCTGAAGGGTCACTCTGATCGACAAGCTGAGGACGTCAAGCAAACCAGTAAGCCAAGCAAGAGAGCAATACTAGCAAGGCCCTGGAAACTTTGGGTAATCCTACACCAAAATAGGAGGTAAGAGGGAAGTACACTAAGGATAAAGAAAAAAATGGGTGTAAAAGCTAAAATTGGCAGCAAACTCACCAAGTTGGCATCGATTCTGGTCTTCAAATGACCCGAGATGCTTGAAATACCCCTAACCAAGCCAACACGCTATTTCTTCAAAGGAGGAGCCATCCTAGGTGTTGGTAAGACGTTTTGGGCGTCTTATAGGGTGTTTATATAGGGTGGATTGGTCCCAGTTTGAGCCAAAATTGGATCCGGATCAAAAACAAAAATAGGGACTAAACGCGCCCCCGAAGTGGGGGAGTGGTGGCCGCACCTGATCCAAGGGCGAGCAGGCCACACCCCCGAATTGAGGGTGTGGTGGCTGCGCCCCTAGTTCAGGGGCGCGTTGAGTTAAATTCAGGCAAAATTCACCCAAAATTCTAGAAAATTGAGAAAATTTTAGAAAATTTTGATAAATCAAATTTGTTTATGTTTTATCTTTATTAAGGCCAAGTGGACATCATTATCCTTTCAGAACTAATATTTTGATGAATGTCATAAATTGCTCATGGAGACAGAAGAATGGACATGGGAAATCCCCATTAGGTGCCGACTAACATAGAATTTGTTAGTCATATATCATTATTTATATATTATTGATGAAAATCGTAGGTGCAAAAAAGACCAGGCCCGAGATCCCCTTCATCAAAATCTACGACGGTTGGGTCATCCTTCATGCTCATAGATAAGCCAAAATTGGGTAGTGAGGGACAATGGTTCCCGATTAGGTATCCTGACCTCACAAACAATCTATATCTTCAACTAATTGTTAAGCAAGTCTTGTTTTTGTTGTTTTTTGAGCCCAGCATGCATCGTATAGTATTAGTCTCATTGCATTTTTCATTGTAATTGCATACATCTCATCATGATCATCACCTTGTCATCATGATCTCTATGGCCCATCAGGTACATTCTCCCATCATTTACCTCAATTTTGATCTTTTCAATATCCCACCATGTCCATCACCTATCGTAATCACCTTTTTTCTCTACTACATCTTTCATCTCTAACACACCATGGTCGTTGCAATACTTTCTTTCTATTCATCCCACCGTGGAAGTCATCTCATCCCACCATGGGTACCTATTTAATCATCATTCGTGTGTCACCATTACCCTCACGGTCTTATGATTGAGCTTTGATAGCTTGCCTTTTGGAATTCGAGATCATTCCATTTCTGAATCAAATCTTGTCTCTTGGAAAACTTAAACGAATCTGAGGGCCTGAATATGCTCGATTGGTATTCTTTTATTTTACAAAATAACTCTCTTTTTAAACTTTAGCCCATCACAGAATAGGAACACCACAAAGATCGAGTTGTTGGCTGATGATGAACCAACAAACCCATGATTCTGAGACTCCCCACAGTGTTGGGGGTTGGCTATTCTTCTCTTATGCCCGTGGCACATCTCTTACCAATCGAACATAGGAAGACTTGATGAAACATGGCAGTGATCCAGGAAACTTGAGAAGATTCGCTTTACCGAATCTAGTCGTTGAGCATGTCTAAATATACACCTTGATGCCAGCTTTTCAGTACATCATTATTCTACTCCACTGTACTCAACTACAATTCATTTCACTTTGCTCCATTTATTTTCATTCTATTTCATTACATTACATACCATTCCCTTGCAAAGTCGACATCAAGACGAGACAAGCTGTAGACACCCTAAATTGGATTGATTTAGGGCTCCAAACTCTTATTCCATTGGCAATACTTTTTATTTGACCATTATCCAATCAAAATCACCTTGTGGAGATAAGCCAAGAACGTCAATGGAGAGCCGCATGAGTTGAGAATGGACCGAAGATTTCTGAAGCAATGTCATAACCTTTAAGTGAGAGCCACGCGTTAATCATGGAAACATGAAGCCTACTCAATGACCGACCCTTAATGATCCATAATTGAAGGTATCATAAGTACCGCATGAATTTCGCAACATTTGGGTTTCCAACAAGTCTTTTCGGCAGTTGTGCGTCTATAACAGCTTTTTATCATGGCTTTCTGGCCCTGCTATTCTAGACCGTAAGTTATGTCTTTTTGATCATCACCAGGCTTTTTTGGGTCCTTTGGGTCAACCCTATCCATTTATTGTCACCAACTGGTGTCACCAACTGGTGTTGTACAGTCATTTCGGTCCATTTTAGGGTTTCTCAGTTATTCTGGCTTTTCTGAGGTTTGTTTCACGTTTACCGGGTTGTTCACGGTTTTTTTGATGACTCTGAGTTTTTCGATCATACCAAACTTGTTTAGTCATTGTTTTAAGTCATCCCGAGCTGACCCTCAGCTCCTGGATTGAAACCGTGTCTTTTTGTATCACCGCTCCAGTTTTTGGCATCCTCGGAATCGTAAACTAGAGGTTAAAATCCCATACAGAAGTTTTAGGATGTATGCCATCTAGTTTGCCAATTTGGGTAGCTACGTTTGTGATTCCTCTTTCACACGCAACAAACGGGAGTCCAAACGAACATCCCGTTTGAAAACTACAGCTCGCAGGCATAGGGCGTGCTAGAGAGAGAACTGAACACGACCCCCAACCGGAGGTGCGGTCAACGCGCCCTCAAGGTGAGGGTGTAGTCTGCACACCCTCAGACTGAGGGCACCGTCAGCACGCCCCCAGCCTGAGGGTGCGGTCTTTTCCGGAAACCAGAAACTTCCCCCAGTTTGGGCTTTACAAACCATTTTTTTGGAAATTTCCTCCTCTTAAAAACATTTATTTTGACTGCGCCCCTGAGTCAGGGGAGCGTTCATTTTGTTAACCTAATTTTTAGCATTTTTATGAAATCTTCTGAATATTTTTAGCAATAACTCGCTGAACGTGCCCTCGAAGTGAGGGCGCGCTCACCGTGCCCTCAACCAGAGGGTGCGGCCGCGTACCCCCACATGGGGGCACGTTCAATTTCCTTCCATATTTTGCACCGGGTCTTCTCCTATAAATTGAGGGTCATTCTCAATGACCAGGAGTTACCACACATGCTCTAGCATGTCCAGAGGTCATCCAAGATCTTCTCAAAGCTCTCTTTCATGTTCTACTCTGACCCATTGTTGAGAGATCGACCCCGACGTGAGAAAAAAGACCCAATTCGTGTTCTCGACATTGATATCCTTCATCGGCCTCTACAGAAATTTCTAGATGCATTCTGCAAAGGTGGTCAACAAAAGAAAGCTTCATCTCTACGTTATCTTTCATTTTCAACCAACAGCACTCGATTCAGACATGTTGTTTGTCTTTGGTGATTTCTGCATCAATGGCACACAACCAGGTTCTATTTTTACATCCGTTCATTTATAGAGATTCTACATGTCTGTAAGAGCGTACTCTGGAAACGTCATAAACATAGGATCTCTTCCTCTTCAAGTTATGTGTCCATATAAACAAATGGCACTCAATTCTGACATTGGGGTCGACCGTAGAAGCTTCTGCACCAAGGTCGCGCCAGCAGGATACTGCACTCACCCAAGAGCAAGCCATCTGAATTGGCTTCTTTTGCTCGTTCTGGCTTCGATCCAAGTCATCCTACTCTCAAAGTCTTTCTTATTTCATTTACAGCATATTTAGGTCATTTTAATTTAGTTTTTAATCATTTTTAACATCCAAAAATATTAAGAAATGGGTTAGGGCTCGCCCCAATCCGATGAGTTCAAATTCAATTGCTCTTTTTCTTATTTTTCTTCTTACAATTTCTACACTTCACTTAGTTCTAATCAATTTTCTTCACTTGGTTTATTGTTCTAGTTTCATACGCTTATCAAGCTAGCAATGGTTGGGGACTCTTCTTCATCGGCTGTAAGCACCCGAAACGGGACATCCGCGGATCTCCCCCTCCCGGCCCCTTACGCTTGCTTTGGTGACTTGGTGGATGGGATGTTAGTGGGTGTGGTCGCCAGGAGCCAAAGGCTCCAAAATATAGTAGAATGAAAGGAAATGAAATAGAGAGATGAAAGTGACCGTCGTACCTTTGGAAGCGGGGAGATTGTTGGGTTCCGACTTCTCCTCTCTCGGCCGGCCAAAAGAAGAGAGCTTAGTGAGTCCTTCGTCTTCGATCCGGTTGAAGCTCCACCCCAATCGGATTTACCTAAAAATGTCCATATGAAAACATAGAAACAAGTGAAAAGATCATTAGTTCTCGTGACAGTGTAGAATCATGCTCAAAATCAAATGTAAACATGAAAGAGGGAAGGAATCGACCGGATTGGGACTAAATCCCAACCCCTATTTGGAAGGTTTAAATATGCATGAAAATGCAAATGAGTGGCTTAATGCATGCTAAATAACATGTTAATGAGGGTTAAAATGAAAGGGGGAGTAAAAGATCAACCGGAAAGGTAAATAAACTCAAAAAAATGCAAAACGGGGTCTGCCCCTGCTAGTGCCCCATATATGGGGCGCCTGCTGTAGGTGCCCCCTTGATGGGGCGCGTTGACCAAAGTCAAAGCGCCCTATATACGGGGCACCAGGAACTGGCTTCAGCAGATTTTCTTCCCTTCTTCGCGGCGTCGCCCCGGAGTGTAGGGAGACCTCCAAGACGGAAAGAAGACTTCTTCAAGCAGACAATAGTCAAGTGAAGCTAATGGAAGAGTGTTTTGGAACTAGATGTAAGGGAAATGGAGGGTAGAGGCTCTCAAAGTTGGATAAAAATCATATTTCTGAAGAAGGAGACTGCAGGTTTTTGGAGTTTTTGGGAGAGAGTTTTGAATCGGTTTGAAGGCTTATGAGGGGTGAAAATGGGTTAGAATCGTGGTGTTGGATGAGCTCTAGGGTGGCACGAAGTTGGAACCTCCTCCAAGCTCCAAATGGGGGTCTATTTATAGCCCAAAAGAGGGCACTTTGGCCATTTTCGAAAAACAGTGCCATGTGGCATAGCGCCCTATATATGGGGCGCCAGCATCATGAGATATGTCAGGTCGACAAGACAAGTCACTGCGGGGGGTCAAATCGGCCTGTCAAATCAATTTAATTTGGATCCAGGCGCCCTGTTTATAGGGCGCCTGGTGCCCTATAAACAGGGCGCCTGGTGCCCTATTTATAGGGCGCCTGGTGCCCTATAAGTAGGGCACCAGGTGCCCTTATACACAGGGTTTTGCCCTCCTTAAAATGTGCCAAAAACCTCAATTTTTCCGGAAAACTCGGTTCTCTTGAAAGGTTACTCAAATATACTTCATGAAAACAAGAATTTAAGCTCTCCAACTAGGCCAAAATTGCGTGTCTACATCGGCCGGCCAAAGAGAGAAGGTTGAACCCGAACACTCTTTTCTCGCGCTAAGGTACACACGGTCATGCTTTACTCAATCTGCATTTTATTTCATGTAAATCAGAGCCCACGGTTCCTGGCGACCACATTCTTCACTCCTTTTATGCATTAAGTTCCTTTGATTCATCCTCACTCTCCTCCCATACGACCCGAATCGTCTCTTCGGTGCTCAAGCGATGCCGAGAGATGAAAGTTCAGGATCAATGTGTGTGTGGGACTAAGGTGAGAGTTTTTTCAAGTTTTTCGTTCTTCTTTCTCATTCCCTCTTGAGGTGGCGATCCAAAAAATGACAAACTCATTTTTGAAGTCAACAATGATTTCTAAACTAAGGTTGGGGACCGTTGGACGGGTTTACTAAGATGTTGATGTTTTCATTCATTATCACTCCCTCAGTTACCAGACCGGTTGTGGTAAAGGTGGTCATCTTCATAGCTCGGGATCTAGGGTTAAGTAGGTTCTTAATGGGGGAATCCTAAGATGTGTTTAGATGTACCATGCCCTCTTATATAGCTCGCTCATGGTGGCGGGGTGATGCAAAGCCAACATATTCTTTAGAGCTGATGTGGCATTGGTGATAATCATTTTAACTTGTTCTGACTCTGAAATTGTACTGATGAGCTTTTCAGCCATGGACCTCCATCTATTAGCATATCTTATAAAGTCTTCATCATTCCTCATCTTTTCGGCGATGAGGTCTGTGATGGAATAGGTGGGACCAACTGGTCCTAGTACCTCTGTAGAAACTTTGCCTTGGCTATGTCAAAGTTACTAGCCTCTGAAGAATCAAGCGAATAGAACATCCAATGCTAGTCCTTCTAATGACCTCTTGAATAGAAAGGCAAAGGCCCTTTAGTGATGTTGCCACATCACAAATTCATAGAGAAAGTCTTTCACTTGGATAAAGAGTTTACCACTCCCATTATATCGGTGATAAATCGACATTTTACAGGGAGGGAGGTGGAAGGCCGGAAGAGAAGGGAGGGATATCTCAGAGAGTGCCCTTGTATCAATTAGACGCTCAAGCTCTTTGTATTGCTTATCCATCTTGTTGATTTTGTTCATCGTGGCTTGATCAGCAGAGGGTTCCCAGACAAGAAGAGTAAGTGCTTGTGTACTAGTGCGGGCATCGAGTTGGTCGAAGTGGCCGGATGTGTTGGAGGGGGCATTAAGGGGGTGGGTGGAATTGAGGTGATGAGGAGGGTAGACTGGTGGCCTGTAAGGCATGGGATTATTTAGAATAGCCACTGAGTGGGGAGAATTTGGGATTATAGGGATGACGTGGGGTGACCCGATGTAGGCATATTAGATTGGTTAGTTACCAATCGAGGTGTAGGAGTGTGGAGGCCACTTTCGAGGAGAGTGAGATCAGCAAGTGATTTTCCTTTTAGGATGGCCTTGAAAGCATGAAGTTAAGCGGGGTTAGCATGGGAAAATGCCTCCCAGAGTAAGTTTGGATGAAAGGGAGGTGAGATTTGACTTGGTTCGGGTAAAGCTTCTAGCTCATTGACAGTATACACAACATTTTGGGTCGAGCGATGTCTCATCATAAGGTTCATAGTAAGCCTAGTTGTGTTGTACTTGCTTATATTATTGGTCTACCATGCCAATAACTCTTCTCGATCTAAGGATCATAAACATAAAAGACAAGAAAATGACGAGTGAAAAAAATAAGTTATTTTATTTTATTTTATTTTAAATTTTTTATCTTTTTGTTTGATTTTAGATTTTTTTATAGATTTTTTCAAGCAATTTATCCTCAAGAAAAAAAATTTGGTTTTGTCTGGTGATTTTGAAATTTATTTTAGTTTCTAGTTTTTGTTTACAAGCAACTAGTAACAAAAACTTAAAATGATTGGCACAATTATTTTGATTTCGACCTTAAGTTAATGACTTTTTAAGAGAAATATTGTCCACTCAAATAGATGGGTAGGACACTATGCTTTCACAACACTAAGCAATCTAAGGTTGTCACTCTTTTCATAACGATAGGTGATTGGTACGCCGCATTTTGGGGTAAAAGGGTACAACCAGCCTGATCAATGAAGAGGGAATCCTTCATTTCTAGGGACTTATGGAGATTCTTGATGGAAACTACTCAATCCTTTCAAGAGGGAATCTCAGGAGGAGGAGTTGGTAACCACCAAGAGAGTTGTTTGGATGTGTAGGGCTTTGGGAGGAGAGTAAGCTTTCCTTCTTGGATGACTTAAGGAGTCGGGCAGACCTAAAGCCCCAATGCAAACTAAATGCAAGTGATATGTCAATGAGTAAGGATAAAGCAATTATAAAAGAAAAGCATACAGCTATAAGAGTAATGATAAACTAAGCAAGGTGCAAAGCAAGCAATGAAACTTTTTAACAAGGCATATGATGAGAGAATGTTAAAGATATAAAAGCAAGTAAACAAGACAATGACAATGATATAAAATGATGTCAAAGGTATGAAAGCAAGTGAAGATGAAGGAAAGAGCTAATCTTAACTAAATATGCTTATAAAGCTTGCTAGAAGAAAACTAGACTTTGAAATAAAATAGGTAAGAGACAAGTAGATATGCTCAAGAAGGCATGAAATGAAAGGACATCAAAGATGCTAAGCACAGTGTAAATTAGGTTGTCATGCTTTTTTCTTAAAAAAACAAATTAACAGAAAACAAGTAGACTTGGAAGGAAGTAGATGATATTTTAAGGAGTCAAACTAGCATGCAAGTAAGCAAACAAAAGTGCAAAGAAGATGAAAATGGCTCATAAGAAAACTAGAATGAAAATGAGCATGCTTTCAAATGGACATTCTTAAGAAGGATATGAGGAACTTGCTCAAGCTAAAGTCGCTCCCACCATGGTCGCCAAAAGATGTAAGTGCCCAAAAAGAGAGAAGAGAAGGCACCGAAAAAGAGAATGAGAAAAAGAAGACTTGAGCCAGCTACAACCGGGAGGTTTTCCTCTTATAATGTCTTTCTTTTGGTAACTTGGGTGACTTTGGGGGTGGAGTGGTTTGTGGTTGTAGTCGCCAGGAGCTAAAAGCTCTAAATAAAATAAAACGAAAGGAAATGAAGGGAGAAATGACCATCATACCTTTGGAAGCGAGAAGATTGGAGAGTTCCAACTTCTCCTCTCTCAGCTAGCCAAAAGAAGGGAGCTTTAGTGAGTTCCTTTTCTTCAATCCAGTTGAAGCTTCACCTCGGCTAGATCAACCTAATAATGCCCATAAGAAAACATAGAAACAAGTGAAAGAATAATTAGAACTGAAGATAGCATAGTAACATGCTCAAAATCAAACATAAACAAATAAAATGTGAGAAACTGACTAGATTGGGACTAGATCCCAACCTCTATTTGAAAAGCTTAAAGATGCATGAAGATGAAAATGAGTAGACTAATGTATGCTAAACAACATGCTAATAAAAATTAGAATTAAAAAAAGTAACAAGGAATCGAAGGAAGGGGTGTGAAACCCTTAAAAACCACAAAATGGGGGCTGGTACTGTAGGTGCCCCATTGATGGGGCACTAAGGTCTAATTTTGACAGAACTTTGGCCCTTCACAGCTTCGCCCCAGAGTGTTGGTTGGTCTCCAAGATGGAAAAATAGCTGATAGAATTGTATGCCGTACAAGCCAATCATATATGATATAATTTGACATTTCTAGAAATATCTCACTCAATTAACTAGGCAAATCTTCATTACTATCTTTCATTAGATACAAATATCATAATGAAATCCTTGATCACATACAATGAAGATTAAATCATGATGAGATCATGATAATGAGATTGGTCATCTAGAGGTATGCGAACTAAATGTTCCTAGTCATAGGATCCTTGAGATGAGACATCAAGGAACCGGATAGACTAGTGTATGTGATGTCTTCTCATGTGATGAGGATGACCGATCTCATTGGTCATTAGTGTGGAGACACCAAGATACATATGCAGATGCTCATTAGATGAATGAGTTCACTTAACTGACTGAATTAGAAACCATGAATTGTATCTTACCTAACTATCGATCAAGATTTTCTATCATCATGGTTTCATGGTTGGACATTTGACCTGAGTCGCCAAAGATGCCTTTTTAGGCGGAACTTTTACTTTGACCATTGGCTCATGGATCACCGTTTAGATGGTCCAATATAGCAATGGATCAGGTACAAGGAAAACCAAATAGAGGCAATTGAGCGAACAACAAGAGATCTTCCACTCTCGGTAAATGAGAGTGAATGCCCTATGGGATAGTACTCTAAATCCATGGCCAGGGTAGATAGGATGATTGGAAAAAGAGTTGTCCAATTAATTCAATTTCGAGTATAAGATCCTATAGATTCAGTATACTAAGGAGTCGACAATCGATGCCGTACTCCTTTCCAAATGAGACGAGGGTTTATATCCAATGGTAACTGATGATAGAAAGGCTCAACGAAGATAATATTATCTCAATAGCCATTTAGGATCATGGGATGTAACTTGTACCCTTCATGATCGGTAGGCTGATTAATCTGTTATCGGATAACATATATAATTTCATTAAATAGAATTGTTATGTTTTAATTAGACCTCAACCAAATAGGTTATTGGGCCAAGTGGGTCACACACATAAGGACTTATCCATAAGTACAAGGGTAAGGGCCTAATTTATAGAGATTTTAGGTTTTTATGAAAAAAAATTAAATTCTCTATAAATACCAATAGTTTCAGCCAAACCCTATCAAGTCAAGGGTTACAACCACATCCTTAGCCTCCTCCCTACCTCATTCTTTCTCTAAAAGGTGTTCATCGGCGATGGATCTCCATTCGGGAAAAATTCTCGAGACCTGCACAAAGGGAGAACTTGTTATGGATGAAGTTCATGTAGATACCACTGGAGACCGGACACTTAAATGGTTTTTACATCCTTATAATTTTATCTTCTTTATCTTCATAGGATTAGATGAATCCCTATCAAGTATATTTAAACCCGTTTTGATCGATTTTCGTCATTTAGTTTAGATTGAGATAGGTTGTAAATGAACCTATAAGAATCATCACTTCCACTGGACCAAATTTTGTAAGACTATTCGCTATAGTGGTATCAGAGCTAGGTTCATGTCTCGGTCTAAACCGACATCAAATTGATATTATTTTATGTAATTTATGTGTTTCTAAATTTGTGCAAATGTCTGTATTATCGTGGCCACCATAATCTGTATGTGATTCAAATACGAGATTTTTTGGAACTGGTAGAATCTCATGATATAGGTCCTTCCAACTACACAAACCGTTTGAATTTTGAAGCTCTGTAGTGTCCTAGAGAAGCCCCAAAATTTGGTATTATTTCTGTCATGCCCGAACCATCACCCGAATTTCGGAATTTTGTAAAATCTCCGTCCATGGATAAAATTGAAGCTTGTAAAAGGCTTTAGATGATGGGTAATGAGATTACCAAACCTTTTCCTATATGATCTCCTACTTTGAATGGTGGCGGAAGAAAAGAGTTTGAGATTTTTTTGACGAACTAAGGTTCTGCTAGGTTTGGCGGCGCAGCCCAATTTCTCCCTGATTTCCCATCAACATAAATTTTTTCTCTGAAGTGATATATACATATTTGGAAGTTATATTTGATGAGAATTCCATATTGTATTTTTTTTAGAATTTTTAGTTTTTAGGATAGAGAGTTATCCTTGTTGCAAGATGGTGATTTCTACTACGTAGTCTAGTCGACTGCCACCTCTTCCTTCTCATTTTATAATGTATTGCGATTTTTACTGGAGATAAGCCTATTGTTTCAAATCCTCATTTGATGAATATTCTAACGCATATTTTTTAGATTTTTCTAAGCTCGGGATAAGGAGATAAAACCGATTTAATGAGAATTAATCCTCCCGATGAACAGTGCATCGGGGGAGGTAGGTGGCTGGCGCACACGGTGGTGCACCAAGGGCGGCACATCACAGAAAGATGTCTTACGCACCCGGCAGCACACACGGGGGCATGCCTAAGCAACGATGTGCGCTGGATCATGCGGTGCATTGCACCCATCTTATTTTTATATGATATTCAATTGTTTAAAATCATATAAAAATCTGAAAATTCTCATAAAATTTCAAAAAATTCATAAAAATTTCTAGAATATTATTTAACATGTTTTAAAGTGTTTAATGACATGGTAGATAATAGTTATCTTTATTTACATAGATTCACTCATAGTTAAACTTTAAAATTGTTTTAAAGGTTTAACTTAATTAATTAAAGTCTTAATTATTTCTATGAAATGATATTTTACATAATATAAATTATTATATTAATTATTGACTTTGCACAGTATTGAGAATGTATAAATATTCTACATAGTTTAGATATGCATGTTTATTTCATATAAATTTTTATATGTTGTTTTCATGTTATTTTATTGCTATTTATTTCATGAAAACTCGACATGCATAGAATTGAGAATTTAAAATTATAGTATATAATTTTATTCTGGTATATATGATATATCTCATATAATTATCACACATGCACTCTATGTTCATATACGGGTGTAAATGGAATCCGATATTCCAATATTCTGATTCAATTTAGATAAAAAAATAATGAGTTTAAAACTTGTTTTTGTATCCAATAAGCTATTAGAATCGGAATCAAATATTCTAGTAGCTTATCAAAATCAGAATCGGATTCAGTTGATTTCATTTCATTAATCCAATTTTGATAAAAAAATAAGTATATATAAATAAATTTAAATAAAATAAATTTAAATAAATTATCAAATATAATATATAAAATGATAAAAATAAAGTTTCACAGAGATTTTATCAAATTTTAGTAATTATATGTAAATTATTAACACATTTTTGAATAAAAATTATTATTTAATATGTATTTCAGAATCTATCATATTCGATTCTAATTCCAATAACAGAATAGGAATCGGATCGAACTTGGAACATAGTGATTCTGAAATTATCAAAATCAAAATTGGAACCTCTTAACCCTTATCAAAATTGGAATCTGATTATGGTGATTCCGCTACCGAATCTGACCCATTTACAGCCCTACGTTGATGTGATGAATGTTATTGTGCATATGGAGGTGATCATGGGCTTAATTGTGCTTGTATTGTGATTATTTTTTAATTGTGTTGGTTATGTTATTAAATGGAGCATGCATGTGCCTACTCTCTCTCTATACAATCTAATTGTACATTCTATCTCCCTCCATTAATGTACTCCCTTTGGTTAAACACAAGGTTTCTTATTAAGTTATGAACATTTGTGGGTTTGTGTATCTTTAAGCTACTTGTAATAGTTAGAAGCCAATTCGTGGAAGGTTGGAGAGTGTGACCACTTGGAGAAGCACCCTTTTGAAGCAGGAGCATGCCAACTCAAGCTTTTAAAGTAATAATTTGCACCTATAGGGGTGCTTTAGGCGCATGCTTAGGGTTAAGTTCATGATTACTTGATTTTATGCATATTTGATATGTGGATGTGTACTATAGGTTATACCTTAGATATGTGATATTCCAAAGGTATTATATATACTTGCACATATTATTGATGAGACTAAAATAAAAGTTCTCCTCATTTTAATTAGGCCGATAAACGTGTGACATTAAGAATGACTCATGTAGCCTTCCATTGTTATGATCTTGATGAGCCAATATTTGATTGGATGGGTTTGTTGTGCTATCACAAGGCCCATTCAGTAAGGGATTGATGATCATAGCTAAGACATTTTCCAAACATTGAGATGAACCATTTGTATGACTTTGTTGTGTTATCACAAGGGCCATGTGAAGAATCTATTCTCATAACGTAACAAGCGGGTTTGACATTACTAGAGTATATGGCTTATTGTGATACCACAAGGTCATAACTCTAGAGGCTGAATGACTAACAGTTACAAAAGTTGCAATTGACAATAGTTACCTACCTTGTGCAAACTTTATTAGACTTCGAACGTTTATAATGATCAATTTCTGCCTTTAGATGCATCGTTGTGAATATAGTAAAGCCTTTCAACGAAGGCAGTGATCATTTTTTTTTGTCACTACATGCTTTTAGAGCACGTTGAATGTTCATTGTGCATGGAAAACTCAAAACAGTAATTAAAGAGCAGTTGATAATAAAAACAAACCAAAAAAATCATTGGTATGGAATAATTTTGCTTGTGCGATTACTAAATTCGTTGTTGATCTCTTTTATGTGTTTTTAGCTGATAGTGCTAGGGCTCGATCCCTCACTACACGCACAAGCAGCACACCTCTGGGCCACTAGCCAACGTGAACAAAAAAATGTTATTTGTTTTAACATAATTTTAATATTTTTAATATTTTTTATTAAAATTAGAAAAAAATATTTTTAATTCCAACAACTAGGATTAAAAATATCTTGAATTTGCTAATTTTTATCAAAACGAAATCTAAATATCAAATTTTCAAATTTCATTTGCACCGATGTTTTGAGAGTTGCATGCTCTTGCTTTATGGTAACAATGTAACATGGCCATAATTTACGGTTTTGCTACATAGTTCTAACACCAACAATAAAAATTAAATTTTATCAAAGATGTGGCCCATTTCCTAGTGTCATGCTAGACATCATAATATTTTTATTTTTTAAAAAATAAAATGAAAGCTTAGAACACGTTTGTTTTACAAAAACACTTTAATGACTAGTTTAAGAATATAAATTAAAATTTTGAATGCGCTTCAAATTACAAGTAGCGTTGTTCATCCTCACGGATTCAACGGTTTTTTGTTTCACTGTAATGTTCTAAGAACCTTTAGCATTTAACCATTTTTCAAGACATTGAAATTTCAAACGTTGAAAACTCGCAAGAAGGGTGACCATCTTAACATTTGCAATTACGGCTCATCTGAGCTTATTAGGGCCTGTTTGGCACCATAAAATTTTAGGGATAAACCTGATTTATCTCCTAAATTTTGAGGATAAACCAAGTTTATCCCCATACCAAACAACACCTTAAAGTTCTCAAAAGATTTGAATCCTAAACAGAGACTTACAAATGGAAATGTTCAATTGACAAAGAAATCTCCAATTCTTTTAATTCTACTTTTTAGACAAAAAGATCCTTGAACATTCACATAATTATAAATTTTCAAGAAAATAAACATAAAATTATTTGCATTGTTTCAAGAGCCTGTTTGAAATAGCTCAAATTTTCATGTGAATAATGATACTAGATCCATGGAATGCCGGATCAGTCCCTGACCCCACCCAATCCAATCAAGATTTGACCGTGATGGATTTAACTCCATGTCAGATTGCTCATCTGACTTATCCAACTATTCGGGTCAACTGGATTGGCCAGGTTAGTGAGTCAATTCGTATTGGCCCAGGGTATCCGGGGCACCCAGGATCACCCAATGCTGTGACCAATTGGACCCATATGAAAAAATAAATTGCCCCCGTTGCCCTCCCGGATCGGTGTTCGTTGTTTGATTTGATTTGACTTGATTTAATTTTTGAATATTTTTTCAAATAAAATCAGATCAAATTAAGCTATCTCTCAAATTAACTTAAATTGAACCAAATTAATTTAATCCAATTTAAACCATATTTTATTAAGATATAATAGATATGTCAATACATAATTTTATTTTATTTATTTTAAATCATATTCTATTAAAATATTATGTATATGTTTATACATTACATTAATTTTGTTTTAAAAACTCTTGAAAAAAATTATTTTTATAAGAAAAATATATAAATATTAGATAATATATACTTTAAAATAAAATATTTAATCTAATTCGAATTATTTGATTTATCAGTTTGATTTGATTAGAAAATCATAAAAACTAAATCAAACTAATTGATAGATCAAATCGAATCGAATCAAATTGCTGATTTGATTTGACTTTTCGGGTTGAACCGAATAGTGAACAGCTTTACCAGGACTGGTAGACTTTGGACAACCATGCCTGACCTGCGATCCTTCCTTGATTAGATCATTTTCTCCATTGACAAACCTTCTCAACTTTCAACAGAACAAACCTGTATCGCAATGTTAGGGAAACTCACAAACATCATACATACACGGAGAATCCCACATGGTCAAATACAACAAGAGCCAAGAAAAGAGAAGGAAGAAAAGAAAAAAGTGAAAACAGAGATATTACAAACGCTTCTGCACTAAGTAGAACATGGGGCCAACAGTAGCTGATCGCGCTAGAAGAAACCAGGGCAAACAGAGTATAAGCAAATAAGGGCATCTCCGCCTCTATACCTGACTTACTAGCTTGGTGAAGACCGATTAATTTTGTAATTGGTCGCATCCGGGTTGTCACTTTTGTCTGTGTCGGAGTTCTCTTTGTGGGATTCAATCTCCAAGCTACTGGCGCGGTGGCGTCTGTTCCTTCGATCCTAAGAAAATTTGAAATTTATAATAAGGATAAGTTGAAACAGATAAACACTCCTTGAAAATTGAAAAAAAAAATGTAACATGGAGATGGCACAAACTGCCCACAGGTTTAGAGAGACGTCAAATAGATTGTAAGGAATTAGTTATGTAATTTCATATTCCTGTCAAATGTTGATGGATAGAGCTCAAGAACAAAATATACGTGTAAAACATTGAATCTGACGGCATAATCTATTTTCAGGAGCAATGACTCTTCATCTACCATCCAAATCTCTAAGCAGGGGAGTTGAAAGCTCCACAAGACGAGTTATCTTAGTTCTGTCAAAAACAGACATTTGCAGTTTGATTTCAGAGTTTTGCAGACGAAATTGAAGAAAATAGGAACAGTTTGTCACGCTGACGTGCACAATGTGAATTGGAGGTGAAACAAGAAAAATGGGAAAAATAAAGCAACAATCCCAGAACAAGGTCATACCATGTGGAAGAGCTGTTTCTAACTCTACAGTGTGAAAATTATTCTAATTGATCCAAATGGAATGTCTGAGATAAAATATTTTTCATCATTACGAGATGCTAGTTTGCCATATGCACTCACTCTTCATGTTTTATATCCACACCAAAAGCTTGATTACTGATGCGGGACAATGAGGGAGAAGTGAATGAATAGGAGTCACTGGATGATTGAAATTGAATCATCTCAAAAGGTTAATACCATGCAATCTCACAAGAAAATAAAATGTCAAACCACCTATAGTCCTTGTATCCACAAATTCTCAAATCGGAACAGGGCAGCTCTGGACTGGTCTAGAGCTGATCTCAAGTGGATTTGGATCAGACTTTATTGGCAAGTCCAGCTGAACCAGAATAAACCAGCAAAATTGGACTTGACTGCCTCAACATGTATGAATCAACTGGAACAGTTTGAGGTGTGCTGAACCAGCGAGGCCAACCCAATTTAGCTAAATTGTTACGGTTCGGGTCACTTGGGTATGGGTAGCTTTGATCTAACTAAATTAGTCCAATTCAGTGCATAATCCAACCTGTCAACAATGGACCACGTTCAACCTCACAACCGACCAATACGAGAGGATGGGCTCCATTAGGCAGTAGATAGCCATAGGGTTCTTCGGTTGAGCTGAACCGAACACTTAAGTATGGTTGAAGAGGTGGTAGTGGCTAGATGGAGGAGAGCAGCTGGGGAGTACAGAAGGGAAGCAGTAATGACCAGATGGTTCAGCGTGGGTTGCATTCAGAGAGTGGTGAAACCATAGGGTTCTTCAATTGTGAGTTGACCCAAACACCCAAGTGTGGATGAAGCGGTGGTAGCAGCTAGATCGAAGTGAGCAGTTAGGGAGTGCACGAGAGAAGTAGTAATGACTAGATGGTGCAGTGTCAGTTGCACTGACAGAGTGGTGAAGCCACAGGGTTATTCGGTTGTGAGGTGAACCAAACACCTTAGTGTGGATGGAGTGGTAGCGGCTACATCAAGGTGAGCAATTGGGGAGTTTACAAGGCAAGCAGTAATGACAAGATGGTGCAGCGTGGGTTGCACTGAAAGAGTGGTGAAGAGTGGAGGTGGGTCCTGTGAAGGAGATGCCGGTGAGTGTTCCAATATGATGGAGGCAGAGCCCAACTGTGCTGAAATGGTATGGAGGTACAAGGATGTTGGCAAAAGTTGTGCTAGGAAGGTGGGGAGGTGAGAGAGAGAGAGAAATTGTGAGTTTTGTGACCCAGCTGGAGTGGTGATCACAAAGCACAGAGGGCTTGGCACAAGACACAAGGAGGTTCATGAGGAGCAATGGGAATATGGATCTATGGCAGCTTCTTTTCTCTAGTAGCTATTCTGCACTGTGGTTGGGAGCAATGGTGGGGGTGGTTCGCTAAAAATGAGTCAAATTTCGGTTGGATCGTTTAATATCAGAACCCATACCAATAAATTGAACCCGTATCCAATAAAAGATTCAAAAATATATATAATATTCAGATTCAGATCAATAAATATGATTGAAGCACATTTCTTTATCGGGTCTAACATGGCTGTCGACAGATTCGACACAACTCCGTTGAGGTCAAACATGATATCAATCACTTGGATGTCCTCCACAATGACACCAGGGTAATCGACTGCCAAGCCAATCCTCACCTACGTGGGGACTACCACAAGATGAGGTCGCTTGGTGCTGCCTTTACCCTCGAAACTCGAGCTTTAAGCCCAGAAGTGCTGCATTCATGATGATGCCTTCTTTGATGTGTTCCCAGACATAAAACTCCTGGTGTTGATTTCAGTCAGCTCGTCCAAACTCCATAACAGCCTTGAGCAGCAGCGACAATGGCTCTTCCTTCGGCAGGTTTCCAGAAATTAGATAAAGGAGAAGATTCGTCCACCACCAAATCACCCCTCTTCACCAAGAGATCACAAAGCCCAGCCTTCCTTTAGAGCTCCTTGATTCTATCAAAAAACAAGGTGTTCTTCACTCATGTTTCCTCTCGCTGGTATGGTTTTGAGGGTATCTTGCTGTCTGTTTCTACCTCTGCTGACCCCGGATCCCTAAGGCATCATTGATAGGCAATGCCCACTAGAAGCCAGAGCTGGGACAAGATGTCGGTATCAGTTGCCCGTCGGAGCTTCTGACCTTGTACAGTGGGGACAACGGAGCTTGCAGATGCAAAAAATGTCATCATGTCAAAAATGTGGGCTCATTAAGCCAACTATGAGAAAAAGGAAAACAAGTATCTCGTCTATAGAAACTCCAGAGAAAGGAGAAGATGAGGCAAAAAGTCGATGTTGTGGAGGCAATAGAGAAGAAGATGAAAGCACTGTCAAGGCAAGATAGCTCCGATGGAGGAACCTGAAACATGAATCCTAAAGAGCTGGTGTTGCCCTTTTACTCGTAATTATATGTACAAACTGATTGTAAACTCAATCTTTCGAGATGAAGATGAAATTTGGGACAACCAACTCAAGAGATGATTTACTTCAGAGATGAGCAACCCTAGCCGGTGCCCCCATCACCGGTGAAAATAGCCTCTTGGGAGAGTTATTCAATTCCAGGTACGTCTGAGTCTATAAAAGATGATTTCTCTAAGCAAGGAGCTCCAATAAGCTCTTATAACAATGTTGCAGGAGCCACAGGCATATGAAGCACATTCAACTAAACTAGGTTAATATAAAACATATGCGGCATCGATTTTATTTGCCAAGAAGGACATGATGTTTCCCACCATATTCCATAACCAACCATTATGCATGAAAGGATTGGTTAGCGGGCATAAGCTGAATTGGATCATGGTTGACATGAGATCGGCTATCAATATACTCCCTCTTAAAACCTTTAAGACTTTGATCTGATACCGCACCTTCAGAAGGCCTAGGGAATTACCATATCAAGGTTCAACAAGAATTTTAAAGAAGCATTGAAAAAAAGTTGAAGTGGATTTAGTCCTAGATGATATCAAAACCAAGGTAACATTTTGTCATAGACTCAGACACCACTTATAGAGCACTACTTAGGTGCCTATGGTTGTATGCAAATTGAGTCATGCCCTCCACTCTCCTACAACAAAGAAGGAATATAGTGCAGAGTGAATATTGATCAAGCTCTTTTCAAAGTGGCTGAATGCCATCTATCTGATGTACAATTGTTTCTTCAAGCAAAGTTGATGGGGACATCTCGTAGAAAATTAGTTAAGTCTGTAAATAGTGCTTTTATCCATTTCTTTTATTTGCCATTTATGTAAATAGTCAAACTAGGAGGTCCTCTTTGTAATTTGGCAGGGATCTTCTCCTTATATAAGGGATGCCCTGTACGCAAAAGAAACAACGATTGGAATTTTTGGAGCCTAAGGCTCAAGGATTCCGGAATCGGAATCGGAATCGGAATCGGTTCCGATTCCGATTCCGATTCCCAGAATCGGCCGGAATCGGCCGATTCCTGGGAAGGGAATCGATTCCGGATCGGTCCGGAATCGTTTTTTTTTTTTTTCGTCAAAAAAATTCAAAAAATTCAGAAAAAATTCTAAAAAAATAGGAAATGAGTTAGAAACATTTTAAAAAATAACCATTGCATGATATCCACAAGAACACATCATACAAATACTAATGAACACCAATTGAAAACTTGAAGACTTGAAGTTAAGTACATATTCCAATTCCATTTATTCAAATATCAAAGAGTTGATACATCATCAAAAAAAAATTACATCATATCAATCTACTTCTACTACCAATATCTAGGATAAAGATATGGGTTTTCCTCCTCTCCTCGTCGCGCTTCACGCTCCTCCCTCGTGCTCAATCTTGTATACTGTCCGGGACCCACTCCATATGAAAATAATGCCGATGCCATGCCATCAAGGTCAAATGGATCGGACTGCGGGACAACCGGGACGTAAGCAGAGAATGGTGGAGCTGGTGGTGTAATCCACTGTCAAGTCGGCTGACGAATCTTTGGATATCTTGTGGCTCCATAATATAAGGCTGCGGTGTCGCTCATCCCGGCGTGTAATACGGCTTTGGAAGCCGTGAATCAGGAGACTCAGCTGCTGCTGATGGCTGCGTCGCTGGTATGCACTCCTCGTCATCATCACCTGAGGAGTGAGAAGGAGCCTGCGTGCTGTCATCTGGGCTGATAGGACGCCTGACCTCTAACTTCCTTCTCTTTACCTCTTCAGCCATCTCTAAACTACCAGAAGGTCCGGAACCCAATGTTTTTTTCAACTTTGCAAATCCTCCCATTTTCCGTGCGGTCACTTTTGTTTTCGTTCTCCCGGACCGCGAATGGTGGCCGGGTAGCGAGTTCTTTGGGGCTGAGCGAGGAGGCGGAGCCGGGGGCTAAAGCTGCAGCCATAGCTGCTGGGGAAGAAGAAGGCCATGTCTGAGCCCGAGAAGTAGATGGAGGTGGAGCTGGAGCATCCTCCTCGGCTTCAACACCATCCAACTCTCCTTCGCCGTACGCACGGTCATCGGGATCAAACTCGGTGCATGATCCCCGGCTTCCTCTCTCTATCCAGGAGGCAAGTGCATGCTCCTCCCGGAAAATGCGGTCCATGTCCACCTCCTCGGGTGGTGGTGTGGCGGAGGACCGCCTCTGCTCGTACGGGCCACCCGCGAACCGTGCGAAATCGCTCCTCGCCGATCTTCTCGCCGATCCTTGATGTTCTTTATGCGCGACCTCGTATTTATAATGACGGAAGACCGGCCTTCTCCAGGCCGGTCGAGGTCAACCTGTTCCTCCTTTTGGTATGTATCGGGGTTGAATGTACTCCGATTCCTCTCGCGGTGGGAGGAACGGTGCTCGGCTCGGCATCCTGGTACCAATGGCCGCAAGTAGATTCCATCCACTCCTGGTGTTCACCTGAACCCACCACTCAGCTGCAAGAAAAACACAAAACGAGAAAAGGAAAACAATTAGCCCATCATCACCATAACTTATATGAAAAGAAAAGAAATTCCATGTCAAACTATTACTATACCAGGTGACACTTTGTCAACTGAATATTTCAGGTCAGCATCTGAGTATACGCCGACCCTCAACTTGTACTTCTGCATCTGAAAAATTTAAAAAAAAAATTTAGTTGTCTGGTAATGCTAGTCCAAGGTATTTAATGAACTCTAACTTACTTCTATCTCAGCCTCTATCCTGTCCTGCTGAGATCGGCACAGCCGCTGGATAACTGCAAGTGTACCCCGCATCACCTCGTTGTCGTTCACCACCTGTCCTCCATATTGGATGCGGGGGTTCAAAAAGTATCCTGCAAGATTTTATTAGTTAACACTGTGCCATTTAAGACAATTATACAGCAAAAATAATTTAATAACCAAGTTACCTGCAGCATGGACATCGTGGTGCAAGGTCTTGTCCCATCGGTCATCAATGATCTTCCACCACTTTTTGTAACCTCTGGGATTTTTTTCTTTAATTTTCAGCTTTGCCCGGTCCATAGCATCATACAATGTGCCCATCTGGTCCCTGTCATCTGAGTCTACCAACCTCAAGACAACTACCAGTGGCTCAATGATTGCCAAGTAGTAGGCAATCCTCTCCCAAAACCTCTTGTCAGTGATCTGCTTCTCAGACCTGACAAGAATCTCCAACTGCTCTTTTTTGTCATGCAGGTTGTCCACCATATAGTTGTAATACTCCTCGGACTGTGTGAACCTCACCAATGCATGCCTGTGCCGGTGTAAACTCTCCAGAGCAATGAAGTTCGTAGCAAATCGTGTCGGACCGGGCCTAACAAGATCGTGCCCTCCTGTGTGTGATCTCATGATATGTAGCAGGCGGGGATGCGAATAAATAAAAGATGTGATCGTCTGCGCCTGCCTGACAAGTGTGGATACACCCTCCTCCTTGCCTATATCCTCTAATATGAGATCTATGGAATGTGCTGCACAGGGCACCCAGAAGATGTGCTTCCTCTTCTCCATCAACTTCCTCCCAGCCGCCTTATATGATGGTTCGTTGTCAGTGACAACCTGAACCACATTCTCCTCCCCCATCTCCTCCACCACTCCATCCATCAGAGAAAAAATGAAGTCGGCATTTTTTATCTTCCCAGAAGCATCTACCGACTTCAAGAATGTAGTCCCCTCAGAACAGTACACCAAGAAATTTATCATACTCCTCTTCGTGATACCTGTCCACCCATCGCACATGATTGTGCAACCCTCTCCTTCCACACCAACTTGAACCCATCCATCCACTCCCTCAACTCCTGGACCTCCTCATCCAGGCCAATGTCGTATATGTGTCTGCTGCCCGGGGCTTGCAAACCCGGTCCAGCCTCACCCACGGCATCCACCATCGTCTGGAAGTAGGGGCTGGTGGCTGCATGTGCTGGGATGCCTACATCAAGTTAAAAAAAATTGGGATCAGGCTAAAATTAAGTTTAAGTAAATAAAACACACATAATGTCAATTTTAATTTAAAAAGTGATACCTGCATGTAAAAACCACTTCACAATGTCAATTAAATATTTGCCGGAAATGGTCGTAAATTAACGTACGGGGTATCCGAAAATTTTCCCGTACAAAGAACATCCAATCGATGTTCAAACAACTTGAGCGGAGTTATTCGATCACAAATCACCGAGTTTAACTCTACTCGGAGTCGTCGGAAACATGTAAAAATAGGCGTACGGGATATCCGGAATTTTTCCCGTGCAAAATGGACATATCCGGATAGTTCAAAACTTAAACGGACTTATTCGGACAGAAATCGTAAAGTTTAACGACACTCAAACTCGTCGGAAACGCGTAAGAATGGACGTACGAAGTTTTGGCGAAGAAATCTTACCAAAAACCTTACAAAGATCGAAGAAGAGGTTGATTCGATGCCGATCCGAGCTTGAATCGGCGGAATCCTTTGAAGAACGGGCTTGGAATCGCCGGAATCGCCTGAATCGCCCCTGGAATCGCCGGAATCGGTGGAATCGGTCCGGAATCGACCCTGGATCGACGGAATCGGCTGGAATCGACGGTGGATCGACGGAATCGAGGCCGGAATCGCCGGAATCGCGCCGGAATCGCGCCGGAATCGCCTGCGCCCTCTCCTTCCGCCGCGGGATCGACCGAGGGCAGCTCTGCGGGTCGATTCCGGCCCTAAAAGGGCCGGAATCGGTTCGATTCCCGGTCCAGAGTCGAACCGGGAATCGAACCGGGCCGGGTTAAACCGGCCTTCCAAAGAATCGGTCGGATCGACCAATTCCACATGGAATTGGTCGGAATCGGATCGATTCCGACCGATTCCAGGCGATTCAGACCGATTCCGCGGAATTCTTCCCGGAATCGGTCCTTCCGCCAGGAATCGGATCGGAATCAACCGATCCGATTCTGGAATCGGTCGGAATCGGTCCGATTCCACCGATTCCGTAATCCATGCTAAGGCTTGGTGTCCCGAGTAGGGGGCTGCGGCCCCGGTCTTCTTCCTCTCCACCCCCCCTTGGCGATATCCCCTTGCTTCCTCCATCCTCTGGCAGGTGGCCATTCCCCATCCTTCCTCCTCACCCTCTGGCCTCCGTGCCATTCCTCCTCCCTTCCCCTTCACAGGTTCGACAGCAGCACCTCACCAGCCGGTTCCCCCCCCTTCTTCCTCCTCCGGCGGTCTCCTCCCTCGACGAGGGCGGCGGGACTGTCCTCCGCGGATACAGACGAAAGGAGAAGAAGAAGCGGTAGGAGAAGACGGAGGAGAAGGAAGAGGATCCGGCGATCCCCGTATCCTCCTTCCAAGCTATCTCCCGCCTTCGTTCCCGACTGCCTCGCCGGATCCACCTGCCGCCGGTGCCATCGACGGCTCCGGGTCCCTCCTCCGACGCTACTCGTGCCCCGTCTGGCAGCCGCACCCGCCGGAGAAGGAGCCGCCGGAGAAGACGACAGCGTCGGGACGAAGACGAAGACGACGCCCCTTCTCCGCGCACCGCCTGCGACCGCCGGGCGACGACGACACACGCGCTCGGGTGAAGACGATGCCCGCGCTCGGCCGCCCCTGTCTTTGTCGCGGCTCGAGCTCGCGAGGGACCGTGACGATGGCGCCACGTCGACGGCCTTCGAGGGCGGAGACGCGGCCACGAAACCCTGCCCGGGGGCTCCCGGCGCGCGCCACGACCCCCGCCCCTTCCGCCCCATGCGCGAGTGCCCGCGCACGGCTCGCGGCCGGTCGGTCCGCGGCCGAGACCGCCAGTTCAGCCGGTTCGACCGGGTCCAGACCCGGTTCAGGCCGGTTCAGCGCCTGAACCGGCCGGTTCAGCCCGATTCAAGGTGGTTTGAGCCGGTTTAACCCGGTTCAGTCCATCTTGGGACCGGTTCGGACCTGTTTGGACCGGTATGGATCGTTTTAGGTCTATTTTGGGTACGTTTAGGTCTATTTAGGGCGATTAGCACCGGTTTATTTCGCTTTCGTTCGGTTTAGCCCGGTCTAGCCGGTTTGTCCCGCATCAGTTTGGTATCAGAGCCTAGGGTTCGACTCGTTCTCACGAGTCGAGTCTTGGGTGTTTCCGACCGTAAATAAATAAAACGGTTTGAAACTCGGGGTCGAGTTTCTTCCCGGTCGGAGAGTATAATGGGGACATCTCGTAGAAAATTAGTTAAGTCTGTAAATAGTGCTTTTATCCATTTCTTTTATTTGCCATTTATGTAAATAGTCAAACTAGGAGGTCCTCTTTGTAATTTGGCAGGGATCTTCTCCTTATATAAGGGGATGCCCTGTACGCAAAAGAAACAACGATTGGAATTTTTGGAGCCTAAGGCTTGGTGTCCCGAGTAGGGGGCTGCGGCCCCGGTCTTCTTCCTCTCCACCCCCCCCCCTTGGCAATATCCCCTTGCTTCCTCCATCCTCTGGCAGGTGGCCATTCCCCATCCTTCCTCCTCACCCTCTGGCCTCCGTGCCATTCCTCCTCCCTTCCCCTTCACAGGTTCGACAGCAGCACCTCACCAGCCGGTTCCCCCCCCCTTTCTTCCTCCTCCGGCGGTCTCCTCCCTCGACGAGGGCGGCGGGACTGTCCTCCACGGATACAGACGAAAGGAGAAGAAGAAGCGGTAGGAGAAGACGGAGGAGAAGGAAGAGGATCCGGCGATCCCCGGATCCTCCTTCCCAGCTATCTCCCACCTTCGTTCCCGACTGCCCCGCCGGATCCACCTGCCGCCGGTGCCATCGACGGCTCCGGGTCCCTCCTCCGACGCTACTCGTGCCCCGTCCCAGCAGCCGCGCCGCCGCCGGAGAAGACGACGGCGTGGGGACGAAGACGAAGACGACGCCCCTTCTCCGCGCACCGCCTGCGACCGCCGGGCGACGACGACGCACGCGCTCGGGTGAAGACGATGCCCGCGCTCGGCCGCCCCTGTCTTTGTCGCGGCTCGAGCTCGCGAGGGACCATGACGATGGCGCCACGTCGACAGCCTTCGAGGGCGGAGACGCGGCCACGAAACCCCGCCCGGGGGCTCCCGGCGCGCGCCACGACCCCCGCCCCTTCCGCCCCACGCGCGAGTGCCCGCGCACGGCTCGCGGCCGGTCGGTCCGCAGCCCAGACCGCCGGTTCAGCCGGTTCGACCGGGTC